>JAMRYI010000016.1:0-681097 GCA_029231635.1 Ditylenchus weischeri
GTAAATTGCTATGACTTTTGAACAAATTTATAAATTTATTTTCTAAACAATAAATTCAAACAAAAAACAATTCGAAAATATTATTGACAAAATTTGTGTGGTCCTGCGCGCATTCAAAACTTTCAAATTGCCATGATTAGAAAAAACAGGGTCCTTTAAAATTTTTTTAGAACTACTGTCAACTTTAACTTTGTTTTATTCCATTTAGACGAACTGAAATTTTAAAAGAGCTACAAATTGATGGTGAACGTTACGTAGATTGTCTTTTTGACTAACGGGACCGCCCTCAGGTGAACGTTATGAAGAGCTGAACGTTATGTGGGATGTCATTTTGTTCTTATTTCACTCAGACCAGCCAAAACATTTTTTGGTGAACGTTATATAGAGCTGAACGTTATGAGGGGTGATCGTTATATAGAGTTTTGACTGTACTAGCGAAACCCCCTCCCAACAAATTTTTTTCAAAATCGTGTTTTAACCACTTCTAAGTAATTATGTTAAAAGTATAAAACTCCTCCCCCCCAAATGAATTTTTTTTTAAAGTGTTTCCAGACACCCTATATTAACCTAAAATCACTTCAGAAGTTCAAAAAAGACATTATTTTTGTGTTCTGGTGAATAAAAATTGAGTTTTGGGCATTTTGAAATTTCGACCATTTTGTTGTTTTACCATGTTTTGGTCACTGGAGCTGGGCAAAAGAGCCTCTAAATGCATTTTTGATCAAGAGTCTTGCTCGGAATTATGTCTAAGGTAAGTGAGTAGACCAATTACTGCAAGCCCTTCGGGGGCGCAGGAGGCTTAATACTGGGGTTGACGCAGACCCAGATACCTTAGACGCAAATCACTGAAAGTGACTCTGGATGCGTAAAAATGTATGCATACCAGAGTTTTTATGCGGTGGGCCCCAGTTAACAAAACTATGTTCAAATTCCATCTTTTGGGGTCAAGGTACCCTCAACATCTGATTTACTAAGTTATAATGAAATCAACTAAAAATACCAAAATTCAAGATTAAAAAATCGACTTTTTATAGAAAAAGTAGGTGAAAACACCTTTTTATCGTGTTCAACGTAAGAAATGCTTAAAAATGGTTAAATAGTGTTTTAAAAAGTTCAAAAAAAATTTCATTTGGGGGAGGGGGGTATACTCCGGTAGCGCCAAATTTTTTAATGAAAATTTCAAGGTTTTACTTACACTTTATCTTAATTTTTTACACAGTGACTCATTAAAATTTGAATTTCGATCTATTTTGTTTGTTTAGAATGAGCTCTCTGTGATGAATGCAAACAGAAGATCAAGATAAACAATTTCGGGACTAGCGGATTGAAGTTACACCTGGCAAATCATCCAATCTACCTAAAAAAGTTCGAAGCAATGATGCAGTCAAAAAAGTTAAGCCAAGAATCAATGTAGCAGGGCTTAGCTAAGTTTGTCATTCAAGGAAAAGGTATTTTCTAGGGTTTACATATCTTTTTTTGTATCAGAATACGATGTTTTTGATTATTTAAGGGAAATTTAAGCGCTGGATCAAAAGATTATGCGCTATGTTTCTTGCGAAAATCAACTGTTTGCCGTGGTAGAATCAGATCCATTTAAAGCTTTTTTTATCATCAAGTAATCAAGCAAATATCGCCAACATTATTCTGAATGGATTATGCCAAGAGTCTACGCTGCTGTCAAAAAAGAAGTTGTAGTTCTTCTCTGCACCGGCAACTAGTGAGACAAGCGAGCAGCTCTTTTCTGTGGCCAGAGACGTTTATGATTATCAAAGATCTAGCTTGATCTGCTATTGAATAAAAATTTATCTATGTTGAAATTTATGTATTAAATTGATTGTTTTGGTGGTGTTATATTGAATAAAAGAATCAATCTGAAAATATTGGTATTGGCTAGAGATGATGACGGGACGGGACAATTCCGTCCCGTCCCGTTAATTTTAGAGAATCGTCCCGTCCCGGAATCCCGCCCGGAAATTTTTCGGCGCCTGTCCCGTCCCGGTGTCCCGTCCCGAAAAAATTCAATTTTTCAACAACTACCTTCAACTTGTAATTACAGTCAACCCTCGATATAACGGACCCTCGGTATAACGTCCCTACACGGCCGGTCACCCTGCGGGCCGTTATATTGAGGGTTGACTGTACCATGAATCAGATCTTACAGGAAGCCCAACAAACGTGAATCAATCGGAAGAATGTCAAACGTTTGGAAATTGAAGCATGAATAAAGCTATATAGATTGAAATTCCTGATCGGAAATCTTTATGACCGTCCCGAAAATCTTCCCTGTCCCGGGGTCCCGTCCCGATATAACTTTTTGACCTGTCCCGTCCCGTGTCCCGTCCCGAAATTTTTAAATTTGAATTCTGACCCGTCCCGTCCCGAAAAGGTCAAGCCATCATCTCTAGTATTGGCCTAATATATTGGTGTCCACAACTCTGAAATATTGGTATTGGGTTCGGAGACGGCCAAAAAATATTGGTATTAGGCAAAGCCACATCTACAGCTCTAATGCTCACCTGTTCAAATTTTGTCGCCGGCAATTCAATTTTTTTTTCTAAATATTGAACTTCTGTACGGATTTTTTAACTTGGTAGATCTGCTTAGACCTTCTGTTAATACTTTGGCGTTTACACTTGAAGGCATATATGAATCAAATTTTTTAAAAGGAGATAGTAATGTTGGATTTCACCTACTCCTTATTCTATGACTTTTGACAATAACGTTTCGAAAACGGTGTTTAATATGGAATCGTTAAACAAGCTTTCAAATGACTCCCTATCTTTTAGTTAATATTCGGGAAAAGATATTAAACTAATACAAATCGAACCCGATGAGCTAATAGAACTAATAGAAGCCGTATCCAATTCAGATCTTCCATCTTGATCATGGCATGTTTGCAAAGCGAATCACAGTGTTCTTATATGTAGAGCTCTTCGGCAGTTCCTTCAAAATCTTTTTAGATTTCCTTATTTCCCCCCTTCCTGATTCAAAATCGGGTTTTTGGCATTGTGTTTTGGCCCAGTTTTTGATCACTTCTCTCAAACAATTTACTAACCATTTAATAGCTCATTCTGGTTACAAAATGAGAGATAATGAGAGAAGTGATCAAAAAGTGGGTCAAAAACATGATGCCAAGAGCACGATTTTGAATCAGGGGGGTGCTTATTAGAGAAAGACATGTGGAAAAACATAGCCCACTCACGGGCTGCCAAAAATAGGTCGTATGGATGAATCGACTGAGCCAGGGATACCTGCAGTAATCTTTGAATCTGCATCACGTACGATAATCTTTGGCGCATAGAAATTTTCTGTTTGTTCTTCTAAATCATCTTCTTCGTTTGCTCGCTTAGCCCGCTGTCGTCCAAAGGCCGATGATCACCATGCTCATTGAACGTCTGTACGAACATCGCAGAAAGGTCACTCTTCGTGCGAATGCGCATCACTGCCGGGCAATTGTAGTCCTTTCGATTGATAGAAGAGTGCTTGCAACTGTACACTTCATTTATCCACTTCCCCCCAGGCTGAGTTTTCAGACTGAAAAATATTAGGATCTTCTATAAACCCAGTGAAAAGGACTTACTGTACATACAGATGAAGATAACGCTCCTTCCACTCGTCTAGTGCTCCTTCGTTGTGTATGTTGCCTGAATCTTCCAGTCACGCGTAAATAAACACATAAGCTTCAGTAAATACTATACTTTAGACGTTACATGGCACTGGTCAGCCTTTTCATGGCCGATTTTAGTTTTTGGTGGCATAAATAATCTTTTTGGTGGCAACTCGTTTTTGGACGCAGAAAAAATCTTTTTGGTTGCATAAAAAAGCTTTTCGGTCAACCAAAAGATATTATCCCCATTTAAAAGTACTTGATGACGTTACACACACACCTTTGTTTTTCAGTATATAGATTTTTTGCTTTCGTTTATATGAAATTTTATCTTTATGCAAGGGAAAACATTGCGCTTTGGCTGTTTGAAACTGTCTTGATGAGAATTTCCAGCTGCGATGGATGAGCCATGGATACTGACTTCTCTAAAGATTTTTCTGCAAATTTGGTACCAATCAATTTCCTAACGTCTCAGTTTGCGAATAAAAAAAAGATCTTATCGAAATATTAAAAAATTAAAAAGGTCATGGCCAAAATAAACTCATAAGAAAAAAATTGGCGCACCATGTATATTGTAATATACTCCCCCATTGTACTATCCTTCAAGCCAAAATATGGCTTAAAAAAATTGTTGACAGATGTAGAAATACGTTTTATTTTCAAACAATTTTAAAGAAAACAAATTGTATGTGCAGTTTATTTCACATACCATATTAATCAACCATTATGCTGACAACAACAACTGAGGAAAAAGACAATTTTTAGTCAAATAATTAAAGATAATTGGAATTAGCTAGTCAATGTACCAGGTACAATTAGCTGTCCCACAATTGATAAAGCGAAACGATAATAATAATATTAAAAGCAGAAGCTACCACTCAAAGTCAAAAAAAGACTTTTGTCGCACAACCACTTACAGACTACCTCTATTACCATAATTTAATGGAAAAGCGAGGATGAAACAATTAACTATGTTAAAAAGACAAATCTTCAGATCATCATATTGATGGAGGAGAAGGACCAGTTAAAAAAAACAATACCCGTGCCAAGTATGCTATTCAATTAGTTGAAAGGATTAACAAGTAAATCAAAAAGCTAACTATCTGATCAATAACAACAACTATTTGAAGAATAGGCAGTCAGTCAACTACCTCAAGACTGGAACAATCTGGAGCAGTTGCTGGGTGCTTCTGCTGCTCAGTCCACGTCGGGCTCTTGTTGTTGTAGTTTGGGGCAAAGCAAATATATTCCTGGTCCTCCTTAGCTCACTGTTTTCGGTGTTGTCAACCAGCTTCTTCACTATTTCAGCCATGATTGTCCTTCTGGAGCGACGCAGTTGTTGGTTGTTGTTCTTGTTATTACCATCACTCATCACAAAGAATTTGCTGAGTGAGGAACGGTTGAAGGAGTGCACTGTGGAGGGTTTGCTGGCTAATTTAGAGGCTGCTGACCTCAATACAAATGGTGACTGGTTCAAATGGTCAACACCATCTTCTGAAAATTCTTAAAGTTAATAGGGCAGAATGGGTATTCATATGATGTTTTAGGACATTTTGTGTCATACATTGGTTCGAAAAAATATCTGAAGCACTTAATTTTGGGCATAAATACTTTTATGCAATTTTCGGACATTTTTTTATCAAATTAGCGCCTTTTTGGCATTTTGTTTCCGACTTTTTTCTTGCAATTAAAAAAAATTAAACTAAAACGAAGCCTTAGGCGCAGGGTAGGCTAGCTTAGGGTTACTGAATGGATAAATGGGTAAAGACCCGGGTATTTACCGGTAAATACCCGACAAAATACCCGGCTACATAAAATTCGGGTATTTATAATAAAAAAATTTGCATGTATGTCGAACTCTCACGGAACATTTAATTAACAAACCTGTGATTCTGATGCCAGAATCGTGCTCAGCGTAGTCGAATCACAAAAGAAACTACACTTAAAATAACTCGCAGTTAATTTTTGAATTCCTTGCGAGACAACAAACATTTGAATTCAAACTGGTTCAAATTCTCGGATTTCCTTGAGCGGTTTTTATGTAAACGGGCGTTTCATGAATAAATATCCTAATTTTTAGTCTCTTCAATGCCTAAACCTTTATAATGGAGCTGGAGCTATTTAAATCACAAGGAGAAAATTTTTTAATGACAAGGAGTATTTTTTATAAATACCCGACATTTGGGTATTTACCAGGTATTTACCCGGGTTAATACCCGAAAAATAAATACCCGGGTATTTATTCCTAGGCTAGCGTATGTTAGGACGGGCTCAAATGTGTGGTTCAAACGGCAAAAAAACTCCAATTCAAAAAAGGCGCGAATTCAAAAAATGGCCGAAAATCACCTGAACGAAAAGTTGTCTTTGCACAAAAAATTTTTAGTGAAACATGGATTTAATTGTTGATTGTGGAGTAAAGATATAACCAGGTAACCCTATTTTGCATATAAAAAGACTCAAAATTATTTTAGAAAAAGTGTGAGAGAAGAACTTCTTGAAACTCACTTTGGTTTGCTGCTGGCCATTGACCATCATCATCGGTAGTGGACTGTGCTTGCTGCTGTTGTTTTTGTTGTTCGGGATAGTCACTGTAGGAGACTGACCTTCTGACTGTGGCTGTGCAGCACCTGGCACAATGGTTGTCATTGATGTATTTCTGGCAACGCATGCCGCATCCACAGTCTCCATTTACGCCACAAATAGTGATGAGAAGTAGTAGGGCTAGTGCTGATATTCCTTTAGACGACCAAATATTGGGGCAGGAGAGGTCAGCATGGTGTGACATGTTGCTGAATTTAGGGTCAACGACAATAAATAATAGGCTGAGTAGTGGTATTGTTGATAGATTTCTCGATTATTGAAAATCTAAAATGTGTTGTTGTTTGATGTAGCTATATGAAAAATTGCAGTAAAATATGATTTCAATTATTCAGTTACCGTAATTACTCCAATAAAAACTTCGGGGTTACTGCTTACTATCCCCTGGTTCCTATTTCAATTGCAAATTACAGTCGACTTTCCGAGTAACGATTCGTTTCCTCACTGAACCAAAATTTTGGAGTGTTTTGCTCAATCTAACCAACCGTAAATGCTCTAATTATATGCCATTGCGGATAATTATAACCCTGCAATTTTTTTCCAACTTCAAGAGGTCTGAAACTTCTATTTTTATTTACTGTTTGAGCTGTGTAAAAAGTGCCTGCGAAATATTTTAAAATCTAACAGGCACTTTTTACACAGCTCAAACAGTAAATGAAAACAGAAATTTCAGACCACTTTAATCCGAAAATCTAAAAGATTCCGATTTTGCCGATCGTTTTTGAAAAACGTTATAATTTCGCTATTTAGACCTGTAATGGTATATCGTAATGGTAAATCGTCTCTATTATATTTTCAAGATTTTTTGAACAATCACATCAGCAAAATATCCCTGAAATTGAGGAGAATTTATTGCTGTATGAAAAACCTTATACATTTGATCCTCGATAAACCGTCACCTCGAGCAAACTTTGGTGCGATCGAATCCTCTTGGAACCGTGCCAAAAAACCGCCATAAAACCATCGTCTCCAGGGATGGCAGTTTATCGGGACTGGACTGTAGCAAACTTTTCAAAAAGTTCACTTTTATATTATCTAAATCTTAGAAAACGCAACGATTTTGTGCGAAAGTATATAATTCTTTACCTAAAATCTTAATTAAAAAAGAGTGAAGAAAAAATTGTGAAATAATCTTTTGTATTGGACTGGTACAGTGGGCACTGCTGCTGACAACTATATAGTTGTAGGGGGGAGTCCCCAACAATAAGGGTGGAGCCAGGGGGCGGGCACTGTGTCGTTGAGGGTCTAGACCTGCACTGCACCATGTCTTTGAATCATTTGCTGGAGGGGGGGCAGATGTATTATTACACAAACTGATGGCTGGGTGTGTCTCTTCAGAACATTCGTTGTAATTGTGCAAACAAACACACAAACTAAAACCTTTTGATTCGGTCATCTTTTTAGAGGGCGTAGAACATGAAAAAGTGTGTGTTTTGCAAAATGGAAGAAAACAAAGTTGGGATGACTTGCGCCAACGTCAAACTAATACTGCACATGACAAGTATAATGTAGTTTATATTTCATCATAGTCATTGTATGTGATGGGTTTTGAATGTATACATACTCGGGAATATACTCAAATAATATTTACTCAAACAATATTTAAATATACTCGAGCCTCAAAATATGCGGTGAGACCACGAGCCATCGGCAAGAAAGTGATAACTCTCAAATGAGAACGCTATTATCAAAATGCCGGATCATAACTGATAATATTATTAGTTTAAACCGTACAGGCCACCCTTGATCATGTCAAAATTTGAATTTTATAGCATTAGAAACTTTCGTGCTACAGTCAAACCTCGGTTATCCGGCACCCCTGAGGACCGGCCTCAGGGTGCCGGATAACTGGAATGTCAGTTGACAGAGAATAAGCCAATCTCAGCCAAATGAAGTATATTTAAGATGCCGGATAACCGAGGGTGCCGGATAACCGAGGTTTGACTGTAAAACCAACTAGCAAAAAGTTAGCGACTTTTTTCCTTTTTCTCTTTTAGTTGCAAATTTCGCAAGTTACTGTAACCACTGTATTGATTAGTCTCAAAAAATTCGCCGTAATCTCAGCTTTTAAATGACACCAAACATGTGGTAGAAAAATACATAAATTGCGCCGGATTAATTGATTTACACCACGCATACAGCTTTTGGAAAATGACAAGCACTCTTCCAGAGTCCGTAACTTTCGTTTCCCATGTTTTTTTAGTTTTTTCTATGCTTAAATGAAAAAGTATTGTTTTGTATACCTGCTGTGACATTTTTTACGAAAATTAGAGCTCTTTACAGTTTTTCCGAGCTATTTTTATTTTTTTTAAGCATGTGGAGACTAGAAAGTCAGTTTATGCCCAGTCAATTCTTGATAAAAAAAACGCAAGTTCATTTTTAAAACCAAAATTTGTTGCTTTATCTGAATTTGATAATTTTTTTGGCAAAATTATTTCTGTGTGCTGGAATATGACCACTTTGAATGACCACCCTAAATTCAAACCACATGCTTACTTGTGATTGTATTTTAGCTTTTTACCGCAATTTTAGCTCATCTTAGCTAAAAAAAATAGTTCTATGTGTTATTGCCTGTTTCGCATACTTTTTCGGATATTAATTTTAAAAAAAAGTAAATGCATACGAAAAAAAGTTAAATTGAGCCAACAATATTTAAAAAAAAAGTATTTAAAAAGAGTTTGGAAAGATCTACAAAATCAGTGGTCGTACGTTTTAAAAAATAAACAATGTTAGGGTTAAAAAAGCAAAACAAATTTGAAAATAGTTAACTGTAGGGGGTTATTAGAGGTTATACGGTAATTTTTTCGCTCGTCAAAAAAGCGACTTGGCACCAAACAAAGCTGAATACTTATGAAAATGTCCAGTAGAAACACAAAGGTTTATGTTGCATTTGAAATAGGAATAAAAATGCTACAAAACTGTCGTGCGAGCATTAACAGGAACAAATAATTAATTTTTTTCGCTCGCTACTGTATGCTTATAAAATAATATGATGACGAAATGACCGGTCATCAAAGTATCATAAGAATTTGAGAATATTATCATTACCAATTATTCATTTTCAGATGTTAGTGTCATTGAAAATTTGTCATTATCACTTTAGTGGTGTTGGCCCCCGGAGACAGCTTTAATTTCTATAATAATTTAGTTTTAATTTTTTGCTGACAACCCGGTTTTGAGATACACCGTATTTTCTCTATTAACAGTCCCCTCTCTAACAATGACCCCGGTTCCTCATTTTTCACTAGAATTTCAGATTTAACTCCATTTTGATTGACAATTTCACGATTTTTTATAGGTTGAAAAATAAAGGCTCAGGACTATTAAACGGTAAGCAGCGACGGTAAACAAAAATTAAATTAAAGGGGCATGCTCACCTGTTCAAAATTTTTTTCCTAATCGTTGGATTTCTGATTTTTTAACTTGGTTTCTAACAAAACAAGTCCTAGAATATAATTTTAGGTATAGTTATGTCAGAAACCAAGTTGAAAAATCCGTACAGAGGTTCAATGATTAGGGAAAAATTTTGAATTGGCGGGGACAAAATTTGAACAGGTGAGCATTTCCCTTTGAATGGTTGGATTAGTATTGTGATAAAAATTTCAAAACTGTCAATTATTAAAATTGTTAATTTATGACAAAGAGAAACCTAGTTTCAGGCTGGTTATAATTTCACATGTGCATAATTCTGTAAAGTCCCATGTGTGCTAAAAGAGTTAATGAAAAAGTAATAAAATTGCACACATATGAGTTATTGGTCTAACTAAAGTAATTAAGCTTTTTCTCCGGGGGATCACTTTAAACAGCATGTGATACTTGAAGATGGAAGTAATAATACACCTTTTTGCAAAGGTGTATTATTCAGGATTCCACTTTCATCCATTAATGACTTCACCACAGTATTTCCGGCAAAACATCTCAATTTGAAGCATGACAGGCCCTTTTTCATTTAGTTTCCCAACTAATAACTTTCTTGCACACAGGTGCAGCACTAGCTGCAAATAGTGTTTCAAGCTGTTTCTGCACAATGTCCGGGTCGAAGTGCACAAATATATGAAAAAAAACGAAAACAGTTGAAGGTATGCAAACGCAGTAATGTTTTGATGGTTCAATACAAAAACCAGTTTCCCATATTTTTACTAAAATTTTGTCATAGAACTTTACTTTTAATTACTTCAAACAAAAGTTTGTTAGAAAAGTTAAAACCACTTGAAATGAAAAAAGACCGTGTCTTTGCTTACATTCTTTTTTCAGGGTGGTAGTTTTTTCTAGCATCTTTTTTTAGTATCAAATTTACATTTCTATAAAAAACTTTTTCAAATAAATAACTTTTTTTGTTAATACATAAAAGTGTAGTCCTGGATTTCTTTACAATTGATTAAATTCAATGAAAATATTTCAAAAATGTGAAGATTTCAGACGTTTTTAAATTCGAAAAATAAGCCTAAATACACTATTTTGATGTGCTAACAACGTAGTTCCTATTCCTCCCCGAAAATAATAAAATTAACCCATTTTAGACTCAACTACTTTCATGCATATCTCAACTAAAATACCGCACATTTCCTATTAGACGGCCCCCATTGCGTTCAAAATCATTGCGATTTTGACACATTTTTTGAAGACTCCTCCTAGACAAATTACCACCCATTTTGTAGCCAGTGAGATGAGCTCCAGAATCAGTGGTTTTTGAATTTAATTTTTTGTTTTGTTTTCTGAATTTAGGGGGCGTCTAATAGGAAATATACGTTACAGTAATACAAGTTATTAGAAAATATTGCAGGAGTTTTTTGAAATAAAATGCTAAAAATTATTGTAAGATTAAAAAGAGGTGCTATTTTTAAAATAAAGCTGCAGAAACCTTATCTGTATGAAGACTTCCCATACTGCACGCGTATGGTGGAAATTACAGATGGTCCATGCAACCCGTGGAATATGAAATGGAATATTTCCATTTGATCCGACTGAAGTCGAATCCGTTGCAGGTTCCGAGAAAATGAGGCTATATGGGTCAAGCAGGGCATGCACCTGCGCGAGTTACCAATTTTTTTAATGGGCAACCTAGATGTCTCACTCGCCAAATCACAAAATTTCAATGTCGATCACGAGATTTTTGAGTGTTAAACCAAAATGTAAACATTGAAATCGGTAGAGCTCGTAAGAGTTAAAAAACGCAACAAACAGCGATGAAAAAAATCGTGTAGGCTTAGGCTTAGGTTCTCAAAGTCGAAAGCGGGGAAGGGGGTGACTTAACATAGAGCAGGCTCTTTTACTCCGAACAGTTTTTTAATTGGTTTTTTGTTTACAATTACAGCTTTTTGATTTTTTTTTATTTATTTTTTATTGACTAGTTGAATTCGACGTCGCTCAAAAAGGCCATATTGGGCGAGGTAGTCGACTTTTACAACGATGGTTTGATGAATAAAGGAACTTCTAAAAAAGTGACGGGTTATCTAGATTCGACTATAGCTGCCAGTTTTATTTATTAATGGTCAGTCATTACCTGGTACTGCGTATTACAGCATTTTTCGGCCAAACAAAAAAGTGAAAAATTTATTACAAAGTACAAAGAGCGTATTTATTTAATAAACAAGTATATTTTGTTTAAATTATAAGGAACACTCGAACTTAATTAACTAGGTTCGCCTAACTTATTTTAAAGATTAATGTTTTCCAAAAATAATGATAATCTGTTTAAAAACGGCGAATACTGAAATAGATATTGTTTGTGTTTTTTATGAATAGAACAACCAAATGGCTCTATACGACGTAACTCAATTCAGCTAAAAGCTTAAAAATAATTATTGCAGGAAAGTACTCTAAAATAATGGTAAGTACTTTACTAACAAAATCACACTATAAAGTTGTTTTAAAAAATATTTTTTCAATTATTTATTTTAAAAAAATACAAAAGTTTTTATTTTAAAATATATATAGTCAAAAAATATAAGAAGAAAAAGGTATAATTTTAATAAAATGAAAGCAAGAAGACATTTTTCTTTTTATTTCGTCGCTGAGGTCTGATTATTGTATGGTAGTGTTGTTATCTCTGTTACATTCAACTCCTAATTCATTTTTGGTGGTGGCAGGAAATGGTGTTCTCACCATGACTGCAAGCCAATGAAGCGTCACAGCATTGTTTTTTAGATAATCACCCTGATAATCAGTTTTTTCATAATTCACACTGACATGTCATTTTAAAACTGACATTTCACAGTTAATTCAAATGTCAACTGACATTTGAAGCTGACATGTCAGTGTGAATTGTGAAGACACTGCTGATGATACACAACAATAATTTGAAGAATGTGCTAAGAGCTATGTAATTGCTTTTTGATTTGTGAATTTTTCGAAACGGAGTTATCAGTGATTTCCTAACAATACGTCTGTCTTAGAAATCGATTGCTAAATATGGTGCGTAAAGACACTTTTTAAAAATTGGGAGACAAGCTGGTTGGGAAGGATCCGAACTTATTCAAGCCAGAATTAGGCTTGGCAACGGACGGGTATCCCACAACATTCCCGTTTTGAAAATCCCAAGAATTTTTCCGATCCCATTTCCCGCCGGTCCATAGCAAATACCCAAGCAATCATGTTTTCAGTAAATTTTCCGAAAAATCCCGAGGTTACATAAATGTTTGAATTTTTTTCGGAAATCTTGCAAATTTTGCATAGAACTTAATCCCGAATCTTTTAAGGGTTTCTGTTTTTGTGCAGTAGGAATGCCGGATTCCAAAATATTTCAAAGTTCTGATCCCGTTTGCTGGAATGAGCCAAAATGCTAAGCCTAGCCTTGATTGGTACGTGAATACCTTCGAAATATCAGAAATGGAATTTGAAGTTCATAGTTTATAGACAACGGGAGCCTATAGTGGCATAGGAAATACTCTGTTTTTTCAAGCAAGATCAAGTGCTTACCTAAAAAGGCTCAATTTAAATGCTCAATGGGGCTGAATTTGAAACCAAAGATGTGTAATACAAAAGAAAATAAGCTAAGCAATTTTTAATTTTGAAGTACTTCCGTTGACCCAAATTTTGCAGAACTAATTGATCTTGTGACTCATTGACTACAAAACAAAGTAAACACAGAGATTAAAGCCAAGCTATTTCCGAATAAATATAATTATTTGGTTAATCTCAATTACAGGAATGCCAGCTTATATAATGTTTTGAATATATAAAACACAGAAAACAAATTTCCGGCAGTGATGTAATTTACCAAAAGCTGTTGTTTTTATGTACAGGGTGATTTAAGAAATTCCCCCGGTTTTCTTATATGGACTAAATTTTTTTCTACCTCAAATTCCGAATTTCTGTTTTCGCAGATTGATTTCTCTTGACGGGGAATTTTGTTTTCCGTACCTAACTCGAAAAATAAAAATTTTGAATTTTTTCACTTTTTTACCTTGGTCCCCCCTTTGGTTCCAAAAAATGACCAATAATTTTGATCACAAATTTTAGCGCGGGAATTTGAAAAAAAAAAACCGACAGCATCAACAAAGAACATTGACAACAATTGAAATGAACGAGAACATAAGAGAGAAATTCATTCAACATCGGCATATGATTGCTTCACGCTTCTTCCATTGACTTCGAGGCAATGTTCCAAGCGGCGCACGTAGGAATCGAGTGAAGCACCATAGCACCAGGCAGCACACGAAATTCTTCAATGATCCTTCCTCTCAAATCTTCCAAATTAGCCGGCTGCGTGCGATAAATTCTGCTCTAAAAACACTCTGACAAAACAGTTGTGTGAAAATAATCAAAAGCACCGACCTTCAAGTACCCCCAAAGAAAAAATTCGCAGGCGTCAGATCAGGCGAATTCGGTGCTCCGTCCTGCATAAAGACAAAGTTTGAAAGCCCTGTGAAAATAGCAATCATAGCAAAAAAGTATGGTTATGAAAAATCGTGAAGCAATCATATGCCGATGTTGAATGAATTTCTCTCTTATGTTCTCGTTCATTTCAATTGTTGTCAATGTTCTTTGTTGATGCTGTCGGTTTTTTCAAATTCCCGCGCTAAAATTTGTGATCAAATTTTTGGTCATTTTTTGGAACCGAAGGGGGACCAAGGTAAAAAAGCGAAAAAATTCAAAATTTTTATTTTTCGAGTCAGGTACGGAAAACAAAATTCCCCGTCAAGAGAAATCAATCTGCAAAAACTGAAATTCGGAATTCGAGCTAGAAAAAATTTTATTCCATAAAAGAAAACCGGGGAATTTCTTAAATCACCCTAGTATAAGCAAAAAACTCCAAAAACAGCAACATTTCTTGAAAAAAGGCTTCTGCCCGATGGGGAACCCTCTCAAAAAATTTCGGGATTTCAATAATTATTAATCTCAAATAAAAATATTTTATTAAGAACTTTACAAAACAATATGATAATGTGATCATTCAATGTCTGTTCTTTTTTTCCGGACGTCAATTTTCTTCAGAAATCATAATTTTCAATTATTGTTTGCTCACCTGATGTTTTCCCGTAATTTTAAAAATTAAAAAAGCGATTGGAGAGCAAAAAGTTTTAGAAATTTGACGGAAGACACGCAAAATTTGTGAAGAGGTTTTAATTTAAGGTCTCTACTGTAGTTGACTATTTCCTCGAATAACACCTTGGTCCTCGTTGTGTGTCTTTACAATTTGCTTGAAGTGGACAGTGATGTTCTCTGAGAAATTTCTTTTAATTTCGGATGTTATAAATTTCGGATTATTTATTTTTTTAAACAAAATCGTTTGACTTTTAGCTTTTTTGCACTCTTTTTTCTCTTACAGATAAGTTTATAAGTATATAGGTATATAAGTAGGTTTGGTAGGTTTGACTGGTCGCTCTCAGTCAGCGTTTTTTTTTTGGTTTTTATTCTTTGGCCTGATTAACCCAAAATTAGGTTTTTAGTCTGGTTTAGTAAAAATGCTATTTGATTTGAATTTTAGGACCACACTTTTCTGTCTGGCTAACCAAAAATTTCAGTTCCATTTTTGGTCCGGTCTACTTAATCGAAAATTTTGGTCCTAATCCGGTTTTCCTATTTTTTTAAAATAAAACAACAGATAAATCAAACAAAAGTTTAAAAATTATAAAATCAGTGCATATTTTTAGGAGAAGTGTAGAATACAGTATCTTCAACTCTTCCTTGAAAATATTTTCAGTGATAAAAAGAAGATTCAGACAAAACAAAAAGCAAATAAAATCCAAACCCGTTTTTGTTTATTAAAAATTCTCAAAATCAAATAGTTTTCTTTGAAAACTCAAACCATGAACTTTTGTTGACTTATTACGAAATTTGGTTTGAACACACAAAGAACACATTCTTTTTTGTTTGATGCAGGTGTACACATTGCTCTCATCACTACAATCAGTCAGTGCTAGTGGAAGTGTAAAGAATGATATCCATTAATTAATAGCAGCAAAACTATCGAAAACAAATGTAGGAAGTCTAAGGTTTATCGAAGAAGAAAACAAGCTACAGACACAACATATTGCGAAACTACTGTCAACGAAACCAAGACCATAGATTAGCAGTTCAACCAAAACTCAAAAAAGTAGCAATAAAATATGCGTATTGAGTGGTAGTGGTGTTTGCAGACTCAAAACAAGCAATTCCTTTAAAGTGGTGGTTGGTAGACATTAATACGCAGACAAACACACAGCTTTTATCAGTAGTCTCAACAGCTACTACCTAGCTACTGGTCTTATCATCATAGATGAACTGAAAAAAAAAGTAGTAGAAAATTTGTTCAAACTCATCTCGACACTCTGACCACCTATTTTGTGTCACGCATAGTTTGAAACAGACTTTTTAAGTGCGTAATTCATTGAATTCCCTCCACTGCTTGTGAACTGCACATGAAGAGGGGGCGAGAGAGGCACTTTTTTAATATGATTGAACTGTAGGGAGACACAACAAACAACAAGAAGAAGTTTAATGATTAATAAAATATGAATGCCCTTTAAAAAAGAGTTGGAAATACTGGTTTTCGTTCATAAAGTGAGATTTTCCAACAGAGCCACCTAGCCATTTGCTTTGAAAGGTAAAAGTTTTTAACAGTACAAAAAAAAACAAAACCTGTATTTCCAACTTTTTTTAAAAGCATATACATTTTATCAATTATTGAAGTACTTGTTGTTGTGTCTCCTTTCAGTTGGAGCGCACTAAACGGTTGCCTCTATCGCCCCCCTCTTCATGTGCAGATCACAAGCAGTGTTGTTATAAAAACATTGAACTGCCGCTGCTTTTATGACTGTACTGCAGCATTTTATGGTCTTTCTGAAAAAAAAGCTAAAAAACAGGAATTCAGATAAAATTATGTAATAATCTTTTTCGGAACATTCGGCTCTATTTAAGAAGAGGTACCATTTTTTGCCTTGGTCCCCCTTATTGATTTTTTTGTAAATTGTTTTCACTTGCTTTATAATTCTATTCTATCAGTCTTCTATTTATGTTGTATTGTATTTATTTCTACTTCAGCCATACAACACCCATCCACCCAAAAATTTCTACTTTTCAGGCATACTAACCCCATTTACCCCAATATTTCAAGTTTTCAGACTCACGACCCCCATGCCCCAACCTTACTTTAGGCTTAGGTCTTAGGCTTAGCCTTTAGGCTTAGGATATATCATTTCACATACAAACAATTCAACTGCTTAGCTAATCATATATTTTCCCCATCTGATCAAAGAACACCTTCAAAACATTCAACATTTTTCGGTGGATGGGTGTTCTATTGCTGAAGCAAAAAAATTTTTTTTTTCAAGCCGCGGGCATACAAATTGTGTTTCTTGAGGTTTGTTTGTATGTGAAATGATATATCCTAAACCTAAGACCTAAGCCCAAAGTAAGGTTGGGGCATGGGGGTCGTGAGTCTGAAAACTTGAAATATTGGGGTAAATGGGGTTAGTATGCCTGAAAAGTAGAAATTTTTGGGTGGATGGGTGTTGTATGGCTGAAGTAGAAATAAATACAATACAACATAAATAGAAAACTTATAGAATAGAATTATAAAGCAAGTGAAAACAATTTACAAAAAAATCAATAAGGGAGACCAAGGCAAAAAAATGGTACCTCTTCTTAAATAGAGCCGTACATTCTATCTATATAGGTAACTAGGGTTGTCGGTTCGATTAACTGATTTCGGTTTTTTACAAGCGAAAACCGAGAAATTTTCGGTTTTTGGTTTCATTAACCGAAACTAAAAAAATTCAGTTAGATGTTCGTTTTGAAAATTTTTGATCATTCTAGCCTCGTTTCAAATTCTCACTGTAATGTCTTTTTTTCGATTTTTAGTGTGTCGGTTATCAATCTAATTTCGGTTAGCCGAGAACTCTATAGGTAAGCGTGGAGAAATTTTTTCTAACGAGTTTATTTTGGTCAGTGTTTGGAGCCAAACGCTGACTTTTCTAAAATATTCTAGCTAAATCACGGCGTGTCAAATTGGTAAAAATCGAAAATAGATTTTGGTTTTCTGTTTTTCAAAAATTTTATATATTTTTTATTTCTTTTTTTCGTTTTTGTGACTTTATATGTGTTTTTGCGCAATTTTAACCATCAAAACGCTTACAGTGTGTCAAACAGGCAAAATCGGTAGAAAGAGGTTTTCGTGGCAAGACCTGAAATTTTAAATATACCGTATTCTCTTTAATAGACGGGCCCCCCTAAAGGCATGTTACCTATAGTAAGTCAATAACTCGAAAAATCGTTTGAATTTGCACATTTTTGAGTAATAAGTTTGTTTGTACAAAGTAGTTTGTATTTCGGCTTCAAATAAATCAGTCGTGTTCTCCACATTCATAGACTACCGTCTATCGAATACCAACTGTCGTCGATAAATTCAAGGGTAAGCTACTACTGGCTTGGGAGAGGACAACTGGGATGAATGACGAGCTCTGATAGCTGTCTACCTGCATTTGAACCTTAGATGCTTGAAAAAGACTACCGAGAGGGTCATCACCGAGTCATTGAAATCATGTTGGATTACTAATTCAACTGATTTCAGTGAGGACTATAAGATGCACTGCTTCGAGAAAGATACTCCAGTGCCTACTGGTCGACGCAAATTGTGAATGGTGCGGGAAGAAAAGAAGTTTTCTGAGATAGTGGAACAAATACACTTTGGTAAAGAAGAAAATATGTACGATAATAGTAATGCGTTCATTGAGTGTTAAATTGTTTGTTTGAATACTTGATAAAATGTAAATTTGGAAGTGTGAGAAAGTTTGTTGACAATGTTGCTAAGTTCTGATGGCTAAATTCTTTTCAGGGATGAAATTTTTATGTAACGAAAAATAGACGGGCCCTCTCTATTAGAAGGGCCATTTATGCTTTTTTCATGCATCCAGAGTCACTTTCGAGTGATTTGTGTCTAAGGTATGTGTGTGTGCGCTTCTCAACTCCAAGCCCCCAAGACCCCTTCGGGGGTTAGAGCTTAAGAGTTAGAGATGCGCGCACTCACGTACCCTAGACATAAGTCCGAGCAAGACTTTTGATCATAAAATGCATATAAAGGCTCTTTTTGGAGTTCGCTGAGCACGAATCTGGCCTAGAATTGGCATATGTCAACAAAAAACTAAACTTTTCTAAAAATTGCTTTAGGCGGAAATTTAAAATAGGCAAATCCATGATACCGGTTATCATGGATTTTTGCACAAACGTGATACCGCATTTTTTTTTGCGCAGTGCGTGAAAAAAACTGATTTGTCCAAACTCTACGAAAAAAATTACACAAAACACGATTTTAAAAGTTTTTACGGGGGTCTCAAAATCAGCCGTCTTTAGAGTGTTATTCAACTAAAACAAAACATTGTACTATGTTATTTTATTCTGTGAGTAATTTGTGCGCAACAACCCGAAAGTTTAAAAGTAACAGACATGGAATTATACTCTGACAACATCAACAATAATAAGTGAAACAAATGTAGTAGACTGTAACTAGGCCTATGTAAACTAACTTTGTTTGACACAGCAGTACACATAGCAACAAACAAATACTAATCGGTAGTAATATTAGCAGGAATGTTTTTTTACGAACGTAGAAATATCTGAATATAGCTAAGGCCAATTTTTGAAAAATAAAATTGAGATAGACAAGACTCTTTGGACGAAATTTATGGTTTCAGGGAATAACTCGTAGTAGTGGTCACACATAATCCATTCAGCCACACATGCACTTAGAGCTTATTAAACACAAACAGAATACAAGGAGCAGAGACAATCATCAACGTCACAACTGATACCACTTCTTTTTCTCGTACTTCTCCACCAGCTTGGACGACCTGGAGTACATGTTCATTGCATTGTTCCGCAGATTCTCTGTAGTATCCACCACGGCATTCAAACGCTCCCCTCGTTCATTGAGATTCTAGAAAATAATACATTTTACCACAATACATGGCTTTCATTTGATTTGCTTATTTAATCAGAATTTTGACAAGACACAGAAGTGATTCAATCGATAGCTCATGGTATGCCGTTTTATATGCAAAAAATTTAGTCATTATGATTTTTAGATGAACAATTTATAACTGTTTTAAATTCGTATAAAAATACGATTCTATTTCTCAAGTCGACAAGTAATTTGATTTGAATTATAGCTTCTTGTTAATTGCTCTTATAACAATTAAACTCTATGTTGCAGCTCATGTCAAGGGCTGCAAAACTCATTTTACGGAATTTTTTCAACGTAAGATTGTCAAGATATGGTCTTTTGTAATTAAATGAGGTAAACACAATCAGAAAAAATAGAAAAAAACCTGTATTTGTGTCTTTTTTGAGAGGCCATATCTCGACACCCAGATCTTAACAACTCATTCTGTAAAAAGGGTTTTGTAGCTCTTGATCTACACTAAAACATAGCATTAAAACTTTACATATCGATAGAACAATAAATGAAAAAATTAAACCAGTTAAAAATGACAAAAATGTGTGTTAACTTGTGAAAAAGTCGTATTTTTTATAAGAATTTAAAACATTACAAAATATTATCTAAAAATCATAATGACTAAATCTTTTTTTCGTATAAAATGGTATAGCATCAGCTTTTTATTAAGTGATAAATCGCTTCTTTGTGTAGTTAAAATCCTGATTAAATAAGCAAATCATCCTCGGAAATAGCATTAAAATGGTCAATCTACCTGAATGGCCATATTGGCAGCTTGGCCCGCAGTAATGGTTTTGGAATTGGTTGAGTCCATACCACCAAGTCCTAGCGCAGGCGCTGACAGAACACTGCCACTTGGAATTTGTCTAGCTACGGACTTCATCGAAGACACAGCAGATGTGGAAGGCTTTTCACTGACTAAAATCCTTTTTACAAGGGAGGAACACTGACTGTGACTTGGGGAACCTTCGATGAATTTTTTTCTTTGTATTCTTGTAGAGCGTGCCCAAGTTTTTGACATATATGGTTCCCCAGCTCTGAAGATCCACAAGTAGTGACACAAGGGTCACTCAAAGTTTTAAAAACACCTCGATATCTATATAATGGTTTTTAATGACTGACCCATGGGCTATGGTCATTTCTAAAAATTTTGTTGGCTTTCAGAGCTGGGGAGCCAAATTCACACGGGATTTGGGCTCACAGTCAGGATTCCTCCTTAGATTCCTCAAAAAATCTGGTTGAAAACCTACATATTGAGTCCAAATCAACACATTCTTTTTGGCGGCCACTAGCAAAGAGAGTAGAGACACCGCGGAAGAAGGACGTTTTTGGAGGCTCAGGCATGTCACATGGCACAAACAATTCACCGGAACATTCTGCCACTTGACTAGCTAGCTCGGAATTCACAGTGAACTTTTGCACCTATAAGGCAAAGAAATAATTTCCAAAAAGTTAGAAACATCTTGTAACAATTGAAAAACTTGCTTCTGTAGGCGAAACCATGTACATACCAAGTCCATGCTCGGAAAAATCAGTCTTTTGGCAGATGCTGAAACATTTCGAAATTGCATTTCTAATCCAATGAAACAACACAGAGAAAGCATGCAGAAGATAAGCCAAAAACTGGAAGACCTTGCGACGCGCCATAGTCGGAATTGATGGTTTTGTCTAAAAAAATACTCAGAAGCGCTGGTTTTTATAATCCAAGCCGTTACTTTTAAAAATTCGCACTTCGAAGACATATACAAAAAGCCTCGCGTAAGATTTTAGTCTGTGCTTTTTGATACGCTTTTTTGAATTAAATGTAACATTGTCAGAGTGGCGAAATGCGGTTTTCGAGTCAGAATTTCGACCCCAAATAGGGTTTTCGAATCGAATATGTGATTTCGAATATTATTCGTGATTATTCGAGAAATTTCGAATATCGAATCGAATACCGTATTTCCTATAAAAAGGCCCCCCTCTAATAAGCCCCCTCAACTTTGAGGACCTGTATGTCAGCCCAGAGTCAATTTTTTACAAAGCTGTTTATTGCGTTTTCTTAACTCCCACGAGCTCTACGGATTCCGCTTTTTAGATTTTTAATTTTTATCCAAAATTTTCTGATCGACCTCAAAGTTTACCGATTTTCGAGGGGTTGAAAAATAAGGCTCCGGGGCCTTATTAGAGACAATACGGTATTCGAAATTTTCGAATATCGAATCAAATATTTTCCAAGGCGTCCCTCTTTTTTTGCAAATCATCTCCGGTCTCGTCTCTCAAAAGATGTGGCTGCGGATCTTCTAATGATCAGGACGGAGCTAGCGGATTCCATTCTGAACGAGGCGGCCAAAATTAATCAAGAGGAGCCGGATGAAGTGGTGGACATGTTGATGGATTTATTTGTTTGGAATGAAGCTCAATAAATTTACTTTGTTTTGTTTATTGTTTAATTATGACGGATATGGGAATTACATCGTGTGAATCTGATACATGTTTGAATATCCGATAGAGAAATCCTCCAAAAACCAGAATCAAAAGCCAATACCGAATATCGAATCAAATATTCGAAAAATTCGAATGCTCGACAAACCTAGTCCCAAATATAAGTGTTTTGGACAAAATAATCTTTCAAAATCATGGTTCCGATTTTACGTTTGACTCATCCTTCCATCTGTTTTCGTTTTGAGAAGGAATAAGAAGCAGTACTTACGGATCATCCAGATCCACACTGCAACGAAACAAAGGTGTTTGATAGAGTTGTTTGAGTGAAGGAAGACTCATTACTTGCAATTTGCCTGCTGCATTCAAGCAAATCAAAACAGGGTAACCACGAATATGGCTTGATTTGGCCTGAATTTCAACAATTTTTTTTACCACATTTTCAGCATTTTTTCTACCTTGATGAATGGTATGTCTGCCCTGTAATGGAAGTGTTGGTTGTAACCAGGCAGGGAGATCACTCTGATTTCCTGTTCTGACACAAACACACCTAGCTGAAATTTTTTTCATTGCAAACCCACTCATATCGGTTATTCCTGCTAACCTGAGAGAGTTCTTCAGAAGTTGGACCACTAGGTACTCCCTCCTGTTGGTTGATGAGGGTGGGGGCTTGGCTTGGTTTTGTGATCACCTAAACATGCTACATCAGTCACCATCAGTCTCAAAATAATGGCCACCTTGTTTTGTAAGCTTTTTTCCATGTTTGCTGAGGCAGGTGCCGAATCTTTGGTCACATCTTTGAACGCCTCAGTGGCTCCGGTGATTATGCAGAAATCTTTGTCCAGAAAGGTGGAGTACAAAACCCTCTCCTGCAGACGAACGATGCTTCCTGTATGGAATACCATTCATTAGTTGGAAAATATGTGTATTTTTTATATATCAAAGTGAGGAGTATAAGTGGACAACAAAACAACTATGGGGGTAGTTTAGATGTGTTAGGAGGTTGACTACTACTGCACAGTTGTTAGACGTGTGTTGGGATTTTTTTCCAATAGGAGGTTGGACTGTAGACACACCAGCATTCACACAATAACAATGAGAGGGGAGGGGTTAATTTTACGGCATGTCCAGTGTTATAATGGTTGTATTCATGCCTTTAGACCAGTGCTCGTAAGTCGGTGGACATCGAAATTACCATTTTAGGTCAAAAATAAGCAAAATCGCTAAAAAAATTTTAAACATTAAAAAATTAAAACTTTTAGGGTCGAAATCAACAACATGCTGAGAAATCAGCGGCTTGCGAGCACTGCTTTAGACTCACAAAAATTTTATTGTGAAATCAAGTATCCTAATATAATTTTTAATTTTGCACAAGTTTTGTTTAGATAACACACCGGGTTTTCTACGAACTATGGCTCTGAATGATATACTTGATATACCATTGTGTAGGATTTTAATTTTACGAATTTTGAAGCGAGAAAAAAATAAGTTGTTGTTAGAGCTAAAATTCAAAAAATGTCCAAAAGTGGCAAATTCCACGTCGACAACCCTAATGAAGACGGTAACCACAAAAACTTTATCCGAAAAACAGAATTCACTAAATCACTAGGACTACCATAAAGCATGACTGGGTTAGTGTAATTGGGAGGTGAACTAGTGCTCTATGTACACATTCATCGACTGCTATTACTAGTCCTACCTTGAGGACCATCATACATATCTGAAGAGCAAGGCGTATTTTTTTCGCAGATATTCCATTTAGCAACAACAATTCAACAACAATAACCAACCTGAAGGCGCAACCACCACATTGGATATGAGTCTGTCGAAGGGTAGGATCAGGTTAAAAGCTATACAAGCCCCCTTAGAAGTGCCTAGCCACAAACACGGCTCACTTTTTGTTGCTAAAACCATCATTTGTATTTGGAACAAAGGATTTTTAATTTTTTTTCTTTATAAGGTTATTTTGAACATTTCTATATATATGTGATGTAAAATCACTTAGGTCTAGGGATTATGCCTTATCTTGGTTGTTTTCATAGAAAAAGATTATTAGGCATGGCTGGGGTTTATTTTAGCTTTTGACTTTTCAACATTCCTTGTTGTTTTTGATAAATATTTTTTAAAGTATACTCAATTTATTTTAACGGGTGTCCCAAAGATTGCGGTTTTAAAACCTTATATTTTAGAAATTTCGGGATCATATTTCTTATCTGTTAATATCATTTCGTACCCTGCATCTGCTCTTTCAAATGGCATATAAAGGTTATTTATAGTGTCGAGATATGGCCTTTTGGAAAAATTGATCTCTTTAAAAACTGACCAAAATCCAAGTTTTTTACAATTTTTCGGATTTTGGTCATTTTTTAGAAAAAACGATTTTTTCCAAAGGCCATATCTCAACATTCAGATTTTCAAAAATCATTCTGTGAGATGTTGGGTTGGTCTATAAGTTCGCGATTGATTATCAGTGTTTTTATAATTGACACTGACATGTCAGTTTAGCAAAGACATTTTTAAAAGTGGTCGTAGACATGAAAAAAGTTGTCTTTTCGAGATTCTGCAGTGCGTTAGAAAGCTGACGAATTTCTGATTGAGAAAGCTGTTGTTAGATTTTTGACCTACCTCTGAAAAAAGGCCGGAAAAAGTAAGTGTCAGTTTCATTTTTAAAGTCAGTTTAGAAAAAAAGTCTAGGTACTTTTCGGTTGTCTGTGTCCAGATTTTTAATGATTTTAATTCTACATATCTTTTTCACTTTTCATGTTTTTATGTCCAGATAAATGAAATTTCGCGATCTATCTATTTAGAATTTATAGAGTAGTGTTGAGAGTTGATTATTGTTATTTCTGTTGAAAATAAATTGTTTCGCGCATTTATATAACCATTTAAATTTGGACACAGATAACCGAAAAGGACCAAAGTCTATACTGACACTGACATTTGCTGTTTCCCTGTGAGGGACGTTTCCGTGTGAGAAACGGTTTCTCGTAAACGAGAACGAGATTTAATTTATTTTGAATCCGCGCTTTCTTTTTGACATTCGACCCTAGTATAGAATACCCGTACATTCCCCTCCAAAGTTATGCCTTTTAAAACTTAAGTTAACAACTTCCTCGATGTTTTTTGTGCTGGTTGTTATTTTTGCTTTTTCTCAAAACCTCTCATTATCTACAATTTTTAGATGGCGTTCGTCGATTTTAACGAAATAGCAAGAATTATGGCGCTTTTCGCGAATGACTACAGTTTACCTAAAAAAACTTACAGCCTTTTTTGGAATAGCAATTGATGAAGGTGAGCGAGGTTACACACTCCTGTTGATGCAACTGACTGGCAAACTTTTCCAAACTGTTTGTGGAGGATGACCTGGACCATCGGCCATTGTCATCTCTCAGGTCACCTACACAATACACATGTTTAATAAAAAACAATCGTAACCATATAACCTCTAGCAATTTACTTGGGTCATAAATATTCTAACCCAAATCCCCCTTCCCTAGAATTGGTTTGAAAATTCATAGAGGTTATACGTAATGATACTAAGAATTTTTTAAAACAAAGGTATCAAATAAGTCTTGAACGTGGTACATAGAACATAGGTGTAGTAGCGGTAAAAAATTATACCATTGTTGCAATTGTCAGTTTGTGGACTGTGGTGGTTGTTTGTCTCCTGATGATGCTGTGAATTGTTATTGTTGTTGACTAGAGCGGCTGCTGCCGAATTGCTGTAGCTGACCGCCATGGACTGAGCTTTGGACAAGAGAGGTCGTGGACGGTCCATGGAGCGCTGTTTGCACTCAGTGTTTAACCGCATAAATGCTTTGGTAGTATTGGTGGAAGCAGCGGATGGAGGAGGAGTCATGGACGAGGCAAGGGAGTGGTGCATGTTCTGCAAGCACAAAGGTTGGGCAAGTATACATGAGGTTGGAAAAACAAATAAAATGCAAAATGTTTGTTAGGGTGGAAAGAATAAAACGGTTCAAGAAAGGTGAAAAAAAGAAGAAGTCGGAAATGTAAAAGCAAAAATATAACCTGCTCGGTCAATTATAAAGTGTTTTCCGGGGTTTCTAAATTTAGGAATTCTCCTCTCCACAAATTTTTGCAGCCGAGCTATCATATCGAATAATATTTTTCGGCTCTATTTCTCAATCCGTTTCATTTTAGCCTCCCTCTACCCTGTTAGTTTTTTTTTCAGCTTGTGCTTAGGCGCATGGAAGGCCAGCGTACGTTTTTTACCTTTTTTGTAATGTGGTGAACATGTCTGAGTCCGCTCTAAATTACGTGGGCCTACTCCGCGCCTAAGTACCATCCAAAAACACAGCGAGGGAATTTTGGATCTCTAAACATGCTTATTCCGAGGCATAATCGAACTTGACCTAATCTAAAGGAAAATAATGCGGCAAACTAGATATCTGATTGACTAGAATCGCGGGAAACATGCACGACAGTTTTACACACAAAACACAGGGCAACGTATCATGTTTGTTTTATTCCAACCCACTCAAATGGCCTGTTAGTTGCTCCAGTCCATCACTGTTTAGCTTGGTGTGTTGTTGGGTAGACATGCTTCTGGCCAAACGCACCTTGCCACCCCACTTTTTCACGATTGTAGCTGCCAGTTTTAGGGAGTTGCTTCTACCAGACACTCTCAATTTTCGTTTTGGTCTTGCAAAGTGTTGGATGCTTCAGAACAAGGTCTTCTTAAGGTGTTGCAATAAAGTTCTGGTTGATCCGGACCTGCAATCAAATCGGTGGTGGGACCGGACTGGACAAGTGTGCCAACATCTTGGGATAGATGGTTAAAGGAAGAGGAGGGTCGGATGCCAGTTGGTTGCAGAAGGGTGGGCGAGGAAGTTGGCCACTCCTCTACAGTCAATTCTTCATCTTCTTGACCCTCGTCTTCTTCCGTCAGAACTTGCTGGTGTACAGGTGAAATAGCCACGCAAGGTTCCGCCTCAACACAGCTGGGTGTTCGGTGTGGCACTTTAGGGAAGACCACAGAATTTGGTCTTTGCAGAGCACCTATCATAATTGTGCTGGATCGGCGGGATTTGGTAGCTGGAGGGGATTCGTTGGAAACTAGCTGGAGCATAGCTGGAGGGTTGGACTGTCGTCTGAACAGCCCTGACAGACGGCGACTGGGACTTGGAGAACAAGGCAGAGAAGGAGCGATAGAGAAGGCATGGGGACTGCTTGGCTTCAATCAAAATTATCTTTGGGATTGGGAATGTGAATCGGTTAAATATCAAATTAAAAAAAAATGCAAAAATCTGTGTTATTTTTCCGACAGAGTCATCAGGTCAAACTTGAGGAGATATTGACAAAAAAAATTACATTATGACTACCACTACTACTACCACAAGCACAACATCCAGAAAAAAGTGTGCGAAAAAATTAATTGGCGCTACCACAGTATAATCTATATCCCCACCTCCCAAATATATTTTTTTTAAGTTTGAACCCCAAAATGCAATGCTAAACACGATAAAAATGTGTTTTGGGACACCTTCTAATCTAAAAAATCAATTTGAAAAAATTATAGATAAAATTTACGATTTATCTTGGAGATAAAACATAACTTTAAAATGTAGTTAGATATAGTTGGTTAGTTACCAGCCGGTTTATTTAGCCTTATCCGATTTTTTATGTTCTAGGTTTTACGGACACCGGTTCTCAGTTACAGTTAGATTTAAGGACCGTTAACTAGCTAAATAAATGCCCATTTTGAAAACGGGTTGTAACATAATATACAGGGTATTTAAGCACGCGGCTCTAATGTCCAACAGGTTTCACTTTTTGACTTGGCCACCGTGTTGTTTTTTCAGGGTTCATAGAGTTGGCGAATCGAGTGCTCGAAGTCGAGTAATTTCGAGTAATATTCATTTTTTTCCGAGTTTCGAACCTAGTCGAGTACTTAAAAATTTCGAGTACCGAGTCGAATCGAGCACTCGAAAATGGTTACGTGACATTTGCGCACCACAAAATTACCGACATTTGTGCACGACACTTGTGCACTAAAAAATGTATTGTCTGGTAAAAAGGTAGATGACCTTCCTGGACAATCCTTTGGGGTTTTAACCATCCCTAATGGTCCTGATCCACCCTTAGTGGTCCGATTTATCTTCAATGGACCTGAACCATCCTCAGGAATCCAGAAACACTTTTAATTTTCTAAGCCTAAGAAAGTTAGCCATGTAGATGTTTTGGGTTTGAATTACTATGTACATTACTATGTAAAATTGCAAAAAAGTCAGTTTCTAAATAATACCAAAATCCTACCCCTCAAAAGTACTCTCCTCTTCCTTGGTCAAACTTGTGCAAGTTACGTATTTATCTGAAGTGATTTTGCTGTGGAAATTTGTTTGTCTGATTCCTCATGAAATTTTGATTCTAGAAAGTTACCAAACGCATTGAGATATAAAAAATGTGCAGAGGTACAGGCAATATAAAACTAAGTACGCATCATTTTGGCTGGTTTCCTTTCATTTTGATGGTGATTTGTTTGAAATCTCAAAATCATGGCATTTGGTGACAGTAAAGCAGTGCTGGAAATAATTCCAATCGATTGCTCGATAATTTTTGGCCCTAGAAATCAGTGAACTTACTAAAAAATAAATAAGGTGTGCACCTAGGGGGGATTAGAACCTTCGATCCTGGGCGATGCGTATAAAAAGTTAAGCCCCTTTTAATCACACCTGGCCTACTTGCGTCATGGCCAGGATACCACACAGGTAATACCCAATGATGTTCGAGTCTTGTCTAATTGAGCACCACTACCTGAGTACTTCCTAAGTACCACCACCTAGGTATCTGGGTAACTCACTTTGAATGGGACCACTGAGAATGGGCTTGGACTATTGAAAGCGGGTTACAGTCGAGTCTCGTTTATCCGACACCCCCTCAAGTTCGTTCCCGCCTGGTCCGACACTTTTTTTAGCTCTATTTTCGAAGTCTTTTGCCAAATGTGATTCGCCAGTCTAGTCCCAAATATCGCAAGGATTCTGATTTTGCCGATCGTTTTTCCAAAATCCTTTCAGGTTGCCGTAAAGGCCCGCAGGTCTCGGTTATCCGACACCTGATTTTTAAAAAGGGGTGTCGGATAACCGAGACCCGCGGGTCTTCACGGCAACCTGAAAGGATCTAGGAAAAGCAATCGTCGGACCCTAGGCGGGAACGAACTTGAGGGGGTGTCGGATAAACGAGACTCGACTGTAATCAATAATGGTTCACGAGGGTATCTACCTTTTTACCAGAAAATAAATTTTTTGGTGCGCAAATGTCGTGGTGCGCAAGTGTCGCGTAACCCTCGAAAATTTCCAGTTTCGAGTATCATTTCGAGTCGAGTACTTGAAAATCTCGAGTACTCGCCAACCCTAAGAGTCCAAAAAAATACAATCTTTTTTTAAAAAATAGCATTTCCAACCCTGTTTTAAGCCTAAAAACCTTTTTTCGCCATGTTTAGCATTAATTATCAGGTGTGAAACACACTTTTCAGAAAAATGGGTTGAGAGTATACTGTAGTAGAGCCACGCGATTGTCATATATGCATGTCTCACTCACTTTTAACTGCATCCGTCTGTTTGATAACAGGCGCTGCTCCTGCTGCTATAATAACAACAAATTTAATAAGAGACTCCTGAGAGAGTAAAGAAGATAGGCGTAGGAGCAAGAGCACAACAACTTATTAAGACAGGACTTGCCATCTCCAAGCCACTAACTTACAGTTGACCATTTCATACTACAGTGCTCTTTGCATTTTTTAATAATTTTTTAATAAAAAATTATGATAATAAAGTAATTTTTCAAAAAGCTCAACGATCGAAGTCTGGCTTAGGTGAAACAATATTTTTGTATGCAAAAATACCTCGGATGGAGAAATATCATTGTTGGTAGATGGATTGTTAGCAGAAAAGGCAACCCCTTCTCTACCATGCAACTCTGCATTGGACCAGGAATATATTTGGGTGGAGGCTAGAATATCCACCAGTGCCACCTAAAAAAGTAATAAAATATGGTAGAACTTGTTATTAAAAACACACCCCAGTGCTAGTGCCTATAGCCAGCACTCCATAAGCACTGTTTAAAGAAATGGCAGTGATGCCTTCAGGGGTATGACCTCCAATCCAAGGGATCTGGCACACTAACTCTGGCTGAAAATTAATTGGAAGCGTCAAAAAATTTTACTAAGCGAAGTATTCTTTAATTTACAATGAAGTATTTTTTTTGTAGAATTGACTATACTTAATAAGGCACGCCTAAAAAGTTAGTTCGCCCACTTGGTCCGACACTTTAGAGTATTTTGCAAAATATAATTTACACATTTGGTCAGAAAATCCTAAAGATTTCGATTTGTAATATCTTTTTTGAAAAACACTATAGTTTTGCCATTAAGACACGCAAAACTCCCAATAACTTACGTTTATTTAGGATTTAGGAGTTCGTTATTAGCAGCATAAATGGAAAAACTATCTCAAAAAGGAAATTTTTTGGAATCCTTGCATTTTTTATATAGAAAGAAGATATACAGTCGACGCTCGATATAGCATCCACCCAAAAATTTTATTTATTTTTGGCAAAACTTTTAAAAAAATAGAGGTAAAAAGTGTCGGACCTTAGATGGTAACAAAATTTCTGGGCGGATGCTATATCGAGTGTAGTCTGTAGAACACTGTAAACGCTATGCAAACAACAGCCTTCAGGCTTTTTTTCTGGTCCACCCTGTACAGTCAAGCCTCGATATAACGACACCCCAAGGGACCGGCTTAAGGGTGTCGTTATATCGAGGGTCCATTTGACTAAATGTTAGCCAAAGCTGACCAAATTGGTGAATTTTTGGGTGTCGTTATATCGAGGTTTGACTGTATTACAAAAAAATCGTTCAATACCAATAAAATAAGGGTGGTAGGCGAAAAAACCACTTCAAAACCACGTAACCACGCTTTACGTTAAAATGATCGTTGATGGTAGTTACTTTGGTAGCGCCATTGTACTTCAGAAATTTGCAAATAATGCTACTCCAAATTATGACAGTTCCGAAAAAAGTGACTCCAAAATTGCCTATTCTAGACTCATGCTGATTCAAAATAACTAACTCCTATAAAATCAAAAAGTGGCTTTTCCGCCTACCGCCGAGATAAGCTAGATGACAAACCTGATAACCAGCCGGCCTCCTTAAATTTTTAAATTCTATTCTTGTGGTTGTATTAAATTGATACCTTAAAGCCCCTCCTCTAACTTTCAATGGCATATGGTCAGCTGCTTGACTGCCAAAACTAGTGTCTGCTGTGAGAGTCTCTAGAAGATGTCACAGTGTCATGTTGACGCCTCAATTCCCTGGGAGATGGAGAACTGCCTGCACTGGATGCACCTCTTTGAGGTTTCAGGTGTTGTTGGTACAGGAATGGTTCTTCTTCAGCAAGAGGTGGGGTGGATGGAGCAGCTGTGCTAGAGCATAACTGGGGTAATACAACCACCTGAGCAAACGAATAATTTTAACTAACATTCCTAAAAGTATTCGTGGGACTTACTGCTATGTCCTGGCTACTCTCCGTTTTGACGAAACGGAAGAGTGTGACCTGTAAATTAAACCTATGAATTCGTAAATCCTTCATAAATTCAGTGAACTGGACAAACCTGGCCAGAAGCTCCAGACACTAACAACAATCTGGAGTCCAAACACAACTCTGCTCCCGTGACGGCATGGCTTATGGAAGTGCGAGCAGCTGGATCTTCAGAAGAGGACGCAGAGGATATGGGTGCGGGGTTGGACTTTTCGAAGTGTCGACCAGTCTTTAGTTTGTACATCACTTGTAGGTTCTCACTGGATGCCTGCCAGAATTTTATAGAACCATCTTCGTGCCTGTAAGTCCATTCAATGTTTATTGTTTTAGATTTTTTCACTTTTTATATTTTTAACTGCCAAAAACCATCCAACCTAATTGGCTTTCTAGTTTAGGTATTACCCGGTTAATAGCATTTCCTGATGACCACTGGCACATTCCCTGTCCACCCCTCCAGTTAGAGGCCAAGCTTTGTCACTCAGTCTGACCCCTTGCCTCCTCTGGTTTCTGCCCACCAATGTCAGTGCCGCAATCAGGTCGACTGGACAATCTGCATAGTAACTTAGGAATGTAACTGGTGACTCATGGATGTCCATCGGATAGGGACTCTCGAAGCAGGGGTACCTGAAAACACTTAGATGTCAAATACCATTTGAAGCTATTTAAATTACCCAGGCATAGACATGTCTGTAACCAACAGATCTTCTTTGAGCAGCACAGCAATGCCATAGGGTAATTGTGCTAGAGTATTGAAGGGCAGAGAATATAAGGCGCACATTTCAACTATCGGATGGTCCATCTCCAGCACTGAATTGTGTTAAAATATATAGCCGTCAATCTCATAGTTATTCAAAATAGTTTACCAGTGATTGAGCCTTTAGCACGAACAACTGTGAGAGCAGGCAACACGCCCTCTTCCGTGGGCATGCCTCCGGCAAACACAATCAACTGCTCGTTGGTATCTGCGTTCACACTCCATGAAAGGTGGGTTATTGGTCGACAAGCATTCGTGTCGTTGGGTGAATGTGGCGTAGTCTTGTGTACCAATTCCCGCGGTTTCTTGATGTTCCAGATCTTTAAATTTGAAAATTTTAGAAAAGAAGACATTCAAACCACTAGGTTACTAGGTAAGGGGTTCGTATTAAAAATGAAAATTATTTTGAGAATGGATACTCCAGGTGGACATCAGGTATAAAATATGTTGACCACACGGACTCCAGGTATAGGGTTGATAGACCAGGTCGTTGATAGATCAGATAAACTAAATAATTAGTTTCCAGGTAAATTCGCAGTGAATCGGTCGACTCTACTTTATGTAAATAACTTTTGCAATGAACTAATTTTCGAAACCAAAAGTAAAAATATCAATTAAGATGGCAATAAGTGAGGTAGAAATAGCAGGTAACTGACCGTGAGCGATCCATCTTTGTGACCACACATGAACTGTCGACCATCGTAGTGCCAGGAAACACACTTGGCAGGCGAGTGGTCGACTCCAAAACGTTCCACCTCCCTGGTAGACAGGTTCCATAGCACCACATGTCCCTTCTCATAGACCATCAGTAGTTTATAGGGCTCGCTGGGACACAAACTTAGATCTTTGACTGCGCCTGGATGAGCGCGGCAACTTCTGCAACACGACAATAACAGTAATTAAATAGAGATGAAGAGGCAGGCACCACTTACAAATCAATAGCCTTGTTCCAGTTGATCACATAGGTGGATAGCTCGAAGTTGGCCAGACAGATGAAGTAGACATTGCCTATAATAATAGTATTAATTCGCGTAGTTGGCAAGACCGGTAGTGTAAGAGAGAGATTGCCTTTGTCTGTGCCCACATGCAACCATTTACTCTGGAAAGGCAGGTGGATACAGGTCACTTTTTCTTTGGCCATCTTCAAGGAGTGCACTATCTCCGGTGTCTTCTGTCGGAAGTTCCATAGGTGGATGGAGTCATCACGCAAAGCAGTAATTAGGCCACCCTGAGATACAGATTGAAAATACAGTCAAACCTGGATAAACGACACCCTCAAGTTCGTAACGCCTCCATCAACCCACAACGACAACAACCCCAAACCCACCCCCCCCCCCAGGACCCGATGTTCGAACGTGTTTGCCAGTCCTGTTTTGACAGTCTGGTCCCAGAAATTGCAAGGATTCCGATTTTGTCGATCGTTTTTGAAAAATAAAACCTCGATATAACGACACCCTAGTTTCAACAAGGAGTTTCGTTGTATTGAGGTTTTTTTTCGAGATGGCCAAACTATTTAGTTACGATCGGCAAAATCGGAATCCTTGCAATTTCTGGGACCAGACTATCAAAAGAACTGGCAAAAAATTTTCAAAAAATCGAGGTAGAAAAATTGTTTGACCCTAGGCGGGAACGAACTTGAGGGTGTCGTCATACCCGGGTTCGGCTGTACAAAAAAGTCTAGCAGTTGTTGATGAAAAAGACACAAAGCTCGACTTTTCTAAATTTACTACTGCATCCCATTATTACCTCATTGACTAAAAACTGCACAAAAAAGACTGGCTCCTCGGAATCCGGATGTTTGAGATGAAAGTCTACACCTGCCTGTCCCAACAACCGAACACACCCTCTGCAGGCTCCAATAGCCAGCAACCTTTGCACAGGGTCATAAGCCAGGCACCTGGGCTCATGCGGGAAACCATGTCTCACTATCTGCAATATCATAGAAATGACCTTTTTCATTTATTTACTGATTTACCCACTTATATTTAATTTCAACACTGTGAGTGCTCTGCCAACAAGTTTGACTACCGTAAATGATCTAATAGGTCGACCCCCTAAATTCAAAAAACGTGTTTGTGGCATTGTGTTTTTGGCCCACTTTTTGCAGACCACTCTTGGATAAGTTACCACCCACTGCTTGTCAAACACGTCCAATGACCAAATCGGGCTTGGTATTCTATTTTAATAAAAATTCAAAATATTTTTTATTTTATAATACCATTGACAAAAGTATGCTCAAATTTGTGCACTATATATCCATAAAATTGCTTGTTATCAATTCTATACATACTTCGTCTCTAAAAACTCTTCTTCAAATTTAATTTTCCCAATTTCAAGAGCGAGGAACTTTTAAATACGCATCATCTAGGTCACAAAATCTAATCTCCGTGGGTGCATACCCTATTTTTGTACCCCATTTTTTCATATTTAATTTGCAAGTTTGGTGTGAAAATGATCCTCAGTTCCTTGGCTATCCAACAAGACCATCAGCGCAGGGTTTAAGAACAACCCTAACTGAGTTGCAGATCAAAACCTATTAAAATACAATCGTGCACTATCTCGACGAAAACTGCACATTTGGAAAAACTATTATATGCATCAGAAAGCTGAGTGATTATACTACGATCATACCAGACAAAAAAATTTTAGCAGAGAATCTTTAAGAAATAACTTTTTTAAGTTAGCGACCTGACTCCACCAAAACGCCAATTTGAACTTCTTGTTTTTGAACTAAGCATAGTTATAACCAAAAACAAAAAATGCTGAAAAAAAAAAAAAACTAAATTTTAAATGTTTTTTTAAATGAATTTGTCTCTATACGAAAATCTCGATTTGGTCTTTTGACGTGTTTGACACGCCGTGCCACCCATTTTTTAACTCATCTCATTAGCTACAAATCGAGCGGTAAGTTGCCTCAGAGTGGACTGCCAAAAATAGGTCAAAAACACAATGCCAAGAACACGATTTTGAAGGGAGGAGATTCACCTATTAGAGCATTTACGTTATACCCAAGTTGAGCTTGTAGTCGCAAATATTTACTAGCACTTTGACCCACAAGTCAGCGAGCACAGCATTTGTGGTTATTTATTTTCTTTTTGTTTTTTTATGGCTACCGTAATAACTCAGTTTATTGACTCCCATGAGGAATTATTTTTCAACCCTCCTTCGGGGGTGGGAAGTTATTAGAGGGAGGGGAGTAATTTTTAACAAAAAGTCCTCAAAGAATCAGTCCTGAATTTTTTTTGTTGCGCATTTTTTAAGCCATTTTATTTTGCCATATTTTTTGTAGTTCTGTTGCTTTCAAATGAGCGATTTTGAGGACTTCAGCTGCGTAAAAAGAAAGGCCGTACAGTCAACAAGAAGCGCTCCTGAAACAACGATGCAGGAATAAAGCTGGAAGCTGTCATGATCAAATCTGCCGCAAAGATGCTCAGCGTCGACAGAAAAAGCATCAGAGAATGGATAGGCAAGAAAAGGAGCTAAAGCAACAAGTGTGAGTTTTCATCTCTGTCTTAGACATGTTTTCATAATTTGTTTTTTTTTCAGGAGTAACAAGTCCAGATGATCCAAAAGAAAGCGACTCGATGGTTTCGGGCCGACAAGTGAGCAATCCATACATTGATGTGGAGCTGGCAGGCTAAATTCGTTAGATAAGTAATAACAAGCCCAACAATAAGGCCAACATGGCAAGAAATCAGCAACGAAATTATCAAGAAGTCGTTTAAAAGTTTAGACTTTAATTGAAAATTTTGTTTAATTTTTAGCCTGCGCAATTACTACAGCAACCGATGAAACTGAGGACGACTACATCACCTGATTTTAAACAATGGGATCCATCGGCACAAAGGGATTGAACATCATCCGCAACATCAGGGCACAAAACTTAACGATTAGAGGGTGGGGAGTTAACAGAGTGAGTACGGTAATTTTGCTAGCACTACAAAAAGGAGGCAAATGTGTTATGTTGGCTGTGTGTGTTTGTTTATCTAGTTTAAAGATACACACTTAAGAAATTAGTGTTCCAACGGAAGTTTTTTGTCAGCCAGTGAACCGGAAAAAAGGACCCAATACCCCAGGGAAATCTAATGGCCACCATCACCAAATAAATTCAGCAACTTCATAGCACACTATGAATCTAAAAAATTAAATTTCTTCCGAAATCTGCCAAAACAATTCTTCCTTAAGTGGGGCATTACCAAAAAGCCGTCACTTAAAATACAACTACTTCTAACAAATCCTAATAGCTAACTTTGAGAATAAAGGACAGTTAATTATGAAAATGGAAAAAGTTACAATAGCTAAAAAGCTACAAACTATATACAAAATAATTTTTTAAGAAAAAGGCCTCCCGTCTGTGAGAACTGAACCCACATTAATTTTGGTAAAAAGGCAGTTTATGATTGGCAAATATCGTATTGGGTATTAACATAAGCTCTAGGGACCGTAAACAGTTGCCGATAGGATTAAGGTTGGAATTAAATTCTGATTCTAACCGTGCCAATTGTTTAAAAACCGGCTAGGATTGTGGCTAGAATTAAATTCTGATCCTAACGGGCTAACTATTTACGAACCGGCTAGGATTAAGGCTAGAATTAGATTCTAACCTCAATACTAGCTGGTTCGTAAACAATTACTCTGTTAGGATCAGAATTAAATTCTAGCTTTGATCATAGCCGACCAAATGTTTATGAAACGGCTAGAATTAGAATTAAATTCTAGACTCAATCCTAGCGGCAACTGTTTACGGGCCCAGGAACGCTCGTATGACTGTTTTTTGGCGAAAATTTTAAAATTTTATCTTTATGACTAATAATATTTTGTTTATAAATTGATGTTTCCCGACATCACAAGAAGACATCAGTTAAGTAGTTGTAAAGGGGTCCAGGAGGTAAAGAATCGTGTATGGTCAAAATCCAGCTGGATACGCATATGTTTTCAAGTAGTCAAGTAGTAGCGTGGTCGGTTTGCTTAGAAAACTGCTCTTAAAATTTGAAAAATACTGTCACATTATGAATTCCTCTCAAGACAACAATTACTCAATTTTGATAATCAAATTTTTATTGTCTTGAGAGGAATTCATAATTTGACAGTATTTTTTAAATTTTAAGAGCAGTTTTATGAGCAAATCGACTATGCTGAACACGAGTCTCGTGTCAGAATATCAAAATTGACAGTTCGAACTGTTGCAAAAGGACGCTAAACACGAATCCAGTGTTAGAATTAATAGCTATCCTATCCTAGCAGAAAAAAAGTTATGAGAGATTTGTGTTACAACTTATTTATTAATTTTGTCCATTTCATCACAATTTGATGATAAGATGTGTCAAAAGTGTCAAAAAAACCGTCAGATTCTGGTCGTTTTTTTCCTTTTAACCATTTAGCTATATGTCATCTTTACACAAAGTAATGGCTCGTTGAAATTCAGGGTAGAATATTTTGAAAATCCGTGCCCTAACAAAAAAGTGGTGATTTATCTTGACTTTACAAATCATAAGAGCCTATTTTTATGATTATTCGAAAGCTTGATTCCTCGTGGTCATTTTAGTATATTATGAGCCAAAGTGAAACATGACAATCATGGCGTACTACTTGAAAACATGCGTATCCAGCTGGATTTTGACCATACACGATTCTTTACCTCCTGGACCCCTTTACATCTACTTAACCCGTCATTGAAGCAAAAAGGACCCGCACCATCGTGATCACCGCATTCTGCTCTATCCAGAGTCTATGTTGGGCGGACCAGGCTTTGCCGTGTTAAACGCTAAAATTCACAGTTATATTTTAAATTCCGTTTAAGACAATAAACATTCCAAGAAGGCTATACGTTGTATTTAAATGCTCATTGTCTTGAACGGATTCAAAATATGACAGTAAATTTAAGCGTTTAAGATGAGTTTTGTTAGAAAATCGGCTACGCTGACCACTAATCTAGTGCCAGAATTCCGGTTTTGCTGTTTCTATTAAATTCAATGGGTGAAAAATGACCGCAGAGTCGACCAAGGCCTAAAATGCAAAAAAGAATTAATTGTGTCGAACGACCATTTTCCTTAGATTTACTGTGATTTTTACTAGAAATCGGCTTTTTCTATTTATGAACAAAACCTTTGATAGAGAAATCTAAAGGAAAAGATTGGCCTACCAAATTGTAACTAAGAAACATTGCTTTAAAATTCGTCGAAAAAAAGTTAGAAAAAACTTTAAAAGAATTACTATCTGTTAATATTTCGCAGTAATCCATTTTTTGCCCTTGACCAAAAATGTGGTGTTTCATTAAATGGACACAGGAGCATAAAATTTTGCACATCCGAAACAACTGTTAACGCCGTCCGATAGAGGATCGAAAATGCTACAAAATAGGCGCAAGACAAAACTGTATTCAAATTTATATTAGTCATGAATTTGAAAAAAAATTCTTGTAAAAATTGAATGATCCATTTTTTTGACCGCTACTGTATGTTAATACCAAATATTGGGTTGAACCATTGAACCACACGTTTTAACTGGTCAAAAGTTTGATCCAGAATTTGGCACTTTAACAACTTAGCATCTTTGGCATCTTAGTGCTATCTTGTAGCGCACTTCAAGAGCCACAAGACCTATTTTACAGAATAATTTTTGAAATGGAAAAAAAAATTGGAAAAACTTAGATTTTGGTCATTTTCAAGAAATTGTTTTTTTTTCAAAAGGCCATATCTCAGCACCCATGTTTTCGAAAATTATTCTGTAAATAGATCTTGTATTTCTTGAAGTGCGCTACAAGATAGAATTAAGATGTTGTTAAAGTGCCAAATTCTGGATTAATCTTTTGACCAGTTAAAACGATGAATGTGCCCCCCTAAAGTGCCCATTGGTGACCTCATTTCTTTTGGGCACTTATACCCTCTATTTTTATCATTAATAAACAAAAAGATTGGCTTATTAGAAAGGCCAAGAAAAGGGTTATCAAATAGTATAGGACGTATTAAAAAATGATCATAACAGGTTACATAAAAACCATTTTTAATAAACGACATAAGCACCTCTAAGCGCCATTTTTTATGTTTTCTATTGTAGTTTTTGTTAATGATCAACTACTGTGGACATTTTTTAGTGGAAGTGTGATTATTACCCTAGCCAGAGAGCAGTGTTGAGCAGCCACTTTCTCATCCACCTCCAGCTCGACCATGTCATCGTCATCACCGCCTCGGAGGTGGAGGTTACGAATGCCGTCGATGGCTGAGACCAGCTTCCTCCGCATCCCTTCCTGCAATGATATAAAGTGGGGGTAGTCAGGGAACGTGCATAGTCTACCTGCAGACTATGAACAAGTGAAAGTGTGGGAGGACAGTCAACCAAGCAAAAATAAGCACATCTCTCAGGCTTCTGCAACAATATATATATTTTGCAAAAAAATTAAAAGAAGTAAAAAAGGTAGTACAAGGTGGAGCAAGAAATTTCCCTGTTTTGAAAAGGTCATAACTTTTTTTTCAATATTTTCAATATACTATCTGCAGGTCAATATAGTTGGCCCAAACCACAGAGGGACCAATGTAAAATCACATTTTTGACATTATATACCAAATGCCATGACTCTAAGATGATTAGCAAAAACAAAATTTTGAAAACCACGGCCCACAGAAAATGACCGTTTTGAAACCGGGGATTTTCTTGAAGTTAGTTAAAGGGACATTCTCATACATTTCAAATTGTTTTAGTAAAATTTTAAATCAAGCAAATTTTTAATTGATTTTACTAAGCGGACAATGATTTTTACAAGGAAAAGTCATGCTGGATAAGCAACAATAGCAACAAAATTACACATCAAAGCGCACTATTTTATCATGTAGTGTATGTGCCAGAGTGTCCATCCAGTGCTATTCCCACCAAGATCAGATTATACCTCCACCCATACAAACAAACAAAAATGCCAACAAAACTAGATATTTGCAGTTGGGATTGATGGTTTCAAAATATAGCTTTGATTTCGTCCCTTCCCCCCTCGGGACAGCCACATTGATTTTATGCTGGCATTTGTTGAGAATGGAAATTGGAGATGCCGCTCTTTTTTCAATTTCGAGCAGCAGCGGACTCTCATTTCTTCAACCAAAAAACCTGGATGCTGGGCTATGGCACTGCTACATTCCCAATAGATACATCCTGTTTTAGTGAGCAAAAGGCACACAAAAGATGTCACACTTTTGGGAGTAACCCTGAGAAACCAAGGATTTTAGCAAAGAGAACTTTTATCTATTGTAGACAATACTACTAGTGGTTGTGCCAGAATTGAGACAACAGGAAAATGGCATTTTAAATACTTGCATTCAATTCTAAAAAAACCAAAGGTGGTGAAAAACTATTCTTCACACAAATTCTAAGAATAGGCACCTCTATATTTTTGAGTCTTCTGCAGTTTAGAAGTTAAGCATCGGTTCTTTTATTAAATTTTATGGCCACACGCTAAAATCACGGTGGTAGTGGAGGGTTTTCGCCTTGGCCCTCCTATAGTTTTCTCGCTTGGTCTTAGGCGGAGGTTAGGCCAGCTCAGGTTAGAATGCAGTCAATTACATTTTTTCAAACTATAAAAAAGTAAAAAAAACACGTTCGAGTTCATCCTAACGTAGCCCCGCGCCTAACGAAAAGCCAAAAAACAACACGAAAATGAAGGCAAAAGCTCATGTGTAGGGTTGCCGAGTACTCGAGATTTTCGAGTACTCGACTCGATATGATACTCGAAACTCGAAAAATTTCGAATAATACTCGAAATTACTCAATTTCAAGTAAATTTTTGGTCGAAATTTTGGATAAAAATACAATAATTTCAAGTTAATAAGGCATGGGAAAGCCATAAAAAAAGAAAAAATGTGGTCCACTGGCACATTTTCAATTATTTAATTCTATATTGGGTATTAACATAAGTTCCAAGAACGCTCGTATGACTGTTTTTGGTGCAATTTTTAAAATCTGATATTTACGACTAATAATATTTTGTTTATAAATTAATGTTTCTCGCTATCAGAATGAAGAAAATCGCAAAAATGTGGTCCTGTGTGGTCATTTTTACCCTGTGGTCAATTTTCATCCATAAAAATTAAATTAAATAGAAACAGCAAGGTTGGAATTCTGATCCCCCGGATCCGTGATCAGCGTACTCGATTTGCTTACAAAACTACTCCTAAAATTTAAATTGGCTGTCATATTTTAAATTCCATTCAAGACAATGAACATTTAAATACAACGTATTGCCTTCTTGGAATATTTATTGTCTTGAACGGAATTTAAAATATGACAGTCAATTTAAATTTTTAGGGGAACTTTTGTAAGCAAATCGAGTACGCTGATCACGGATCCGGTGTCAGAATTCCGGACTTGCTGTTTCTAGTAAATTTAATTTCAGTAGGTGAAAAATGACCACAGGGAGAACCAAGGCAAAAAAATGCAAAAATTTTTTTTGCGATTTTCTTCATTCTGGTAGCGGAAAAAATTTATTTATGAACAAAATATTATTAGTCATAAATATTATTAGTATATTATTAGTACATATTATTAGTCATAATTAGGTTTTGAAAATTGCACCAAAAACAGTCATACGAGTGTTCCTGGAACTTATGTTAATACCCAATACTTCAATTCAAAATTTTCGAGTACTCGACTCGATACTCGAAATTACTCGGTTTAGAGTACTCGACTCGACAACCCTCCTCATGTGCGATTTTGTCAATATTCCTAATTTTTACTAAAAATACAAAAGAAAACCAAAAACCAGTAGTTTTAACTGCTTAAAAATAACCATATTTTTTTAGGAAAAAACTGGAACTTGAAGAAATGTACTATAAGAAATCCAAATACCACTGATATTTAAGGCTCTGATTTGGAAAGGGCAATAGATTTATCTTTAGCTAATTTCACACACACTCTTTTTTTGTCAATAGACACATGATAAAGCATCGCAAAGAGGACTTCAGGACTACAAAAAAACAAACGGTCAAACATTTTTTTGAACTATCGCAACGTCTGAGCAAGTTTTTACCTCAATTTTTTTATTAGTTCACCCTGTACAATATTACTAAAATTTCTAAAAGTTCACCTTCGCACTTTTTTTCTTTTTGCCATTCATCCTCTAGCAAACCATGAAATAATTTTAACACAAAACTTCTCAAAAAAGGTTGAAAACCTGACAGTTGAAAACCTAGTGTTTTCTCAACTTCCCATACCCCACCAACCAATCTAGCAATATTATATACAAACAACAGAATAAAAGCAGCTGCATACTCAATTAGCTCCTTCTTCAAACATTCCCAAGTGGTCCAGGTAAAGGTGGAGGGGAGGCACAACGCCATTCTTTTGGCATTCCCACACACTCACAGCAATCAACCATCTCCACTACTCGAATACAAAAGCAAATCCCGGGAGCAAGAAAGAAGTCTATAAATAATGTTTATAAACAAAAAAGGCATCACCACCATCAAACTCAATAAAACATTCAAGGAATTAAAAATTGGCTAAAAGAGGTTGTTCACCCTCAAGTCACATACAACAGCAGGAAGAGGCATGAGGGAATTTGTTTGTGGGGAATTGGCGCTTTCCGCCCCATCTCCCTTCCATTCTATTAAAAATTATTCCAACACACACATGCATATTCACAAACGGCACTACTACTTCTGGCTAGTCACAACCAGTAGTAGTATTCCAAGCATCAAAATTAAGGAGGGCAAAACATGAAATAAAAGAAAAAAAGTAGCATACAAACTCCTCCTCCTACTGGTCCATTTGCCATCCATTCACTCCGCCAATCATTGCCGCAAAAAGGAAGGAAAAAACAGGATAAAGAAAAGAGAAAAAAGCAGTCAAGTGTGGAAGAGGAGCGCAAAAAACAGGCAAACGTTTAGTGCCCAGGCATGCATCCCTCCAGGTTGGCAACACATCATGTGATTGTGGTGGACAGGGGAGTGCCTGACGCTTAGCTCTTGCTACTGCCTGCTAAATGACAGACACAGACGGCTAAAACAAATTTTGAGCATAAGCAATAGTAGTGGAAAAGACACACCACCCCTAGATAGAACCCATATATGGGGCTGCTAAGAACAGCAGCAGCAGCAGCAGCAGCCAGTTTTTCCACTCCATCTTTTTGCCTTTTTGTTCAGGCTGCTGCTGTAAATAAGCAGCTGGGAAGGCGAGAGAAGAAAGAGGTGGCCAGCAGCCACTGCAAACAGTAGTGCTGGTGGTATTGATTGCAATGTTTGGAGTGGGAGAGAAAAAGAAAAGACCTTTCAAGGATGTGTTTTTGAAGGCAAGGCGAAAAAGCCAGCGTTATGAAAAAAGTTAGCTGTTAGTAGAATAAGAAGTAAGTGAATGGCAAACAAACATGGGGGGATAGATGAGACACTTTAGCTGTTAGCATTGGAGAAAAAATACGGCTTTTTGCAAATAATGCACGGATCAATAAATAAACGAACCAAATTGCATTGCGCACTCAAAAATCTGAATTTCACCAATAATTCAATTAATTTCACGAGTAAACTGTATTTTGACATTTTTCTTTAAATTTTTGCTGCAATTGTTTAATTTTTTTAAACTGACATGTAGCCCGCAATCTTAGCTTTCTGACAAGCTATCTAACTCCACTGAACAGGTTCAAAAATATAGATATTTAGGTGTTTACACAAAATAATACTTGTTTTTTTAAACTTCTGAATCACTATGTTTCTAAAATTATTGAGTAGACTTTGATAGCTTGTTAGAAAGCAAAGATGCAGGGCTACCTGCTAAAGCAGAAATATTGAAAAATTCAGTAAAAAAATCCAAAAAAATTTCAAAATAACATTTTTTGGTGAAATTCAGACTTTTGAGAGCGCACTTTAATTGCAGCCGTAATAGACACAGTTTACTACAGGGTGTGTCAGAAAAAATCACTAAATTTTATTTATTATTTACACTTTTTTGTGTATTATATGTCATTTTGTACCGCTGACAATTATCTAACAAACTAGAAAAACTGTCGTCTAACGGCGCCATACAATAACGGTGTGACTGACTGAAGAATAACTTCGAGTTCGTAAAATTCAAATATTTCAAAAAGGCGGCAATTCAAATGCTTTTTTCCGAATATTTTGCGTAATTTTCGAAGGTAAATGAAATTTGACGTAAAATTTTTCGGAGTTCCGAGTTATCTCCCGATTTTAAAGTGCGAAATATCGTCGCTAGTATTAGACATCCAATACTCAAAAGATAGAGAAAGAGTTCTAATATGGGGCCCTGAAAAAATTAGAACGAATGTCGTGGGTAACGATTGAAAAGAAAAAAAAACCAAAAACCAAAAAAATCACTCCATCGTAATACTAAGTAGAGATGGCATATTAACATTTAATAACTGATAAAAGTTCAGGCACGATTTAAAATTGCCGAATTTTCAGTTTTTGTTGAATAAACACGTGATCAAAATGCTCATTGAGTTGTGAGTACTATAGTAAGATCTTAGCACTATGTTGTAGCGCAGATCAAGAGCTAAAACCCATTTCACATAATAATTTTTGAGATGTGGCCTTTTGAAAAAAAACTGAAAATAATAATAATAATTTTTTCGAATTTCGGTCATTTTTTAAGGTGGTTGCTTATTTATAAAGTGATATCTCAATATTCATATTTTCAAAATAATTTCGGTAAAACGGGTTTTTTTCTCTGCGCTTTTTTTATCTGCGCTACAAATTTATCTTAAGATTTCGTCCACGTTACAAACTTAACCAAACATTCAATCAGTCAAAGTGATGAAAAGTCTTAAATTTTTAAAATGATTTCGCCGAGAATTTCGCTATGAATTTCGCCGAGCTGTGGCCTCCCGAAGTTTGGAACTCAGAAAAACCAGTACATTTTTTAAAACAGTTTATATTTAGTAAAAATACTATACTGTATATTTGTTAAAACGCTTATTAGACGCAGAATGAGTTAGTCTTTCTAACGAGCACAAGAACTCTACAATCTGTTGTAAATTTTGGCGAAAAAACTGTGTTTTTTCAAAAAATTAGCATTTTTTAAACACCAGTTTTTGGCCAAAAATCGTCATGAAAGTAGAAAATCGGCTAGCACTCTCCTGACTTTTAGTGTAGGACCCGTAGTAAATATGACATTTAGTCACTAATTATTTAGTCACTACTAAAAGTGGCTAATCGGTAGTAAATAAAAAATTTAGCCGTCTAATTAATTAGTGACTAAATATTTAGTCGACTAAATATTTAGACATTTAGTCGGCTTAAAGTCTTATTATTTAGTCGTAGGAATTATATAAATTAGTAGCTAAATAATTAGTCACTAAATATTTGCAGGCTATAAAATTAGCAGCTAAATATTTAGCCGTAGTAAATAATGAATTTCCATAGGCTCTTTTGCTGTTTAGGGCCCCCCATCAAAACATACACATAATAATCAAATCCGTTTATTCTCACTAACAAATACCATTTTTAGCGTTCAATATTATACAATTGATAAATTTGAGACCAAAGATGATAGAATATGGAATCTGGTGAAGCATTTCTATGGCCGGTTGAAAGAAGAGATGCTCATACTTTGCTTGGGCTCATTCGTCGATTAATTCTTCCAGGGACAACAATAATATCTGTGATATGATATATTCTATCATCTTTGGTCTCAAATTTATCAATTGTATAATATTGAACGCTAAAAATGGTATTTGTTAGTGAGAATAAGCGAATATGCGAGAATAAGAGAATAAACGGATTTGATTATTATGTGTATGTTTTGATGGGGGGCCCTAAACAGCAAAAGTGCCTGAGAATCTTCTTTTCCACTGACCGATTCTTTGTTCCACCCGCACCCTTGTCTTCTTGTGCGCCTTATTGTATCTGTAACCATACAGTTGCAGTCATACAGTAGTAAATAAAAGTCTTAAAAACTAACCTCAACTCTGCAGGTGTCGATGGTCGGAGAAAGAGAGTCATTAGCCATTTCTTACACGGATAGCCACAACGAACATATCCATTGGCCCACTGATGACCTGCTTCGGCTCCTTGGGCACAAACCCGCTATTGCCCAAGAAATAGTTCGCTCCGGCTTGGAAAAAGAAGGATGCCTGGCTGAGCACGGACTGGAAACGTTCATATCTCGTAGGTTCTTATGCATGACTTTGTTGATTGTATTCTCCAGTATACTTAAGCCGGGCCTAACCGGGCCAGCCCGGCCCGGGCCGAAAATTTTTTTTTCAGTGCGGGCCGGACCGAGAAAAAAATTTTCCGGGTGGGCCGGGCCGCCAAAATCACGGCCCGTGCACATGCCTGGTTCCAGCGAAATTCATAGAAAAGTGGACTGAATTTGATGCTATCGTACTCAGCACATCGTAAGCTTTTTTTTAAGCCCAAACACTCAATTTCTCATACAAAAATAAGTTTTGTTAGTTTTTTACCTTGTATTTGACATAAAATCTGGACTTTCATCTGGTCTTGTACATTGTTGTCAAAAATCACAGTCACATCTCACATTCACACCATACTGTCGATGTGAGTGTGACTGTGACTTTAGTGTGACTGTGAGTGTGGCTGTGACTTAAGAGTGACTGTGATTTCAGTGTAATTGTGACTTTTGTTTAAGTGTGACTATAGTGTGACTGTGAATACCACAGTAGTGCAGTGTGCATGATGGTTTCTCATTTCTAAATGCATATTTTTAGATGTCTTCTTTTGATGATTCTCAAAGCTCAAGTGCAAAGAATCGGGGACATGTTCGAAAAGGAAGAGGACTCGTGTGGTAAAATCACGTGGAAGTGTAGCGAGCGTCAAAAGGTGAACAATTTTTTATCGCTCTGGGTTTTTGTTTTCACTTGGACAAATACTTTAGCGGATAAATAACCATCCAACATCAGTATCTCGAAATTGGGAATCAAAGCCTAAGGAGAAGCAGCAGCCTGCCAAGAAGCTTCAATCGCAAAATTTCTGAAGACGCAGCTTCCTTGAAAACAGGTACTACTACTTTTGCGTGATTCGATACGAGAGTTTATGTTAAGAGACTCAAGAGTTCAGAAAACTTTTGTCGATGTACTTTCTATTCCGTGCATGTCCGTGAATATGATGCTCCATCCTTTGGTTCGCAAACTGTTTTATGAAATAAATCTTGAGATTCAGGTATTTGAAAAGAGCGTTAGATAAACTTCACACCCATTTTAGTTTCCGATCAGTTTCAATATACTGAAAAGCATGCTAGTAAATCAACTGGAAAGAGTGAAGACAGCTTTAAAAGACGACTTGAAAAAAAAGTGCTCATCGGTTCTCTCTCACTTGAAATGTTGGGTCTGACAAAGGTTTGAACAGTGCTCATCTAGGTAAAAAAATTAGCCTATCACATAATTTATCAAATGTTTCAATACAGGAGTGACGTTGGACTTCTGTAATAAATCCGCCGTGCTTTAGCGTGTTTTTCTTGGTCTCTGTAAGCTCTCAAGTCTTCAGGCTTTTCAGTACGGCTGCAGACTGAAAAGATTCTCGAGAAGTACAGAATTCCACTGCGCAGAGTCTTCAAGATTGCCACGGATGGAGGCAGCAACATGGTTAAGGCATTCCAAGATTTAGTCTTACACGGGAAAGGCACGACCCGGGTGTGGCCTATTAAAAAACGTTATATACCAAAATGTAGCCCTAATTGAGCTAGTTAAGAAACCGTTCGCAGAATCTGCTATGGATCAATCTACGCTGAGAAATAATCTTTTTAAAATTACAAAAAAAAAATTGTGTTGACATATAAGTCAAGAACAACCCTTTTCAAACATGTGAGTTTGTGGCCGAGTGGATGAGTGGTGCGGCGACGAACCTATTTCTTTTTTTTCGGGAAAGGTTCGACTCCAGTCGCGTGCACGTCTTTTATTTTCGGTTTTTAAAGCTTCACTTTCCTACACAAAATGACACAGGAGAACAATAAAAATATTTTTAACGTCGTCGGATTTGTAATACATTGAACGGTATATATTTCATTTACGAACAACGAACAATTAATGACAATGATTATTTACAACGAAATGATCAAAGCAAAGATACTGTTGACAATAGGAGCAGCAGATGAAACAGAGACGACCACAGTTCGTGTGAAGTGAAGCTTTAAAAAAACCGAAAATAAAAAAGACGTGCACGCGACTGGAGTCGAACCTTTCCCGAAAAAAAAGAAATAGGTTCGGCGCCTCACCACTCATCCACTCGGCCACCAACTCACATGTTTGAAAAGGGTTGTTCTTGACTTATATGTCAACACAATTTTTTTGTAATTTTAAAAAGATTATTTCTCAGCGTAGATTGATCCATAGCAGATTCTGCGAACGGTTTCTTAACTAGCTCAATTAGGGCTACATTTTGGTATATAACGTTTTTTAATAGGCCACACCCGGGTCGTGCCTTTCCCGTGTTAGGTACAAAACCATGCAAATTTTCTATTCTACGTTTTTTAGTTGATGTGTGCCTGCAATAGCTCTCAGAACAAGAAGAATCTGAAAATGATGATGAGGACAATCACCTAGATGACGTGGATGACGCAGCATTGAAGCTTTCGATTCAGTTAGCTAAACCGATTTTTATCCGATTTTATCTGAGAATGGGATGCTTTGCCTACGCCCTGAAACTAGTTATATGTAAATGTTCAAGGACTGTGTGGGGACTCGTGCCTAGAGTTGCTGAAATGACCGGTCAAATGATAGCAAATGACCAAATATCGGTCATTTTATAGGACCAAGCATTTTTGTATCATGTGATCAATTTGTCAACCATTTCTTCAAAACTTTTGTAATCAAGGTTAATTAAAAGCATCTTTATTCTAGTACGTGTGTATCTACGTTGTTCGGGTGTATCCACGTAGTTCGCGGTACCCGCTGGTAGTTCGGGTGTATCCACGTGGCTCGGGTATCCGTTGGTGGTTCGGGTACCCGCTGGTGGCTTGCTTGTGGCTGACATCTCTACTGAAAGTGAAGGAATAGTGACTGACGGAACATTAAATGACATGAAATGCTTTGAATCAAAACTCAATGTGCAAAAATATTTCGTTGGAAGATCATAAAATTCAAAATTATCATTTGACCGAAATTCCCTTGACGGTCAAATGTTAATAAATGAGCGGTCATTTGACCGGTCAAATTACCATTCAGCAACCCTACTCATGCCGCTCACATTGCTCTTTCTCAGCTGATTGGTAAATTTCAACATTCATCTAGCGCAAAAAGAGGTAGTTTTAGCTTTTATTTTATCAGCTTTCAAAAAATAGTCTTCAGGCATTGAAAAAAATTTGTGTGGAAAAAAAGCTTGTTTTCTCTTCCAAAACGCGGTGGCTGCTCAAATTGTGGTGCTTACGCATTTTCTAGAACTTCAAGAATTCGTTTCAAGAATTGCGCAAGAGAAAAAGTGGGAATATCCTACTGAATTAAAAATCAAAGAAATTTTGAAAAAAGTTACTTTGAAAAAAGTTACGATAAGCTGCTTCGTGATCTATACATTTTGATGAAGATATTTGTCTGTGTCATGACTGACCAGCAACCGGATACACTTGCAACCGGATACAGCAACCGGATACACTTTTTTGAAAATTGTTTTCCGTCGGGACTAAAAGTATTTTTTGGTTGAGAAAATCATTATGCGTGTGCTCTTATTTTTTGGCGTCGCATATTCATTGTTTTTTTGCTCTCTGTTTTCAATGTTTTTTTTTCAGATCTTTCGACATGGCAAACGTTGAAATGACTCACTCCCAACGCATTGGAGCAAGGACAGCGCCGATCAGATACACCGAGGACAGAACTGGATGCTATGTGTGGACGAAGACGGGCAGAACACAAGTCAAGGATGGAATCGAGCAAGGCCGCTTCAGCTGTTCCGGTTGCAGAGCTTTCAAGTTGGCAAATGGTGGTCGTGCAACTATCGCCTCACTCAAATTCAATCTCTCCGCAAATGAATGGATTGACAGCCCGGAAGACTACCAACACATCTGCCAGCCCAAGAACACCAATCAAGTTAGTTTCCTGTTTGTATGTTTCCTGGTTCTCAATTTTTTTCCAGGTCATCGGAACAAACGTCAGAAGATCCGTCCAAGCAGAAGTCGCCGCTGGAACAAATGAGAAGCCATCTGCTGCAAGAATCAGAATCGATGCAAAGTTGGTCCAAGAATATAGTGTGCCGCAAAGAGGTAATCTTTAGTTTGGCATGTTTCATCAAATGACAGTCTATAATTTCAGACTTTGCCGAAATTCGTTATACGTTATATGTCGGGAGTCGCACTAACTGAAAACTCACTCTACTACGCAAAGAGAAAGAAGTTCTCAAGCATCAACACATTCCAAGAATTTCTGGCGGATGAAAATCGGGCTATGAGAATGACGCTGCGTGGGACAGAAGTAAAGCATGGAGATCAATAATTTGAAGAGATGCTTTTGCTGTATGGTGGTGAGTCTTTTTTCGCTGTTCTTTTCAATCATTGGAGCTAATAAGAATCATTTTACTTTAGACAATGGCATGCTCAGTTTCTCTTCCCGCCGACAGCTAACTCTTCTACTCCAGTGCACTCAAATCGTCTGTGATGGCACGTTCAAGTATGCTCCGAAGGGAATCAAGCAAATATACCGTGTCTTTGTGCTTATCCGACAAACTCACTCAACGCCTCTGGTCACTGCTCTGCTCATGGGAAAATCAAAATTTTTGTACAAGCGCATGTGGGAGAAGAGTAAGCATTTGGTTTCATTGGACTTATTGGTTTGATTGGTTGATTTCAGTCAAAGAAGCTTTGCTCAACCTGTCAGTGGTCAATACTATCAATTTTGCCAACTTCGATGCCGAGATCGCAGCCTACTCATCTTTTTCGGAAGTGTTTCCGGGAGTACAAGTCAAGCTCTGCTGCTTTCACGTCAAACAAGGTCTCTACCGAAAAGTATGTTTAATTACTGAAGGTGGGTCTAATCTTTTTTTAGGTTTAAGCAATTGGACTAGCTCCGGAATACAAAAGGAATGAGGATGTCCCGGAAGCTTGTCTAGATGGTCGGAGCGCTTCAAATAACTCCAATGGAGGAATGGGAGTCTTGCTTGGAACTGTTGCTCAACCGAATCGAAGTCTCTGAACTGAATCCAGATGTGATGGAGAAGCTAAAAGGAAGTCTTAGAATATTACCGGTGAGGGTTAATCATTCGTTATGAAAATTTTGTTGAGTTTCAGAAACACGTCGTTGCAAAGGAGGGAGATCTTCTGCTCATTCGGTTTCGTCGGTCCAAGGACTACCAATCATTCAAAGAGCTACAACAGCAAGCAGCGTAATCACTTCTCAATGAACTCAAAACTCGGTCACTGGGCAATAGACTTCAAAAAGGTGAGGTTTCATAGCTAATTCGGGTCTGTTATTTGTTGTTTTAGCTCACGCATACGGAGGAAATGGATGCGATGGATGTATATGGAGGCCGTCAGCCGCCAAGACACCAACGTACTGACTATGCTTAAATCACCCAACGACTCAACCAAGAAAAGCTTTGTTTAATTATGAACGAGATCCAATATGAGTTTGCTTGAAATTTAGGACAAACTCCTTCACTTTCTCTCAAAATTTGAAGGGATCAACCGCGGAGACGAGTACAGGCACCGAATAGCAAAGTATCTCAGAAGAATTGGCCGTCTAATGGGCATCAACTTCGTTGAGTTCCACGAAGTCCTTGAAGAAGACGAAGATGGAAAAGCGGTGCCTCAACCTCAAGCCGTGCAGCCTGTGCCAGAGGAGAGTGATCCAATCGAGGAAGAAAGAATGGCGGTTTAAAATATCACTTAGAATTCATTTCGGCTGGTAGGCTATTTGTTTTGTCTCAATGTTTATTTAATTTGCTGTTGAATTTATTTTGAATAAATGTTTCTTGCATTGTTTGGGTTGGTTGAAAGCAAGTTTCCAAAAAACAAGAGCACACGCAAAATGATTTTCTCAACCAAAAAACACTTTTAGTTCCGACGCAAAACAATTTTCAAAAAGTGTATCCGGTTGCTGTATCCGGTTGCAAGTGTATCCGGTTGCTGGTCAGTCACGACACGTTGGCGATTAGGAGCTCAGTTCAATCTCGGACGAATTCTACGCTCGATTAATTGTTCGGAGAAGTACTAGCTGAAAATAAAACCACTCAAAGAGGCTGCATCTAAAATTTCACCGGATTCTCTTCTGCTCCAAGTTATGAGTCGCGTGCTCAGTGCTAGTGCCTCCGGTCACAATTCAATTGATGCCATCAAGTACTGGATGTCTATGTTGAACTCAGTAAGTAGCATGTAAAAAATGTGACCGTCTATTTCGTATGTTTAGGATGCGAACCCGATTGCAGTTCTCGCACTTGAAGTTCTATCAATACCGGCTACAAGTGCACCAGTTGAGCGAATATTTTCTCAAGCAGGAATGGCAACAGCATCTCACCGAAACAAGACATTTTTGAACTTCTCAATGCTCAGTTAGTTGTTTATTGTAACCGATTTTGTCATATTGTGTTATTTCGTGAAACATGTCTGAATGAAATGAAGAAAATGGTTTTGGTTACCAAAAAAGTTCAGAAAAAGTTAGAAAAAGAACTTTATGCAGCTTTAGTAACGGCTGTACGCAAGTAAAAAAACTTACGCAACCAGATAAAAGAAAACATTTTAGACAAAAAGACAAGTCACACTAAAATCACAGTCACACTTGGTGTGAGTGTGACTGTGACTTTTGAAAACACTGGTCCTATACTCAAAATTTTGAAGGGCAAGTTGAAAATCTGATACTTATGACCTATAAATACTTTCCGATTTCATGTCCAACGGGCTAATAATAAAAAATTCTCAAAATATTGAAGGTTTCCAACGGTGGAGTTGAGCTCGTGACCTCAAGCAAAATAGCCCTTTTTTGCGGGTCACGGACAAAATTTGCCCGCGCCAAAATTTGCCCGGCCCTTAAAAGAGGGCGAAATTTGCCCGGAACTAAAATTTTTTGAGTTTTGGTAAAATTTCTCAAATGACTCTAAAGGCTGAAACAACTGTACTATTCAACCCAAAATCGTGTGCTGAAAACGGCTTTTGTTAAGACCAAAATATTGTTTCTCAATACTTTCCCAGAATCTCAATACTCTGGCCAGATACCCACTCCGAGGTTGACGACCCAAAATTTAAGCGGATTTTTCTGAATGAGCAAATAATCATTTCTATCTTGACTGAAACGATGTCCTGAATACATTAGTGAATATTAAAAAGTTTTCCTGTCGCCAAATTTTCAGGTTGTAGTCAATTGTCCAGCTGGACGTCCACCTGCAGGAGCCTCCAAATTTTTGACCTGCGAATGAATTGACCGTGGACGAATGACCGCACGCCCACTTTTTAATTTCGGGCAAATTTTGGTCGTTTTTGGTACCGGGCAAATTTTGTCACGTACCGCTTTTTTGCTATGTAAAATCCTGTCATTGTAAGCGCACTGTAACACGTTCCCACTACACCACCAAACACACCTAAATCTTTCAAATCGAACAAAATTAGGCAATTTGAAAAGCCGTGACTCTGATGATGTCGTTAGGCCATGGTTGTCAAAATATACAATTTTATATAAATATATAAATTTTTACTAATCTTTTTTTGTCTTTTTATCTGTACTTTTATCCAAATCTTCTTCCGCGGTAAAAAGCAAGGTTGTGCAGTAAATATAGCTCTCAGACAACTCATCCCAACCTATAGGACTGCCTACCCAGGAAATAATTTAATTTTTCAGCAAGATGGTGCAGTGTTATGACTGGGAGAAACGCCCAAAAAGGTGTCAATAAAAAAAGGTTGTAACTGAAACGTAGCGACTAATAACTGACAAATAGCGACAAATTACTTAATTATGGCGACTAATTCAAGGAAATTTAGCGACTAATGGCTGAAATCTGGTGACTAATTTTCACAAAACTTTTTCAGTCATTTTTTTAATTTTCGGTGTTTACTATAGGCAAATTGGGGTCAAAAAAAAACAATTACAGATGCAACTGCAAGAGATTGGACGTAGCGGGAGTGGACAGCTGTGAAATAGTGGTTTATCGAGGAAAAGGTCAATGAGCAAGGAAGGTGTCTGTTTTTTAATATTGTTTTGTGTTCTACGACCCCAATTTGCCTATAGGAAACACTGAAAATTAAAAAAATGACTGAAAAAATCAGTTTTGTGAAAATTAGTCGCCAGATTTCAGCCATTAGTCGCTAAATTTCCTAATTTGAAGGCAAATTTGAATTAGTCGCCGTAATTAAGTAATTTGTCGTTCTTTGTCAGTCATTAGTCGCTAAATTTCAATTTGATCTATAAAAAATGGTCCAACGACACCCTGAAGTGGAGGTTTTTTTTGGGACACCATGCATAAATAGTGATACAAAATGCGCATAGCTAAGCTGCGATGCAAATTTTTTTAAGCAATTCTTGAAAAACTTGAGTTTTGTTGGAAGGCATTTCTTTGTTTTAAAACTGATTAAACATGTGGATCACACTGCTTGGCATTTTTCTTTGCATTTATTTGACCTATTTTCACCCAAAAGATCAATTTAAAATGGTTTGCCCCATTCCCTCTACCTAATCGTTCAATTAATAGACTACAGTTAAGATATTTTTGTGGGTCACAAAGTCAAGGCTATTCTCCTTTCTTGACAGTTTCGTTGTATTTATTTCTTTAACACTTCTCCTATTATCCAACAACAGCCATGTGGTTTTCTTTTCTAACAGCCAATTTAGCACTTGCTTTTTTGTCTATAACTATAGCTCTTTTTTCACTTGGCTTGTTGATCTATGTGTTGGTCACGAGGCCATATGCAAGGATGAATGTGATGAGTGCTACTTCAAGGCGAGATCCTACAGCTAACATCAAAACCGCCAAGCAATTGGTGGTTTTTGAGGAAGATGTGGTGGTTAGCTCAACTGCTCTAAATGGTGGGTCTCTCAATATTTTTGATTTTTATTTTCTTTTTTAATATCAATTTTTTAAAATTTATCTTGTAATATTGTAAATATTTTTAACATCAATATACCGTATTTCCTCTAATAAGCGCCCTCCCCAAAATCGGGAATTTCTTAAATTCATTCTCGCCTTTTATATCAAGTTTTTGTTTTTGAACGCAATGTATGTTATGTACCAAAATGCAGCTGGGAATCTGCGCTACATTTTGGTACATAACATATGTCGCGTTCAAAAACCAAAACCTGATATAAAAGGCGAGAATGAATCTAAGAAATTCCCGATTTTGGGGAGGGCGCTTATTAGAGCAAACACGGTATTTATTATTTTAGAGCCAATTTCGACGCGCAAAACCAGCAACAGTCAGTCGAGCAGTGTTGATCAACAGTCAATGCTCATTTTGAGTGAACTTGGAGGGAGTGAACTGGTTGAGAGACAGGCAGAGCAGGTGGGATTATATCTGATTCAGGTGTTTTATGTCATTTTATTGTAGGGCAAGCTGGAAGTGTTGCAAAAAGAAGAGGAAATTAACCATCCACGAGACGACCAGTCAACCATTCAAATGCAAGATGACGGTGAAGTCCACAAGAGCAGGCTGTGAAGCTAGTCAGGGTCTTAATACAACAACCACTTATACACTCACATTACACTTACATCTAAATGTGTTGGTTTGAGAACCTCAAAGCTTTCACTTTCCAGCGCTGTTTGGGTGCTGTGAGGTAAATAACGCAATAATGTTTCCATAATTTTTTTAAGTCTACACTATCTGAAATCGGTAAACGAATCTTATATAGTATTTGGCATGTGTGAGTGGGTGGGTGCGTGGGTAACGCTTTTTCACTTCGAAGGCCAGAACGGGTCGTAGATAGCGAAATCACTTTTGTCGCTAATACCATCGTGTTCCCCAGAATGTCAGCTTTCGTTTTAAAAAAGAACAGGCGAAAAAAAAGAGTTTTAATAGGGGATATACCTATTTTTATGAATGAAGTCATACGAATGCTCACAAAAAAAAATTAAAAAAATTGAGCTGTTTTTAGAAATAATGTTGAAAGAAAAAATTTTCTGTGGCGAGTCCTCGGAAAAAAATTTCGAGTATCGAATAATGGAAATTTTTTAGACTATTCGTATTCTAGAATGTCGATCAACGAACCGAACATTAAAAAGCTTCTAATATTTGGCAACCCTAGTTATTTGTATTCCTTCATTTGTACAGCTTGTATTAAATTGTTTACGTCTTTTCACCGGCACTTTATGGATACAAGGCGGTATTGCTAGAGTGTCATTTTAGTAAATCAATTATCTATATAAAAACACCATTAGAGATGTGACCAAAGCGCCTTTGTATGGTGGGCATAATTTCTTTGTTTTTGTATAGCGTATGCATAATCAGTCCGATTTTAGGCGATCGGTGGTGCCATTCTGTTGAGGGTTGCCTGTACAAATACATTTTGAAGGCTCACCTTGAGCCTGACAACAATTTTTTCTGATATCAATTGATACTGAAAAAGGGTTTCTGACATAAATTCAAACTGACAATAATTTGTCTTGACAAGATTTGGAAACTTATATTAGCAAAAACTGTTTTTAAATTAAAGATTATAATGAAAAATGGTTTTGTCTTGACTTTGGATTGTTTTATTTTAGCTTTTTTTTTCTAAATTTTGTCTATTTCACATACTGCTACTTGACAAACTAGCAAGGTACTAACAATGGATTTCGGGGTTCGGTTAGATGAAATCGCACTTTTGGTCTTAACAAACCCGATTTCCCACACAATTTTACATGTTATAGAATTTTTCGTTTTTTGATTTGACTAAATTTGATTTTCCAGTCCACGGTGATGGATATCATGCCCAGGTAGTAGCTACCCAAAGTTTTGGGGTTTGGGTTACTAAAATCGTAATTTCGGTCCTATCAAACCCAATCCCCAATTTTTTCACAGTTTCATATACCGTATTTCCTCTGATATCTCACCCGGGTGAGTTATTTTTTGGATCGCTGAAAATTGGAAAAATTTGAGGTCGATCTCGAGATTTTTGGGTGAAAATCTTAAATTTAAAAAGTGGAATCGGTAGAGCTCGTGGGAGTTAAGAAAACGCAATAAACAGCTTTGCGAAATATTTTTTTCCGTGCTGAGATTTAGGTACTCAAAGTTGAAGGGGGTGAGTTATTGGAGGAAATACGGTAAATCGAAGATAATTGTTTCTCTAACCATTTAAATATCAAAATAATTTATTCAAAAAAAAAATCTTGTCAAGACAAATTATTGTCAGTTTGAATTTATTTCAGAAACAGTTTTTGTCAGAATCAATTGATATCAGAATAATTATTGTCAAGCTCAAGGTGAGCCATTTTGAACAATCCAATGTCCAGTTGATTAAATAAAATATTTTATTATTTGGCATTGAATACTTTTAAGTATATGATTTAAAAATCACACACAAATCAAATTAAATCTTCATAAACCACATCCAGTGGTTAATATTCAATTGATCCAGTATACCCGAACTAAAAGTGGTGGTCCCCACTCTCTTCCCCCTCAGCATTGTTAAGCAGTAGATGGGTCTTCTGCTCCTTGAGCAAACTTGTCTCCTGACCAGTCAGTTGAGCGCCAGCATCCCCCTTGGTTGCCACTGCTTGGCCTACCATGTTGCTATTACCATTGTTGTTGAGCTGTCCATTCTTGAAGAGCAACCTTCGCCTGCCTATCAGGTTGTTGACCCAAACACACTGGGGTATAGAGGGACAGCAGCCACCAAAAGTTTGCAGGAACTCGTGCCTGAACAGGTTGCTCATTGTGGAATACAGGATGAAGTTGACTGAAGAGTTGAGCAACGACAACAGATCAATCACATTGCCCAGCTGTTGCATGGCAAACCTAACTTGGGGCTTCACTCCTATGGCCAAAACCAGGATGCCTGAATAAGGAGAAAATAATTGTTTTAAAGTTTGTTCGCTATTATCATAAAAAATAATTTACAGACCCAAAGTTTTTTTGAAAAACTAGGGAATCACCGTATTTTCTCTAATAACTCCCCTTGGGAGTTATTTTTCAATCCCTCGAAAATCGAAAATTTTTGAAGTCGATCTCAAGGTTTTCGGGTGCTCAACCAAGATCTAACAAATGGAATCTGTAGAGTTCGCGGGAGTTAAGAAACAGCTCTGACTCTGAGCTGAGACATAGGTCCTCAAAGTTGAAAAAGGGAGGAGTTACAGTCAAACCTCGTTTATCCGGCACCCCCAAAAGTTCATTCCCGCCTTGGGTCCGACACTTTGTTTAGCTCAATTATCGAAGTCTTTTGATAAATGTGATTCGCCAGTCCACTCCGAAATATTGCAAGGATTCTGATTTTGCCATTCGTTTTTTCAAAATCTTTAAATTTCGCCATAAAGAGCCGCGGACCTCGGTTATCCGCCACCCCTTTTTGAAAATCAGGTGCCGGATAACCGAGGTCCTCTTCATGGCGAAACTTAAAGATTTTGAAAACGAATGGCAAAATCAGAATCCTTGCAATATTTCGGACTAGACTGGCGAATCACATTTGGCAAAAGACTTCGAAAATTGAGCTAAAGAAAGTGTCGGATTCAAACGGGAACGAACTTTGAAGTATAAACTAGGTTTGACTGTATTAGAGAAAATACGGTATTGATTTACGACAAGTTTCGAAGTCTTTCGCTGGTCTAGTCTGAAGAATCGCAAGGATCCTTATCTTTCCAATCGTTTTTCGAAAATTCTAAACTTTTGGCAGTAAGGACACGTGAGTTTTGATATAATGAACTCCTATTTTCAAAAAAAGGGTTGGCTCCATCGACCAAAGGCTGGTTACATCGACAAATTTTAAAAAGAAGTCCGAACAAAAAATACCTTGCGGCAGTTCAGTAATCAAAAATACAGCCACCTGAAATTTATATTAAATACACATTTATTTTCTGCAATTTCATAACCCACAATAATGGTTAGCATAGCAGTTGTTCGTTCAGCTTGAGTCTTGCAGTTGCTGTTAGTGACAGCAGTAGCAGAGGATGGCCTATTAGTTGCTGGATTGCTGGGGGTGGTGGTGTGGTTGTTGTTATTGACCGTGCTGGTGGTATTTGCGCAAGTTGTTGGAACTGCTGACGAGGTGCCCTGCAAATACAAACATGTTGACTATTCAAAGTTGCTTATTATACTAACGGGTTTCTAACGACTATTTGAAAAAACGTGTTTTGTAGCCAATACTGGCCTTAGAACCAGGGGTGGGCAAAGATCAGATCAGTCCAGTTTAGGATGACAAATATTATTGTCAAATTAGCCAAATTTTGCATTTTTAGTAAAAATTTTGGAGAGAAATGATTTTAACAATCAGAATTTAACTTCAACCGCTCAGAAACCCAGGCCGGTGGCCAAAAGTCAGTGAAAATTGATTTTTTGGGGGTTTACTGAAGGGGAGCTAAACTTTTTGGGGAAAAACGATTGCGCGCATAAGAAACGCACTTTGGTGGGAAAAGTCGATCAAAATCTTACCCTCAAACCACTCCCAATCATCTCAAGCCACCCTAAACATTGGTTTAGGGTGGTTTAGAGTAGTTTGGGATGTTAAGTGGCGGGATTTCGAGCAATTGAGCCCATCAAAGTGAGATTCTGATGCGAGCAGGTTTTTTCCCAAATCCCTCATTAGTAAACTCCCCAAAAACCTGGCTTTTGGACACTCTGGGTTTCTGGGCCTAACCTAAGTTTTTGAGCAATTAAAGTTTATTTGTGACTGTTAAAATCGTTTTTCCACAAAATTTTTCGAATGCAAAATATGGCTGATTTGACAATAATATTTGTCATCTTGATCTGAACTGATCTTGACTTTTGCCCACCCCTTTTTCAAACAGCGAATTTATTTAACCTTTTTAGCAATCTTATACTATGACTATATTTTTATTTTTTTGGCTAATTTTGGCTCAATTACTTGGCATAATCTAAGTCTCCTTTCCCTGGCTTCCATGAGCATGCGGACCAGCAGGGTCATGAACACTGTCAACAAAAGGCATGGAATGATTTTCAGCATAAGTCCTGCAAATTACAATTTTTGGTGATTTGACCAATTACTCCAACTTCTAAATATCGGAGTGTTGCCCTGCTTACCTGCAGTCCAGAAGCTAAACCTCTCCCAAGAACAACTCCAGAAAGTGGGCTGGCTGAGAGTATAGGCATGCACCTGTTGACCTCTCACATAAAACTTGGCATATCTGGAACTATTGACCAGACACGCTGATGGCACTTCTAACAACCCATTGTCCTGGATCTGAAAACAATTTAATCAGTCATCACCTCGACCCTTTTTAATTCCTTTTTTGTAGGAGGCCGCTTAACTAAATGTCTTATAAAAGGCAAGAACTCATGAATCTGCTTGAACAAAGGTTTGTTGTTATTTCCAAAAAGTGTCTCAAAATGGTGGTGGTGGAACCAGTAGTTTGAGTCAGAGTTTTATGTTTGTATTTGTGTGTGTGTGGATACCTGATATCTGAGCATGTTAGGGGCAGAGCCAATCAACGAGATAACCACGCCAGCCACTATAGAGATACTGGCAGCAGAGTAGGTGTTGAGTGTTGACCCTAAACATCCTCAATTATATCTAATCAAATGGGTAGGGGCCTGGTTACATACCAGAAGAGGCACTTTTGCGGAGCACCAAGTAGCGGAGCACAGCCATGTTGACAGTCATCCACAAACTAGCACTGTGCACAAACACTGATAGGACGGCATAGGCATAAGTAAATATAATCCAAGAGAATTCGAAGTACCACGGGTGACACAACTCTACCTTAAAACACGTATTGTTTTGTCACTCATTTTATGAAATCTTTTTGTCTCCCAATTTGATTAGTCAGTAAAACATGGAAATAGAGTCAACTCTTTCCATAACATACACACGCCATAACGTACACTTGGGCCCGTTTGTTTAGTTCATTTAGAAATTGACTAAGTTAGGCATTTTAGGCATTTTCACGCAAAAAAAAATTATGGTAAAAAAATGTTATAAAAAAGCCTTGGTCCCACAAGCTGATTTTTTCCGCAATTTTTTTCTAATAAATTTTTTTATAGAATTCGCACTTTTTTGTTAAAAAGCATGAAGACGTTGAACATAGTTTTGTTAACTGGGGCCTACCGCATAAAGAAACTCTGGTATGCATGCTTTTTCATGCATCCAGAGTCACTTTCGAGTGTGTGAAAAAGGTATGTGGGTGTGCGCATCTCAACTCCAAGCCCCCAATCCTCCTGCGCCCCCGAGGGGGGCTTGAGAGTTAGAGATGCGAGCACTCAATTACCTTAGACATGATTCCGAGAAAAACTTTCGATCATAAATGCATATAGTGTCTTTTTTTGCCCAGCTTTAGTTCCCAAAACGTGGTAGAATACCACATTTTGAATCTTTTTTGGGCGTAAGGTTGAAACCACTGTATTTAAGGGTATTCTAACACCTTTTGGTCACTAGGGCTGGGCAAAAAGAGACTGTATATGCATTTTATGATCGAGAGATGCGCACACCCACATACCTTAGACACAAATCACTCGAAAGTGACTCTGGATGCAAGAAAAATGTATGCATACCAGAGTTTATTTATGCGGTAGGCCCCGTAGGTTAACAAAACTATATTCAAACCTTCATGCAAATCAACAGGGGGACCAAGGCATCTTTTTTCTAGATATGCGAATGCATATTGAGCAGGCATGTGATCTGTCCTTATTAATAAGATTTGTCCTTATTTTTGGGACTCCAAATCTTATTTATTTTAAAAATTTTACGTCAAATTCTCATTTTTCGGCACAAAAATGGCAATGAGCACTGGATAAAATAGCATATTTCGCCAATAATACCCTAATATGTCCTTATTTTGAGCAAATGTCCTTATTTTCAAAATTTTGAGATCTCATCTTTGATATAGAGCCGTTATTTTTAAGAAACCATATCCCAAAATTGTTTCTTTGAAATTTTAACAATTTCGCATATAAAACATTGCTTAACAATCCGATGATTTTTTAGAAAATCAAGACCCGGTGGGCTCGGAAGAGCCTTCTTGTTTTTTTCGTATAATTTATACGATAGAAAGTAACCATACATTTGTTAATTGTTGATATTTTCGTCGAGTGAAATTTTTATTGCGAACAGTTTTCATAAAAATAACAAATATCGAGCGACAAAGTTGCCAAGAAGTGGCAAATGCATATAGTTGTCGTGAAAATCTCGATCGTATTTTTTTCTTTAAATTCGATTTACCTGTTTGTAGATAAAGTATGAGGCCATAAGAGTAAGGTCACAAATAGCAATGGCAATAAGAAACAGGTTGAAGGGGTTCTTGCGCATATTTGGTCTTAGGAGTACTACCACGATGCAAATGTTGGCTACCACACCAGTGAGGCACAGCACGTGATAGATGAATTGGTGCACAAACGAGTCATACCACCCGATGGACAGTAACTGAAAACCATACGCACAGTTATTATCGATTACAAAATTTTATGTAACGTTTGCATTTGCCCTATTCGACCAAGCATCACACCTTCTGGCCCTCTTCACATATTTTCTAACTCGTTAGAGGTCTTTGACCAGTTAACCTATTTTCAGCAAAATTGTAAAATTTGTTGCTTTCAAATTTAGCTTTGATTAGATTGCCTGAAATAGTAAGCAAATGATGAAGATTTACTCAGCTATTTTAGGACCACAAATAAAGTTGAATGCTCTGAGCCTATAAAAAGCTGGAGAGCTAGCTTAATTAAGGTCTGTTTGGCAACACCCCTTACCAATTACGCGTCTTCCCACACACTTTTGCATTCTCAACAGATACTTTTGTTTTGCTGCTAATTTCAACCCAAAAGTCATAGGTTTATTGGCAGTTTCTAAAAACAACTTTTTTTAACTTTCTTGTCACAAAGATTTGATTCTAACTGGTGTCCAAAAAGTTCTTGCTGGGTTTTTTTAACTATTTATTAAGAGTGATTTTTTGTAAGGCTGAACCTCGAGTTGCCGATTGTTAGGGATTGTTCAAAATGGGCTGTCCAATTTTTACGAGCCAACTTTTTCTTGCTAATGATGTTTTTCGCATTTGTTTAAATATTTATTGTCTCGAGCGGAATTTGAAATTTGACAGTGACAGTGTTTCCGAAAACAAAAACTTAACACTTTGCATTTAACACTTAACACTTACCTTTTTTTCGTATATTTTGTTTTCTTATCTCAGATGTTTTTGCGCCGTTTTGTAGCTGAGATTTTTCTCTATCGATTGAGCGGTCAAACACACCAGTTAAAAGTATTTTTTGACAAAATCACATCAAGTGTTTAAAAAAAACCAAGTGTACACTTAACACTTGATTTTTTTTAACACTTAGTGTGATTCTGTCAAAAACTAAAGTGTTTGACCACTGAATTGATAGAGAAAAATCTCAGCTACAAAAAGGTGTGAAAAATCTGGGATAAGAAAACAAAATACAGTCGACGCTCTTACATAGGACACGCTCCCACATAGGACACCTCTAGAACTATTTGGTTGGTCACGACTAAATTAAGGCAAATTGACTCTCTAACTTAGGACAGCTCTCACTTAGGACACGCTCCCACTTAGGACACCCTTTGCCGGTCCCAACCCTAAAAGGACCGTTCTCACTTAGGACAGCTTCCGTATTTAGATTCAAATTTCAAACGTTTTCTGTTTTGAGAAGAAAACACGCAAATATTTTTTTTTCGAACTCTTCTTGGCACCTTCTTGATACCAGTATCATTTGTATTGTTGTTGTTGCTGTTGTGCTGTTGTTGTATTGTTCTTGTTTTGGAAAACAATGTGTTCCTCGCATCTGTTTTAGCATGGCTGTAACATTTTTATTTCAGAATGTCTATTCCAACGAAGAAAAAGCGAGCGGTTATCACTCTGGACGTCAAGAAGAAGATTATCGATGCTTCCGCGCACAACAATTATAAGGAGCTCAGCAGACAATTCAACCTACCAGCATCGTCGATCAGAAATATTGTCGGGAATAAAGCGGCAATTCAGCAGAGGATATCTTCAATGTTTTGGCAGTTATTACTAGGGTTGGCCGAGAACAATTGTCCATGACAATCGTCCGACAATTGTCGGACAATTGTCAGACAATTGTCCAACCTAATTGTCCGTCAAAGAGAAATCGGACAATTGCAAAAATAGATAATTTAAAAAAAAATTCGTCTTGAAAGAATAATTCAAAGCTTCTTCTAAGAAAAAATAGTTATTTTACTTCAAAAAATGTCTTCTGTTTTATTTTGCTGCTCAATTTTTTGTTGTAATTGAGGGTTAATCTTCAGGCTTTTGTCAAAGGGAACTAAATCACTTTCGTGGTGCTGAAAATATTTCACGCGTAAAGAAGAGCATAAAGGATCCTTTGGTTATTGCAACTTTTTCAACCCTAATTGCGAAATGACCAAGTCTGGACGTTACTTCAACAACACTGGCACAATGGAGAAACATTTGGAGGTTATATTTGTCAGATTTTTTTGTATTTACATTTTTTTCAGAGTTGTAACAGCGTTGGCGCAGAAAGAAGAAAGAAAATCGACCGGCTATTGAAGAAGCCTGCTGCTCGTCAAAGCTAAATTCACCGAAAGTCTAAGAGGGTAAAGCAAGTACGGCCGCAAACTTTTTTTCAATAAGCTTGGGAACGATGAAACGGTTCTTTGATGAGCAAGAAGAGATAGATGTTCTTTGACAAGGTTAATTTGCGCTCTTTATTCAATCACTTTGTTTTTAGGCATTCGCTACCGGAAACATTGCGCCTAACTTCTTGAACAACCCGTTCTTCTCACAGTCTGTCAACAAGCTTGAAGCCGTCTACAAACTGCCATCGCTAATTTTTGAAGAGTTCAGATTGTTCCTTTAGATGTTCTTTTCTTGCGATCAACGGGTTCAACTCAAATTTCGCTTCTCGTTGCTGACACAAAAGCTGAAGCTTCTTGAACAACTGCCTCACATCTGCAAATATTAAAGTTGGCCAATAGTCAGCGATTAAGTCTCCATTGGGCGCTCAGAAATGCTCTGAAGTCAGCCATTTGTGCGACATGAATAATGAATGATGGATCACTGAAAAACGAAGCAGAGCAATTGCGAAAGATGCTATGGGAATCTGAAGAGTTTTGGCCAGACGTGCAAAATGTGACAAAATTGCTATCTCCGCTGGCTGAACCAATTACAAGAATCGAAGGAGACCTTGTAGATTCAAGAAGGTTAGTTTTCTTACTAGATGGTAGCTGTTTGACGTGTTCGTTTAGCAGATATTCGAAAGTCTTTTCTGAAATCCAAAACAGTTTAAGACAACGGTGGAAGGAAGCCAGTGGTTGCCTGAATTAAAAGAACAGCTGATAGAGGTAGAATTTCTTAATTGGGTTTGATTTGCAAAAAATTTTAGATTCTGTGCAGCCGAGAAAACTTTGCCAAATCATACGTCACTTATCTTCTGGAGAACCTAGAGCCGGCTGAAAAAGGCAGATCGCTGACTGACAAAGAGAAACAAAAAGGAATCGAGCTTCTGTCAAGGAAGTGTCTTAAGAACCCGATGTTTGCGGGAAGAGAAGCAAAAGTATCCATTTCTTGACTAACTTCGGACTAACTTCTCATTGAAGGTTATGACGGAAATATGCATCTTGGCTGGTGGGAACTGGAGTCTTCTTGGAAAATAAGCGGCTTTATGCTTGGGATGTTGTTGGACATATAAACGCATTAACCTGGTGGAAGGCTTTTTTCTCAGATACTCTCTTGGTCAAGATTGTCGAAATGCTGCACAACGTCCCGCTATATGAGAGGAACTGGTCTATTCGTTGGGGGATCCACACCAAGCTACGCAACAGGTTAACTTTTGATTAGAGCAAAAAGACTTTTTATTTTTTTTCAGAATGAGAGTGGACACTGCTTTGCAGATGACTTTCATCAAGCACAATATAATGCTGGAGCGTGGCCATCTCTTCAAATCAACTAGAGTCGACAAGCCAGTGGAAGAAGTAAATGAAGATTTCGTAGAAGAAATTGAACAAGATAGCGAAACAAAAGAATATTTTGATGATTTTGATGTTGGATTAATTGTTATTTCGTTTGAATAAAATGCGGTTATTTCTGATTCCTTTTTGCAATTGTCCGTTTTTTGGACAACTGTCCGACAATTGTCCGCTTTTGCAATTGTCCGACAATTGCCCAACCCTAGTTATTACCAAACAAGACAATGGCTTTTAAGGGTTAGTTTTTTCATGCTTTTTGCTCAGTTTTGCGCTCATATTTATGTAGGCGACATATGCGCTGGCGGAAAGAAGAGTGCTCGTCTGTGCTAATGTGTTGGGGTCGGAGAAGTTGTCGCTGCTGGTGATTGGAAGATCGGCAAAGCCAAGATGTTTCAAGAATTTGAATGTGCCGGTAGAGTAGGAAGCCAATAAGAAAGCTTGGATGATGGTTATTTTAACATGTTTAAAATGTAATTGCTTTAAAATAAAATTATAAAGGTCAATTTTCGGGGCCTTTCTGAAAAAATAAGATAGGAATAAGGACGATGGAAAGGTACTGCTTTATTTCGATAAATGCTCAGCCCATCCGCCCAATGTGAACCTTGACAATATCAGCGTCAAATTCTTTCCTCCCAACACAACAGCACTCTCTCAGGTCTGTAGATTTTAATGAATTGTCATGTAATTATAATGTTACATTTTATAGCCAAAGGATCAGGGCGTAATACAGAATCTGAAAATTCCTTAGGGAACGTCCATAAATTATGTCAGACTGACAGGCCGTTTTGGGAACCAACACCCCCCCAGTCAGAACATGTCAGAATGTGCTTGACCCCCTTATTGAAATCTGACAACTTTGTGACCCAAAATTTATTTCTGCACATTTTTTTTTGAAGTTTAAAACCTTAAAAATGATAGTGTAAAATAACAGAAGCTTTTATTATATGTTAATTGCATGTTTTTTAATTACAAGAGCATGAAAAATATTGCTTTTAATATGAGTTTTAATATGACTTGAAATATGAGCCATGAAGGGAAAATTCAATATTTATTTTCAAATCCATGTATTAAAATATATCTATCTATCTATATGTATTTTTTATATGACAAAATAATTTAAAATTTTAGAAATCTAGCTTGAATTCTTAAAATATTTAGCGAAAAATTTGCGGAGAAATCTGACATTCCTGTCAGAAAAAAGGTCTTCTACCCGCCACCCCCCCTTGTCAGATTTTGTCAGATTGGCACTTTTGTCACTTTTTGCTGCGTTAATTCTTGGAATCGAGTAGGCACAGTAGAGCAAGAAGGGACCAGTTTGATTAGTTCGTGCAATTAGGGAAGGCCCTCATCAACAACTTTATGGCTGCTCAATGTTCCAAACTTTTTTTATAAAACAATCGATTTGTGAATGACTCCTCTTTTTTTGTACTAATAGCCGGCCAAATTTTCAGGAATTCAGAAAATCCGCAGAGTTAATATACTTGAACACATTTGATTCTTAGGAACAATCTTCAACCGATCTTTTTTTATAAAACCATCAAAAGAGTTCTAAATTATTGATATTCTGCATGAATATACTATTGATTCGACTACTTCCATCTCTAGAGCTGGCTTTCTCATTGTTTCCCGATGATTCCCAACCTCTTCCTCGAAAAATGCCGTAGATGGGTATGTAGCTGCCCGTAATTGGAGCTATTTTGTTGTGTGCAAGTGTGTCTTCTTCTTTTTGTTGTTGTTTATCTACAAAGGCATTCTAAAGGGTTTTCTTTGTTTGTTTTCTACTGGAAGAATTTTTAATGCGAGCTGGTTTTCCCACTCTACAGCTAATATATTTGTGCTTGTGTTTTAAAAAATCTGGTTTGTGGGTCGTTTGTTGATGACGAATAAATAATTTTTGAGCTAAAGCAACAATAAACATTTTTCCATGGGGCCAGTGGCAAAACCTGGAAGGCAGGTTCCCCGGCCCCCTGCCCGCCCTCCCCCGCGTCAGATCTAAACATGGGTTTGTGCAGGTAAAATGGTCTCAAAAATTATGGTGTCCCCCGTCAGAAACTCCTGACTACGCATCTGCATGTGGCTATTGAAAATGGATGCGAGTTGATTAATTAAGCATGCGGTAATATATGATTAGCTAACCAAATAAATAATTATGGAATCAGGAATATATGATTAGCTAGACAACAATGATGACGATCACCACAATGCTGTTATTTGATTAAAAACGTGAAAACAATAATTAAATTTTGTCTGGTTTGTCTGGTACCGGACAACAACAACTATCAGGCTGTTTGAAATTTATGGAGCCGACTTTTTCCCACAAAATCAAATCGAAATTTCAGATAACGGAAAAAGTCTTAAGACTTAGAAATTCCAGATTTAAGCTGTGTAGTACCTGGTTGTAGTATTCCCTGGCTTGGTCTATAGTTTGGGCATCCAGGCCTGAACAGGACGACGCCATTGATTCAACACGCACACAAATTGGGTGCTAGTGATGATAGTTGCTTGCACAATTACCCTTCACTAGTGCCCATGGTTTGGCAGGAGATTGCCGCAGTACAACAACTAATAGCAGCTTAATAATATATGCTTCAGTCGAATAAATTAAATGGCAAGCTAAATTTTTCAATTTAATAGGTGCATTTTTAAACAGCTAAAAATGGTAATGAGACATAATAAAGATTGGTTCAAGTTTGGTTCCTCCAAGCTGATTTTTTTCGGAATTTTTTTTTCTTCTTCAAATTTTTTAAAAAGCATTCAAATGCACTTTTTATGTTAGAAATATTTTTTTTGCAGCAAATATATAAAAGTCCACCCTGAAATTCCACAGATTGGTCTTGGCCGCGAAGCGGCCAACCCTTGGCCGGGTACAACAATCTGTAAAAACTTTATGAGACAGTTAGAATTCCGAATTAAATTCCACAAAAAATCAGTTTAGGGAACCAAGGCAAAAAATTTTTTTACCAAAAAAAATTTTCGAAAAAAATCAACGTGGGGGACCAAGGCAGTCTTTTTTTCGGGAGCAACCCCAACACATATAGAGCCAAGCAGTTCACTGCAGTTGGCTGAGATTGCCACAATTTTATTTAGTATAAAATGTTAGAAACCCGATTTTCGCTTGGTCTCCATGTGGCTTGGTCCCGAACAATCTGGACCTAGAACTAGTTATATGAAATCGAACGAAAACTCCATTTAAAGGGTTATAATAAAGGCGAAGACCAGCAAACGTGATATAATGGCCTTATACTACTTATTAAAAACGCACTAAATAAAGTCAGATAAGAACGCTTGTGAAAACATGTTTCAGAAAGAATAATACTTCTAGTCCTTGCCATATCGTGTAACGCACGGGAATGCCTCTTTAAACTGATGCTTTTTTGCACAACACAGACCAAAAAATAAAGTTTTTTGGAGCCAAGACGGGAATCGAAGAAAGAGAAAAAAATCAGTTGCCCTGATACCTCATTGGTTTTATGTGAATTTTAGCTTAGGGAACAAATTCAATATTTTTATCTAAAAGCTATTTTGCTACACTGAAAAACTAACTTTTCTATGCGATTCTACGCGTGATTTCACTATGATATTTTTAAAGCGTTTTTGGTCGACTGGGTGAAATGAAAAATTATCGCAGAATGGACGCTACTGCCGTATACCCCCCCCCATACCCCCATACCCCCATACCCCCATACCCCCATACCCCCATACCCCCATACCCCCATACCCCCATACCCCCATACCCCCATACCCCCATACCCCCATACCCCCATACCCCCATACCCCATACCCCCATACCCCCATACCCCCATACCCCCATACCCCCATACCCCCATACCCCCATACCCCCATACCCCCATACCCCCATACCCCCATACCCCCATACCCCCATACCCCATACCCCATACCCCCATACCCCCATACCCCACTAAATTTTTTAGGGCGTTTGAAACCACAATTTTTCAAAAAAAAGTTATACGAAAGCTCTTGTTAATAATGGCCAAATCCTGAGCCTAAACCTACGGGCCTAAGCCTAAGCAAAAATTATTAGGGGATGGGGGTGTGATTATACGACACTAGCGTTTTGCGGGTATATGACAGTAGCGACGAATAATGAGTAGGACACACGACGCAAATTGAAGATTTATATATTTTTTGGTCATGTAAACAGTTAACTACCATCAATGCTATTTTTAGAGAGCTGGGAATGCATTACCAATTCGATTCACTACACAAATAAAACTAAAAACTAGGTTTGGGCAGAAGGACAGTAGAAAAAATCGGGAAACTTAGCAATGAAAAGTGCAAAAAACTATTGTTTTTGCAACTTCAATTAAAATTCGAAGTACAAATAAATTTGAGTGGAAAAAAGAGAAGAGGAGTAGGACAGTAATACAACCAGCAGCAAAATTAAGGGGGACTGCCAATTGCCGGAGGGGGGAGGAGCCACTAGGACACTTGCATCTCCAAACAAATAAATAATTAAGTCAAAACATGGAGCATCTATCATTTGCACACACACACACACATATATATATATGGATTCAATTTCAGTTAAGGCTAAAATCAACACATTTTTATTAAAATCAAAGCGATGCGTACACCTGAATTCAAAGATAAAAGAGAGAAAATTAACACTTATTAATCAAGAACAATGTTTGCATCTGCTACCTTATTTTGCACAACTTGGTCATGCAACTCGACAAATGCAGCTAAATTTTGGCAGGGCTTGATTACATCCGTGCATTTTTTCGAATTTGTTTGACTTATTGATTGCTCACAAGCACAAGTTACAGGAGTGGAAACAGATTGCAAAATTGGCATTAGAGATATTGGCAGTGCCAGCCACTAGCAGCCCTATCGAACGCTGCTTTTCACAATGTGGATTGGCAACTGCCAGGCATAGGAGCAGGACAAAATTTGATCTGTTAAACGCAAAAACATTTGTCTACATTAATTCTAAAAACATTAACTAGTTATCAATGAAAATTCCAATGGCTTTAGTTGATAAAAATTAAATTTTTTTTGATTCTAGTTATTCTCACTCGCAGTGAGAATCTCAGTGAGCTCACTCACTCTCTTTTTTCTACTCTCATTCTCACTGCCCCGAAATTTTCACTCTCACTCTCATTCTCACTGCCCCAAAATTTTCACCCTCACTCTCACTCACTGCCTGAAAATCAGAGTGAGTGCAAACACTGTATATGTATATATATATCACAACAACCAGCATAAAAAAGCATTGACATCATGGATCCTCATATTGAGTTGCAGCAGGAGCAACTCCACTTGACTCAAACTCTTCAAATGTGCTTTTCGAAAAATTAAAAATGTGCGTCAACCAGCAGGGGGTGAGGCTACCTGCTAGACAACTCCCGTCTACTACATACATATTGTTGTTATTGCTGGTGGGCCACAAGCAGACGTTTTTTTGGGTCCCATTAAATTGAGAGGAACCAGCACTCCGTTTGATGCAAAACTCAAAATTTTTGATAGGAAAGAGCAAGAAGAAAAGATAACAAAGAATAACATAAATGTGCTTTATATTAGTTTTATATTAAAAGTTTTAAGAAACACCACGGGATTTTTTAGTTCACCAACCTCAAAAGTTCTGAAAAATAATCCAGGATTCCGGAAATTTTCGGAACTTTTGTTTTTTAGTAAAATTTGCAGGCATGGTCATTTACAACCTTATACGCAAAATGTAGCCCTTCTCTCTGACATCAATTTGAGTATTAACTTGTACCATGTGACCGAAAAGTTCCCGGACAAAGTTTAAAGCCAATTTTTTCAGTAAAATAAGAATATAAATGCATTTTTTGGTATCATCAGAGAGCCCTTGTTCTCCTCTCTTGAATAGTGTATCGCTTGTCATTTTATGTCAATAAATTCCATGCTTTAGAATGTCCGATCTGAGAGCAGGCATTGTGCGACTGCAAAGTGAGATCGCTCGTGATATGAATGTTCCAAAGCAAACAGTTTCGGATGCCATCAAGCAATTTCGTGAAACAGCAGCTCTGTCTTCATTGCGGCCTGTTTCACGAAATCGCTTGATGGCTGTTTGCTTTGGAACATTCACATCACGAGCGATCTCACTTTGCTTCTTCCCTTCTTCCCAAAGTCGCACAATGCCTGCTCTCAGATCGGACATTCTAAAGCATGGAATTTATTGACATAAAACGACAAGCTCAACGCTTGACATTGCCACATCAGACGAGTTAGCCGACTTTCACTGCTCTATAACTTTTAAATGTGATAAATAAATCATGAAAATGAAATCGAAAAAAACCATTTGAACATTTACGGAGTCAAAAAATGTCCCCTGACAATTCAGGCATTTCGGAAATGCCGCTGCCCTCAAAACTCCTAAAATCTTTAAGTAAGTAAGATATTTTGTTGAACAGCTGAGATTCAGAACAGAAACATTTTTGTAGAGATTCTAGAGAGAATTTTAGAGAAAAATTCAAAATATAAGAAATTTTGTCACGCGTAAAAAGTATTTACCGCTTAAAAAAGCCACCCCAAACTTTGACTCTTCAGTAACACTTTTAAAACTAATTCAAAAATTTTCAGGCTAAAGCTGCTGTTTGTTCCCATATTTGTTTTAACTTCCGGGATAAATAATTGCATACAAACTGCGTCGGCAATAGCAATAATAACAAAAGAAGAAGCCACTACTCAAAAAAATTAAAAATTCAGCGCATCTCCCTTGGTGCAAGTTTGTGTGTGGACAAGTGAAGTATCGATCCAGCCAAAACAACCCAACTGAAATTGAATCCATGGTGCTCTCAGGTGTGTTTGTGGCTGCCCAGTCAACACACACACATTTTGCTAAATCTAGCTTATGGTTTTGGTTGAACAACCCTAAAAACAACTCAAATGTGTGCAGCACTTCTAAATATAGAGCTTCAATTGCACTTTTATGAATTGAAATTTTATGTAGTTTTCACATTCTTATTTTCATCTCGTGTTTAAACTTCAAAGTACTTTTGAGTTTTGCATGGATTGGAAATTGGTCTTTTTGGGTTTGGCCACTTAAAAAGCATATTGTAGCTTTTCGCCCAGCGTTAAGGTACTAACACTAGAACGACTGAGCGTAAACAGGGTAGCGTTTTGTAGAAAATTTCTTGTAGAATCCGAAACTGCAAAAAAATGCTTCCTTTCTAAGATTTATGGTCTTTTGAAGTTAGGCTATTTTTACGAATTTTTTTTTAAATTCTTTTTGCTTATTTTTCGACATATCTAACTTTTTACCGCCTATTTTGAAAGGTTAAGTGCTTATAAGATGCAGAATTTAGTGCGCTTGATAGTAAATATAAATGTGTCTGTCGAATTTGCAAAAAAGTAAAGAAAAATAAAAAATCCCTATAGGTGCATTACTGATTTTTTTAGATTTACGGATGTAACTTCTTGTTCTGTAAGTTATTTTTTTACAAAATTTGTGATGAATAAAAAGAGCATAAAAGAGCTACCAAAAAAATTTGTTGACGCTTAAGCGAAAACATAAAATATTGACTTAACCATTTTTATTAAAATATTTTTGATTAAAAAAGTATTTTGATGTGAAACTTTTTTCCTACTAGACAAACTTATAATTCTGACACCTGATTCGTGTTCAGCATAACCGATTTGCTTGAAAAACTTCTTTTAAAACTCAAAACTCAATGTCAAAATCCAAATTCTGCTCAAGACAAAAAATATGCATATACAGAAATTTTCGCCAAATCAAATCTTTTTTGTCTCGAGCAGAATTCGGACATTGACATTGAGTTCTGAGTTTTAAAAGCAGTTTTCTAAGAAAATCAGTAATACTTAACACGAACAGCGATCAATTCTTAACCTAGGTGCAAGACCCAGGCCTGGCCCAGATTAGGTTGTATGACTTCTGGCAAGTTAATGACAATAGCGATGGATTCGTAGCAAAAAAAATATTTTACTCTGCATATCAGTCAAAAAAATGACCTCTTCTATAAGAGATTTCCTCAAGTCTCGACAAATAATCGATAACATATTGTGCATATGATTTAACCGGGCCCAAACTAAGCTATTTAGGTATCTTAAAGGTTAGAGCCGGACCCATGCAGGATCAGCCTGTTAAAATGTCTGTTTTCCTTACAAAAAGATTATTTCAGTGAACTAACTTTGTTAAGCAAATTAAGTATTGAATTATTTGTTGTGGTTCATTCAGAAAAACACAGAAAAAAGATAAATTTCTTAAAACAAAACCTTACTAAAAAACCTGAAAACGAAACCTGGAATCGGGTGAATCTAAAGTGTCCAACCACTTCAAGTGTTCACGTATTCCAAGAATATGGGCTTGACGCAATTGGATTGCCAAACCAGTGCCATCCACAAAATAAACTTGGATGCAGTACTAATTGAGTGGATTACTCTGCACACGACACTCACCCCATATTCCATACATTTTAATTTGGAAATGTCTCCAGCACTACTACTACCCCAAATATGATGAATTGCTGGTGGCAACAAACACACAGACAACAAAAAATCCACACTCCTGCCCCTACAGCCCATTAGCTCTAATGACAAGTCCCCCACGCTCTTTCTGGCTGAAAAGTGCCCCCCCTCAGAGTCAAGGAATGAATTTGCCTAAAGTTGGGCAGCCGGAATAATGAGCCAGGGGATATGCCTCCCCTCTCGCCTGCCTACGGGATGTGCTCTGCCACCCAGCCAGCCTCCTACTAGTGCGTAGGGAGAATGCAACTCACGGAGGATGAGATTTTCTTTTTGAATTTTGCAAAAAAGAAGAAGTTAACTATATTTGGGGACAGGAAAGAGGCACAACAACTTGTGGGTGTTGCTTGACAAAGACAAGCCATAATTGATGGATTACAGGCTAAAAACGGTCCAACAAAGCAAAATTTTAATCTGAAGGTTTTTCAAAGGTGGAAATAACGCCTCCCTCCAATTCAAACACATTAATTACGCAGGTAAGTGCAACAAAATCTGAGCAGCAGAACCTCAGGGAGTCCTTTACAACAAATGTAAACATTGAAGATTACAACCGGTTTGAACTTTCAAGTTTGAAGCGACAGAATTGAGATAAAAGGTGGGTCAAATTGAACAATGGGGGATTTCTTGCCTTAGTGTTATTTTTTTTGTGGATTATGCTTAGGTGCATTTTTTTCACTTGTTTTTAGTTCGGAAAGAGTCCGCCCGAACGTACGCTAGCCGGTACTAATGCTGTTTGTTCCCTCCCAGCATATTTTAAATTCTTATTGGTTCAGATAGTTCAGACGTGATGTATTATTTTTGGGCTCACGTCTCTTAATTGTACAAATTTGAATTTAATTAGATAGTTTGAATAAATAAAAAATACATAAAAAATTCTGAAAATTTTCAAAGTATACAAGGGCAGGGGTGGGGTAAAATAAACGTGGCACTAGTGTCCGCTGGTCTATTCTGCGTCTAAGCACAAACTAAAAAGACAACAGCAGGGACCAGGGACAAATCACCACCTTGTTTAATAGGAGTATGGTCAATAGTGGTGAATTTGAGGTGTACTGGCTCATATCTTTTTAACTGAAAAAAAATACAAAATTCAGTGTGGTCCAGATCTTATTATTTGGCGAAAAAGAAATAAAATTGATGATGAAAAGTCGTTGACCAATTCACACAGCCAACTTTTAAGCATGTAAAATGTAGTTTTAGGTCAAGACTAAATGCAAATCTAGCAGACAATTTTGACGATTTGATGAGTGAGGGATTTGCATAATGAATGGCCAGTGGCAATTTGGAAGTTGCTGTTTAATTACACACATCATCAGCCCAAACCACTGCTCCAAGTAGCAGAAGTGTTGCAGAAGCAGTCCATAGTAGTGGGGACTGCTGTAAATATGGCCAATTCAAGCATAGCTAATAGCCAACAACCAGCAGCAGCAGCCAAACGGAAATCCTATGCCAAATACACACTTTAACGCCTAAAACATATTCCCATCAACATGCGGGAATCAAATGTAAGTGACTTTCAACAATTTTTTGCCACTTAGTTGAGGGGTTAATAGCAGCAGTAGTGGTTGATTCCAAAGTCTATTTTTATTTTTTATGATAATTTAATCCGAAATAGCAAAAATGAACAATCTAGAGAGCAGAAGCAGCAATAAGAAGCAGGAAATGAGTGTTTATTCTCGAATAGACCCAAAAAGACGACATCGTCATCATCAAATTTCGTCTAGCATTTCAATGTATAGCGATCACTTACATGTGACTCCACCAATTTAGCACTTTTCTTTAAAAAATTAAAGGGCATTAGTTGGCTCTTTGGTAATAATATTTACATTCGTCTTTTTCACCATTGCAAAGCTACCGACTTTTGCGGGAAAAACGGAGTGTTAAAAACAAAAAAAGTTCCATCCAGACTTTACTTCTATCTATTTTTGAAAAAATATGTTTTAGTGGTTAAACCAGATTCTGATCTGTCCTGATTTTTGAATGGCCGCCTTCGAAATCAGATACTCTTTCATTCGCTAAAAATGAATCCATTATACCAATGAACGACAATGCCTATAAATGGGCTCTTGTTATGGGTTGCTCTTTTCCTCTACTAGAAGTGCATAAAAAAAAGTTTGAGTTTGAAATATCCAAAACGATTACATTACAGTCCACTCGCGATAACCCGTTGAAGGGTTTAAAGTTTGCAGGTTTAAAGTTTCTTTGTTTTCTCATTTTGCCAACCAAATCAGTCTCAAGGTGGCGGGTTAACGGAGTGGCGAGTTAGCGAGATTGGACTGTATAAATGTTTAAGATAAGATGATTTTGTACAGTCAATCCTCGATTTAACGTCACCCCCAGGGACCGGCCCTCAGGTGACGTTAAATCAAGGGTGACGCTTAATCGAGGGTTCACTTTGAATAAATTTTAGTCAAAGCCGACCAAATTGGTCTATTTTTGGGTGATTTTAAATAGAGAGTTGACTGTAGTACAAAATACAGTCCATAAGACTGGGCGAAAAATTTAAAAAAAGATTAATCAAATAAGAAAATTATCCAGACTTTCTCAAAAATGCTGTTTTAGTGAGATAGCTTTGGGAATTGTGTTCCCAGCAATACCAATTTGCTCTTACGGCAATTTTAATTGTTTATTTTTATGACCTTGTGGGCCTCCTCTTCCAATTATTAATTAGTTTGTGGGGAGGCCAAACGCAACTATAAAAACAATAATTAAAATTCCTGGTGAGGCAAGGGGTCCTTGTAGTCAAATGCCTCTGCCTTCTAAAACAAATTTAACTATTGAAAAAAGCAAATGAGAGTGGCTATTTTACTACTGCTTCGAAGGGATTGGATTAGGGCTGGAGAGGAGGGAGTGCTAATGACACACACAACAAGTCTTCTGATTAAGCCAATTCAACCCCTTTATTCAGGTTAGACACCAGCACCATCCAGTCAAAAACAAACATACTTTGTTTCTGATAATTTGAAATATTTCGACGACATTCCGAGAAAACACTATTGGACTCTAACCTGAAAAAGTAGTAGGTCTAAGGATGATGCATCACATAAAGCAAAGCGTCTACCACGAAAACATTTAAATAGAACGAATTCTACCAAAAAGGTAATTCAACCTACACCTTAGTCTAAAGTTTCATAAAAACATTTAAATACCCAAAATTTTGGACAAGGGGAGTGTCAAAGCTTGTAATTGTTCTTCTATAGTGAAGATCAGCTTGCGACTTAGCTCGTAACCATTTTTCATGGAGTTTTTTTTAACTTTCGGGAGCATGGCGCTATTGGACTATTGGTTTCCGTTTTTTACCAAAAAATGCCTTGGTCCCCCCTGTTGTTTTAACTTTCGGGAGCATTCCACATTTTTTTAATTTTGTTTCAAATTAAAATGTCTTCCTGAATGCGAATTTCTTACTTAACATTTTGGCTTGAGTATAGAATCCCCCCCCACGCAGAGTGCTCGGATGGAGGATATAACTTCATATTCGTGTTTCTCGACCCCGATTTCATGAGAAAGCCGGCTGTTTTTTTAATTCTGAGAGAGAAAAAATTCGAACCACAGGGGACTCTCCTCCATCCGAGCACTCTGCGTAAAGAAGGTATCATGGTTGCAAAATTTGAAAAATTTAAGTTGGCGCCTTTTGAATTTTAAAATTTGGGTGGGGGGAATTGGAGCCACTAATCACACAGGGACTAACAAGAAGATATTGAACATAGTTTTGAATACTGGGGCCTACCGCATAAATAAACTCTGGCATGCATGCTTTTCATGCATCCAGAGTCACTCAGTGATTTGTGTCTAAATGTGGGTGTGCGCAAACCAAGCCCCTTCAATCCAGAGTCACTTTCAGTGATTTGTGTCTTACATATCAACTCCAAGCCCCTTCATGCATCAGAGTTTTGAGTGATTTGTGTCTGGTAATGGGTGTGCGCATATCAACTCAAGCCCCCTTCATGCATCCAGAGTCACTTTCAGTGATTTGTGTCTAAGGTATGTGGGTGTGCGCATATCAACTCAAGCCCCTTCATGCATCCAGAGTCACTTTCAGTGATTTGTGTCTAAGGTATGTGGGTGTGCATATCAACTCCAAGCCCCTTCATGCATCCAGAGTCACTTTCAGTGATTTGTGTCTAAGGTATGGGTGTGCGCATATCAACTCAAGCCCCTTCATGCATCCAGAGTCACTTTCGAGTGATTTGTGTCTAAGGTATGTGGGTGTGCATCTCAACTCAAGCCCCTTCATGCATCCAGAGTCACTTTCGAGTGATTTGTGTCTAAGGTATGTGGGGTGCGCATATCAACTCAAGCCCCTTCATGCATCCAAGCCCCTTCAAGCCTTCATGCATCCAGAGTCACTTTCGATTGATTTGCGTCTAAGGTATGTGGGTGTGCGCATCTCAACTCCAAGCCCCTTCATCCAGAGTCACTTTCGATTGATTTGTGTCTAAGGTATGTGGGTGTGCATCTCAACTCCAAGCCCCTTCATGCATCAGAGTCACTTTCTGATTTGTGTCTAAGGTATGTGGGTGTGCGCATCTCAACTCAAGCCCCCTATGCATCCAGAGTCACTTTCGAGTGATTTGTGTCTAAGGTATGTGGGTGTGCGCATCTTAACTCCAATCCCCCTACATGCACCCAGAGTCACTTTCGAGTGATTTGTGTCTAAGGTATGTGGGTGTGCGCATCTAACTCCAACCCCCTTCATGCATCAGAGTCACTTTCAGTGATTTGTGTCTAAGGTATGTGGGTGTGCGCATCTTAACTCAAGCCCCTTCATGCATCCAGAGTCACTTTCAGGTATGTGGGTGATGTGATTCGCATCAGACACTTCTGGAGAGTCACTTTCAGGAGTCAAGGTGATGGGTGTGCGCATCTCAACTCCAAGCCCCTTCATGCATCCAGAGTCACTTTCGAGTGATTTGTGTCTAAGGTATGTGGGTGTGCGCATCTCAACTCAAGCTTCCCAGAGCCGAATTTGCGCCTAGAGACAGTTCAGAAGATGCTCATCATGAATTAAGAGAGAAGTACTCTAGATCAAAATGCATATAAGTCTCTTTTACGGCCCAGTTGAAAAACATGGTAAAAGACGAAAATTTAGACATTAATTTGCATAAAATATCTAAAGCTATAAATTTTTTTATTTGTTAGATATACATTGAATTTGATTTTTGTTATATTGATTGAACCAAATAAGTAGAAGAAAGCAAATAAAATGTTCAAGTGGGAGCGAGCGTGGGGGGGGATACAGCCCTTAATCCCTTTAAAATTCAAAAGGCGCCAATTTTAATTTTTCAAATTTTGACTAAAAAACCCATGATACCCCCTGTGGTTCGAATTTTTTTTCTCAGAATTAAAAAAAACAGCCGACTTTCTCTCGATATCGGGGTCGAGAAACACGAATATGAAGTTATCTCCTCCATCCGAGCACTCTGCGTGGAGGGGATTCTATACTGCAACCAAAATTTTTCTCGGTAGTGAGTGGTTACAATTTTATGAGTCTACTCAAAATAGTCATAATTAAGCAACCGCAAACAATTTCAACAAGATCTCTCCAACAGGACATTTTGACTTTTAGAAAAAAGCTTGTTTAGAAAGAACTTATAAAAAATATTGATGTTTTTAGTTTCCGCGACAGAATAGTACGGAGTTGATAATTTGTTTTTCTGAAAAGGAAGACGGATTATAGACCCTCTAGAATAACATGGTAAAACTTGTACACTTTTAAAGTTTATTGATGCCGAAAGGGACTTTGTCAATTAGCGCATACCCAACAAAAAGTTGGCCGCAAGTCAAATGTTTTCATTTCTGAAAAACTAAGTCAAAAAATATTTTGTTATAATATACTTGATGCAGCAATAGCAGTGATTGTCATATGCTTTCACTCGGAGTAGTTTGCTGAATGAACTTAGTGGTGAACAAACCAGATTCCCACACCGCTTTATGCTTTCTACAGAAGAAGAAGCAGCAGCAGCAGGAGCACTAGAACCCAACCTTGTGTGTGGGAAAAAACAATATATATATATCTTTCTCATGATACAATCAAACTTCAGGGAAACAGGCATTTAATGTTTGAAACCGGGATGCAATCTGTACTTTTTTTAATAAGATTTGTACTTTTTGGGACCCTAAATCTTTTTCCTTTTGAAGTTTTACATCAAATTTTTTTTTCCCTTCAAAATGGCAATAAGCACTGGATAGAACCAGGGGTTCGATCGCGAATTTCTAAAATAAAGGCATCTAGTGTCAAAAATAAAGGCAATTTAAAGGAATTTTCACCAAAATAAAGGCAACTTAAAGGCATGTTGTCCCTATGCTTCAAACCCGACAAAAATCAGCAAAAAAACAACTTTATTGACGAACAACATATTTTTCTCCCCCCTTTCCTCACTCTTTCTGCCCAAGAAAGTAGTCATAACTTTCATAAAATTCGTCAAAATGTGCCTTTATTTTCAAAAAAAATTAAAGCAAAATTTTCAAATTAAGGGCAATGCCTTTAATTAAGGGATATAATCGGACGCCTGGATAGAACGACTTTTTACTTCAAAAGTAGTCAAAATATACTTTTCCGGAAAACTTTTTTCAAAACTTTGATATCTCAGCCGTGGTTTGACATTTTTTCAGAGATTTCCAAATGTCGTTACTTTTCATTTTTTTTTATTATCAAATTTTTCTATATTTGTCTGAAATGTAGTCGAAAATACCCTAAAGAAACCATCTACTGGTTCTTTTCGGTTATCTGTGTCCAGATTTAAATAGTTATATAAATGCGCGAAACAATTTATTTTCAACAGAAATAACAATAATCAACTCTCAACACTACTCTATAAATTCTAAATAGATAGATCGCGAAATTTCATTTATCTGGACATAAAAACATGAAAAGTGAAAAAGATATGTAGAATTAAAATCATTAAAAATCTGGACACAGATAACCGAAAAGTATCCATCTACTTTTAAGGAGTTGAAATCGAAATGCTTCGAGAAAAGTTCAAATTTTCATATCAGAAACTGCAAAAAAAGTTGGTGTCATTATCTTACTTTATAATAAAAAGTTCAATATCCCATCACAAGCACGAGAATGATGATTGATCAGTGTCCTGCCAAATGTCAATAATTTCATCAAATTTTTAATAAAACCTTTAGCTTGTTTGGTATCAAGGGGGTTTAGTCTGCACCAGAGATGGGCACGACCGCAAATTTTCAATACCTGTCCTTCGGCAAATTTTAAAATCGAAGCCTGGGCAACGATAGCAACAAATTGGGCAACGTCCACCCCTGAGGTGCACATTAATCTTAAAAAGCTATCACCAATTATTTCAAAAGCGCCTAAGAAACAATAAAAAGCATTAAACAAAAACTTAAAAAAACAATTGTACAAAGCAATAAAAACTGCAAAAAGGGACGAATTTTTCAACCCCAAATAGCAATTCCAAAAAGCTTAAAAATATTTTCTGCAAGACAAGTGTGCGGAAACACGAATATGGGGGGAGGGCAAGCAGCAGCGCAATAATGATGGTGAGCTCCCCACTCCAAATGAATTGCCCTAAAACAAACAAAAACTGCAATTTAGCCAACTACTTTGTCCTCCACTTGCCAGTCTTTGCCCCCCCCCCGCTCTTCAACCCTAGTTTATTTTAATTTTAGCATTCTTCACCACTTGCCCCTCCCGCATCCACCAACACTATTTTCAAGTAAAAATGTCCATTTTTCGAATTATAAATGACTCGAATCTTTTTTGCCAATTAAAAAAATCTTTGAAAAACTGACCTATAGTTGTTTTGACGTCCTCGGGCACAAATCCAAGTCCGACAAAACTATAAAATTTTACCCTCAAAACCAAAGCTTCCAGATGATAGATGGTATATATAACACATATACGACTATAGTGAAGAATAGGGTTCCAAAAATCAGCTTGGTCCCCCCTGTTGTTTTTTCGTAAAAAACAGCTTGGTCCCCCTAATGTTTTTCGTAGAAACTAGTTTGGTCCTATAAATTTTAATAAAAAAACAGCTTGGTCCCCCTTGTTGTTTTTACAAATAAAACAACAGGGGGGACCAAGCTGATTTTTGGAACCCTATTCTTCACTAGCGCCCACATATACTGCGAAATTAAGCATTTCTAATTCTGGTTTTCTGTCTCTAGAACCTGCCTCTACAAGAGTAGCCATAGAGTACCCCCTCCATCAAGAGGAGACACAACGCTAGCAATTAAGCACTATCAGCAGCACCTAATAAGTGCCAGGGCTGCTAACTGTGGCTTAGGAGGGGGTGAGTTGTTAATCCTACTGTCAAGAGTGACATTACACACCGAAAATTGTTTATTTTTAAGCAAATGAAAAAGTTATAAATTTATGGTCGTAAAAGTGTATTAAGCCAATTCTTTGAGATCATTTGAAGCAGCAGTAAACAACACAAAAAATGGTGCATAGACGTTTGCCGAATTTGAAACTTTTTATACATTTTGCTATCCTAAAGTATCAATTTAATGTTTCTGTACTAAATTTTTAACTCAAATTTAGTTTCTGGAACCGTGGAAAACACTGGGATAATGGGACTTAGGCTATTCTGACCAAATCTCGGAGTTATTTAGCTATAAGGCTCGCCCACAATTTGAGGTGTGAAGTGCAAAGTCAACGAAATTGTTTTACGGATTTTCAATGACTGAGATTTTTTTGTGTGAATGAACCAAAAAAGCTTTAAGGCCAGTTTTTTGAGCCGAAATAAGAGTACTGAAAGCACTTAAAGAAAATGTTTCAATTAAAAAAAATCATAAAGTTGAAGTAACGTTTATTTTTTAAGCGCAAAAATACATGTAATTAGCGTGTAACAATGACAAATGTGGGCAAGAACATTTTCTGCAACAATTTCTTTAGCCACTCTGTCGCGTAATTCATTTGCTCCTTCTGGATCGAACTCGATGGGCACACCACGATATGATACTTCTGCGAAAGCACACGTGAACACCCCGCAGTCATCAGAGTCTTTCTGCGTTGAAATACCCCAAATTATCAGAAAGTTTTTTGCAAAAACTGATGCAAAAGTTTAGTTTGGCAGAACTTTTCGTCCAGTTCAAGTTCATCGACTCCCTGAATTTATTTTTAACTGCAAATTCTTTCAGAAATGTTCTAAAATGATTAAATCCATCCGTAAAAGCACAATTTTACGTACAATCACTAACCAAAAAGATCCGTATGAAATCTCGACCGACTTGCAGACGATACTTTGAGCTTCTTTTTCGACTTTTGGGGAATAGGTTCACATGATGCACGCTTCTTATTCTTTGCAACCCTTACTGCTTTTTTTTGTTCTAAGCCCGGTCACGTTGATATCTGGAACAAGTTTAAATGCTTCTGTCGAAAAATCACGGCAGCATGATTTCTATCGATAGTCGATCAGCCTTTTCATTAGCCTGTAAAAGACTATTCAAAGCAAACTTTTCAAAAAAAAACCAACATCAAACTTTTTCCGAGACTCTTTTAGCTGTTTTGGACTTTTGCATACTTCTTGTTTTTGGATCTTGGATAAGCAGCCTGCTAAAGTCTTACAACTCTAATTGACTGTTGAAACTGAAGCTTTTGAAGGAGAGACAAGAGAAGTGAGTAACCAGGCCTACGCAAAGCTCCGTGTCGTCTAAAAGAAAAATTTTCGACTGTTATATCGTTGTCCGTGCAAAATTTTTCACCTTTTAAAAAATGAGTGATATGCCTCTGCAGCGTTGTTAGTTTTCATATTCTCCTTGTAGACATTCCACACCAGAAATTGTTTGCTCATCCATTCCATTTCAAAATATACAACAAAATACCTTAAATTAAAATTGCTCGGAAATTCTGAAGCAAATAATCAAATTCTTACTCTGGTCAGGTCGACATCAAGCATAGCTAAGAGTTTATTCTTCAAACTTTTCCATGCTATTTAAAGTCGATTTGGAGGAAGCAGGGGCAACGCAAGTAGGGATCGAATCAGCTCACGAAATTTAAAGTCATCCTTGTAGCGAACGATAAAACTGATATCTTCTTGCACATTACACACACAAAAACGAAAAAAACCCATTCGAACTGCTTAGTCACAACTGATCTGTTAAAAGAGAAAAGAAAAGCTGTAACCTGCTAGAAACTTATGAAGAATGATTAGAAATCCAATCTAAGTTAAAAATTTGGTACAGAAACATCAAATTGATACTTTAGGATAGCAAAATGTATAAAAAGTTTCATATTCGGGAAACGTTTCCCGAAAATAAAATAAACATTTGATTTTCGGGAAACGTCTATACCCACAAAAAAGTAGTCAAAAAAATATCAATCTATTTTTGTCTGAATGGCAATATTAGTGTAGGCTCTATACTCTTTGCCTAACACCCGTCCATTCTTAACTAATCCAACAGGATCGGAAATGCGGATGAGCTGGAGATTCACTTGGACTCCAGAGGAAAGTTGGAAGTCCTAAAAATAAGAAACTTAACTTGTGTATGAAGTTACAGTCGACGCTCTCAATAAGATACACCTTTTTAAGATTTAGGTGTATCTTATAGAGAGCGTCGCGGGTCTTACTGGCAAAACTATTGTAGATTGCAAAAACGATCGGTAAAATTGGAATCCTTGCGGTACTTCCGACTAGACTGACGAATCACATTTGGCAAAACATTTCAGAAATCAGGTTAAAAAAATGTCGGACGAACTTTAGGGGTGTATCTTATAGAGAGCGTCGACTGTAGCCCAACTTAAAATCCCCTATTTATTTCTCCCCAAAAATTACTTTAAAGTCCAAAGTATCGTAGAGCTACTTTTTTGGATTACTATGTCTGTGCAGCTGCCAAAAAAATTCATGCACTTACCTTAATTTTCAAAAGCAGAGGTTTAGGCACTTGAAGACTATCGCCAATTATAAGGAAGAACTTCTTGGAAAAATTGTACATAGTAATGCCAACCACTCTGCTAAACTCATCTGTTGCTATTACACTACTGAAAATCAGAAATATTTAAACCAGAATGCAACATAAAAAAGCCACTTACTAAGGGACTTCTTCTTCGTTTGGTACGATTCCCAAAATTTTTAACGAAATCATGCAATCTGGATTTTCGCCCAATTCAAGCTTTTCCAATGGAGTTGACTGAAGGTTAGGAAGTGGTGGGTCATTCTTTTTACCATTTCTGTCATGTTCCATTGATTTGATGATTTGTTTAAAGCGTCTCTGAGTAGTATTGCCTACAAATAAATACGAATTGTACAGACACTTTTTAAATCTTCGATTTACATTTTCGTAATTTGTTTGTATTTTTGTGAAAAGTGATTACTTTTATCCATTTATCTCATTGTTTTTCAGTTTATCTCCACAAAATACCGTATTCTCTCTAATATAGCCCCTGGGGCTCCCCGCTCAATTTTTAAGTGCTTAACAGCATACGAAATGGCGGGACCAGTTGAGCTAGTAGCAGACAGTGATACAGAATATTTATTCTGAACTTAGATACAGACCCCCAAAGTTGAAAGGGGCTCAATTGGAGAGGGGATCCACAAGAGAGATTACAGTATTATGTACCTTCTTGAAAAGTATTGAATCATGCATCCGAGCCAAATGAAAGAGTTTTGAATGAACATCATTTGCTGGATTATTGTTGAATTTTTGACGAATAGAAGCTTTTCTCTTGGTAGTTTAGCAGTTGTTGCCGAGAATTAGGGAGACCGGAGGGTAAAAGGACTGCCTACACATCTTTTTAAATGTCGTTGTTTCTACCATGTATAAAAATATATCAAAATGATTTCACCTTTTTTATCCACACCCTCTTGCAATGCTGCCAAAAACTTTTCAACTGCCACAACATGATCTTTGGGCACATTGAAGTGAGGCTCTATTTGCGAAGCACGCCGGAAATTTTCAACAGCTTCTTTGTATCTTTGGTGGTAGAGCAAAGCGACACCAAAGTTTACATGCAAATCAGCGTTAATAAAAGGTTTAGATAAATTGCATGTAAGTGCTTTTTCATAGGCAGTAAGAGCAGAAGACTGCAAACCACTAGTTAGACAAAAAAAATTAGAAACAAAAACCAACCAGTTCTTTGTCTTGGATTTGTCCAACTGCAAAAAATCTGTAGATGTGAGTATTTCCTAAAGAGTACCATCCAAAGGGATAGTCGGGTCGAAGCTCCAAAGCTTCTTTGCACAGCTTCATACACTCCTGTATCAGGGCCATTCGCTCTTTTGGATTTAGATCAGTGGATGACAGCTGAGCCCTTTTGGCGGCTGATAACAGGCATAGTGCTTTAGGAGATCGCTTTCTTTGGACAGCCTCCTGTATACAATAAATACGGTTGATTTCCATAAAATAAAGAAATTCAGACTCTATCCTAAAAGCCACTCCATTTTTGTCTTGGGCCCACTATGGATTTTTTCTTTAAATTGATTTTTTTTCAAAATTTTTTAATATCAATATGACTCCAAAGATTAGTGCTGCAGACAGGACAAGAATCCTATTTCGGATTCCTGTTGGTTTGTTAAAAATCCTGTCCTATTTCCTGTTAGTAGGGGCGCATGATTCCTGCGGGATTCTTGTTCGGTAATAAAAAATCCGGTTTCGATAAAAATTGCACAATTTGAAAAAAAAATAGTCCCATTACGAATGCTTCGCCACTGTCTTTGGTTTGAAAAATTATAGAGCCGGGTCTATGATTAGAGAAAATACGGTGATTTTTTTGGACAAAGCTCTGGAAATTGTTAACTTCACTTATTGATATTGTTTGATTGTTGAATTAAGAAAATTTTACGAATAAAATCTATTTTGGTTAAAAATCCTGTTTCCTGCAGGATTCCTGTTTTTCTAACCTACAGAAATCCTGTTCCTGCTAGGTTTATGAAATCCTGTCCTGTTTCCTGCTTGTACCCCAAAACTGCAGCACTATCAAAGATGCTGGTTGAAAACGTTGGGGAAATTGATGTCGATAGTTTCGTTATGTCATTGGAATCAATTTCGGAGAAAAAACCATAGGGCAATAAGGCGAAAAATGGGCTGGCTTCTAGGATAGGGCTGAAATCTACATTGAAATTCATCAAAGCCTTATCCAAATCAGGTTTTTTCCATACACAAGTGCCCAATTCCAGCCATGCGTCAACGTTGGTCGGATCCATTCGACAAGCAAGGTCAAGATGCCCCTCTGACTTAGGGTCGAAATCCACACATAAATTCAAGATTTTGCCAACCAAATAGTTGTGCACAGCAGCCCCGCCCACATTGATTGGAATTTCCTGAAAGAATAGAAGACATTGCTTGAGTATCAGCTGGTAGCTAAACTTGTTGGAGCTGAGTAGATTGCTCACGGATCTTCCTGCAGTAGTCGGTATAAGAAGAAGATGGGTTAGTTAAAAAGTATTCAACTCTCTGTCTTTCTAATTTTTTAATATTCTTCAGTAGATCTTCCATCTGCAAAAAATAATTGGCTAAATTCAAACCAACGCTCTTTTTTCAACAGTGTAGAACTCTTAGATGAACTTCTAAAAAAGGGAGCAATTTCGGAACACCCACCCCAGTCAATTTGCTTTGGTCCCCCATGCTAATTTTTTGCAAGATTTTTTGTGTTTGCTTTATTTCTCGAGCTTTTACTGTTTTAAAAATACTGTAAAATTAGAAAAAATGCAGATTTTAGGCAAAAAACCGAATTCTAGTATGGCATTGAGAAGTGATGGCCGCACGGCGTCAAATCGATGGACCCTTGCTGAGCTTGATCGCATTGGTCAGAATGAAGACGAATTGCTTACTTTTTTGGATCGACAGCATATTGTGCCGCTTGATCGTTCTTGTCCCAAATGCTTCAAGCCAAATATGAGAATCGAGAAGCGGGCCAACAAGTATATTGACATCTATGCATGTTTTCGTTTTTTTTTTAATTTTTCAGCAGTGTCAGTTTCCGTTGTGGAAAACGAATAAATCCTGGTGGCTCTAAGTGCAGCGGTCAAGTAGGCTTGCTGACATCGTTTTTTCTCGCCCGTAGCAAAGTCCCTGCAATTGTAGTTCTTAAACTGGTATATATGTGGTATAATTTAAGATCTATTATATATTTTTAAGTTTTCAATGTTTTTTAATCAGGCTCGCAAATATGGAATTAACAAAAATTTGCGATGAGATTGCTATCAGTTCCGAAACTGCTGTAGAATGGTCTCGCTTTTGTCGCCGTGCTGTGTATTACGGGATGATAAGCTTGGGGGAATCCATCTGTGGTCCTGGCGACGTGGTACTAATTTTCTAATTGATTTTTTTAGTGTCCACCTCTATATCTTTTTTAGGTTGAAATAGATGAATCGAAGTTTGGGAAAAGGAAATATAACAGGGGACACCATGTAGAAGGTTTTTGGGTATTTGGAGGCATTTCTCGCACAACGGGTGGTGTATTCACGGTTCAAGTTAAGAAAAGGTCGAATTTTTTTGGTGTTTTTATTATTATTGCTTTAATTGTAACAATTTGTAGAGACCGCGCAACTCTACTTCCTCTATGTCAGCGTTGGATAAAGCCAGGTTCGATAGTAATTGCTGACTGCTGGCGTGCTTATGACACTCTTGAAGAAATTATTTTCCAATTACTTCGTGTTAATCACAGCATCACATTCAAAACTACCGAAGAGAAGATTCCTGATTGTTTTTCTCCACATGTGCGCAAGGTATCTAATTTTCTGTTAATTCTTGGTATTACTTGTATCGCTTTTTACTTGTGCTTCTAGGCTGTCCATGCGAATAGCATAGAGGCTTTTTGGGGTGCTGTAAAACGGATGATATTTCGCCAGCTAGGAAATAGGACTCGTCGTCATCTTCCAGGGAATCTTGCCAAATATTTGTTCATTAAACAATGCCGGCTTCGAAATTCGTAATTTTTTTCAAAGAATACAATAAAAGTTTAATTTTGTCATTTTGGTTTTATAGTGATCCTTTCCTGAAGATGATTCAGCTGTGCGTAAAAATGAATCGGCAGTACGACTCCAAACACTGTGACGATACTTATCGATTCAGCAATGATGAGAGCAGCAGTGAAGATAGTGAAGTTGAATTCACTCAACATGAATCTCAGTCTCAGTGTGTTGTTTACTCACAGTCTCCGGCTCATTCTCCATCGCGTATCCCGTTCTATGTCAGTGATGAAGTGAAAGTTCCATTTGGCAAGGGCAAAAAGATGTACCGGCAGTCAGCAGTCATTATATCTGCCGTAGAAGATAGTGACTTTGCCGATGACAAGTGCACCGTTCAATTTGGTGATAACTCAATAGCTGTGTATAAGCGAAATAAGTTCTCTCAAATCAGACGTGTCGATTAATAAATGATTTCTTGTGAATTTGTATTTGAATGAATCAGGTTGTATAACAAAATTTGACTGGGTGGGTGTTCCGAAATTCAGCCCTAAAAAAGATTTATGCATTTCATAGCTAAAAACACAATGCCATAAGAGACTTGGGCAGCTGTGACCTCTAATATTAGACCTAGGTCTATTAATAGAGGTTTCGCGGTTCATCCTATAGATTCCGAGATCCCTGATTAAAATTATAAAACGGCATATAAATAACACAACAAGAATGTTTGGAATCAAGTCTACTTATACTAATCGCTACAAATAATTTTTTTATAGAGACTTTATTGGAACACAGATCAATTGGTGGGTGACAATAGTTAACAATAACAACATTTACAACAAAATGTATTGCATGGATCTTATAAACTAGCAGAAACTACTTATTAACTATTGAGCTCTTTTTCTTTCCCAAAGGTAATGCCTTTTTGCACCTCGTACCTCGTAACGCATACACCTTTGCTACACTGCTTCTCTGCTCTCTGCTATGTCTCACTACTTTTGTCGAATCACGGTCGTAACCTGCAAACATTTTTCAGAAAAACAAATCAAAACAACAAATCTAGGCAGATCCAACCTTTTAATAAATCCTTTTTTATGTTTGGATTATTACCCATGACATCCAGAAATTCGGAAGACAATGATCGGTGAATTTCCCTGAAAACAAGAAAAAGACAGTTGACTAAATCTTTTTGTTTACAATAAATCCATTTTCGTGTCCTGTTCTTTTCAATTTTTATTTTAAATGAAACAGTTATATATTTTTGTTAAATAAATCGGTGCTATGATGTTGAACAAACTTGTGCGGAATCAAAAAGCAAGTTAGGAAATCTATACCAGAATTGCAAAACTTCTTCAAAAAAGGTGAACAATTGGGAACAGATTGGAAAACAGGACACTCGAAAAAGAAGCCTTTTACAAAAATGGGTAACTATTGTACTTTGTAATTGGAAATGACGAAACACGAAAACGGGTCCATTGTGGACTGAAGTAATGGCTAGAAGTAATAGAGTGAAGTGGTAGACTCACATGGCTAAATGTTTGATTGATATATCTACTTGCTCAGACTGGTTCGGGTTTATCGAAGCCTTGCTAAAAAATGATGCTGTTTAATTTAAATCTTTAAAACTGACACTTGCCAGTTATTGTTATGCCTTGACAGTTCGAGGGGAGTGGAGTCAATAAAAGTTCCTTCGCAGATCAAACAGAGAAATATTTTATGGTTTTTTTCACGCGCTATGCTTCGTTTTGTCCTAGTTAAATTTTCTAGCAACGTTGCTTCTTCTGATTTGTGAACAAAAGAACGCAATTGGAACCAGTCAAACAAGAGAGCACTAAATTTCTGTGTCAGAAGTTTATTGTCAATTCGCAAAGCTTTACTCTATTTTTTCTACATCCCCACTTAATTGCTCTTGAAGATCTTTTGAAAATTTTAGCAATTCAGGCCACCTAAAGATATTTATTCTGAAAAATGTTTCAGTACCGATTAGAAGCTACCGTTTGGAAAGCACACCTTTTTTGTAAGGCAGAAATAGCTCGAAGTAAAAGTGAAGAAGCACTTTTACTAGCAGTAAGAGACCATTAGTTTCCACGATCTTCAACTTGCACTCGTAACAAGTCCTAAAAAGAAGTAACGTTTATTTAAAGGACCATGGTTTTTGGACGTAGCGGCGTGTGCAAAATTTGAATTAGCGGGAGACGGTTCTCCTTTGTCTATAACCGTTCTCTTTTGGATCGTTCAAAATGATCTAAAAGAGTTCAGTGCGCGACGAAAGAGAACTGTCCCCAATTCAAATTTTGCACGTCCCGCTGCACCTCAAAGCCATGGTCCTTAAAAAAAACTATGAAGCACACCAGCAGAGGGAAGGCAAAATTAATTTTTCTTTCTCCTTGTGTCCTTGCTCGTCAATAACGAAAGCCAGCGGAAACCAGTGTGGCGTTAACTCATTGAACTGAATGCCTCCAACACGATCTTTCTGCACGTGAAAAAAGGTAAGCTCTTGTCTAAAAATGCAGCAGTATTTAATTAAATGGCATGAAAATTTAAAGTAAAAGCATGATTATTGATGAAGAAACTTACCGGATATTGTGCTGTTCTGCAGCATGTTGCACAAAAGCCGAGGCATTATCGAATTTCTTAAGACAACAAGCGCAAAATACAGACACATTCTTTTCCATTAAATCATTATAAAAAAGTCCTTCCAAAAATTCTGAATCCTCAATCTTTGGCAAGAAGTCATCACTAAAAAATTTAAATCTAGTGAACAAATTAGAGTAAATAAAAACTTTATACATACAAAATCATGACAGGATAATCTTCACTCACGTGAAATTCGTCATGTAAAGTTGCACCAAACGTCCTATTGAAGTTTTCCCTGAAAGTTAAAAAGTTACTTAATGTTGACAATCCAGGGTGACACAAGAAAAAATTCAGAATGCAAGCGTTTCAAAAATCAATCAATCAATAAATTTTTAATCTTATTTTTTCTTGTATATAAGAACTCACCATTCTGCGAGGATGTTTTCCTGAACATCTGACAATAGAAGCGATTCGTGATTGGTTTCGTATTTTATTAAGTGACACAATCCAAGAAAAACAGCAGCGAAAAATTTAATGTACGACGTTTTGAACGAACAGTCCGGGCATTTCCACTGGAAAGGCATAGAATCGTACGTTGAGTTTGTGTTCTAGGTAGATTTCCTATATTATTTTAACCGAAAAGCGAACAAAACATACCACTTTCACCAAGAAATAAGGTCGAAGATGCTCTTGCATAAACTCCAACTCCTGTATTTTATGCGTAAAACGTGTAAAAAGTGGTCCTTTCCTAGAAAAAAGTATTATCAACAAGTTCACATATACACAAAACCCAACCCACATTCTATGGTGCAATGACAACAATTTGTTAAAGTAGACAGGATCTGTGAAAAGGACAGGCTTGCTGGCAATATCTTCATCCACGACTTTTTGTTTATCTTCAGGTGACATATTGACCGAGAAATATCTCTTTAAAACAGTAAAAGTTAGGGCAAGAACAAATTAATAATAGACGCAACCTGAACTCTTCTGATATTTTTGTGATGTTCCGTCATATCCTTTTCAGCTGATTTAATCACGTGTGATACATCTTGAGAACGATAATGCCAAGTAAAAATTGAATTCTAAAAAAAACAGATGAGAACAAAAAACAAAAACAAAAAAAAAACAAAAACCATTTCAGAATGCTCTGCGATATGGCTTTTTAGTTGTAATCTTTCAATAGAAATATCACAATAGGGACACTTTACTTGTAGGAATCCATCTCTTTGCACTTTCAGCACTCCAAAGTCACCCATCGAAGTCTAAAAATTAGAATTCGATACTGTTTACTATATGGGAAAGCTGATAATTTTGACAGAATAAATTTACAACAAAAACATTTTTAAATTTGTAACAAAACTTTTGTTACAAAAGGCCAAAAAAGCAAGCAAAAACATAAAACACGGAACGCAAATTAATCAAATTTTTGATAATAATCGAAAAAATAAGCGAAAATTTTGTGGGTTTGTTTTGTTGCCTTAATTCGGTTTTTGTTGGCATGTTTGTAACGGTCGAAAAGAGAAATGCTCCGGAGATTCTGCTCTACAAATTTGCTTTTTACCTATAGGAAAATGCCCACAATAATCGAAACAAAGTGGCAAATAAACACAGAAAAATTATTTTTGATTATTATCACGAATAATCCATTTGGATTAGTTTTCTTACTGTGCTATTAAAAATAAGTAAAGGGATTAATTAAGTGAAAAATATAAAAGATGCAATACTTTTTTTTGAATAATTTTATTTCCAACCAAAATTCCAAAATTTATTTCCAATTTTATTTCCAATCCAACGTCTGTATATATCATTTTTATGTAAAACTAGAGCTTGCCCGCCCTACGGGCGGGTTTTATTTTTCATTGATATTTCCGTAGCATTTTTTAAATTATTTTCCGCTGACATTTTCATAGAAATTTTTGATTTATGTTTCTCTTATATATTACCGTAGTATTTTTCAATTTTTCCGGTTTTTTTTCCACTTTTATTACTTTCTTACAATTACATGCTTTAAAAATCAAGAAAGGCTCGAATTTTAACCATTAAATCCTTGATTTGGAGCCTCATTAGAGTACTCGGACGATTTACAGAAATCACAAACAATGCATAACACTTAGCTATGAGAATTTTTTTCTTTTTGCTCAAATTGAAAAAAAAATTGTGAGACTGCGACGAAAATTCATATTGAAAAAGTTTAAAAAGCAGCACAGAATTGTATTTGAGACAAAAGATGACATAGATACATTAAGGGAGTTCAATCAATAACACAAAGACTTGAATTTAGACCGCCGTTTAGCTGCTAAGACTAAACAAAAAATATTTATATTGAAACATAGAAAGATATAAGTCACAGTACCTTGAATGACCACCACTCGGGTTTAAGAATTTAATCCTTCGAGACTTCTCCTGAGATACCACGAAGAAGAGACGAAGACTAAACACTAAAGATTTATATTGCAACATAGAAAGATATAACAGTCACAGTGAATAAATCAATAAAAAGTATTATAGTATATTCTTCATTCACCGGAGATCTACGCTTATTTTTCTGCCCCTACAAATCTATGCTCTCAAAAAATATATTTTTTTGCAATAGGACAGAGTCGTAACAGAAACAAACAATAACAAATAACAGCAACAAATAAATTCAACAGTGAACGATAGTTTCTCGAAGATTTCAACCATGTTTCTTTTCATCCGATGGATAATCCAAGTCACCGACATTCAGTTCTTCACTCAGCTGATTCTCTTTCTCAATAGTGAATTGCTCCGAAGAGTTGACAGTGATTGATAACACACTACCTAAATTTTTCACTATCAGAATACTGACTTATTATTTTTATAATACCGATCCAGTCGACTGTTGCTTCTCTCACATGAATTTCGTCATCAATCACTGCATCAGATTTTGTCTGGAAAAATAGCTGGCACTTGTGTACACCATCCGAAGCCATTCCGAAATAACTGTTTGCAAAATGGCCACCCTTCAGGTTCGTAGTAAATGGAACAATGTCAGTAATAATCGAGAGCCGAATCGAAACTTAACTAAGCAAAAGTAAAATAAAATATGTCAAGGCAGAAGAAACCTTTTTTAGCCCAATCTGGCAATAAGCTCGCGCAAACTTTTAGCAACAGTACTAAATCCATCAGAGTTTTTGATGATTTCAATCTTAGAATGCATCGAAAACACAAAGCAGCCCGGACGACTCATTTTGACATTTTGCAAAAGAACTGAGGACCCCTTAATAAAAAATGATCTTAAAAACAACACATATAAATACTTTACCGCAGCAGTTTCGAGAAAATGACTGCACACAACGTTCCAGACTGTTCCAGCTCACACAGAAGAACATTCAACTCACCACCTCCAATGAAAGTCGAAACTCGACGTGCAGAAATCTTGATTCGAATCATAAACATGGAAATTTGAATCGGCATCTGTGAACAATTCTGTTTATTGACACTTTTCAGTCATTTGTCGTTTTTACAAATAGCTTGTCTTAAAATTGATCACAATTTTAACAGAAAACAGATAAAAATACGGCACCACTAAAATAGGCACCAGCACCGACCTTATTCACCGGCACCACACTGGTGCCAAGTCAAAATTCGGCACCGGCACCGGTGCTTTTACAACACTGCTCTTCAATCACTGTTGTGAACAAAGTGTGGAGGCTCAAACAGATTGCGGATTCTGTTTGCGGATGCTGTTTACTCATTGTGAACACTTCAGGGTGAGGATGCTGTTTGCGGATGCTAAATCCAGATAAAGAGTAAGGATGCTAAACCGTTCACAATGAAGAGGCTGTTTGCGGATGCTAAAACAGACTCTTCATTGTGTATGCGTCTTAAATACTATATAAAGACTTGTCGCCAGTGTTTCCAAAATGAAAAATGAAAATTTTCTCATTTTCGACAAAATGGTGAAAAGCACGATGCAAAAGCGAGTTAACTGAGATTGATGGAGCAGCCAAAATTTTGGTGAATGCAAGTTCTATCTTTTCCAGCCTAGAAGCTGTTGAAGTCAGAAAAGGCTAGATAGGGATGAAAGTGAACCTAGTAATTACTCTTTCACTGCTTGGTTGGTCTCCGGATCGTGACTCGTTTCCCACATCAGAGTGCTTCGCTTCGAAATGATACTTCAAGGTTGTAGTGGTCGCACTGGATCCCTTGTATACCTAAATTAGTACACAACAAAAAAAATTACACCAAACTTCAAGTTATACCTGGGCCGGTACTCACCATCTTTACCTTTACCTCTACCTTTTACCCTTACCTCTAACTTTTACCCTTACTCTACCTTTTACCCTTACCTCTACCCTTACCCTTACCTCTACCTTTACCCTTACCTCTACCCTTACCTCTACCTCTACCTTTTACCCTTACCTCTACCCTTACCCTTACCTCTACCTTACCCTTATTCTACCCTTACCTCTACCTTCAACTTTTACCCTTACCTCTACCCTTACCTCTACCTTCAACTTTATCCTCGAAAGCACAATCAACTGCATATGATTTATTCCAATCCGCAACAACAGACAACACTATTTAGCGCGTAAAGTAATGATAAACAATAGAATTTCTCATATTTGATCCAGTGCTAATTCTGTCATCCGCATTGACCTCCTCCGGTGGTTGTTCGTCTAGCATGTCTTCATCGTTCTCATCGGATACTCCTCGCAAGCAGTGCAAGATTAATAAAACGAGCAAATCTCAACAAAGAGCACACAACAATGAAAATGAACATCAAAATCGTGTTCAGCGACACAAAATTACTCTAGAAATGCGTTGCGAGACAAAATTCAAAATCGAGATGAGGGTAAAATTTTTACCCTGCTACCACCCATGGTAAAAATATGCCTTGGTCCCCTTGTTGTTTACCCTTACCTCTACCTCTACCTTTACCTCTAAGTATGGTGAGTACGGGTAGAGGTAAGGGTAAAAGGTAAGGGTAAAAGTTAGAGGTAAAGGTAAGGGTAAAAATTATGGTGAGTACGGGTAGAGGTAAGGGTAAAAGGTAAGGGTAAAAGGTAGAGGTAAAGGTAAGGGTAAAAATTATTGTGAGTACGGGTAGAGGTAAGGGTAGAGGTAAGGGTAAAAGGTAAGGGTAAAAAGATGGTGAGTACCGGCCCTGGTCACATAACCTGCACTTCAAGAAAGCTATCTGGTTCTGAGAGACTTCTTCAAACTTGCTCCATATCTGATCGATTGATTTTCTTTTTTTTTTTGACCGAGCGACAATTGGACTTCTTTCGCGGACAAGTTGGCAGCCGATTCATTGCCTTCACTTAAAAATGACATACTGATTTCTGAAATTCAATAAATATTAAACTGTAATGAGCGAAACATAAAAAATCAGTAAAAAGATGTCGCTTAGAATTCTCAATATTTTTCTTATTGAGAATATAGAGGTAATAGGCTTTGATTTTTTAACAAGAAAAAAAAGAAATAAAAAACAATGAAGATGATAATTTTCAGTGAGAAAATGAGAATTTTTCATTTTCATTTGATGAAAATGAAAATTTCTCATTTTCATTTAGTATGAGAAAATGAAAATGAGAATTTTCTCAATGAGAATTTTCATATTCTCACTGAAAATTCTCATTTTCATCGTGTTATCATTCTCATTTGTCGCGCGACAAATTCAAAGCGACAAAATCAAATAAATTTGAACTTGTCGCGCGCGCGACAAAATCATATAAAATTAGATTTTGTGTGGTCGCCGTATTTTGTGTGTAGTTGGCTCAGCATTTTTTATTGTTGGATCATCATTTTTTATTATTATTAATTTTAATTTTTATTGGAACTAGAATTTCATTTTCTCTGAAACCCGAATTACCTACAGGGTGTCCATAAACTATGCGCACATCAAAAAATTGTATAGCTCCTTGCTCGGTCGATTTCCGTTTTCAGAGTTACGTGTTTTTTAATAATGACTAACACAGACTTCCCATTCCTCTTTATTCGTGAAGCAATGTGATCGTGATCACAGGGAAGTCTACATGCAGTGCTGCGTTTATAATTCGATTATTTTATTGATGTTTATCCTTTATTCTACTCCGTCCGACTTTGACCGAAAAAACTAAGTTTATCACTATGCTCAGAGAAAAGTCGATTATGGCAACTCGACGGAGAACACGTGTTGTTTTAATGAATTTACTTTATTTAATCTACTTTATTTAGATTCACTTTATTTAACATCATTATAAAGGATCATATATATTATAACAGTCTGCTGTTTATTTACAAAAAGGCACAAATTAATTGCAATGAACTTGTGAGAGTTGAAGAGTACAATAAGCGTTTTAGATTAACCGGATGAATTACAAGAATAACGACAGCTAGCAAAATCACAGCAGCTAATATTTATAAACTAATTGTAGAGACATGAACAAGATTTGGACGAGATTTATCTTTGGCCTAAAATGTCGGTCGTTCGACGCGAAAAATTATCGGTCTTGGTTCTAGCCAAATCTCGGTTCTTTTCAGTCGCACACCAATTTTTTGACTATTCATCTCGGTTTCATGACAGAATATCGTACAAAATTCCAACCAATCTGCTTCGGAAATTTTGTTCTCGGTTAATATTTTTGGAAAAAATCTTCATGCCAAATCTTGGTCTGTCACATTTTTCCGTCTCTACTAATCTAGGTAAATCATTTTAGCCTAAGAGGGTAAACACAATCGCATTTTTCTGAGAAACAAAGTTTGTCCTATGGAGCACAACTGCAATATGGTTGATTGCTGAGCACTGTTTAAGTGAAGAATGCCAGAGATGTTGTTCGCCTATTTTACCTATTTCCTATTTGTTGGCTACTGCCCGAGGTAGGCAGTCCCATGGTTTCTGTCTCATACCTGCACTCCGACTTGAGACGCACAAACTCCCTGGCGATTTCATCGGTTTGGCGTTGGCTGAGTATGCGGAGGAGGATTAGACCGGTCTCGTCGATGTGCAACCTCCTGCCCAACTGCACCCAACAAGCACATGAACCTGAAATTTCAAGGATTTAAGGTGAAAAATTTATATTATATTTAAGAAATTACCTTGTTCAGCGACCTGCGCCAGCTGTAACACCCCAACACCCAGAATGCGGTCTTCTCTGGCGAAACAGTAGTCCTTGACTTGAAACATAAGTTCGTAGTGTTCTGGCTCACCCTCGTTACCAATAAAACTGAAACAGCAATATTGCTAGAGATACGCTCCTTAACAACTGATAAGTCAACTTACAAGTGAAATGTCTCATTGAACTTGGGTGTCCAGGTGTTGTTTTTCGACTTGGTGGCCATCTTCCTTTTCTTGTCTGCCAGATGAGGACCTACCAGATGCACCTCCACAAAAGGTTTAAAAGTACCCGAACCAGAGATTTGCCACCTCAAGTCGTTGGCAGCCAGCACTAAATTGGTAAATGTTAATTTCGACTACCTCTAAGTGTCACAGTTAATTGTATACAGTCTTCCCTCACTAATTCAGCATCCTTGGTAATTCGGCACCCTAAGTTAAGCCCCTAAGCCCCCCTAAGGATGCTCAAATTTGAGTCGGGAGTCGTCCATATGTTGAAAAGTTTTTCACTGAAAACTAACTGCTATTTATAATGCTTACCTTTAACTGTGATCTTTTGCTCCCCAGTTCCTGGGTGATTGAAGAGATCCACTTGCACACTAATTTCACCCACTGGTTGGTCTTGAGAGGGCAGATCTAGACGGAATTAAAATAGTTATGTTTTAGGTAATTAATTAATTCAAAACCAACCCTGTTGTTTTTGAGTAGAAATAAAAGTCTTAATAAGTTGCTCAGTGGTCTGGGTGTACAACGATAAGGCATACTTCAGTGACTGCAACTCCGGGGACTTCTCGAAGAAGGATTTCTTTAGTCCTTGACCACCTGCATGGAAACATTCTTTGATAGCATCCAGAGCTGTGTCAAGCACTGCACACTGCTTGGGTGACAGAGACCGTTCACATTCTCGGGCAACCTCCTACAACCGTAATTAGGTCAACTTATTGAAGAATTAACCCACACCAACCATCATTTCCTTCACAGAGCTCATTCCCTTGACATCTTTTAGGTGGGAGGACATCAGTTTAGTCACATCTCCAATTTTGGCGTTTGGCAACTGCTTGAGCAGCTGTAGATAAATGGATCAGATAGGTTGATTGGATTAGGTCAACATTTTATAGAAATTTAACTTACAGCTTTGTCAGAGAGGGGAGGTAGCACCACAAACTTCTCCATTATTGTAATCGTGATTTTCCAGAGCTCCTACAAACAAGACTGGTTGTAGTAGAGAATTAGGTGGATAAGTGGATAATAGTCACCTTGAGGATGTATTTGAGCACAGTCTTTTCACACTGCTGAGCATACCTTTGCAGTGAGCCTTCCAGCAAGTCCATCAATGGCTCCAACACTATGTCCACTTCCTGAATAACTAATTTATGAAATAATTGAACTGGTTAGTTGTGAAAAAGTTAAAACTCACCGCTGACATCTGACTCTTCTGCAGTTGAGGGCCCTTGATTTTGCATAGCAGAATGCCCAGTTTGTTGATCTGCTCTTGGATGTTGGCCTCCAAACTGACAACAAACTGAGCGGATAGTTTGTCCAATACTGCATTTAACTTTTTCTGCAAGTTGTTTAGCACTTTGTTTGAGTCACCATCCAGCTCACCGCCACCCATGTTCTCATAGATCTTCTCTAGTTGCACCCTAAAAATAAAAAAGTAGATTTAGGATTTCTTGAATTTCAAACAGGTCCTACCTTAACTGCTGCACATTGTTCATAAGGATACAGGCCAACTTTTCACTGGTGGCGAACTTGCTGAAGTCTTTTTGCACCATGTCTGCATAAGCCAATAGCACCTTGTTGAGTGTGGTTGAAAACCTACGCATCATGTCCACATAGACTTCCGGATTGGGACAGTCCATCTGGAAATATTAGAAGTTTACCGTATTCTCTCTAATTGGCCCACACCCTCTATTACACCCTAGAATAAGGTTGGAAAATAAACCTTCACTCCCTAATAAATCCACACCCTTGAAAAGCCATTTTTGGCACACCTTTTTGGTTAATTTTTCAAAAATGAAGAAGTATTTATAAATTACTTTAGTCTCACTACGAAAGATACCCATGTTTTTGTAAAAAAAAAGTGAGGCTAAAATCAAAGAGCTGTACAATAATAAATTTGCTTTGGTCCACCCTGTTGTTTTTATGCAAAAAAATTCTTCTAAAGGTGTCAATAACTATTTATAAACACTTTTCAAACATTTTAATTCGAAAAAAATGTTCGGTATAAAAATGGTAAAAAATATTTCGCCTTGGTCTCCCAAGCTGGTTTTTTTCCTAAATGTCAAATATATATAAATCTAGCCTCAGGCTTAAGCAAAAGTAGGCCAGCGTATTGTTAGCACGAGCTCAAACATGTTCAACAAAGCTTCGAAAAGTGGGCAGGAGTAAGATGCGGCAAATTACATTGCAACAATTCAAAGTACGGCAAATCTCAATGACCAATATTTGATTAGTTCTGAGACCAGAACTATGAGCGCTCTTCCCCGTTATTGTCCATTTACAACTCAGGAAACTTTATAAAAGTTTCCTGCAGTCTCGCTATATCCGAACACAGTTTTTCATTGCGACACTTGTCGCAATGTGATTTTGCCGCAACTTGATTTTGCCGCAATGTGCCGCAGCTCACTCCTGCCCCAAAAAGTAGTTAAATAAATCATTTTGAGAATTTTGAAGAAAAAAAATTGTGCAAAAAACAACAGGGGGACCAATGCAAGTTTTTTTGAGAGGGACGCGAACACATATAGAGCCGAAATTTTTATGTTGTGCTGTACTAATTAAATTGTTTGTTAAAAGTCTTATTCCAAAAATTTTCACTTCGCCTTTATCTCGACGATGTCGAAAAATAAACCCAGACCTTCTAAACCAACACTCTCCAATAAACCCACATGTGGGCCAATTAGAGAGAATCGGTAGTTAGAAAAGTATTTTTTAATAGCTGAAATTATTACTTGTTTCAGCACTTTCAAAGCCTCGTTGAGTTGCGTAAACACATCAACAACAGAATTGCTGAACTTGGTGTGTTCGGATGTTTGAGGGAAGTTGTCGGCCTTGTCTCTGTTGTATGCATTTCTGAGGATGTCCATCGAGTGCTCGTCATTTTCGTTTAGCCAGTCCATCACAAAAGGCACGAACCACCTGCAAGTTAAAAAATCAGAAACAAAATTTAGCGTTTTTCTGAGAATAAAAATCTCACAATCAAAGTTTCATAGAATTTCAAAAATTTTCGAAATTTTTTGGGCAGCCCTGTATACTTTCTCTTTCCTCGCCGAGTCTCAATTTATAAAAAAAAAACAGAAGTTTGAATTTTTTGTGACTTTTTCAATTGTTAAAGTAAATACAAAGATCAAAAGGTAAGAAAATTTATAGGAATATAACTGCATGAGGTGTACTTTTAATAAGTCAGAGAATAATTTTTACGAAAACATCCAAGGATTAAATCTGTGTCTGAAGAAAAATAAGTTTCACACAGGCCTTTTTCATAAAAAAAACAAAAGATTTCCGTTTCAGGCAAGATAGCGAGGCAAAATATTTTCACATTCAAATTTGAACCTACAAGCAAAAGTATGTCACACCACTTGTTTGTCTCTAACAATAACAAAAAAGCGGGTGGAAATAGATACAAGTGAGAGTAAAAATATTGTTTTTCACACATTAAAAATGTGTGTGTATGTGCAAATAAATAATAAACGGTTTATTTGCCATGGCAAATACATTCAATTTGACTGGCTTACTCGCTCACTCACTCTCTGTCCCCCCTCCCGTGTGTGCTTCTTGACGTCAGCGGCACACAGGCAGCACTCTCAGCAGCCAAGTCAGATATACACACATGCCCCCCTGGGGAACAGGGGAAGAGCAGCCGGTTAAGATATCCAACAAACAACACTTACTCCGGGAACTCAGGAATGGACTGTTTGTATTGCGGCAACTCGGCCACATACTTGAAGTAGAAGCCTTTGACTTTGAAGTACAAGTTCATATACTCAGGTGTGCTGCAGTTCTTAGTCTTTGCGTGTTCTGAAATTGAAAGTAATGGATTATTTATGGAATTAAAACTTGACGAAAAGTTGTTATTATAGTATTTTTAGGCACAAATTGCTAGACAGCGAATAATTTCCGGAAACAGAATTAACTTTTTCAATTATTTTGGTTTTAGTGTTTAATATTGGTCTAATTTTGTATCAAAAATTAAAAAAGAGCACATTGTGGCTATTTTTGAAGAAAAAGAGTGATATTATCCAGTACTTATTGTCATTTTGAAGCGAAGGATATCACCCTTTGTTTAAAATCATAAAAAGACATGAATCTTGGTTTTATTTTTAAAGTCTGGAATATTTGGGCAGCGAAAGATAGCGCCATTTCGGATCGCGCCATATTCAAATTGCGTCATTGCAGATTGCCCTACGGCAAATTGCGCCAATGCAAATTGGGCCAAAATCAAATTGCGCCACTCGCACCATTATAAAGCTCTAAATTTTTTTGGCCATCTTGCTAAAATCGGTCTTTGAAGAACATGAAAACAGGTTGAAAGCATGAGATTGATAAAGTAAGTGCAACAGATGCATTTAATTACAATTTTGTGAAAAAATATTTAAAAAAAAAGCTTGGAGGACCAGTGCAAATGACTGAGGAGTATACTTTGCTTGAGTGGTGATGCACACCAAACTTTCTCCACTTCTCCACCCCTAATACCAAATAAGAACATAATTTGTTGAAAAAAACAGTCTGAAAAATGCATTTGCTTATTTCTAATTACACTGAATAATGGCGAAATTTGAATATGGCGCAATCCGAAATGGCGCTATCCCGAATATTTTAATTTCTGTGATAAAAAAACAAAATAACGAGATAACATAAAAGTATTTAAAACAATATAAAATGTTGATGTAAAGTAAAAATTTATCAAAATGACGCCATTTGTTTAAAATTTTATTTGTGGTTATAAATATTGAATTCTAAATTTTCTGTTTCGGGAAATTTCACAGCTACAAAGTTTCAATCAAAAAATTGATCCTATACTTTGGACCAGTTTTAAAAAATCTTGACAGAAAGAAGTTGTAAAACCTACCCAATAAGGCATCTTTGAGGTCCATTTTATACAAATTCCAGAGTGTGGCAGAAGAGAGGTGTCCCACATTCAACTCCTGAGGGAATTGGTTGAGCACAGGGGTGTATATATTCTTGTCGTCCTCTATGACCCGCATCATGTAGTCGAGGAAGTCGAACCAGAACTTGACGGATTCTCCTGATGGCTCACTATCCTCACAGCAAGTGTCGAACATTAAGTGGTACGTGGTCTCCATGCAGGCTTTGGCACACTCTCGCACTACGTTGGAGGCGCGGGGAGGCGATGCCAACTCCAGAACCTTCATGCGGAAGAAGGTGATCGAGGTCAACAAGTCGACAGTCGACTTCAAGTCCCGCAATTTGGCCTGGGAAGAGGACGGAAAATACTTCTAAAAATATTCAATCAGTTACATATATCAGCTATCTCAGCGAAAATTATTTGTATCTTAATAAAAATAAATAAAAAAGGTTTTTTTATTAAATTTCAAGAATTCAGCCTATCCCCGAATAATACTGATTTTTCATCTCGTTGCTGTTTGTTTTAGCTTAGGCTTAGGTGCAAGGTATTCCAGTTTAGGTTACAACAGACTCAAACATGTTTTTCTTACTTTTTTGTAGTTCGAAAACATAATTGAGTTCATCCTAACCTATGCTAGCCCACCCCACGCCCAATCATAAGCAAAAAAACACGGCAAAATGAAGACGGCCGCTTAAAAAGGGGAGTAGTAACATGTCAAAAGTAGCACAGATCACAAATATTGCGTTAAAAATTACAAAACTTTGCGAAATACGAGATTAAAATTTTGTTCCCAATCGACCACAAAATTAATCTTAAAAAAAGTTTTGGTGCGGCTATTAAAATTTGTACTCTTTGAAGGGCTTCTTGATGTCATGTAAGGTCGTCATAAAGTGGGATATATTAAAAGCAATTGACCGGACATATTAATTTAAAATGAGCTGAAGAGTTGTTACCAAAAGACAAAATTTTTGAAATACAATCCTAATTTGTTTGAAAGCTGCATGAAATTTCAAATGTATATACTCCCAAATGAGTAAGACAAATAAACATCTGGTGTGTATATGCTCAAGGAAGTTGACTGGTTCCAATTAGCAGGCGTTTGTTTTCAATGTTAGTAAGTAGGAGCAGAGATTCCAACAAATCTTACCAAATATATAAGAAGAACAACTTTCTTGATATATTGGCGCGCTTCTAGGCTAACTAACTAGGGGCCCAGTGAGAGTGGGCCAGTTAGAAGAAAAGTTTTTAAAATATATAATATTAACTGTTAAATATCTTGTTATCGAACGCGCTACCGCGCGTTGGACTGCATCAAGGCTGCTCCGCAGCTTGAATCCTCATGATTTCAAAATTTTTTTTACACTCGGACACTATACCTGGCCGCTACGCGTCCCTCGGAACCCTGGTACCTTCACTAACGACTTCTTTTTACCAATGAAACTTTTTAACTTTATCAGTTATAATAAATTCTGTAAGTGGCCTCTATTCTTTGTAAAACTAAAGCAAAAATAATCCATTGGTAAAAAAAGTCTTTGGTTAGAATTGTCTTGGTAATGGACGATACTTTTTTAAGCACAAAAATACTTTTTTTTTCGAAAATTTAGCCAAAACCATAGGCGGGATCAAGCACTTTATTTTTTATGATGTTTTAACCAGGCTTTGAGTTTTTTCGGTTGAATAAACAAGGTAAAATTTTAAATTTAAAAAAATTGGCTCACTTTTTTGTTTTCCGATACGGGAGAGGGAAGCTGGGTTGATGGATTTTTAAAGAAGGAATTAAAGAAAATGCACTAAATTGCTCTAAAAATGGTATAAAAATAATTTAGTCCATTATTAAAAAAACAATTCTGAAGGTGCTTGATCTACCCTTTGGTTTTGGCTGAATTTGCGTCAAAAAGTGTTTTAGCGCAAAAAGGGCGAACTACAGCAAAGTCACGTTTTTTATTTTTCAAATTTTCGAAAACGAGAGTATTGGTCGTGTACACAGTGCTGGTTTAAGCTTGTAGTTCATTGGTACTTGGTGGCCTAGTGGGTAAGTGACTGACAATGTAAAAGTTAAGGCAGAGTTCGAATCCGCTTGGGAACAGTAAAGGCTTATGATGATTAATGTTACCGCCCCAGTCTGAAAATTCATGCTGATAGGTAATCAAACTGTAAACCTGAGGCCTCTCAAATTTTGCTTTTTGCTAACGGTACACAGAAGAAAACAATTGATGGAAATCGAGCAACTGAAAATTACACCAGCTGCTTTTTTGAAAGAAAGCTACTAGTGCAAGTACTTCTATGTTGTTGAAAGTTTATATATGACAGAAAACAAGTCCAACTTCCTGATAGCACAAGAAAACATTTAATCTCCCCTTAACCTGCTCATATAAACAATGAAAAATAAAAAAATCAAGGAAAATAGGGAAAAACAGTGGTTGTATTTGCCTGTCTTGCTCTGGTTACTGGACTTGTTGCCGTCAACTCTTTGTTTGCACTGGAAATAATAATTTTTTTGAGCTTCTAATCACTTTTTTGGCTGAGGGATAGAAAAGGGGTTTGGAAAGATTAACGGAAGTGCATTTAATGTTTTTTTGGAAACGCACTTTATACTGGTCTAGCTAGTGCACAGTTTTTAAATTTTTAATTGAATTATATAGCCAACGTCTTCAATACATTTTAAGAGCTTTTTAGACTATGGAATAAAAAAATGAAAAAAGTGTTTCCAAAATAAAAATGAATGGTGTTGAATGCGGCCAAAATTAATGAAGCATCAATTAAAAATTGAAAATTAACAGAAAAATGTTGTTGAAGGAGGAGAATAGAACACAATGGACAATGTGTTGGTGGAAAAAGTAGATTTAACACGGGAAAGGCCGACTGTAACAATGGACTACCTGGGGGTTTTCAGACCTCCTAAGCACGACTATTGCAAAATCAGGCGCAAAAACCTTGATGCAATGCCCACAGCGACTCTTTGAAAAATGGATGGTTTTTTCTTTAAGTTGGTGAGCAGTGAAGTTATTAAGCCAGTCATTTTTTTGTGCTCATAAAAAAGCCGTGCTCATAAAAAATGTCTGGATTTCTAATGGTGTGTCGTTTGCCTACACATGAAACCATTGAAATGAAACCACATATGAAATCTCCTGAAACCCACCATTTTCTGACTTGTCAAATTTCCACTCAAAGCTGCTCAGGACATGTCATAGTTGCATTAACTGCCCAATGTGTGGTCAATATTTGCAGAGAAATTCAAGAGCTACAAGATAGGCAAAAAATCAGCACAAGAATATAACAAAAGTCACTCCGTTTTTGGTATACAATTTGCACGAATATTGCGCTTAAAACATTGATTCCAAACTCAGTTAAATCAAACCAGAATCGTCCATCCATAACCAGGCTGCCAGCCTACTTCTTCAATCCTCTCAAAAAGGGAAAAAACACTGTTTCACCTGTGATATAACGCTTGTGTCTGATGCAATTTTTTGTTCTCTATCACGTGATATTTTTATTTTCTGAAAATGCCCTAAAAAATTTTAAGAAAATTACGAAACCAAGCCACAGTCGCCTGAATCCAAAAGCCCCTGGTTTGTTGTGGAAATTCGGGGTCAAATTGTTTTGGCTTGAATTTAGTGATATTTGCTTGTTCTCTTGTGAGTCTTTGCACTAGTTCTGTTGTATTTTTCATGCTGACCATTTTCGTATATTGTCAGCACAAATTTTTCTTATAAAGTAGATGGGGATAAGCCAAGTTAAGGTATCCTTCAAATTTCAACACTAGGGAAAGTGCTGGTCTTACCTCTTCTTCTGTAATTTCGGAGTGACTTTTTTCATATTCTTGTGCTGATTTTTGGCCTATCTTGTAGCTCTTGAATTTCTCTGCAAATATTGACTACGCATTGGGCAGTTAACGCAACTAGGACATGTCCTGAAGGGCTTTCTTATAAGCACAAAGGAAAATGATGGGCTAAATAAGTTCCCTGCTCACCAGCTTAAAAAAAACCATCCATTTTTCAAAGAGTCGCTGTGAAAATTGGGCTAATTGAGAGCATCAAGGTTTTTGCGTTTGATTTTGCAATAGTCGTGCTCAGGAGGTCTGAAAACCCCCAGGCAATTTCTTAAAACGTCTTACAACGCCGTCCCCTGATTGAACATTGTGTTAACGTTGTGTTTTTACTCACCTTTTTAAAGACTGCTCATGCAATTTACAATCAGTTTGTAGCCAGTAAAATGTGCTACAAAGTGAGTGGTAACTTGATTGAGAGTAGTCTTTAAAAAGTGGGTCAAATACATTTTTGATTTTTTATTTATTTTTCCTGATTTTGAATCAGGAGTCGGAAAATAGAGGGCTTATGATATTTATAACTTACTTAGGACTCTTAAAATTGGGAAAACCTGATGTTCAAAATTTATTGATTACTGCATGCGGCTAAAATTTACAGAGGTTCCAGGCAAAAATTTTTGAAAAACTTTTAAATTTTGTTTCTAAAAGACCTGTGATGGTCGGAAACATGTAAAAAGCCACAAAATCATTTACTTCGGGTCCATTTATACTTCGGCGGGCCAAATTTTTTGGTAGTTTTCGAGTGTCCCGCAGAAATTGGAATTGGTATTTTTAAACATTGGAAACCATTGACTAAATATAGGGATAATGAAATGATTCCTGCCATAGTTGGACACCGCCACCGCCGGCGGTGCCGCCGGGCGGCGGCGGCGATCTTTCATAAGCCCGGCGGCGAAAATTTTCGAGCCGCCGGCGGCGGTGCTGGCGGCGGCGGTGAATTTTCGAGCCGACGGTGGCGGCGGCGGCAGACAAATCGTCGCCGCCGGTGCCCCCGCCGGCGGTGTCAAAAAACCGCCAGTCAATTCTTATTATACGTAACAGCTGAAGCTTGTGAAAAGCATTTTGAATCATTCTTTTTGTATATACCGAGATATAAGTCTTTAAAGTTAGGAGTGTGCGGTAATTAGAGACTGTGCGGCAATTAGAAGAAATACGGTATGTATTTACTACAATTTGTAAAAACTGAATAAATTTCAGTTCAACTTGAGATTGGCTTATTGAGCAAGAATTTGAGTGAGCAGCGGACTCCGCTGAGCGGAGGCAGTGGTTGTGGCGCTAGTCAAATTCTATACTTTCCGCAAATTAATAAAGGGAATTCGGCGGCGGCGCCGCCGAATTTCCTTTATTTCAGCGCCGGCGGCGGCGGAAATTTTTTCTTTCAGCGCCGGCGGCGGCGCTGGCGGCGGCGCTGTTTTTTTCGAGCGTCCAACTGTGATTCCTGCCATGAAAGGTAGAAAAACCACCAACTATATTTAAATAATGGATACACTAATGGATTTATAAAAAAGGAACGGAGGATATATTTTACTCGCATGCTCAAAAACAATTTGATTAATACAATATAATCACTTGTGACTATTACTACTACCTTTGTGTGCGCACACACTGGAACAACAGGAAACGGTGGGCATTTGTATCCGACCCTCCTGTTCAAATTTCAAGCAAAATAAGCCAATGGAATTATATTCAAATGAAAAACAATATTTGTAAGTGCAATTAGATCCTCTAAAATCCAATTTGTTAAAGAATATTTTTTGCTAAATGCAAGGAATGTCGACTGACAGGAATGCAGTAACTACCAACAAACGGCCCAAAGACTAGGTGCTGGATTAGGAATGAATCTGGGGAGATTGGAGCCACAGGTGCCACACCAGTAGCAGCAATAAAAAGGCTAAAACGCCAAGAAGGAGAACTTTTTTTTGTGCTGAGACTACTGCGCCTAACCTCAAGGATTAAATGTGTCTTTTTATAAAATAAGTCTCAGATATTGAATTGTGAGGAGATACTTAGCCCTGGCATAATGCAGTTGCATCTTTCTTGATTTGGATGACATTTCAAGCTGCCAATTGACTCACAAAAGCTCTGTTTTTTCAACCGTGAGCAGTGTTGTTCCGGCGCCGGGGCAATTTCTTTCAGACGGGAGGCGCCGGCGCTGGGGACTTTTTTGAAAAGAGGTCGGCGCCGGAACAACTCTGACCGTGAGTCATCAAAAAATTTGATCCCTGTTTTATGTCTTTTATGTCTGAAATGAAGCGCATTTGGAAAAATTTTAACACTTGAAACGCGGTTTGTTTTTGTTCAGCATTTTACGCTGAACAAGGTAGGAGAAAAAACTTCTCTGAAAAAGTGCTCTTACCATCGAACTCTCAGGGGTTGATTGTTGAAAATCTCACAGTTTTGAGTTGTTTTAGTTATTTGTTTGTTTTTTTTTTTCATAATTTACTCGGGTTAATGACCGTATAACACGCAAAGTATTAGCGTTTTTTTTAAATCCTATCAAATAAAAAATTCAGTTCCGTTTTAATAAGCATAGAAAAAATCGTTGATATCACCGTTTATTTTTCAGCACTTGACTGTAACAGAAAGCACAGAAACTGCACATCTTTTTAATACCAAAACAAGACAGCAAGTCCTGAGAGAAAGTAGTCAAAAATCAACAAATTTGTTGGTGCCTCGGCTTTTCCGCGTATTTCAAATTCGGCGTTCTGTCTTTTCATGATTTTTAGACAGAATTTTTTTTTGTAAATTTAGCAAAGTTAACGTTGAGACGGGCTCAACCGTGTGTCCTAAGTTACAAAAAACGTAACTTGATGTAACTCAAAAAACTGGGCTAAATCAAAAAAAAAAAAATTCTGTCTAAAAATCATGAAAAGACAGGACGCCGAATTTGAAATACGCGGAAAAGCCGAGGCACCAACAAATTTGTTGATTTTTGACTACTTTCTCTCAGGACTTGCTGTCTTGTTTTGGTATTAAAAATATGTGCAGTTTCTGCGCTTTCTATTACAGTCAAGTGCTGAAAAATAAACGGTGATATCAACGATTTTCGGATATTTTCGCAATTTTTCCCATATTTATATTTTGAAAAAGATAAAAAACTTTTTGACAGTTTTTTTTTAATTTAATTGTGAGCTTTTAGTTTTTGGAATACCGTATTTCCTATAATTAGCGCCCCCCCTCCTGATTCAAAATCATGTTTTTGGCATTGTGTTTTTGACCCACTTTCTGATCACCTCTCTCAGGCAACTTATCAACCATTTTATAGCTCATCTCACTAGCTACAAAATAGGTGGTAACTTGCCTGAGAGAAGTGATCGAAAAGTGGGTCAAAAACATGATGCCAAGAGCACGATTTTGAATCAGGGGGGGGCGCTAATTAGAGGAAATACGGTATTTAGATTTTACTCTTGATTAAATAAAATATTTATCAGCTTACTTGGGTGTATTCACCATAATTTTTATATATAAAAAGCTAAGAATAATAAACAAATAAATCTGGGAAAATAATTATAAAAAACATTTCCGACTTTAAAATTTTCCGAACTTTTTTCAAGTGTAACAAGATAACTTACCCTGTACATGCCCAAATCGATTCTGAGAGAATTGTGCAGCTGGTCTAGCAACTTTACAAATCTGTCCTTGCCGAAGTTGGAGGCATTGAAACGATCAGGAGCAGAAACTGCTGAGGTAGCTGTGGCATGGGCGTAGTGGGCATTTATGTTGGCCAGCAACATAGACAGCACCGCAGGTACTCCACAACACATGTATTTGGTGCACAGGCATGCAAAATGGGTCATCGCCTTCAAGTCAACCATTATTGCCGCCAGATGGATTTGCAAAACTGACCTGATAGATGCTTTCAATGCCGTAGCGCATGGCAAACTCGTCCACCACTTCCTGACTGATATCGTCGAAGTAGACCTTCCAGGAGTCTTCCCCTCTGATCTCTGGCAAGTGCACATTGTCATCGTCGTTGCGGCATTGGAACTGCAACAACACTAGGTATATGAATTGAGACGTCAATTTAATGTCCACATTTCGTACTCGGGTGTCTTAGCCTTCTATCCCCTATGTTATAAGCGCTCGTAAGAAAATTTTAACAAAATTTTGATCCCAATTTCCCGCATTGAGCTTTTTAATAAGTTCAGTTATTTTTTACTTTTATCAGAATTTCTAAATTTTAACAGTTAATACATCCGTTCTTGCCGGTTTAATAATAAAAAAATTTGTAAAATCGGTATATTTTTTATGAAATTTGTTTTTTCGCGTTGGTCTATCTTGCGGTACGAAAAAAGTCAACAAACCCCATCCATAACGTTGTATTGTATTTTTAGCAACTTCTAGACTGATTTCAATGATACCTAATTTTTTAGCATCGAATTGTGTTTTTTTTGTATTTATTTTATTTTGGTCGAAATCAGAAATTTTGACTTTTTTTGACCGCAGAGAGGGACCAAGGCAAACAATGACATACCGTATTTCTTCTAATTGCCGCACATGTGCGCTTATTTTTCAATCACCTGAAAATCGGAAATTTTCAAATTCGAACTAGAGACTTTCGGGTGCTTAACCAAGATCTGAAAAGTGGAATCGGTAGAGCTCGTGGGAGTTAAGAAAATGCATCAAACAGCTTAGCAAAATATTCACTCTGCTCTGAGATATAAGTCTTTAAAGTTAGGGGTGTGCGGTAATTAGAGACTGTGCGGCAATTAGAAGAAATACGGTATGCCCAATCCGATGTCGGTCACTCAAAGTAATGACATTTTTTTATATCAAAAAGTCACTAACCAGAAACATGTGTTCATGCAAACAAGTGTATTGGAGATGGTAGGGTGCCAATCTTTCTTCTCCCTTGATGTCCACTTTTATGTGAAGTCGGATGGCTCCACTCACGGCGGATTTGTCAGTTCTCTTCTCCAGGTTGTACCACACATCCATCTCTGAAACACGCTTTCTATATTGACTACAATGATCAACAACTCATACCCCCACTAAGAGTGCGCACTTCTATGATGGTCTGGCCGAGGAAGTCGTCGGACTCTCGGGTCAACTTCTGCCTGAGCTTGCTCTTCAAGTCATTGTCCTCATCCCACACCCGTACTTTGATCCTGTCCGTAGAGTTGTGACATTCGCTAAAAATAAACAGAGTTCTGCATACTAAGAAATCTTTTGATCAGCAGTTATTCACACCTACCTCAATATGGAAAAAACCAAAAATTTTGATACGGTGGTACCATATTTTTAATTAAAATTAAAAAAAACTAGACTGAGTAATCTGGCCTAGCGTACCTCCTATAACTGGCCACTTGTATTTGAAGGACCATGGTTTTTCGTTTTCGTTTTCGTTTTTTCCACGGTTTCAAAACTTGAATTGGCGGGGACAGTTCTCTGTCGTCTCTCACTGTACTCTTTTGATTCGTTCGTAATAACTGAAAGAGTACAAAAATAACCGAAAAAGAACTGCCCCCAGCCAATTCAAATTTTGGACATATAGCTGCGCGCAAAGACCATGATGATCCTTAAAAAAGAAACATCATGAAATTTGTTGGCTAATTCGAGGAAATACGGTAATTAATAGTTCATTTTAAGCCCACCAAGCAGGGTGGTATTTTCAGCCGGCTGAGTTTAAACTCAGCCGGCTGAAGTTGATGGCTGAGATAATCGTCGAATATACCACCCTGCTACCAAGCCTCCCAGGCGCCGACTTGGCGAAGAATTTTTGTAAAGCTTTTTTAAATGACCATGGTTTTTGAACGCAGCGGCGTTTCCGAAATTTGAATTGACGGGGGTTGTCGACACGACATGTTGATTTCGACTCGATATTTCGACTCGACACTTCGACTCGACACGAAATGTCGAAAATTTTCGACTCGACCTTTCGACTTCGAAATTTTTGTCGCATTATCTCTTCTTTCCCTGTCATTCTAAACTATCTTCTTATCTTACAGCTCATGGCTCCAAACGTCGTCTGGAAATCTTTCAAAAAAAGAGGCTGAGGACAAAGTCGTCTGCATCTGCGGTGAGGAGATGAAGCTAAGCAAGAGCAAATCTACTTCGGGTATGGGCCTTCATCTGGAATCAGCGAGGCATAAAGAAGCACTAGAGAAAAAGTGGCAGGGAGAAAGTGAGCCAAAGAAAACAAAGATGGAATCAATCGCAACTCTGCTTGATCCAAATTGCTCCAAGCAACAAAGCCAGGATTTGACAAGTGATCTAACCGACTTCGTTGTGGACTCTAACCTCCCGTTCACTATCGTAAAATCTCATTTTCTGCAACGTTTTATAAAACGCAACTATGGTCAAGCCAAGGTAATTAAGTTATTCTTCTGATTGGAAATTATACTTTTTCTTCAAGCTTGTGCTTGTGTTATAAGTACTTTATTGAGCTTTTTCTGTTAATGGATTATGATTACACTTTTCTCCAGGCTATCGGTCATGCCCGAGCACAAATGGGAATACATCAAAGATGAAATAATTAGGCTCTTATCGAGGAGCATTTCTCAGACAGCGGATATGAACCAACTAGAGACAGCTTTGCAGCCAACAAGTGATCTTTGGTGTGAAAATGATGAAGAATTCGTTGTATTAGAGGGTGGCAATGCAATCCCTCTTTCCAATGATGGTTTGTTGAATATTTTTTCCTTTTTCCACGACCAAACGTTCCAGGGCACTTCGACATGTATCAGTGGTGGGCCAAAAATAGAGGGCGTTTTATAAATCTGCCAATACTTTCGCAAAAGTACTTATCAATCTCTCTTTCAAGTGTGGCTTCAAAGCGATGTTTTTCAAAAGCTAGCCTTTTATTCGCCAACTCTCTAGGAGACGGCGGCTAATCTAACACTAGAAATACCGCCTGTTACATTGGTTTATTTAGATGCAGAATTTCACGTAGACCATTTTTGAAAATAGTATGGGTGTTTGGATGTGATGAAGTGACCCAATAACCGGTTCGAATTGGACGACCATTTTAAGGAAACTGAAGAATCTCCCGAGAGCTAGACACCACTTATATTCAGACCACATCTATGAATATAATATGCCAAAACGACCTCTGGAATCTGCCTTTTAGAATGAGTGTATGTGAGCTGCAATCTGTTTGCAAAAAGATATACAACCAGCGTCCAACTCACAGATCCACCATTTCCCCACTAGTCAAATTTACACTCAAAGCTGTTCCAAAGCACGTCATAGCTGTATATAACTGTATAATGCTTGGTCAGTACTTTTAGAGAAATCCAAGAGCTACAAGATAAGCGAAAAATCAGCACGAAAATTAACCTAAACTCACTCAGAAATCACATGAGAAAAGGCAAAATCAGCTGTTTTCCTGGTATTGGAATTTGGAATACCTAATTTGGGATATTCCTGGCCGACTTTCTATAGAAAATTGGGAGTGCAATATACCAAAATGATCAGCAGGAAAAATGCAACAAATTTAGTTCAAAGACTCACAAGACAACAAGTGAATATAACAAAATGTAAGCCAAAACAATTTGACCCCAAAATCCCACAAAACCCCTTAAAATTGGGCGCTTTTCGACGAGAATTCAGGTGGTTGTAGCTTGGTTTCGTAATTTTCTGAAAATTTTATAGGGTATTTTTAAAAAATAAAAATATCACGTTATAGAGCACAAAAAACTGAATCAGATACAAGTGTTAGATTTCAAGTAAGACTGTGTTTTCCGTTTTTTTGGGCTGGTTGAAGAGAAACGGCCATTTACGACCAAGTTTCTATCATACTTCACCAATTCTCACAAAAAAGGTAAAACACAGTCTTACATGGAATCTAACACTTGTATCTGATTCACTGAATTTTTTCCCTTATCCCCTAAAGTCAAGATTTTGCGCTGAATAAAACATACTTTCCAGAATTTCGATATCTTTTTTTAAGTTGAGATATAGCCATTTTGAGGCCGAAAATCACCTTGAGTTTACCTTGAATTTGACCCTGCTAAACTCAAGGTGATTTTCGGCTTAAAACAGTCAACCCTCGATTTAACGTCACCCCCAGGGACAGGTCCTAAGGTGTCGTTAAATCCAGGGTTCACTTTGGCTAAATTTTAGTCAAGGCCGACCAAATTGGTCTATTTTTGAGTGACGTTAAATCGGACTGCATCTCATCTTTAAAAAAAATATCGAATTTCTGAATCAAAAATTTTGTTCAAAATATTGACTTTAGGGGATAGGGAAAAAATTCAGACCCATTTTTCCGACAAAAATCGAGAAAAACAACCTTGAGTTTACTAAACTCAAGGTTTACCTTGAGTTTGACCTTGACCCTGAGCTTGAGTTTCGGAAACACTGGTTTGAATTGATTATTAAACTTTTTTGTTTGAATCTAAAATTTGATCAAGACTTTGAACCGTCTACTAGTCGAGCCCAACGTTGATTCACAATGCCATATCGGACGATTTCGCCGTTTTTCACTGCACCATAATTATCTTTCACGAGATTTGGATTTTTCCGGACTAATACACAAAATGTTAATTTTAAATGAAAATAAAAAATTATTCAAACAAACATTTTCGGGGTAAAAAAGTTTCCCTCGCCAATTCAAATTTCGGAAATGCTGCTGCGTTCAAAAACCATGGTCCTTTAACGTGAATTTGGAAAAAACGGAAAAATTTAATCTTGACAGGGGGGTACATGTGACCCTCTTGCCTTTTATACAGAACTAACCAATAGGTCAGAAAAATATAAAAACTCACAATAAAACTCACAATGTAAATTTTTCATTCCAAATAGGGTTCAGCTCCTGGTGGATAGTTCTTGTCCGCTTCCTGACCTTACCCACCTGAGCAGTCACGTAAGGGTCACTCTTTCCCGTCTTGTCCTTGGCAATTAAACCCTTGGCACAGATAACTGTAGGTTGGAAATTATTAGTATGGAATGCAAAAAAATTTGGGTCAGTTACCAGTGATTTGTATTTTGGAACTCCACTTGGAACTGCCCTCCAGAATGCTGTTCTTGACAATCTTGAGGGTGTCTTGCTGAACTTTCTCGTCCATTCCAAAGACATCACTTATCCTTTGGAATATTTCTGGCTTGTTGCGTTCCTGAACCTTCATCCTGTCTCGGATGACTGCTATCAGGTTTTGAGCTCTGTCCCCCTCCCCATGTTTGCTGCTCTTCTCTGCTGCTCCTGAATAGAACTGACAGTGCTTAAAAAAATCCGCAAGATAGAGACTCAAAAATTGGAAGTTGGTCGCAACAATAATTTTCTTGCCGGTTTTTGGAAGCGTCTATACCCATAACCTATATTAGTTATTTCCCTCCAAAATTACATAACGTGCCTAGTTTAGAGTGCCTCCAAAGATTCCTAAAATCGCTTATCAAAAGAGAAATGATGACCGAAAAAACTTTCGAAGAACATCCATGCAGTCAATGGTCAAAGGTCTCTATCAAATCAGTTAAGGTGCTACGAAGATAATAGAAGAAAAGGTGTCTACAGAAAAATCAAGAATTTAGAAGAGCAAGGAACATGCACTCAAATATTAAGCTAAAAGAAATTCGATAGGCAAGCTAGTACGGCAACAGAACACCGGCTACATTTTTTTAAATTTTGGATCAAAATTGGAAGTAATTCGGGTACATTTCATTAAAGTTGCGAAGGAAGATTGGTAGAGGATATACGGTAATAATACGCCACATAAGACCCCCTGTAAAATCATCAAATGCTTACTTTGCAAACAATCAGCACTCAGCAACTCTCTGCACTTCTCATGCACCTTGACCCCACACTCTGAGCAACGCAGACCCTGTCTGGCCAGTCCCCACAACAGACCCTCACATTCATAACACCAGGTAGGCGTTTGAAAATTAGTAGTTTGGAAGTTGTGGGGGGTTGTAGCGCTGATGGGGTAGATGGCTGACTGTAGGCACTTCCTGTACACCAACACTTTCTGCAATAAACTCCAGAGTTGGTGGACATATCAGCACACAAATAACTTACCAGTTCCTCGTCCTGAAAAGTAGTGCGGGCAGCATTTGCCAAGGCATTTCTTTTGGTGGCCATTGTCTGAAATACAAATAGAAGTTATCCGGGCTGTCAATAGTAGAAGTTAGGCGTGAACAGTGAAGGGGGACAGCACCAATCACAACAAACAGAGTGGAAAGTGTCAAAGAATTATCAGTGTGGGTTATTTTTCATATATTTTTTATTGTTAGTATATTAATAGTAACTAAGACATTGCAAAAAAATATTTGCTGACTGTAGCTACTGGGTGGTGGATAGAATGTGTCGGAAAAAAGTCAACAATCAGTTGGGTTTTGAAGGTGGAAAAGATGGCTAGTCAACTCATCAACCTTTATTTAAAAAAAAATGTGGAAAAATGCGCAGGTCACGACCACCTTCGATTTGGTGGTTAGAATAAGTCGTTAGTCGCATAAATAGCTATTTGTCACGGTGATGATTGTGACAGATTGATGATTGTGCCATGGCTACCTTATGTTGGCTGTGGCAATTGGCGACAGAGTGTGACCACAAGCAGTCGCCCATCTAAGTACTGTTGCCTCATTGTGATCCGTGCTTCAATCTCTTCATTTAATACATTTCTTCTATGTATCAGGGATACGTCGAAATTTCGATTTTCAGTACTTTTTTTATTTCGATTTGCGATTTTCGAAAAATTAACCAAAGATTGAAAAGTTCGAAAGAAAGTTTTTTAAATTTGTTATAATTTTTTCCATTCTTTTTCATTTCCGGTACTTTTCCTCTTTTAATTTACCATTTTCAAAATCTCTGAGTTTCGATTTTAGTTTTGTTATTTTTATGGTTGTCGACGTGGAATTTGTTATTTTTAGATATTTTTTGAATTTTAGCTCTAACAATCTAATCCAATTTAGTTCGAACAATTTTCATGCACGAGGTCTTTGATTTCGACGTGGGGCGATGTGAAAAGTCGATTTCGATGCCGCCCCACATCGAATCAAAAGCCTCGTGCATGAAAAAATTTGGGATCAAATTGAAATGTAGCGACTAATGACTGACAAATAGCGACAAATTACTTGATTACGGCGACTAATTCAAATTGCCTTTAAATTAGGGAATTTAGCGACTAATGGCTGAAATCTGGCAACTAATTTTCACAAAACTGATTTTTTCAGTCTTTTTTTTTAATTTTCGGTGTTTACTATAGGCAAATTGGGGTCGTAGAACACAAAAAAAACAATTAAAGATGCAACTGCAAGAGATTGGACGTAGCGGGAGTGGACAGCTATGAAATAGTGGTTTATCGAGGAATAGGTCGATGAGCAAGGAGGATGTCCGCTTTTTAATATTGTTTTGTGTTCTACGACCCCAATTTGCCTATAGGAAACACTAAAAATTAAAAAAATGACTGAAAAAATCAGTTTTGTGAAAATTAGTCGCCAGATTTCAGCCATTAGTCGCTAACTTTCCTAATTTAAAGGCAAATTTGAATTAGTCGCCGTAATTAAGTAATTTGTCGCTATTTGTCAGTCATTAGCCGCTACATTTCAGTTACAGCCAAAATTGCGGAACTAAATTTGACGCTTGATATATTATTCTTTAGGAAAAATCGTGGAATTTCAAAAAAGGTAGAAAAACAGGGGGTTGTTATAGGCTTACATTCAAAAAATGCTTTTTAATATAACTATACTTCTTTTATCATATTCGCATTTCCGTATCTGAGTAGCGGTGTCGTAAATGAGGCTTATGTTATAAAGGGTTAGTCATAAAAACACGGACAATCTGTTTTTTATAAAAAATGAGTTTACATAACCCATTGCCCGGCCAATTTTCAAAATTTTCGGAGATCTCCAGTGTATGATCTATTACTTCTAACCATAAATTGACTGACTCACAAAATATAGTTTTTCCTGTTCTGTTACTCGCTGGGTTCAAGGAGAGGCACTATGCTTAGAGAGATTACGCTATTTATTATACCAGTATTCATATTTGGTCTCAAACACATTGTAAATAATATTTCCTATGAAAAACGTTGCAGAGGAGTGGATAAAATGTGAGTACCAGGGCTGTGCCGGATATCCGATATCCGGCACTTTTTGACATCCGATATTCGTTATCCGAAAAAATTGCTGAATTTCGGATAAATTGGATAAGCTCAGGCTTTTTTCGAATTAATTTTTTTTTTCGAATTTTCGAATCCGATATCCGGTATCCGATAACCGATATCCGATATTATTTCATATCCGGTATCCGATATCCGATCCGATATTATTTGAAATCCGGTACAGCCCTGGTGAGTACGTTCAAAAATTGCTTTTAAAACTTGATTTTAATTGTTTTTCAGCAAATGTCCGTGTTTTTTTGACTAGCCCTGTAGTTCACGTCCGGTTCAACAGACGATCTAGGCACGTTTTGACGATCAATGCACGTTTTTCTATTCTCTTGTGTGGCATGTCAATTTCACGACTAAAGTTTTTTTGGAAAAACATGGAAAACTGAATGTTTCCGTTGGTCCCCTTTTCCGGCGCTCTTTTCACGTCTTTTCTTTTTCACCTAAAAAAGTGTCAAGCTGATAGTTGACTAAAAGTGAGTGAGTGTTTGGAAAGTGGAAAAGTGTGTGGACAAAACACGAAAAACTGCAAAACTTTTATTCCAAAACAAACCTTGAGAACCTAAATTTGATTCCATTTAGTTCAGAGTGAATAGCTTTTGTGTGATTTTGGGCATGGAAGGACAGAGTGCTGCTTTCCAACATATACTTTCTATTTTTAAAGACTTTTTTCAACTCTAGAAAAGATGGGTGATGGGCTAGTAAAGAGTGTTGTTGTTATATGACCATAGAGTGATGATGGAAATGCTTTTTTGTTGTTGCTCTTGGAAAAGGCATGCGCAAGGGAAAAAAAACCTCGCGTGACCGAACGTAAGACAGACTTCAGTCTTTTTTAAATCTTTTTGGGTGGTGATCAATTTTTTTTGACAACTAAATTTTTCAGATTATATCACAGTGGAGTCTCGACATGAGGCTTATTTTTTGCCACTAATTTGATTTCTATTAACCCCTTGACACGTAATCATAGTGACCGCGCCGTCCTTCGCCGTCCTAATTTTTGGTAAACTCCCAACTTGCGGTCATCCCAACAAGGTGTAATCGTTTCGCCAATAAAACTTTCGCCAATGGCATCTTTTCGCCAACGAGATCAATTCACCAATGGTATGTTTTCACCAATAGCTTTTTTTCTCAAGTACTCTTATTACTTTGTCAGGCAAATTACCACTCATTTTGTGGCCAGTGAGATGAATTACAGAATGAGTGGTAATTTGCCTGACAAAGGAATAAGAGCACTTGAGAAAAGACGCTATTGAAAGCATGTCATTGGTGAAATGGTCTCATTGGCGAAAGTTTTATTGGCAAAACAATTACGCCCTATCCCAACTTGCGAACGGAGATGAAAAAAATTAGGACGGCGACGGACGGCGCGGTCACTATGCACGTAATGTGTCGTCTGAAGGGAGAAAGAGGATTGAATATTGCTAAGGCCCCTCTTCTATCATCTTTCTCCGTTTGGACGACACATTACTTGTCCCCTTGGTTAACAGCACTTTTTTGTGGACCCAAGGGTGCCGTAAAATTGAGACAGCTCTTTTCCCTTTTTTAAATTTGCACCTTTTTTATTTAGAATTGTTTTTGCTGTCTGGGCGATACGTTTGAGCACATCCTAACGTTAGCTGGCCTACTAAGGGCATAGGATACTTTGCACCAGTGCGAACTGTCCACTTGACTATTTTTTAATAGAGATACCTATTTTAATGTAATTTTTTAAATTTCAAACCACTCCAGTAACCCAAATTTCTTCAGAAATCAGAATCACTTAACAGAATTTTGAAAAAACATTTGGTTGTCGAGATATGATCCAAAATAGCAAAATACTCTTTGTTTTCCAACTTTAGCCTATATCTCAACAACCAAGCATTTTTTCAAAATTCTGTTCAGTGATTCGGATTACTGAGGGAATTTCGGCCAAAAAAATACATAAAAGTAGGTATCTCTATTCAAAAATAGTCAAGTGGACACTTCGCACCGGTGCGAAGTGTCTTTTTACCGCCCACTAAGGCTTTATCAAAGTTAAAGAAAAAGAACAGTATGCACCGAACAGCCAAAAAGTAAATAAAATTCAAAAAGGCGCGAATTTAAAAAATGGAAAATGAGAATAAAAGTACCTACGCCCATAACAATCGCAATTACCAAACACCACATATTTTTTTGAAAAAATATCATAATAAAATGTCGCAGCAAATGACGCAGGAAATTTAGATGGCTCAAGTATCTCATAGCATTGTATTGCTACTTAGGCGAATCCGCAACCCTATTAGAAAAAAACCCATGCGCATGCCTGACTGGAAAATAATTGATAAGAGTGAATCGCTTTGAAATATGTTTGTCAATTTTTGTTAACAAATACACCTACCAGCTCGCTGACTGGAATGGACTTTTTAGTGCTTGACACATTCATGTTAGGTGCTGCATCAATGCTTTTGTAGAAGGCACTTCCATTATCCACACTTTCTCGGTCCAGCACTGTGCTCTGAAAGATTTAACGCAATTTTATTTGTGATCATAAAACTTTTATATATTTATAAGGCAATTTAATTTCTGCTTTAAAGTAGTTTGGTATTCTCATTTTAAACGGAGCCGCAAACCTGTTGACTACCCGCACTCAAGTAGTTGACTCTGCGCCTGTACAAGTTGCACAGTTTGACCTTGTTGAAGTTGGACCAGACCTCCCTTCTGTCGGGACACACCAATTCCTGTCTTTGCTCCTCTGTCTGCGGCACCAATGAGGCACTTCTCTTGCGGCGCGACCCTTCTACATCGACAGCTAGCAGGGAGGTTCCAGCCTCGACCTCCCCATCCTTCCAATAGCAGTTTTTGCCATCACAAATACAAACAGACAGTTTGGTGGAAGAGTCCAGCTGGTCCTCGCCCAACAGGTAAGCCCCAAACAGTTGGCAGAGTGAGGGTCTGTCAAACACCAGACTTTGGGCCCTTTCTGCATTCCTCTTCTCATTTCTCCTCCTCCTTCTCTTCTCTAGCCTCCTCTGGCAATTGCCAGAGCACACTGTTCTGGCCCGTTTGATCTTCTTAAAAGACTTGGAGAAGGCAAGCAGGGCTCTGGCATCCTCACTGTAGCCATTTTCTTCCTTGCGAGGACTGTCCGACACAAATTTGGCTCTGTTCAACCTTCTTCTGATGGGCTGAGTCATGATTAGAGGTGATTTGACCAGGGGTTTGTGGTCGGAGTGTCTAGTGGCTGCTGGAGTGTGGAGCAGCAAAGTGCAGGCCTGCTGCTGCTTTCCAGCCCCTCCATGGTGAACCAGTCCCACCAGGTTGGTTGCCGCAGAGCTTTGGTGGTGGTTCTGGGAGGAAGAGGAGGCTGCCAATGCTGCCGCCACCGACGCTGTTGCCGCTAATACTACAGCTGATGACGAGACTATATTTATGGCTAGCACTTAAATTTTTAGATGTTTTACCGTGAGATAGCACACAATTACTTTCAAGAAAAGCAATAATTCTTTTTAAAAATAGACCGATGATATACTCTTTAGTGTGGTCGGTACTTCGAAAGATCAAAAATATCCTACCGTATTATTTTTCACTGGTAAAGAAAAGTTTGTGATAATTTTTTCAAACTTGTTGTGATTTTATTATAAAGTACCTATTTTCGCAAAAAAATATTATTCTGGGGTAACTCTATAGGCAAAATTTCGTTCAGAATTGGAATCGTAAAGCAAATTTTTTCAATTATTGGTTGTTTAGATACGAGCATAAGTTTAGCAGTGATTTTTCAAAATTTCGTTAGTCAACTTATGGTCAAATCTGAGAAAGCAAAAATTAAAATCGAATTCTGCTTTATGATTCCAATTTCTTAGAAAATTTCGCATACAGTCAAACCTCGTTTATCCGGCCGTTTGGGTCCGACACTTTCTTTAGCTCAATTTTCGAAGTCTTTTGCCAAATGTGATTCGCCAGTCTAGTCCGAAATATTGCAAGGATTCTGATTTTGCCATTCGTTTTTTCCAAATTTTTAAATTTCGTCACAAAGACCCGCGGACGTCGGTTATCCGGCACCCCTTTTTGAAAATCAGGTGCCGGATAGCCGAGATCCGCGGGTCTTTATGGCGAAATTTAAAGATTTAAAAAAAGGACCGGAAAAATCAGAATCCTTGCAATATTTCGGACTAGACTGGCGAATCACATTTGGCAAAAGACTTCGAAAATTGAGCTAAAGAAAGTGTCGGACCCAGGCGGGAACGAACTTTTGGGGGTGCCGGATAAACGAGGTTTGACTGTACTAACTTGTCCTAGAATTATTATTTTTTGCCAAATGGATAGCTTTATATAAAAGTACGAAAAATTTAGAGAAAAACCACCACGAAATGTCTTATGTTCATTAACACCAGTGTGCAGAAATAAATATATTCTCTACACTTAAGATGACTTTAAACAAATTGTAAATTTGTTTTTACTTGTTTTTGGCCAGAAATTAGGATAAAGTTTATTTATATATAATACGTCTTCAAATAAACTTTTTATTTTTTTCTGACTCAAGATGAACAACCACTTATCCTGAGTCAGGAAAAGGATAAGACGCGTCAAAAAAATTTCATCGATAAATGTAGAACTTCTCGTATAATATACGGGAAATTGTTATTTATAGGGGTCATTCTGACTCAGACTGAGTGGTTTCATCCTGAGTTGGAATGAAAAACGTGGGACAAGAAGCAGTACTAAAAAAAATTTACCCCAAAAGTCAGAAAAAAAATTAAAAATTTATTTGGAGGCGTGCTATATAATAATAATAACCACCACCATAATAATAATACAACAAAAGAACTTATTACTCTCACAAATCAATAGTGTTTTTAATTGGTGAATTAGACAAAAACTTTAGTTAATTTTAATCAAAGGACCCGCAAGCATTTGAACCCAACAATAAAGAATAAAAATATATAAGAAAAACGCAGGAAACAAAAGAAAAAAATAAATTTTGTCGGTAAGCACGCTATGTGCCATTTTCTTTCTTCTAAATTTTACGTGAGACTAGGAGTAACTGGGGAATAGATTATTCAACAACAACGAGAACGTTATAAATGAATAGTAGTAGTCATCATTGCTACTTTTGCAATCTAGATTATTAGGCCAAGCCTTGAAGGACACAACAATTAAAAGCCAGGTTGTAGTGTTTGCTTTTGACGTGGGCACGTGTGATAACAAAATATTCTCAGCTTTCTAGTTTTCCACTAATCAACAAAAGTAAACAGAGGTGTTTTTGCAAGTTTTAATAAAAATTTTCTCAGAGAAATTTGCATCAAATGGCTCAAAAACAAGTATAGCACAAGGCTGCGATATCGAGATTCTGCAAAAAAGTAAATTTTCAAAAAAGTACTTTTTGACTATTTTTAAAGAAAAAGCTCTTTTTATTGATATTTTGAAGGGAAAACAAAGATTTTGATTTAAAATCCAAAAAAATTGAGCGTATTTAGGGTCTCAAAAAAAGTTCAAAACTTTAAAAAAAACTGCAATAGCAAAACACATGTAAAACACAAAAATCAATTCAATGGTAAGTTTAGCAGGAAAAGGTTTCACCGGCATATCCGACAGCACAAAGAATCTTTATTGTATACCGTATTTTCTCAATTGCCGTTTTTTTATTAGATATAATCACAGTTGGACGCTCGAAAAAAACAGCGCCACCGCCGGCGGTGGCGCTGTCCAACTGTGGATATAATCATAGAAACCGCGCCGTCCTGCATTTTCACCAGATCTTTTGTAACGGGTCGTCTTTTTTAATTTACATTATATAATCAGTTTTTATTTTTATACCATATTTTCGGGGGACCTTCCATGTTTCCTTTTATTTATATTTCATACAAACGGGCTGTCATAATTTTCCGCAAAAATTCTCAAGAAAGTCGGACAAATTAGGACAGCCTTATTTTTTGAAATAAAATTGGAAAGAAACCTGGATGGTCACCCAAAAATAAAGCTAAAAATAAATATAATGAAAATAAAAAAAATAAAATATAATGAAAATAAAAAAAGCGATTCATTATAAAAAATATGGGAAAAATGCAGGACGGCGACGGACGGCGCGGTCACTATGGATATGCTATGGCAATTGGCTCGAGCTGTTTATTTTTCAACTCCTAAAAATCAGAAAATTTTCGGATCACACCGGAATTCGACACGTGTTTTTTTTCGATACGAAATCCAAAAGAAATAACCTTCTCACAAAAATTTTCTACAACAGCATCGTAATCGAAAATTTGTTGGTTTTAGCTACTGGAACTAGTACCCATGGTGCATTAAGTAACTCCCCGGATAAGGTCCAGACTACACCATGAATTGAAGCAGTACACGTTAAGCACGAAATCAAAATAAACGACAAAAAGTAAGCATCGATTGAGGGGCATGGTGGTGACACCACCAGCAAAATTTATAACATTTAATTGTGGCACTACTGCTCTAGCAGCAGCTAGTGTTTTAGTGGGGAACAGAGGAAGTGCAAATTTGATTACATGTTTGTTGCAGCCCCTCCAAAAGGGGGAAAGGCAGGAGGGGAGACACGGCAGCGAAGGGGGCAGGCAAGTCTAAAATCTAGAGGCATATTCTCATGGTTGGTTAGCTTACACACAGCCTGGTGTTCTGTTTAGGGACTTACACTCACACACACCGACAATGCCACCAATAATTTGGGGATTTTAAATGTCCCGCTAGGACCCTGAACATCAGCCAGTTTGCTGGTTTGTGAGCAGAGCGCAAGCTAAGATCTTAAAATTACCAAAAAGGACACGAACTGTTTATATCAAACTAGGGTTGGAAATTTCGCCAAAAATTTGGCGAAACAAATGCCCCTATATAAGGGTCATAGCTGCACGGAAAAAATTTTCGGCGCCGGGCGCCGGCGTTTTTGAAAATCGGCGTCGGGAGCAAAGTATGGCACTTCATTTTTTTCGGCGCCGGATGCCGAAATGATGAATAAATTTTTCAGAAAGTTTTTTTTGCAAAAATATTTTTTAAGTTTATTAGAAAAAAGGGCGGAAAACAAAATCATGCATCAATCATTTCCTTGTTATACACCAACATGGTTTTGCTTTTTAACAATAATGGTTTTGTTGGACTTTTTCTTCCAGCTGTTAGCATTGAGGTGACACTAAACATTCGCTCTATAGCGGCTGTAGAGCGAAATTTTCAGTAAAAAAATCAATTAATGGAAAGAAAAATTAAGTATGAAAAAAGATCTTTACTGAAAAATTATTAAGCACATTGCTGAAAAAAGAGGCGCTGGGCGCCGGCACCGGTTTTTTTTCAAATCGGCGCCCCTTTTTTCTGAAAAATTTTGGGGCGCACACCGGCGCTGGCGCCGGTGTGCGCCCGTGCAACTATGATAAGTGCTATATGTAAGAACCTCTATGCCCTATTTTTTTAAATAACCCAAAATCACCTCTCAAACTACAGGGTGGCGCAACGTAAACTGGTGAATGAGTTTTTGCCATAACTTTTTTATTTTCAAAGATTTTGACGAGATCTTTTTTTTTAAAGAAAGCTGAATAGATGAGAAAGCGAATGATACCAAACATGCTTATTTTGTTGCTGAGATCGTTTTTAAAATGTGTTTTATTAAAATGTTAATTTTTCCTTCTATTAGGCCATGGTTTACATGACCTCAAGAGAAGCAGATCACGCAAGATGTTTGGCGACGCTGCCTTGCCCCTTGAACTTTGTGTACCAATCCAGAATTGTGTCTCGCTTTGGCAATGAATTCCTAGGGTATCGAACGCTGAACGCGACGCTTTGAGCCACTCGACGCACTTGGCTTTCTCTTGAGCTGTGTAAACCATGGCCTAATAGAAGGAAAAATTAACATTTTAATAAAACACATTTTTAAAAACGATCTCAGCAACAAAATAAGCATGTTTGGTATCATTCGCTTTCTCATCTATTCAGCTTTCTTTAAAAAAAAAGATCTCGTCAAAATCTTTGAAAATAAAAAAGTTATGGCAAAAATTCATTCACCAGTTTACGTTGCGCCACCCTGTACTTTTGCGCTCAACACGATAAAACAAGCATTTTTAAACGCTTTCAGTCTTAAAAATATGATTTTCTCAAAAAAATTTAACTTCTAAAATGCTTTTTAAGGCACTTTTACTTATTTACCTTAAATTTGATTTTACTAATTTGAAACCACTAGCGAAATAGGATAACATCGCTGAAAAAGGCCAATGAACAAATTCGCCAATGAATTCACCGGTGCATTTGCCATCACGCAGCCCTATATCGAGCACCAAAAATACTGAACTGCCTAGTTTCTCGCCCCATTCCATCAATCGGCCCCATTTTACATGCCAAAAGTTCTTATGCCTTAGCCTCCCTTGTTGATTTTTGTATTTTTGCTTGAGCCCAGAGTAGGCCAGCATACATCCAACCTCAAAGATGTTAGTCGCACTCCTAAAAAAGGAAAAAAGCGACCTAAAATAAGCTAGCCTACACTTAGCGCAGGATAAAAACGACAGAGGGCAAGGCGAAAAACTTTCGATACGTAAAAACTCTATTTTACATACCGTCCAAACAATAAAAAAGCAAAGTTGTGAGGAGTGCAACAAACCAGTAGGAGGGCCTCACTAAGCACCTTATGTCAAATATACAAACCACCACCACCAAATGTGGTTTTTGTGTTTTGGGGATAGAGTCAAGGCATGACCATATCGGATTTCACACAATTTATTTGCTTGTTGCAGTGCCACAGCCGTAAGTCCTGAGTTTAAACATTTTTTAGTTTTCAATTTCTATACAGCAGCAACGAGTGTAAAAATAAAATTTTGAACCAACTATTTGTAGGATTAAAAGCTTTATTGTGTGAAAATACGCATTTCGGTAGTAAATGAGTAAACATTTTTTCAACTACTTCAAGCACCCTTATTTTTAACTTGCTTCAAGTAGCGCCTTTTTTATCAGCATTTTCTCACTTTCCATAATTAGTTATGATGTAGTTGGGCGAATACTATTAAATTTTTTGAAAAGTAAATGAGATTCTAATTAGATTCGGCAAAAGTCGGCAAAAATGATTCAAAACTTGTTTTGAATTAGTTTCAAGGCTAACCCTAGGCCCGGTGCGAACAGTAGATAGGCTCGGCGCATCCTGAAAAAGTGTTCTAAAGAGGCATTTTTTAAATTTTTGAAAAAATTGCAAATATATAGACTTCAGCAAAATTTGGCGGTTATGAACAGTTTTTTTTGTCAAAAGACCTAGTTTGAAGTAAATAGGAAAACATAAATAGGAAATAGGAAAACATCGCTAAAAATTAGAAAATATATAACACGTCTGCGCACAGAGCCAAATATTAGGACATTGAAAACTGACGCTCGAAAAAAATTTGAAAAAATGTCACAACTTGGCCTTTTTATTCCAGGTTCATTCAATGAAACATAGATTTAACCCGCACACAAGCTCAACATAACTAAAAATGTAGTTTGTGAATATCTGTAATACATAGCTGTTGCAAGCCCTGTCTGTTGCTAATCATCTCTATATAGTATTTGGCATGTGTCCGTCCTACTTTTTAATGGACATTTTGACCACATTCAGGCCATTTTTGCTTATTTTTCCGATTATTTTCGGCAATGTCTCGACGGAACCCCAAACTTCAGACAATTCAGCGTCTTTTTATGCCGAGACCCAGGAAAATGTCTTCGAAAAAGAAAAACCTTTGTGGTCCCTCAAAATTGGAGTTGGAGGATTTTGGGGTAGGCCTGGAGGATGGTTTTTCTGCTTCCAACGATGGCCATTTTTGCGATGTCTCAAAAAGAACGTAGACGTAGATAGACGCGTAGTTTTTCACGATGAATGCACTATCGAAATTTCGAAATACTATAGAGGCGCCGATAGGCGCCTGTGGTCCCTTGTAAATATAGATCTCAACCAAGTTTGAGTGAGCATAGGAAAATAAAAATTTGTTTTCGGCGCTAGAAATCGTCAGCCAACAATTACGTCAGGAATAGTACAGACCAGTCATTCCCACACTTAATTCAACTTGCTTCTAACTTGCAACAAAACAGCACAACACTGACTTCTATGTTGTCGAAAACTTAATTTAGTCAGCAGTGTTACCTTACTAACCAACAGAGCATATAACCATAGGTCAAACATTTGTGTAGTATAGGATTATTGCTCTTTACGTTCAAAGCTAACCAGCGTGAAAGCAAAAACCAGCTTTAATTTCCTCTTGCAAATATACGAGGTAAAGCAAAAAAACCCCGCCCTAACCATTTTTTATTGTTGTCTCAAGCAATCAACATACAGTAGACACTCGATATAACGTTACCCTATTTTCGAAAAAGCGTGACGTTATATCTTTCGGCAAATTTTTTTTAACAAAATTGTTGATATCTTTAGAAACGATTGGTAGCATAGCTGCACTGTCGCCGGCGGAGGCGGTGCAGCTATTTTTTATGCGCCGTTTTTGCACGCCGGCGGCGAAAATTTTGGAGCGCCGACGCTGGCGGCGTTTTTGGCGGAGGTGCAACTATGATTGGTAGAATCGGAATCCTTACGATTTTCGACATTAGACTGTCTAATTAGATTCGGCAAAAGTCACCAAAATCAAAAAGTGTCCCGGCAGGAACAAACTTGAGAGGGTGGCATTATATCGAGAGTCGACTGTTTCATTTTTTACTAAAAATTTTTAGCATGAAAAACTGACCCTAGTATCGAATACCGCCCCTAAAATTTTTTCCCTGTAAAACCACATGAAAAAGTACCCAAATATATGTGCCAGACCTCGGAAAAAGTGCGTAAGACATCTTTTAGTCCCGGCTCATACCATAAGCCTAAGGCCTAAGCCTAAAAAAGGGTAGTTGCAGCAACTTTTATAATGAAAAATTTTAGGAGGTATTCGCTACTAACGCCAAAAAACCTCTCTAATAGACAAAAAGAGCAAAAACACAAATAAGACCATAAAAGATGGATAAGAGCAATGTTCATTTACAGTCAAACCTCTATCGAAAGAACTTTTTTCAAAAGCTATTTAGCCAGCGGTCCTCTACATTCGGCCTGACTTTGCCACCAAAGTTGACACTATTTCAACTTTAGGCCAACAACCCACAGTTAAATCCAGGTTAGACTGTATGGAGGTTGTGTGTTAGTTGACCAAAATGAATGTGCGTCAAGCAGTAGACCTCCTGAGGCAAGAGCATGGGGATTTGGCGTTAAAGTTCTACTGCCACTGCTTCTAATAGATCTTCTTGCTGCTTTCCTTGCATTGCCTATAGCCAAATGAGTGCAACAATAAGCAGTGGAAGTCTCTGTGTAGCTGCAGGCGAGAATTGGATTAAATTGGCCAGGAGAATATATAAATTATTTATTGGAGTAAAGGCAGAACTCCCAGCTATTGCAAGACAGCAGTACCCATGAATTATTATTTGCCTTCTCTATTATTTGCTCCAACTCATCAAAGCCAAATTTATTCCCCAACTACACCAATGTAAAAATTGCTTTATTCTTGGGGTCGGACATCATGATGATGGTAATACAAACACGCATTTATGTAATTTTGGATAAAGAAGCTGAAATAAATTTATGTTCGGAACACAAAACTAAAATAATTAGTTTATACTCGAGAAGAAATAAAAATATGCATGAGGCAATAGATCAACTAGATATTCTCTAAGGACCCAAGCACTTGGACAAGGGTCGATTCGGTATATCTGTCGGTTTGGTACAACCAGCAATCTGTACTAGTGCCGTTGGAGGCAGGACTCCCTTATACGGCAGGAAATTGCCCTAAATCATGTTTTTGTATGTTTTAGAGTCAAAAATATGTAGAAAGGATGAAAAAAGGCCGGAAAACACGCTTCCCTTAAGTAAAAAAAAATATTTTCTGATAAAAAATTGACTTTTCGCCTTGGTGGAGCAAAGTAAATTGTTGATTTGAAAATATTCCTACCATGTTTTTGTCCCTGGAGCTTTGCAAAATGATCCTTTACATACTTTACATCCTTGCATTCTATGATCAAGAGTCTTACTCGGAATTATGTCTGAGGTAAGTCTGTGCGCGCATCGCATCTGCGCAGATGTACCGAATCGACGCTCTACCAAGCACTCTTCCATGTTCTTTGATTTCAAATCCAGTCTCAGACAATCAAATCCAGTCCCCCGAAACCTAGCTCTACATCCCTGTGAAATTCATCAGTTGAAATCGTTTAAAATAGACGGGGAAGTAGCGGGGTGTTGTTTTATGTATAAAACAAGTATAGTAAATGAAGTTCTAGCAAAATCAAGTTGTGACTGCTATTTCGAACGCATGTTTAGGTGGAGGAAGACAATTTATGTAAAATAAATTGACCGAGATTTGACTTTTCACCTCGGTGTACCACGGTAGTTCGATATAAAAAGGTACATGGATACCCACAAATTAAATGTGGTTTTGACAAATAGGGCCTACTGGATACAGAAACTCGGTTTAGAAATGACAAAATTGTATGTTCAAAAAATTTTTTTGTAGAAAACAAAATATCTCAAAAATATATTTAACTTTCAATTGGAGTAAAAACTATCTGTCTTATGAGGCAGATAATTTTCTTTTCATTTAAGAAAGTGAAAAGAAAATTGGCGTTGTTTGATATAGTAAGCAGTGTTTTCCCATGAATATAAGTTGCTGGCTTCTCTAATTATAGACTTGAAGCAGGCACTTAAATGGAAAGTGGATTACACACACACCAATATTTGTAATCTAAGGTTGAGAAAACAGGTAGTGTTTGCTAATCTCCCAAAGGCACAATCAAAAGGATATTTTTTAGCTTTGCAACATGTGAACAACATAGCAAAAGCGGCCACACAACACAGAAAACTCACACTTTCAAATAAAGTAATGCAATTAGGGGTAGATGAGGCCCCTGGAGAGCCATTATAGTGCTCACCACGGCTAAAGTAAAGTATATGTAGTCATCCAAAAAATCACTTTTGGCAATTTTTCTAGTATTTTAGCACGTGAGACGTGTAGAAAAAATGTTTTAGGTGGCGGAAGACAACTTTTAAGAAAAACAATTTTTGACCAAAATTTTAGTTTCCGCTTGGGGGACCAAGGCAAACCACATGGATAAGTTCAGCTAGTGAAACCTCGTTTATCCGGCACCCCTTTTTGAAAATAAGGTGCCGGATAACCGAGATCCGCGGGTCTTTATGGCGAAATTTAAAGATTTAAAAAAAAGGACCGGCAAAATCAGAATCCTTGCAATATTTCGGACTAGACTGGCGAATCACATTTAGCATAGGACTTCGAAAATTGAGCTAAACAAAGTGTCGGACCCAAGGCGAGAACGAACTTTTGGGGGTGCCGGATAAACGAGGTTTGACTGTATTATCGATTTTCAACCTTAAAAAATAGAATTTGAACATAGTTTTGAATAGTGAGACCTACCGCATAAAGAAACTCTGGTATGCATACATTTTTCTTGCATCCAGAGCCACTTTTGAGTGATTTGTGTCTAAGGTATGTGGGTGTGCGCATCTCAACTCCGAGCCCCCAAACCTTAGACAGGATTCCGAAAATGCTCTTGACAATAAGTGCAATAAGAAGCTCTTTTTGCCCAGTTACAAGGTAAAAAATCGATAATGGCTGAAATCATCCATGTGGTTTGCCTTGGTCCCCCAAGGCAAAAAGTGAAATTTCGGTCAAAATTTTTTTCTCAAAAGTTGTCTTGCGCCACCTAAAAACATGTTTTCTACACGTTTCAGGTGCTAAAACACGTGAAAAAGTGGCCGAAAATGGTTTTTTAGAGGACTACATATACTGTACTCCTGCCCTCACCACTTATAAAGGTGGTTTTCTGTTTAAATCAATGAGCTATTTTATAAAGGCTGTGGTTGATTTCTCCTGTCGAAAGGTAGAAAAATCCCACCAATCCCGCAAAATTCAAATTTTCTACTAAAAGTTCAAATCTTCCGTCAAATTTTGTTATTATCCCGCAAAGCATTTTGCCTTGCGAATATTTGCTTATTTTTATTTTTTGCAAAACATTTTGCAAAAAAATTAAAAATACTCGCAAGGCAAAGTACTTAGACTAAATAAGAATAAATTTGACTATTTGACGGGAGATTTGAAGTTTTTGCGGAAAATTTGAACTGGAATGGATAAATAATTAATTTGACGGGATTTTTGAACCTTTTGGCTGAGAAATCACTTTTAAGCAGGGCTCCCAAATCAAAATTTTGAAAATAAGGATATTTAGGGTGTTTTGGGGAAAATGGCATTTTATCCAGTGCTTATTGCTCTTTTGACCACCGAAAATAAGATTTCAACGTAAAATTTTGAAAAAAATAAGATTTGGGGTCCCAAAATAAGGACAAATCTTATTAATAAGGACATTTGGGAGCCCTGCTTTTAAGCCCTTTACGAACACTGCCAGAATGGATAATCAGGAAAAAGAAAATGCATGATGACTGTGGGGTCACACTCTAACTACTGGAATTTAGGTTTCTCAATGAATTTGATTTAGAGCAAGCTATGTCGAAGTAGGTATCTGGAGCATTACCAATGATTTTTTGTGCACTTTAAAGTACCTAAGTATGGCCGTGGCGAAGCAGCGAAAAGAAAATATACAAACAATATTCTGAGTGTGCCACTGCAACCAGGATGCTACTATTTATAACACCGAAGTTTTGTTTGCGCCAGAGATGTCAAGAAAACTCGTCTGGAAATAATTTCTTTTTTGTTTTCTGGCCACTCTAGCACATGATTTAATTAGACTTTTTGCCTAAACACTGACAATGCATTGGTAGTCTTCTTGCGAGACTTTTGCTACAGCCCTACTTAAGCTGCAGCTCGATTACTGCTTGTGCAAGGGCATCAGTAAAATCCATGTATGCTATAAAAAGCATAGAGTAACAATCAAAAAGCAGGTGTTACTTGTGGGTTTGGACACAAATAGACTGTCTGCGTTTTTTATTGATTTTTTTCCATCTAAATTATTGTGCCTTAGAGCTCTTTCTGGACACTGAAATAGTCAAGGAGTACTCTGCATTTGCATTTCGGGATGCGATTTGAATCTGAAATCAGCTGGGTGGGATCCCGTCCAATGCCAGCACTACAGAAGGACGATTGATTCGCAACACTTTTTTTTTCGCGACAACTTTAAATCTATTGATTAAAGGGGCGTGCCAACGCTATTACGCCACTTCAAATTTTTTCCCTAATCATTAGTTTTTTTAACTTAGTTTCTGCAAAACAAACAAAACAAGGCCAAAAATTTAATCTTAGGTATAGTTTTGTTAGAGACCAAGTTGAAAAATCGGTACTTTTATAGTCCCCCCCCCATGCTCGGATTTCTTGAAAAGTGACCAAAAATCACACCCCGAGCTCATTTTTTTGCTCAACACGATAAAAGAAGCATTTCTAAACACTCTCTGAATAAAAAAAATTATATTTGTAAAAATTTTTCGACTCACACATTCAATGAAAAATGGCCTTTTTCTGGTATTTTATGGTCATTTTTATGGGTATTTATCACATTTTTCTTGCTGGAACTTCGCAAAAAGGCCTCTAAATGCATTTTCAACCAAGAGCTTGCTCGGAATTATGTCTAAGGCAAGTGAGTGCGCGCATCTCTAACCCACCAAGCGTATTGAGCAAAAAAATGAGCTCGGGGGGTGATTTTTGGTCACTTTTCAAGAAATCCGAGTATGGAGGGAACTATAAAAGTGCCGAAAAATCCATACAAAAGTCCAATGATTACGAAAAAAAATTGAATTGGCGGGCACGACGTGGGCATGCCCCTTTCCTTACATATCTGCCCACGTGTATTGCAAATGGACGTAAAATACGCACTTTTTTTGCACACGCACAAAAATTTTTTTTAAGTTTTTGCCGCAGAGAAGTCATATATAGGAGTAAAATAGTATGGTTTATTATGAAAATGCAGTCAAAAATGATGTATGATCTGCCAGATCTCAAGAATTCAGCCATTTTAAATTTTTTTCTATTGCAGGGTGTCTCTTTTAAAAATCCACATTCTTTCAGTTGGCCACATTGTTTGTTCTAATCACATGAAAAAAAGTTTACACTTGTTTGAAAGCCCGGAGAGTGCCGCAAAGGATGTACTTATCAGTTTTAAAAAATTTGCTTATTTTCGACTGTAAAAATAAATTGAAAAAATAGATTAATCATTTTGTCATTTTTTAAGGGGATTGTTATGTTATGATTTCATATCTCAACACTTATATTTTTTAAAATTATTCTGTAAAATAAATTTTGTAGCGCTTTATCTGCGCTACAAAATAGTGTTAAAATTTTTTATTACCACGATCTGCAGAAAATCCAAATTTTAACAAAAGTACTTGTAGACTTGTAAAAATTATCCAATTTTTTCAATTGATTTTTTCACTATGGAAAATGAGCAGTTTTCAGAAACCAAGATGCAGCTTTTGAGTAAAAAACTCAGAGCTTTCAGACAAGTTTAAACTTTGCTTTGTGCGATTAATAAAATCTCTTAAAAAGTTCCTAAAAATACAAAAATGACTAAAATTTGAAAATTATTTAAAATTTCGGCGCTACCGGAGTATAAACTCCCCCCCCCCAATTGAAAATTTTTTTGAACATTTTCAAAGCACTATTTTAACCATTTTTAAGCATTTCCTACACGTTGGTGTTTTCACCTTCATCGTCTGAGGTATGTGGGTGTGCGCATCTCAACCCCGAAGGGGGCGCAGGGGGCGCAGGGGGCTTGGTTGGTTAGAGCACTCACTTACCTTAGACATAATTCCGAGCTAGACTCGTGATCAAAAATGCATTAAGAGTCTCTTTTTGCCCAGCTCCAGTGACCAAAACATGGTAAAACAGCCAAATGGTCGAAATTTCAAAATGCCCAAAACTCAATTTTTTATTGACCAGAACATAAAAATAATGTCTTTTTTGAACTTCTGAGTGATTTTATGTTGATATAGGGTGTTTGGAAACACTTTTAAAAAAAATTCATTTGGGGTGTATACTCCGGTGGGGTCCGAATTTCCAACACAGATACCCCTTCCAAATTCAAAATCGTTTTCTTGGCATTGTGTTTTTGACTTACTTTTTCAACAGTATTTAGACAGCTTTCGACTACTGAAACCAGCTGAGACAATAAGATAAATTTTGGGCAGTAACTTGCTCAAATAGCTTTTGCAAAGAGTCGGTGAAAAAAGTCCCAAACAATTTAAGAAGTTTATAAAATTAATTGTCAAAATTTTGAGATTTTTATCATCATAACGACTTTTTAATCGCATTTTTATAATAAACCCAACTATTTTACCCCCAAAAATGACCAGCGCTAATCATTGGACTTCTGTACGAGTTTTTCAACTTGGTTGCTAACAAAACAAGGCCTAGAATTTAATTCTAACAAGGGAGCATCAACAGTGGGTCACGCTCATATAGCTAAACGTGATATACCAAGTTGTAGCATTTTTCACGCTGAATCTTATGGTATATCCAGTTTTTGCGAACGAAGACAAAAATTTCTGGAAAACCAACATTTAAAAGGGCAGGAGAGAAGTGGGGAAAATTAAATTGGGAAAATATTTGCCGAATAACGCCAAGAATTTTTCCCCAATTTATTTTTCCTCAATATGAATTTTGCCACTCTTCTTCTGCCCATTTGAATTTCAAGTTCTGGGCTCGTTTGAAAAAGGAGACAATTTTTAGAAAGTTTACTTTTCACATATTTGAAACCTTTAAGTTGGACCTCAAAACAAACCAAAACGTAACTCAAAATGTTCACATAAAGTACAATTTAGCCATTTTTCGTCAAAAAGTGGCATTTGTCTAGCGCTTATTGTTGATTTTTGAGCACTGAAAATAAAGATTTTGACGAGAAATCTCTAAAATTCTAAAGATTTGGGGCCCCAAAGAAAGTACAAATCTGCAAATAAAGTACATTTATAGAGTAAATACGTACCCTGCCCTTTACGCATAATTACGCAGGCTCACTTATTGCAATTACAAGGGACCACAGGCGCCTATCGGCGCCTCTATAGTAAAGTATAGTACAGTCGAGTCCCTCAATAACATAACACCAAGGGACCGGAGAAATCGTTATGTTAATGAGGGATTATGTTAATGGGGGGGTATGTTAATGAGGGACTTCACTACTCTTTCCACACCGGAGAATATGTTAATGAGAGACTTTTACCATAATAACATGTTTTATTGCCAAAAATTGAACAAAAGGATCTTGGTTTCAAGGATGTTGGTTAACAAAAATACGAACAAGGATGTTGGACTACAATAATAAGATCAAGGATGTTGGATAACTGAATGTTAACAGTTAACATAAAAATAATTTGTGATTTTTTTTGTTTCAACCTTTGCAAGAGTTCTTCGGCCAACACGTTATCTGCTGCGTCACACAATTGAAGGATCTTGGGATTGGAGGAATAGCGAAGAAGGACTTGAACAGCTTCTTTGGCCTCGCGACTTATGACAGTCAAAAGAGGACCCGACATCGAAACATTTCCGCTTCTCTGCTGCTTGAACCATTGAAGAACTGCCATTTCGAGAACTTCTTCCTTCACTGGCTGAATACGAGAACGTTTTCCACTGCTTCCTTCCCCGATCGCTTTGAGAATCGTTTCTTTATTCTTCAGAATCGTTTGAACAGTCGGCACCGGCATCCTGAATTGCTCACCGAGATCCTTCAGACTCTTTTTCTTGTCCGCTTCTGATGCATCGATGACTTCCTTCTTCTCCTGCAACGTGATGATGCGACGCTTCTTGCTTGGAGTTTCCATAACTGAAAAGAAAAAAATTAAGTAAAATACGACCGACTGGTTCAAAAATAAACATAAGAATGATTCGAAAAATTTAACAAAAGCAAAAGAATTCGTGTCGAGACAATTCATAAATTGAAATTATGTTAATGAGAGATCCATTTATAAGGCCAGGACCCGCAAAATACTTATGTTAATGAGCGATTTATGTTAATGAGGGATTATGTTAATGGGAGGGTTTGTTACAAAGGATTTCTTTGCAAACCAACCAAATCGCCACAAGCATTATGTTAATGAGGGATTTATGTTAATCGGGGGGTATGTTAATGAGGGACTCGACTGTACAGTTATTTGTATAGTACAGTTATTTCGAAATTTCAATGAGGGGCTATGACTTCATTCATAAAAATAGGTATATCCCCTATTAGAACTCATTTTTTTCGCCTGTTCTTTTTGTTCTTTTCTTTTCTGTTCTTTTCTTTCATTCTGGGGAACACGATGGTATTAGCGACAAAAGTGATTTCGCTATCTACGACCCGTTCTGGCCTTCGAAGTAAAAAAGCGTTACCCACCCACCCACACATGCCAAATACTATATAAGATACTTTTTGCTTGGCTAGATATTTTCTTGTTAAAAGTGGGTTCTTAACAAAAAAAAATCTAGTTTTTTAACAGATTTTTTAGAATAAAACTTTTTTTTATTTCAAATAAATTAACAATGTTATTATCATTAAAGATTTTAAAAAGCAAAAAAAATTGTAAAAGAAGAATAAAACAATGAAAAAGAGCAAAAATCGTTTTTATGAAACAACTTGCGGCTCTATATGTGTTCATGCCGACGCCGGAAAACATATGCCTTGGTCCCCCCTATTAATTTTTTTTGCCAATTTTTGCTCATCTAATTGTCCGTGAACCATTTAATTGCAGGCATTTCAGTTCTTGTGTTTGAAGTAAATAGTTTTTTCTATTAACTTATAAGTACTGATCCTTTTCAATGGAAAATGTGCTGTTTTCGGTCGTGCTCCTGCCAATACAGGCCTACATAGCAATCGATTTGCTGTAGGAGTAGTCTCGTAAATTTATATTTCTAACACGCAAAGTGCATTTTTATTATTTTTAATCAAAAATTATAAAAAAAATTTCCGGCGTCGGCATGAACACATATAGAGCTCTATTAGAATATTAATAAAAAAAGATGCATGACGTCTTTAACCTAAAAAAGGTTTTATTCTAAAAAAATTTGTTAAAAACCCATTTTTACACAAAAATATCTAGCCAATCAAAAAGTATTATTGCATTGCGTAAGCTTGCGTGATTATGCGTAAAGGGGGATTATAACGTGCAGAGGTGCTGTAATAAAATTTCAAAAGCGTATGCAAAAAAATGAAAATAATCACATTCCAAAAATTCGACATAGATCAAACTTTGAATTGACCATATCCCTGGGGTCCAGTAAAAGCTTCAAATTTGTAAAAAGTAAACCTGTTTAGAATTGTCTCCTCTTTCGAATGAGCCCAAAACTTAAAGTTAAAAAATTGCGAGAACAAAACTGGTTCACTTTAAAAAAAAATTTTTCAAACATATTTTCGAGTTGGAAGTTTTTTTAATGTTAGTCTTGCAGAAATTTTTGTCTCCGTTCGCAAAACTGGATATACCATAAGATTCAGCATGAAAAATGCTACAACTTGGTATATCACGTTTAGCTATAAGAGCGTGACCCACTTGAATTGGCGGGGCACAATCGTTGTCGTAGACAGGTATGGTCCTTTGAAAAACGACAATTATAAAAATAATTTTTTTGGAAAGTCACCTCTATTAGCAAAATGTTTTTCTGAATCCGAATCTGTTGAGATCATATCGAAAAAACTTCAGAGAATTAAGACATTGCTGTTTTGAGTACAGGGTGAGTCGTAGAAACTTCAACATTTTTTGAATCCCCGCATTTTCACCTTTTTTAGTTGTTTCAATCAAATTTTAATCTACAAATGGTCTGGTCGATGTCAGTCTCTTTTTTTATAAAACTTTATTTTGGTAACTTAAAAAGATTCTTGGCTGAAACCTCAAAAACATTTTTGGAGTTCCGCCGCTCCGCGGAAGTCCTTGACAATTTTTTTTTAAATGGTGCAATTTTTACGACTCACCTTGTAGACCACCTACAAAATTTGCACCAGTCTCCTACTTTAACAGATATGCCACCTAAAATTCTTGTGATCTGAGCTCAACGGGTTCTTATAAAGGAAGACATCTGAACACTGCGGGTGACTTTCCAAAACCTTTTACTTTCAAAGTTGTCGATTTATAATCAAAAGTTTGGTCAAAAGGTGTCGTAAATCTACTCTACGATAATGAACATAGTTGTTTACGCTAAAATAAATAAATAAAAATTATTTGATGTAGATTTTCTTAATACATTGAGAACACCAAACCACTTTTGTAAAGTCAATTTTATTTGATTATACTATTGCTGGTTAAGACCAACCTGGATTCCAGCTCGTTTGCAGGCTTCACGGTAGGCCCATTTCCACAGGTCTTTGTAGTCTTTTTGGTTGGTGCTCGGCTCTTTTTCCTCGGCCACTTCTGGCATGGGTTCATTAATGCTGAAGTGATCCATATAAGTAAACACAATTGGTGCTATCTATCCAAGTGAAACTAGTGGCTAACCTGGGTATAGGCAATGGAGTGGATGTGTCCAGTGAGGACTGTCGTCTTCTTTGTTGCAAACTCATCTGCCTTCCAAATATGTTGTTTTCCTCTTCAATGACCCCACCTGCTTGTTCTACAGGTTCCTGCTTCAGCTCCATGGAGCCCCTAGTAGGTAGGGCAGGGCGACTGTTGTATGATAGGGGTTCTACTTCTTCTTGTGCCACCCCCTCCGCAGCTGGCTCCAAGTACCTGACAAACATTGAGTTATTTCAACAAACTTGAAGACTATTACCCACCTTGCTGTTGTTGTTTCCTCTTCCTCGGCATAGTTGTCATTGAAATAGCAAGGCTCTTCTGCTTCATCATCCTGCTGATTGGTCGGGGTGATATCCATGTCCACGGACTGTACAGCTGGAACAAGCCCTCCATTGCGGTCGATGCTGAACCTGTTAGGTGTGCGTCTGTACTCTTCGTAAGTGGGAGTGGGTGTGGTGTGATTGCCACCTAAACTAGAATCCAATAAGAATAATATCAAAATATTATCTTAGAGTTTTTGAAATAAATGTTGGTCAGATACTTTTTAGACAGCTTGTTTTAATAAAACTGTTATGTGAAAAATCTCAACAATTTTCTGGCAAAATGCTCTAAACTGGATTGTTTAATTATTATTTGCACTCAAAAATATCAAAAAGAACCAGAAAGCATCCATATAAAGTCAAACCCCAGATTTAAGTAACCCCACATTAACGTAAAACCCCCAATCTGCGTTACTTTCTTTTCTTCCAATTTGGTTGGGTCTTTTAATAAATGCCTGCAATGGACCCTGACATTAAAGTAACCCCGGATTCACGTAACCTTTTTTCAGTGATTAATTAATCCGGGTTTTGACTGTAGTTCATAAATGAGGCAACACACTGTTAGAAACTTATTTAGTACGGACTCCGGAGGCGCATTTCATAACTTTTCGTAAATCATGTATAAACGTGTCCTACGTACTTTTTGCACGCTAAAAACCATGAAACGTTGTTTTCTGACACTTTCTTTCATAAAAAATCGATTTTGAATTTTTTTTTGACTAACACCTCGATGTATCTTGTTCCCCCAAGGCCAAAAATCAAATTTCAGTCAAAAAAAATTTTGCACTTCTATGGTTAGTTTTTTTGGACTAATCTTAGGGTGGGTAAATGACATGTCATTTTGTTATGTCATTTGTCATTACCCAACCCTAGTTGCTCCCCCCTCCCTATTTTTTGAAAATTCCCCTAAAGCCACCGCCTAAACTAATTTTTCCTGCTCAAAAAGGTATGATGAACATTTCTTAACACTTCCTGAATTATAAATTAGAATTTTATATAAAATTTTGCCTTCCACTTCTCAAAAAATACAGTCTTTTAAAACTCATTGAGGGTCATTTTTCGGTGCATACCAGAGTTTTTATATACAGAAGGCCTTAGAAAGTGAAAAAAATGTTCAACATCTGTCATCTTTACCTTTCTTCGACTAAAAAGAGGCTAAAATTTAATTAAAGATACAGTCGACTCTCCCGCCTAGGGTCGGACACTTTTTCTACCTCTATTTTTGAGGTATTTTTCCTGCCCTGATTCGTCAATCCAGTCGGAAATATCGCAAGGATTCCGATTTTACCGATCGTTTTGCAAAGGACAATGACATTGGCATTTTAAAGCGGAACTCTCTTTATAACTCACACCTGTTTTGGATTTGGGTGTACATTATAGGGAGAGTTCCGCTTTAAATCCAATGTCATTGTCAAACGATCGGCAATCGATATTGACTGATTGACGAATCAAAAAACCTCAAAAATAGAAGTAGAAAAAGTGTCGGACCCTAGGCGGCAACAAACTTTTTGGGGTGCGTTGCCGGGAGAGTCGACTGTACCTTAAAAAGAACATTTTACATTCGAAGTATAATAGGCATTTTTTTATAAAATTCACAATTTATAATTCAAAAAAGTGTTAAGAAATGTTACTTTTACCTTTTTGAGCAGACAAATTTCGTTTAGGAGGTGAATGTGGGCCATTTTTTTTAAATAGGGGGGACCTACCATAGAGGTACCACTTTTTTCCAAAAATATATTTTTTATGTAGAAAATTGTCAAAAACAACGATTTTAGCGTACAAAAAATACGTAAGACACGTTTTTACCGGATTTACGAAAACTTATGAAATGCGCCGCTCAGTGCCCATTATTCAACATATAAATGTAAAACTGTTGATTTTCTGTCTATTTAAAAAAAATTGACCAAGATTCAAGTAAAATAATTTTTTTGGGCATATTTTTTTCCCATAGCATTTCCAAACTTTCTGATACTCCGACAAGTTGTGTATCTTTTGCTTCTTTTTGTAGCAAATTCAACAAAAACTTTTGTTGGGTTTTATTAGCCCCCTAAGGGCGTCCAAAAATTGGTATCGGTATCCGTGTTTCAGGAACCGAACCGGGGCATTGGGTGAAAGTTTTCAACCAGCAATAAACGCACCTCAGCAAAGCTTCATAGGTCACGTTATCGCCCGTGCGCAAAGTTAATTCTTCTTCCAATCGTCTGATATTTATAGCTTCTAGTGTAACAGTTTGTTCTAGGATACAGGATGTGTTAGACAGTTAGAGAAAACACGCTATTATTTTATGCCTTCTTTCTATTTAAGCCGACAGCTAAAGATAAAAGCAATTTTTCCGATTAAGGGAAAAATAGAGTAAAGTGATGCATGAATGTATAAAATGTGCTTGTACACAGGGAATGCACTCGTAAATTTGAGACTGATACGAAATCGAAAAGATAACTCCGTAGCTTTTTCAAAAAAGTTTGCCGAACTCCCCAAACTGCCGAACTCGGAACTAATCGTAAAAGTTCGTTACATCGGGAGCTCTTTATAATAGATTTCTGAAGCATAAATCAAAAATAACCGAAAAAATGTTTTGTTATATTGTTGATAAATCGAAAGGCAACTGTATACCGGGTGGTGCAAGAAATTCACCCGATTTTAACAAGCCATAACTTTTTTTTAAAGCGGTTTTATGAAAAACGATTTTTTTTATTCGAATCGTATAGAGCGGCGATTTTATTTGGCTCTAAAATCAGCGGAAAAAATTTTCAACTTTTTTGCCTTGGTCCCCCCTGTGGTCGAAAAACGACGATTTTTAACGATTTTTGTTTTTAGCAAAAATGGTATTTACTGCCGAACAAAAAGCTTTCTGCGTCGCCGAATACATCAAAGAAGCCAGCCCGAAGGCCGTGCAAAGAAAGTTCCGCATTCATTACAATCTTGGAGGCCGTGCAAAAGTCCCGGATCACAAGCGAATCGAAGAATGGCACGAAAAGTTCATGGCGACAGCAAGTGCAAATCGGAAGACAAGAACAAACACAAGGTAAGAAATTTTAGTGAAATTAGTGGAGTTAGTGGAGTTATAGGTGGGTCAGAACTGAGCAAACAGAACAAGAACTGCTGAGAAGATTCCGAGAAGAAGTCAATTCGTCAACAAGAGAAGTGGCCAGAGAAGATGGAACTCCGTTAAGAAGAACGACGAATTTTGAAGGTTTTTCTAATTGTTTAACTTTTACGATGCTTTCTTTTAGGCTCATCTTTTTCATCCGTATAAACTGCAGCATCATCAACAACTTAAACCGGAGCATCATGCCAAAAGGATTCAGCACGCTCACCATTTGCTCGATTACATAGAACACGATGATGCATTTCTTGGCAGGTAAAAGAATTATCGATCCTTTCGTGGAAACCTTTTTTGTTTTACAGGTTGCTATTCTCTGACGAGGCCAATTTCAGTTTGCAAGTATTGTTATGTTTTGTTTTGTTTGATGAAACTTATTTGCAGTAAAGTTTCTTATATAAAGTGAACCATTTTTGCTAAAAACAAAAATCGTTAAAAATCGTCGTTTTTCGACCACACGGGGACCAAGGCAAAAAAGTTGAAAAATTTTTTCCGCTGATTTTAGAACCAAATAAAATCGCCGCTCTATACGATTCGAATAAAAAAAATCGTTTTTCATAAAACCGCTGTAAAAAAAAGTTATGGCTTGTTAAAATCGGGTGAATTTCTTGCGCCACCCGGTACCAAGATGTAGCTGATAAAGCGAACTAGAGCTATTACTAAAACTCGATTTTTATTAAACCTTTTTTCAATAACCTATTGACCCACCTTCTCCTCCTGTGGCATATCCATCCAACAAGTAGTCTGATGTTGATGGCTGTCTACTGTCATACCTCCTTCCTGCTGCTGCCAACTGTGCCTCATAAATTACATCTGGGACCACCTGACTGCTTTCACCTTGCTCAATCACTTCGGCTCCCTCATAATGCTCAGGTTGCCTTCTGAAGTCTCCAACCCCTCCTCGTCTATGGTGTCATCAGCAGAGAAAGAGCAGTAGACTCCTAAAGCATGGCGTCCCGATCCCACCGGACTAGGCCCATCCAAATGGCTAGTTTGTTGCCTTGGTTTGGACACCACTGTGCCAGCTGAGCTGCTAAAACCACCTTCTTCCGAGTCATACTCCCCTGTATATTGGTGTCTGTGAGGAGGCATTGGAGTGGTCAAAGTGGCTGAGGAATTGCTCCTACTACCTCCTGCAGGCAGGTTGGGGGTGGCGAATTCCGAAGAAGAGGACACCAGCAATGCTCGGCTTGGAGGTAGTTGGTCTGCTGGAGTGTACAGGAAACCAGTGCTGATCCTACTCCCACCATTGGCCACTGGCTGAATGCTCGACTGGTAGGGCTCATCCGAATCATAGTAACTAAAATAAATTTCTGATGAAATGGTCCTTTCAATAGGGTTGTCACACATTTAACTCGATTTTTCAAATTTTTTTGCGAGTTCACAAAAATGGGTATGTTTTCATTGCAAATAGCTACGAAGATTTTTGAGGAATTTTGAGAGGAAATCCTCACATAAATCCTCATAAAAATATCTATTTGTTTGAAATAAACTGAAAAGTTTATATACCATTATGTAGCCAATATTCTAGTCTTTCAATTTTGGGGTAACATGCTCAAAATTTTGAAAAAAATAAGGTAAAAAAAATTGAAAATTCGAGTTGACTGTGTAACAACCTTACTTTTCAACGACAAAATCTTACCTCTGAGACGGAAGTCCACCTGGTAGCTGTGGGCCAGTGAAGTCGTCCATCTGGAGGTCATATTCACCTTCCTCCTCGCTGCCAGCCTCCATAGAGCGTGTGAAGTGACCATTGGCATCAATTATCCTGCTGCCTCCACCTTCCTCCTGTTCATCGTAGTAATAGTGCTGGTTGTGCATCTGGTGGTGTGGGGAATAGCTGTAGGGTTGGGGATGCGGGTAGTCATAGTCCTGGTTAGGAGGTATGTACTCTTCATCCATGCCCACTTCCTCCTCCTCGTAGAAGACTGGCGGAGGGGGAGGTGAGTTGCGTTTGGGAGGTTGTGACGTGTTGGCTGACTGAAAGGGGTAGTGAGGAGCAGGCTCTTCTGGAGAAGAGTAGTTCAGAAGCTCTTCCTCCTCCTCTGGTGAGGGCTGCTGGCTGGATGACTGGTGGTGCATCATCAGGTGATGATGGTGGCACGAGATGGAGCCTGAAATGTTCAAATACTTCAAATCAGTTTTACTTCTGCCTCTTATTGACGTTAATGATCTATTTAATTTTTTTTCCGAAAAACATGGTAGAAACTGTAGGAACAGTACTAAACCATATTTTGAAAATTGAAGGAAAACCTTATTTTGAAATTGCTTGTTTCCCTGTGGATCATATGCAAAAAGACGTGAACAAGCTGAAAAAAGGGTTTGCCCTTTGGTAGTGGCTTAGTTTTCAGGGGAAGACCAGAAGTATAGGTGCACCCAAGGCCACAATTAGGGAAGGGGGGTTTCTCATTGATTTTAGGGGATAGAATTGAGGAGAGGGGGTGGATTTGGTAGATAGGGCAGTTAGAGATAACACCGCTAGGACAGTTTTATGATTAAAAAGGGTAATTTACCTAAAATATTCTATGCTAAAACCGTAATTTTATGGAATACACCCTATCAGATGCCTATTTAAAAATGAGATCCAAATTAATTGCACCACCTTGGTGTCCATATACATCCTCATTATAGCCGTAAGAGCCGGTCTCCTCTCTGGTGTGTTTCCTGCGCCTTCGTCTGTGCGGCCGTTGATGCTGCAGGTCATTGGCATCAGGATGCTCAACATCAGGCCACTCGTAAATAGAAGAGGAACCAGCAGCCTGAATGCTCAAAATTAATAAAATGTGTCAATATTTCAAGCCAAATGTCCAAACTATGCCCAAACAATAGGGGAAGTGATATGGAACGGACCTGCCTAACCACCAGCCCAATAAAACATTGGCCTAGGAGAGCAAGCAGCGAAAAAAGAAGATAAAAAAGGAGAGCAAATGGCAAGCCATCTTCTCCTCAATCCATATATCCATCCACCACCACCATAAATCTATTGGTTGGTTTTTTGTGGTGCTGCAGAAGCTGGCTTCTATATATAAGGAAATTGGATAAGAATATTTGGGGTGGGGTCCAAGTTGGTGAATTAACCTTTGCAAGACTAAAGCTGAAATGTATATGGTCCACGACTAAAATAGTTGAACCTTACAGTTTTTCAGTTTCAATCAGTGCTTTAGGTACTAGACTTATTTGGGTGGTGGCATGGTATCATGAGCGCCCACTAGGATAAAAAATTGGTACAGTCGAGTCTCGATACAACGAACCCCCAAAAAGTTCGTTCCCACCTCAGGTCCGACACTTTTTTAGCTCGATTTTCGAAGCTTTTTGCCAGTTGTCTTCGGTCAGTCTAGTCCGAAATATCGCAAGGATTTAGATTTTACCGGTCGCTTTTGTACATAACAACAGTTTTGCCGAAAAGACCCGCGGGTTTCGATATAACGAACACTTATTTTCACCTTTTTGAAAATAAGTGTCCGTTATATCGAGACCCGCGGGTCTTTCGGCAAAACTGTTGCTATACAATAGCTAAAATCTAAATCCTTGCGATATTTCGGACTAGACTGAACAACTGGCAAAAAGCTTCGAAAATCGAGCTAAAAAAAGTGTCGCACCCGAGGTGGGAACGAACTTTTTGGGGGTTCGTTGTATCGAGACTCGACTGTATTAACTGAAATGACCTAGCTACATTTTTTTCGAGGCTACATTTAAAGGCTACATTTTTTGTCTCATTTCTAATTTCCGGCTGAAAAAATATAACACGGGTAATTTTGCAAATATTTTAAAAATTTAAAAGAGTAAAGAAAAAATTGAAAATAAAATATAAAATTTTGGTTAGTTTTGGTAGGTAATTCAAAAGCTTGAATTAGCCACGAAAAGTAATAAGTTAGTCGAAAAAATTTGGTCATTAATCGTGGCATTTAATTTCATCCAAAAACCTGAAAGGCACAAAATAAAAATAACCTTGCAAAATAATATGACAAAATGACTTGCAGGAATTAGCCTAAGGTATGGCACTTACATCAACTCCCTCCTGCATACGAAAAAGCAGCTCAAATTAGTGGAAATGTAGGGCCGTGTTTTAATGTCTTTGCAAAGGCAACTTTTGTTCCGCATAAAAGTTATTTTAAAGTTTAATAGCAGTAAAAGTAGAGGAGGATGAGTTATGCTGGTGGCAACACTTATTAATACTTCCCTCCTTGCCAGAACATGAGCTATTCTCGCCATTCTGCCAGCAGCAGCAGCGTTCTGTCAAATGCCTCATTGATCATCAAAGCAAGAGCAGCAGTGGGGCAACAAGCCACATTGCACATGAATAAATCTTCCAGATTTTTAATTAAACCCAAAATAAAGAACCTTCAATTTTTTTATATTTTTAGCTGATGAAACAGTCCAAATAGGGATTTAGCTACCTGGTGATTTTAAAGGGTGGTATTTAATTAAGATGCTAAAATTTTGCTGCCATATCAAAGGATAGAGGTGATATTGTAGCTAACAAGCAGTTTGGCATTCTCATTTGGAAAATTTTTTTTTTTTGAAAAATCAAAATGAAAATTTGGCAAAAAACAACAGGGGCGACCGAGGTAAAAAATGTCTACAATAAAAAGCACAGTGTGGGGGTCGGTGGAACATATCAATCTGAATATCTATTAAATGCGAATTTTAGAGCGGTATTATGAATGAAGAGGAAGCAGCGTTGCTCTGGTGGTGGTTACAACAACAAAAAGAGGATGAATCTGCCCGGCACACTTGAAGGATGCAACTCGAGGAGAGTCCTTCAGAATTTTTTGGCGCTATTATGACTCCAGTGACTCCAAGGTTTTGAAGAGATTCATCAGGTTAACCAGGGATGAATTCGAAAATCTCTATACTAAGGTTTGATTGAATGTGTTGATTTTCAGGTACTTGATAAGATCCGAGAAGTATTCTTGACCATAAAATTCATATAGAGGCTCTTTTTGCCAAGCTCCAGTGACCAAAAAGGGGCAGAATACCACAAGACCAAAATTGGAATATTTGGGAAACGTTTCCCAATATTCCAATACTGGAATATTTGGTAAACTATGCACCAAAAATTACTTAAATATTTTTATTGATTTTTTATAGTATTTTTATTGACAGTATATTTTTTACAGTATAGTGTTTAACAATTGTTGCAGGAGGAGTTATTAGAGGGTGGGAATATATTAGAGGGTGTTAAGTTTATAAAGTTAGTACGATGTAAAATGATGTAACCAGTTTTTTCTATTAATAGCATATGACGCCCTGGTTATATTTAATAAATAGTTAACTCTGAAATTAAGAAAAATAAATGAAAGAAAGCAAAAAAATTAAAAAAATGCAGCACAAAATTTCGAATACTTTTGCTTGGGTTAAGAAAAATTGATTTTTTTTAATATTGGGAAGTTAAATTTCGAAAACAGCGCCGGAGCCATAGCTGTTTTAAAAACAGTGTCGGGGTCAGCGCCGGGACAAAATTTTTTAGTGCCAGCGCCGGCGCCGAGCGCCGCCCCGGCGCTGTTTTTTGCCGGGGCTGGAACAACACTGGTTATTATTGCTTGTGCAACAACCTAATATTTGTTACAAGGGGCAACAGGCGCCCATCGGCACCTCTATCGTATTTTGGAATTTTGATAGTGGCTAATCCATCACAAAACACATGTGAAACTTATAAGACAATGCACAGCTTTGACGGAGCACGATCTTGGGCAATTTTAAAAAAGACAGCCAAGATCTTATGCTACAACGTAACATTTTTGCACAAAAATGCGAAAATAATCAGTCCCAGTTTTTTCCCAAAATTTTGGATTAGTGCCCACCTTAAAATCGATAAGCAGCCTCATCAGAGCACGATACTTTATTTTAAGATCCTGCATGACCTTTTTTAGAATCAAATCTACTCACTTGTTGCGCTTCCTCCTCCTCTTCCACATAATAGTGTGGTTGGTCTGGGCTGTCCTCATCAACAGCTGGGCCGGCCTCGAAGGAAATGTTTGCTAGACCCACAGGCTGAATGAACAAAAATGAAATTCTCATTTTTGTATACTCTGGAGGAATTATTTTTACCACAGAAGATTGGTCAGCTTCCTTGGTGTGGAGGTAGTACTCCTGATCAGTAGCAATATCTCCATTGGCTGTCGCTATTGTAGACTGGTGTTGAGTACGTCGTCTGAGGTGGTGGGTATTGGGGTGCAAGTGTGAGTCCCACTGGTGCACACTACTGTTTGGCTGGTGCTGATGGTGGTGGATGGGAAAGGACACATCACTGGTGTAGTCACTGTCCTCGGACACACCTGCTGCAAAATATGCTACTGTAAAACTGCCATTGTGTTTTTGACATTGTATTTTCGATTCACTTTTTGAAACCTGCTTTTAAGCAAGTTACACCTCATTTTGTAGTGACTACAATTTGGGTGGTAATTTGCTTGGGAGAGATCTGCAAAAAATTTTCAAAACACAATGCCAAAAACAGGATTTTGGGCAAGAGAAAATTCCGCGGGAGAAAATTTCCGATGATTTTTGACATCCCTGCAATCAAAAAACCAAATTATGACACCAAATTTGTGTTCAGCATGATCGATTGCATACCAAAGTGCTCTTTAAATCTAAAACTCAAATTAATATACCGTATTTCCTCTAATAGAAGCCCCCTCTCCAATAGAAGCCCCCTCTCTAATATAAGCACCCCCTTAAAGTAAAAAAGATTTCATTTGGATTCGCGCCTTTTTGTAGACAATTTTTTGTGATTCATTACATACATAGAGCGTTTAGAGACTTTCTTTATAAACACGTCAGAAAAAACGTTTCACGTGAAATTTTGCGACGGCGAATTTTGTCAACGGCGAAAACCGTGACGGCAAATCACCCCCGTCCCATATAAGCCCCCTCCAATAGAAGCCCCCTCTCTAATAGAAGCCCCCCCCCTTGAGGCTGAGTGAAAAATATAAGCCCGGGGCTTCTATTAGAGGAAATACGGTAATTGTTAATATAACTAAATTTAAAATATTTACTTTTTTCAGATGTTTGTTTCTCGAAAGAAATTTAAATTTGGAGAAGGCTAATCTGCAATCTAACATGCTGAACACGTATACGGTGTCAAAATTTTGGTACTTCTGCTAACAGGGAAGTCAAAAATTAATATTCAGCACAATTTTTCTCCCACGGAATTTTTGACATGCCCGACTTAGAATCAGGGTGCAATAGATAATTAGACGCTTTACAGTAGTTTAATAAAAACAAAAAAATCAAAGATATATGTAAAGTAATAGTTTGAACAAACTGAAAATGTTTGGAACTACTTTTAACATTTTTCATAATTCGCTTTAGATGCGTAATAAATGTGAGAAAAAGACAACATTTCTTGAATAAGTGCCTTAATTGCAGCCTACTAACCAGCCTTGCCGGAAATTATTTTAAGAAGCAGAATTTTTTTGTGCCCAGCTTTAAAAATATCTTATTAAAAAAAATTGCTATAAAAATTTTTAATTGAATGCTAAAAAAATTAAAAGTGGAAGAAAAATTCATTGGTTGCCTGTAAAAATAGGTGAGAATTTGAATCTAATGTGCCATAACTTTTTTTTCACATGAGGAAATGTCTGTATTTTTTTCAATGATCTGCTTCTCATTAAATCAAGATGGAAAAAAAATCAAGGGTGAAAGCAGTTTTGAATACTGGGACCTACCGCATGAATAGACTCTGGTATGCATGTTTTTTATGCATCCAGAGCCACTTTCGAGTGATTTGTCATCAAGAGTCTTGCTCAGAATTATGTCTAAGATATGTGGGTGTCCTCTAGCCCCAGCGCCCCTGAAGGCGGCGCTGGGGCTTGGAGTTGAGATGCGCGCACTCACTTACCTTAGACATAATTCTGAGCAAGACTCTTGATCATAAAATGCATATAGAGTCTCTTTTTGCCACGGCCCATGTCGAAAAACATGGTAGAAACAGCCCAAAAAGTGGCCCCTGGGACATTCCCTTCCCCTCCCAATGCAGCCCTTTGTCCCTATCAAAACTACTTTTCTGGTTCTTTTATCGCGCAATTATTGCATCAAAATAGTTTTTAGACACTCCTAAAAAAAGTTGGTTTTTGGGAGGGGCACAATGGAATAGCGGCAAATTTCGAATTTTATTTCCACAGACAGAATCAAACGAAGCCTAATTATAGTTGATGCCCTACTTACAGTGGTTGAAAGGTGCTCTATGCAGTGGCAGTTGTTGCTGTTGTTCCTAAAACAAGCTAGTTTAATCAGTTGAAAGGCACACACTACTACTACACCCACCGTCTCAATTAGGGCTAATTGGTTGAGCACTTCTAAGCGTGCCTGCAATTCGTCCGCACTTGCCCATTCTTGTTGGGCATCTGAAAATAACACGCTCTATTTAAATCAGCTCTTTCACAAGAAATTAGACCAGAGCTTGCATCTGTCCTTATTTTTTGGATCAACGCGTTCAGAATTAGCCATTGTTTTATACTCGAAAAAAGTATAATATACTAATATACTAAATTGTCAGATGGGAGTAAAACATAGCCAGGTTGTCTTTAAAAAATAAAGAAAATTTCGGGGTGCCCATTCAAAAAATAAGGACAGATCTTGGCCATTATTAGGCGGAAAAAATAAATTCTTTTTTCAACGTGGGTTGAGCACACAGCTACTAGTAATCTCTGCTACTATATTTATAGCTGCAGCAGCCCAGAGCTGTTGTGACATAAAAAAAACACTGCTACCACCCAATTTATAATTACAAACTATACAAACACCAATTAACTTCTCATATTCACTGCCTATTTTAGCTCCAACACATATGGTTACCGAGAAAACGCTTGATGCTCTCAAATTTAGCTGCAGATTACCGGTGATATTCGAATAAATATTTTATCAAATAAATTCAACTAATTCAACTTTATACACACACTTAATATAAATCTGCTTTATTGGAATGTGGATGCAAAAGCACCAACATCTGCTGCTACTTCCCTAATGAGCACCTCTCTCCATGCTGGAAATGTGAGAAAAAGCAAAGCAAGATCTGTTTGACAAAAAATCGAAACTCAAACTAATTTGCAAATTTATTAAAGTAGACTATCGTTATAAACTGGTGGTAATGTAGGTAAATAGACTTTCCTACATTTTTTAATAATTGAAAATACGGGTTTTAGTGGTCAGTCTCGCATTTTTTAAGGATCTCCAGTGCTAGACAGCTTTATTAAAGTAGGAAAAAAGACATCGAAAATGTTTAGCGAGGAAGGAAAGTTTCAACTTTTTGAAAGGATTCCATATGGGGCAGCTTAGTTTTGAGTTCAGTCTGTTTTCAAACCGAGAGTTTGAACAATCCGGATTTTGACTTATGTATTCTGGTGTGTTATCCGCCGATTTTTATTTATTTTTATTGGATTGAGGAATTAAATTGATTTTATTGGATCGAGGCAATTTTCTTAGTCATTTTTACATGTGGTATTGGCAATCCATACAGCATTAGAAGGTTAGCCATTTATAAATATATATAAAGGACCGTTTTGTGAGTACAGTCAAACTTCGATATAACGTACTCCCTGGGGACCGGTCCTAGGGGTACGTTATAACGAAGGGTACGTTATATCGGGGGTTAATTTGACGGAGTTTATTATTGAAGGGACCGACCCAAGGGGTACGTTATATCGGGGGTACGTTATATCGAGGTTTGACTGTATGACAAAACCAGTTCATCTTGCTGAAAAAGACCAGCTTTCGGTAAAGCGGACTGTAAGTTGTCTCAACTACGGCTATAGTTCACGTCGACCCAAAAGTTGTATCAGTAATAAAAATAGCAGACTCAGCCAATATTGAAGAATCAGAAGTTCTATAACAAACGAAACCTGATTGGATAACAAAAGGAGTTTATGGATAAGCCACATAATTATTATCACCCCCATGCAAATGTTGTTGACAGAAAAAGGTTGTTCTAATTCCGAAGAGAAGACTGCCAGCAACATTGCGTGTCTCTTTCTAAGCATATTATTAAAAATATGGAATGCCATTAACCGGCTCTAACCCACAAGCACAATTTATGTGATCGAAGAAAAGGAGTAATATTGCTGCTTCAGCACAAAAAATCTACAACAACCACTCTACAATGAACAAGAACACTTTTGATCCTAAATAGACATTCATGCAATTTTGGGCAATTTTTTTATTTTTGTTCCAAATATATGCCGTTGCTTAAAACACTCCACCCATAAAATCAAAATTTTTTGACACTTACTATGCAAAACCCCACATACCAATAGTCAATTAAAAAGCAGGTCAGACTTAAGATCTAGTTTCAGACCTGGCCGATTTTTCGCCTTGCACCCCCAAGCTAAATTTTCTTGATAAATAATACATTTATGCAAAAAGCAGTACGAAGTTCAAAAAATAATAGTTCTAAAAGTGTAGTGATTTTGTCATTTTATCAAGAAAAATCAGCCTGGCATACCAAGGCGAAGAGAGAGCACAGAATTTTAAATATCCAAAATCGCTCAGTTTGAATAAAATGGTCACAACAATCAAAGCGGTAAATATAGGCTGGTAATAGACTAAAGCAGTGCCAAAACTTCATTTGTTTTGTGATAGAGCCCAGCTAAATTTGGCCGTGTGTCTCACTTGAAGTGTGTGTGCACCTCCTCACCCTCTTTTTTGGCGCAGACAAGGGTAGTTAGGCAGGGTAGTCAACCGTGCGAGCAGTGGCACGTCACACAACAATTACCACTGCTACTCTTATCCACTTAAACCAACAGGGCCAATAAAATTTGTGGCTGCAACTTCTCCTGGATTTCTGCTTTACATACGACTTAAGAGGATGCTGCTCTGTGAACATAGGTTCCGCCTGTCTACGCCCAATTTTATAAGTGGATTAGAAGAAAAAGGAAAAATAAACTGGAGGAAAAAAGACTAGAGGTTTTTGTGGTTTTGCAACAGAAATTGCAACCGAAATTACCATTAGATTTGAAACTAATAGCAGATTTCCGATAAAAAGATACTACGAAATGTTTACATTGCATACAGATACAACAATCAAGTTTTTGTGAAAGAAATGCTCAAGCTTCATGCCAAAAAACGATGTCTCTTTAATTTAATTTTTTTAATAGTTATTTCGCTGGGCTCGAATGGAGGTAAGAAGTCGGAAGTCAATATTTATCTAACATTTTAGAACCTTGAGAATAGATTAAATTCTTTTACGGAACGAAAAAATGGTGAAGGCTCGCTGAGTTCCGGGACTCCGACTTCCTATCTCCATTAGGTCCACCGCATTATAAACCAATTGGTTATTATGTTAAAAATATCTATATATCGTCGGAAAACGCGAGTAGGGACTAAAACCCTAATTAAGAGTCATCAGTGAAATACCGTATACAGTAAAATTAGGTATACAGAAAAATTTGAAAACTTTTGAAAAATTTGCGTAGGTAGATTTTTGCCCCATCGATTACCCCCCGAAAATCGATGACATTTGTAGCAGTTTTTAGAGACAACCTGTAGTTCAAAAACACAATTTGAAGAAGAAAGAAATTTTAATAAATTTAGGCGTAATTTTGACAAGTCTTGTAGTCTTTTTTGCAATTTCAACTGCATCACGCACAAGCAAACAGTCTTTTTTAGTCTCAGAACATGCACTTTTGAAAACAAATCATTTGTTTTGCTAGTACTAAACAAAATATTTTCGCATTGTTTTCTGCCATCCTTTGTTGGTAGGATAATAAAGAGGGAAGAAAATATTGACATTTGGGCTGTAAGCTGACTCCACCTACTGCTACCACCAGAGCATTAATTTGCCACAGGCCCACAGCAATAATGTGCAAAAAACAAACAACTTTAAGAGAAAAAATACTAGTTGTCCACACTTCCTATAACTTTCCCATGCATTTCCAATAAAGTTGTGCCAATACTACTCATGCAGATAAAAAAAGAAAATGACTAGATTATATGCAAAAAAATCTGATAGAGATACAGTCGACACTCTCTATAAGATACACCTCTAAAGTTCGGGTCCGACACTTTTTTAACCTGATTTCTGAAATGTTTTGCCAAATGTGATTCGTCAGTCTAGTCGGAAGTATCGCAAGGATTCCGATTTTACCCATCGTTTTCGCAATCTATTGGGTTGTCTCATAATTAATGAGACTTTGTCGATTTGTCGTGCATTTAACCAAAACACTTTATTTGTCAACAAACATTCAACAGTTATTCATCAGGCGGATATTCGCCGTCGTACTCGAAGCCTAATTCCCACTTCTGCGGCCAAATGTCGATGCCTCGCTCATAAAATTCTGGTCAAAAAAAATATCTGGTCAAAAAAAGTCTCATTAATTGTGAGACAACCCAATACAATAGTTTTGCCAGTAAGACCCGCGACGCTCTCTATATAAGATACAACTAAATCTTAAAAAGGTGTATCTTATAGAGAGGGTCGCGGGTCTTACTGGCAAAACTATTGTAGATTGCAAAAACGATCGGTAAAATCGGAATCCTTGCGGTACTTCCGACTAGACTGACGAATCACATTTGGCAAAACATTTCAGAAATCAGGTTAAAAAAGTGTCGGACCCAAGGCGGGAACGAATTTTAGGAGTGTATCTTATAGAGAGCGCCGACTGTATAAGAAATAAAAATCACCCAGATTCCAGAATCCAAAACAGAATTTTGAAAATCGCTTTATAAAAAAAGTTATGGCCATCTTAAAAACCTAAAAGTTCTTGACACCCCTGTATATCAAACAAAATTCTTAGTCGACCTGCGTTTAAAGAATTTTAAAATTTGACATACAGCAAAAGTTATGGCAATTTAACAGTGTTAGAATTTCTGAAGACACCTTCAAATTCTGACCAGAGAAAAACGCTGGGTAACTTTTTTTCAGAAATAAAAGGCCGCTAATTTTTCTGCTTGCTACTTCTAAAGTCTATCTTCGAACTCATTTTTCTCAGATTTTTTAACAGGAGATGTTAGCATACACAGAGTGTTTTTCCAAACTTTCAAAATTTATGATAAAGATTATACTTCGAAATCATTATAAAAAGTACCCACCAAAAGGCAGTTCAAAGTGCATGTCCACGAGGAGTGAGTGACCAGTAGGTCTAGTGGTGCCTATGGTCTCACCATTCCTAGTCTCCAACTCTTGGTCCACCTGCAACCATTTGCCAGGCCCTCCACTGTTCATTGAGTAAGGAATGTGGTGGTTGATTAAGGGGTAAAAGTGCACACCCATCAACTTGTCCCACAACACTCCCTTGTTCCACAATTCGAAGGTTAGGCCTTGGTCCAGGCGGTTGGTCTCACTGAACACACACACCATGTATAATTAAGCCAATCAGCTAAAAGTCACAGGGACCTGCCAGTTAGCCACCCTTTTTCAGATTTTTTTCTCAGATAAAAGTATACATTTATGTGTAAATTTTCTATCTTATGTCCTTTTAGTATCTAAAATTTCCTTAAAAATCATAACCGTAAAGCATAATTTTAGAAAGATGCTTGGTTGTTGAGCTTTGACCCGAACTAGAATCTTGGCAATGTAACTTTAGGTCTATCTCGGTAAGCATGCAAATTTTTCAAAATCCGCCGTCAGATTCAGATTCTGCTGGAAGTTTTAGCAATAGGAACATCAGAAAAAAATACACGAAATTGAGTATTTTTAAAACATAAAAAATTTCAAAAAATAAGTGAGGCTAATTTGTTGAACATTAAAAGTGATAATGAACGTACAAAACGAATTCCTGTTCCCAGCTGGGTAGACTACCTTTGACAGCTACAGTTGTAGACTTGACATTCTGCAACTTGACAGTGACATAGGAGTGAAAGTCCTCTGAAAGTCAAAATGCTATTGGCCGTAATGTGAATATGAAATAGCTACCTGCAGCACCTCTGCCTTGAAGACGGGCTTTTTTGACTAAAAAGGTGGGACAGTTAGTGTGGTGATTCAGAACAGACACTTACTTGTGACACACAGCAAAGAAGGCAGATTGGACATGGCACTAATGGGGGTTAGGCAGTTAATTGGTTGCTTCCATTACTTTTTTCTCGCATCCAATATATGGATATAGCCTTGGAATTAAACAAATAAATCTGAAATAGGAATTCAGTTTACAAGCTTAAAAAATTACCAATTTAATAAAAATTCTGTTTTCGGCATTGTGTTTTTGGTCCATTTTTGAAAGCTTCTCTTAGGCAAGTTACTCATTATTTCGAGGCTCACCTAAATGGCTAACAATGGGGGTTGACTTGCCAGTCTTTAAAAATTGGGTCAAAAACATAATGCCAAGAACACAATTTTGAATTAGAGGGAGATAGTTACACAAAATTTTTTGTGTAAATTGGTGTAAAAAGTGTAACTTTGTGTAAAAAATTCTCACAAAATCACATGAAAATCAAACTCAAGTGAAAAGGCAAAACAAATTTTTTACCCACACCAACCCACATAAAATACTAGCAAAATTTTCATTAAAGAACCGTGGTTTTTAGGTGCAGCGGCATGTGAAAAATTTGAATTGGTGGGGGACACTTCTCTTTCGTCTAGAACTGGACTCTTTTGAGTCGTTTGAAATCATTCAAAAGAGTCCGGTTCTAGACGAAAGAGAAGTGTCCCCCACCAATTCAAATTTTTCACATCCCACTGCACCTAAAAACCATAGTACATAAAAACCATAAAACCATAAAATATATTATTATTATTAAAGAAAAATTGATCTATTTTTACTTATTTTAAAATTAAGAAGTAGAAGGCAAGACAAGTGGGTAAGAAGGGATTAGCTGGGAGAACACAAGTATATGGGAGGACATTTAGGTGGGGGTGTGTGCACCTAGGTGTCCACATCATCATTTAACATTAATTATTATTACTATTTATCGCCGTGTGCTGCCAATGGACTATTGCTGCTTATTTCCTGAATAATTCAATAGTTCTTTGTGGTGGAGGAAGGAAGGGCTCGTTGCTAGGACAGTTGTTTTTGTGGCTACAAATGCAACGGAGGTATTTGGTTGCAACCAAGGAATGGAGTGGTAAGCATGTCCTCATAAAACCTCTCTATCCAACTCAATCTGCAAAATCACTTCAAACCTGAATGACTCAGGTCTTTGAACAATAGTTGTACAGTCGGATCTCAAATTATTGAGCCCTGGGAATAGCGTGCCTATGGATTTTTCGGTCTGGTTAGCTGTAAATAAAATTCATTGTAGGGTACCAGGGCTACAGCCGTTTCTGTTTTCTGGGGGGTTTTCGACGTTCTCATTTCTGGATATAGTTTTTTACCGAAACAACCAGAACAACAAAATTCGGAGGTGGAAGTGGAGGTGGCGAAAATTTGAACATCCGAACCTCCAACCCATCTCCGTTGAGATGTGTCAAAAATTTAAAATGAAACTCTGCCTTTTTAAATTTCTTGGCATTTTGTTTAATTACGAAACTTTTTTCAGTGATTGAAAAAACCCATCGTGGTTTGGCAGACTTGGTAGTCAGTTACAGTTGAATAAAGTATTATCTGTTTTTACGTGAAGGTTAATGGAGGTGGATGTCGAAAATAGGATGTTGGATGTTGACGTATTTAAAAAAATTTTCGCTGGAGGTGGATACAGCAGGTTCAATAGTAGTCAAGTAGCTCAAAGTACTGTTTTGGTCAAGGCTGTTTATCCAAAAGACATAAAGTTGTAAAAAATCAATGTGCGCTAATAATAAGCTTCCTACTATGGGGAAAATAACAAACATGTGGGAAACTAATGGAAACACATTAAACATGTAAAGGAATAAAATGAAATTAATGATACTTAACAAGAAAAGTAGGCAGCAGGGCAACACCTCAAACACATCTATTTTTCAGTTATTTAGCTATAGTCACCTAAAACTTGAGCAGCGAGTAGGCAAGTATGTAGGCGTACGGAATATTTTTAGTGCATACACCAACAAAAAAATCATATAAAAGTGACATATTTCAACAAAATTGTAAAATTGTTCTGAGAATTATGGGAGGTGCTAGTCACACACACTGTGTTTAAAACACCAACGAAAAAGACCAAAACACAAATTAAAATCACACATTCAATATACAGGGTGAGTCTCGAATTTCTCCGAATCTGTTTTCGATTATTTAATTAAATTTTTTAAAGATATTTAGACATGCTTTATACCATTCAAAAGCTGAAGTTATAAGCATTTTTTCTGTTTAAACAAATTTTTGATATGACTTGAAAAAAGGGTATAAAAACCACTCTAAATTCAAGGGTTCGTTTTGAAGCTTTTTTGATTTTTTTCTTTTTATTTTGAAATCAAGATATCATAATCATAGCAAGCATACAAATAATAAAAACATAGTTATCTTGCCTCCACATGCTGTCCCTCATTCTCTGCTACCCAGTGGAGTCGGTGCTCATTGCTTTCAATGCTCCTGTTGACCATTTCCTGAGGCATTTCTTGGAAGGCCAATTCAATTCTCTACTGCAGATCTTGGAGACTGGGCACAGGGCTCGTGTAAACTTTTGACTTGATGTACCACCACAAGAAGAAGTCGCAAAGCGTGAAGTCTGGTGAACGAGGAGGCTATTTCAATTCCATTTTGAGTGCATGGAGAGTTGCGACCGATCCAGCAACCAGATAATTTCCATAATAATTTTTTTTCGTGCAAAAATATGGAATTGGCCGCGCAATTTTTCGACTTTTTCTCAACTCAAGATTAAAAAGAAATGTTTTTAACGGGTGACCCTGAATTAATCAACACAGTCCAATTTTACTTGTCTTGGCTTTAATGATTTTCTTCATAATATCCTCTCACGGTTGCAAATTCGTAGAGGAACGCCCTAAATTTTTTCCATTCGACTTATTCGTCTATCACAAATAGTCTACTTGAGCAAGTTGAGATGGTTTCCACCGTCTCCATGCAGTAAGTCATAGTAATAGAATCTTCTCTTGCCGACTGCCTAAAAAACGTGCCCTGTATACTAAGAAATTAACAAAAATAATACAGCCAAAGACCAGTGCCCTGTTGTGTGAATAGGTACTAGAAAAAGTTCATGCTCAAAGAGATGCGCATTTCTTGTCCAATGAAGCACAGCTTTCAGTTCTTTTTTTCAAGTTCCGGGTAGAAAAATGAATCAAAAGCATAAGTCTAAAGATGTATTATAAGCCATATAATGAAAAATCGACTTACTTTTGGCAGCGTTTCATTCCACATACTGCGCTGGACGAGTAGCTGCAGAAGCTTATGACGTCACCGTTCAACCACTGCTTTGGCTTAAGAGTCTTAAAGTCCACCGATCGTATCTTTATTTTTCCCGTCTTTTGTCCAGAGTCTCATCAGTTTTTAGTTTTTTAGCTAAATAAACAATAAAGTATCAGTTAAATAAATTAAGTAGTTAACCTTGGAATTTTCTTAGGACACAGCCAATATTGCTGACTATTTCTTTCAAGAACTCCACTTTGTCCGGAATTTGAGCGTAGCGATCGTCTATATATTTTCAGCCACTCATTCAGATCACGGTAGACAATTTTTCTGTTTCGCATTTTGACTCCACTTCAGAATGCTGTAACCCGCTGTTCGGAAAGAACAAATTCGAGCTGTTACAGGCAATGACTTAATACAAAAAACATTGAAAGCGTTGAACTCGCCTAGTTCGAAGTCCACGTCAATACTTGTTGGCGATGGGTCTGGACGCAGCTCCACCAATTTCTGAATCACAAATTTATAGGTTTCTTTTTTTGCGATCAGTTAGAAAGCAGAACACCACAGGGACAAAAGTATGAGCCGAACGAGCATAGATTATCTACAGGTTGTCTAAGAGAAGTGGCACGATGCCACAAGTTCCATCCGCTCCGATGTTTTTTTCAGTGACAAAAATATCCAAGAATTTGTCTATAAAAAAGACAAGCACTCGCCCAGCACCATTTCATCCATCAAATTTGAGAAAAACTTCATCTCGGTACATCTGGAAGTCTTTTGGAACCTAAAAAATATCAGTAGATGGCTTTAAAAAAGAAAAAATAACCACAAGAGATTGTAGATTCTTTGGATTGGCTGGCTCCAAGTTATTGTCGTGGCGAATATTGCGAATGTCGTTTGCCACAAACTATTGTCGAATATGACTTAATGCTTCTTGCGAGATTTCATTGAGTGCATTCCCAATAATGCGACGCGGCAGTTCTTTGCAGGAGAGAGCTTGCTTTTGGATTATTGCCTAAATGCAAGTATGCAATTGAAAAAGCTAATTGTCAAATACCTGAAAGCTTTTGTGTCTAAAAAGGGGGATAAACTTTTTACGAAAAAGTGATTGAGCGGATCAGAATTCCAGTCCGATGGACGCTTACTGTAACTATTTTTTTAATTATTACTTTTGTGTCGAGAAATAGTTACAAGGATAGTTACAATGGTCAAAATAGTCACAGGCGTTAACTATTATTCAAACGCAAAATTTTTAACTATTTCCCGCCAATAAATACAAAAGCTCATCCCTGCCACGGCCTTTCAAAGCAGTCAAAAATGCGCAGTAGGCAGGGCTCCCAAATCAAAATTTTGAAAATAAGGATATTTAGGGTATTTTGGGAAAAATGGAATTTTATCCAGTGCTTGTTCCTCTTTTGACCACCGAAAATAAGATTTCAACGTAAAATTTTGAAAAAAAAATAAGATTTGGGGTCCCAAAATAAGGACAAATCTTATTAATAAGGACATTTGGGAGCCCTGGCAGTAGGTGACTTTTAAAATTGACTAGAAAAACGAGTTTCGGACTTCTAATGGCTTCTAGTTTTCGAAATTCTATCTTTTAGAAAATTTATCTAATTTTTTTGAAAGTGGAGATTCTCAGCTTTCGTTTGCTACATAAAGTGACTTAAAAAAATGCAACTTTTCGCATTTTTCATGCAATAAAATTATTTTCCTCGGTTTTCCTCGTATTTGACGTAAAGTCTGGACTTTCCTCTGACCTGTACTCAAATTTTTATAGAAAAGATTGTAAATCTGATATTTATGACTTACATCTACTTTTTGATTTCACGTCGAATGGAATAATAATAAGAAATTTAAAATGGAAAAATCGAGGGTGTCCAGAGGTGGGGTTGAACTCGCGATTTCGAGGAAAATACCCTTTTTTCTAGTGTTAACGCAACAAAATGCAACGCTTTACCCACTGCGCTATGAAATTTGGAGAAAACTCACCTACTGCCCATTTTGAAAGGCCGTGCCTGCTTCGAAGTCGAAGCTAAAAACGAAAAACAGACAAAAACACAAAACCCGCGAATTCAAAAAATATGCACAAAAGTGGACAAACGCCAACGTACCGCAAAAATCACCACGAATTTTAGTTGTACGGGAAGATATCAATCAATTTGTATTTAGAAAATATTTTACTTCAGGAGTCGCTTTTCCCATCATCCTAATATTGTAAAATTCAATTTTTGGATTGATATGTTGCTAAACTAATCTTTCAATAGTAGATTACAAACGTTAAGTTGGCCTAATCGCTCCGCTGCTCACCGCTGAAAGTTTCCAACTGTACTTAGGATTCTGTACAATAATCGTAAAAACTCGTAATTATACTCGAAAATGATCAGGATGCCAGAAAATCTATGCCGACGAAATTTTAAAAGTAGCCAAGTTTTTTTTGACACACCCTGTGCACCAATCCAACATTCCTAACTTGCCAACCAAACAAAAACTCTCGACAAAAAACTGTGAACAAATTAAAATGCCCAATAATCGTAATAAAAAGCAGATAAAATCTTTTTTTGCAGGCCACCCCAAATAAATGGACTGCCAACCAATTTCCAAACCCCAATGGCATCATATTTCTTTTGCTCATGGCATGTTGCTTGTCTTCTACCAAAACTTTTTTTTGGGGAAAAGGAAAGAAGCCACAAAACTGGGGAGGCAATTATATATGGGGGACTATATAGGTAAAATAGCAGCAGCAGCCAACTAAAAACTTCCGATGCATCCAGCAACCTCGAAATACTTGAAACCCCATAAAAGAAGAGGGCTTTGAACTTTTTTGTGCAGGAGAATTTCAAGTTCTTTTACCACCTCCAGCAATACAAACATGCATGGAGAGGGGGTTGGGTAGACACACAACATGGAGACCAGTCGATAGCTGGCTGGCCAGGGGCACAGAAAGCCAATAATCCTTGCTACTAGCAACCAGCAGCATTGGGCACCACCCAAACACTGTTTTATGCAAGAAAGGAAACAATAGGCAAGGCAGACATGTTTTATGTTGGGGGATTAGGAGGGGAAGACACCTTCTCTTCTTGACTCTTGGTATTCCTTCTTGATTAGCTAGTAGGCAATAAGAGGTCAGACATTTTTTAACTAAACAGTTATCTTAACATGACAGCATGAAACCGGTACATGGTCAGCTACACGACTAGTCAAAAATGGTCAGTAGGTTACTTCTAAACAATTCAAGTGAATTTTGCGGGAAACTGAAAAACTCTTCAAATTTGACTATAAAACCGGGGTTCAGACCTCAAATGGCTTATATTAGGTTGTCCCATAAGTTTTGCGAAAAACCTTTACATTTTTTTCGAAAAGCAATTTTCATAAAAACATGGCAAAATGACACTTTATAGAACCAGAATTTCATCCTGAGCACGAATGCGGCCTCAGAAAGGCGTTTTTATTTGACAGAAATGGAACAAAAAAGGTCTTAAAGTGGCTTGCTCGCCGCCGATGGGAATATTTTGAAAGGCGGGTACCAGGTCAATTCAAAAAAGAATTATTATGCCAATTTTTTGAGTGCCCTCTTGTGATACGTAATTAAAAGCACTATTACCAATTAATAGCATTAGTGGCTCAGTGATAAAGCAGCGGCGGACGGTGAAAGTCGGCTATCGGTCCGATTCCGATTGGAAGCAATGATTTTTTAGTTTTACTGAAAGGCCGTGAGTTAGCCACCCTTTTTTGAAAATTTTGATGTTTGTAAAAAAAGTACCCATTTATGTGTGATTCGTTTTTTGCTCTTTTGAGGACAATTTTTTTCAGAAATTCGAATCATAATTTCGAAAAAAATGCTTACTTTCCGAGATATTATCAAAACTAGGATGGTCATCATTGTAAATATTGGCACTCTAACTTTGGATAATATCTCTGTAAGCAAGCATCTTGTTTAAATTCTGCTTTTATATTCGAATTCCTAAGGAAATTTTAGATGCTGAAGGGCATCAGCAAAAAGCATCGCCTTAAATATTAGAGTCATTTTTTACTTTACTTTTAAAATAAAAAAGCAAGACAATTTATTTTAGGTTAATCATTTTTTCTGCAGCAAATATATCTTTTTGTGGAAAAAATGTTTTTTTATTGCGACAACTTTTTGTACCTAGTTTAATTTATTTTGTGACACCTTTAATTTTTTTGGCTCTATATGTGTTGGGGTCCCCTCGAAAAAAATATGCCTTGGTCACCCCTGTTGATTTTTTTGAAAATTTTTCATGGTGTTCAATCTTGTTTTCTTGTGCTATATTATAGTTTGAGTGTTTCACGTTGTAATTCACTTACAATGATAGGCTAATAGTCTTCTTGCGGTATTCACTTGAAAATTCTTCGGCGAAATAAATGCTTTCATAAAATTCAAATGACAATGGGAGACTGAGGTGATTTGTCCTGTTATTTTTATTGTGATTTTGGCTTAGCAAAGGTAGGCCAAATAAACCAAATGTTTAACAGTCAAAGCGCAATGATTTATTCTAAATTCTAAAAACTGAAAAACAATATGTAGAATTGTCAATCCGCTTAACCATTTTCGGTCTTTCAAACCAAAAAGCAATTTTTTTGCTTTTCAGTCTTTTTTTGGGTTAACCAGTCCAGAGCTCAGGTTGAAATCAAAACTTGTAAGCAATTTTGATAACTTTTCACATTGGAAGTTAGTTAAGATCATAAAGCTTGTTCTTCTCAAAGTGGTGGAAAAATCTCAAAAACAAAAATTAAAAAAAAAGTAAAATCGGAAATTGTTAAGGGGCAGGAAAGGATGGCCCACCCTGTAGACGTGTTAGATTGAACTTAAAAAATTATTAATACCCCAGCCACGTTACTTGCAATAAATCCAACTGTCAATCATGCAGCCTAAGTCTCTGATGGACTCAGAACACAGTACATATCACAATTATCATATATTTATCGAGTTTTTAGAATTTAAAATAAATAAAAAAGCCTAGCACCTCATCTTGAACGGATACAGGCGAAAATCAGATTTGCTACAAAAAAGAATAAATTTGCCACGAAATAAATTATATTAGCTACGAAAAAAAATTCGCCACAAAAAAACATTTTTGCGACAAAAAAACTCTACTATATCCACAAAAACAATATTGCTACAGAAAAAATGATTAACCTTTAATTTATTTTTTTCAAGAACATCATTTGCTATATTTCCTCTAATTGGCCACCAGCCTCTAATATGCTTTTAGAGTCTTTGCACAATAAATTGGTAAGTTGCCTAAGAGAAGTCTTAAAAAATGGGTAAAATGCAGTGCCAAGAACACGCTTTTGTATCGGAGGGGGCCTTCTATTAAAATAAATACGGTAGCTCGTAGTAAAACCATGATTTAGGGCATTTGCTAGTGCAAAAAAATTACAGCAGAAATCTAAAGAAAAATCGTTTGTGAATAAGATTTACCAAAAAAGATTTACCAACCGTTGCTGGTAAATCTTTGCCTTTGAAGGCGCTTTTCAGTTACAGTTCAAAAAAAACATAGACGAATTTGCCACACCTTGTAATTAGGGGTTTCATGGCATTTGAAGCACACACAATCCACCACTTAGCTATTTGTCAAGACCCACAACCTACAATCAACAAAAAAGTGTCATCAAAACCCCCCTGGCATCCTTATTTGAGTCTTGCCAACCCCAAATTTGTGCCATCCAAAAAGACATTAAGGTGTGGTTAGCTAGAAAAGGCATTGTCATTTAAGTCTCTTGCTGGCAATCTTGTGGCCCCTTCATCCATTAAATGGCAAAACAAGCCAGACTAGTAGCAAACAACACGGTCAAACATCACCCTCCAATTATTGGGGGATTGGATTGCGACACAACACTTGCAGGACCCTTTTTTTGGGGGGGGGGCATAAAACATGATTGGATGAGCGGCAACAAGGACAGATTAAATTTTACAATTTCCTCATTTCCAGAAAATGCAAATCAACAATCGGAGTTCCTTCAAAGAATCTGCAGGGCAAGAAAAAATAACAGCCACAACAAATTTTCAATAAGTTGGAAAAAATAAAAAAAGTTGAAAATGCAAAAAAGCATAAAAGTATTTTGTAGTTTAGAGCATTTGCAGATTTGGCCATTTCGAATTAGTCCATTCAAAATAATAAAAATTAAGAGAAATTTGTTTTAATAAAAATATATTCATAACAACAAAAAAATCCAAATTAAATAACATAAAACTGAAAAAATACAGTCAAACCTGCGCATAATGACCCTGAAAAGTTCGTTTTCTGTTTGGTCTAATCAGGCATGTGCACGGGCCGGTCTGCAATTACGATAAAGTTTCGGGCTGACCCAGGAAGCCTGATAAACCTGCGAAATATATTTTTCTGTTAATAAATATTTTCTTTTTATGTAAATGGGCCAAAAGTTAAAACAAAAAAATGAATACTAAATTAATCAAACCATCTTCACCAACCCAACCAAACCTTGAAACAACAGCTAAAAACACATGTACACAGCCCAAAAAATTGATGAATGACTTGCTAGAGTATAGAGGGTGACACAAAAACCACGACGTGTCAAATTAATAAAAATCGAAAATGGGAGCTTTCGTGGCAGGACCCAAAATTTAAAACATATAAGAATTGGAAGATACGGATAAAGTGCCCCTTTTGGCGAAAAATGTGCCCCCTTCTGTAAAAAGTGCCCCTTTTTGTGAAAAAGTAGAAGTAAAAAAAATAGGAAACCAAAAATAACGTAGGCGTACACACAAATTGCATAATTTCGTTTTGTAAAAGGTAAGCCATAGTTGTTGCTTAACATGCACATAAATTACAAAAAATGCAAGAGATAGAAAAAACTGAAAAAATACAGTCAAACCTGCGCATAATGACCCTAAAAAGTTCGTTTTCTGTTTGGTCTAATCAGGCATATGTACGGGCCGGTCTGCAATTACGATAAAGTTTCGGGCTGACCCAAGAAGCCTGATAAAACTTGCGAAATATATCTTTCTTTTAATAATTTTTTTCTTTTTATAAAAACTTATAAAAGTAAAAAATTTTATAAAAAAAATTTTTTTTATAAAAACCTTTTTATAATTTCTTTTCGGCTAAACTTCTCATGGAGATATTTGTTTCAAGGGCATGAGGAATAAAAATTGTTTGTGTTCGAATTTGTATCGAGTTTGTTCAACTGTCTGGTCAAAAGCATTTTTTCAGAGAAAATTATGGACACAAATGAGCGTAAAACGAGGTTGTGTCACACAAAGAGTGTGAATGTGGCCTTAGGTTCCAACTACGCAAAACATTAAGTAAGGACGAAAAAAGAAGCATTGGAAATGTTGAATGGAAAAGTTGGAATTTCATCTGAATCTAGAGAAACTCTGTTGGCAGCTCGAAGCAATGGGCGAGCAGCTAGACACTACACTCATCTGGAAGCCAGTGGAAAAGAAACTAACCAAGCAAATTCTGCGTGAGCTAACTAAAGCATAAACAGTCGCAGAAGACTGGAGCACCACAAAAATGCGCTTAGAGCTGACTCGAATTATTCGAGATGAAGAAAAGCTTGAGAAGGAGGAGCCAACCTACGAACAGCTTGTTCAACGAACAGCTCACCTTCGTCGACGGTCGCTACCAAGTAGGACTGCTATGCAGCATCGACGCAGCAGAGCTGCCGACAAACTTTTGCCTAGCTTTTGGTCGCCAGAGCGGTTAACTGCCTAAAACCAACCTCCACTTCCCCCTCCGAACCTCCACCCCAAAATTTTTTCCCCTCCCCTTCCACCTCCACCCTCCATGCCCAAAAAATTTTCACTTCCCCTTCCACCTCCACCCTCCGTGGCTAAAAATTTCTCACTTCCCCTTCCACCTCTACCTTCCAGGAGGGGAGGTTTATAAAACCTCCATTTCACCGCCTCTAAACATTCGCACTCAAATCACATTATTGGATATTGCAATTTATTCAAACAAACAAACACAAATATCAGAGAGAAACAAACTTAGAATTGAATGAGATGAGAACCTTCCTCTTCACCAGCTTCGGACCCGTAGAGGACTTGTGGCCACCAGTGTTGATTATTGAACAACCGCTTTTTGCTGCACCTTTTGCCTTGGTCCCCCTATTGTTTTTTTTTCAAATTTTGTCCCACCACGCTACATTTACTGGTTTTTCTTCGCTTGTTTGTTTATCACATTTTATAGAATATTTTGTATTTTACACATTGTACATATTGTATAAATGTCGCATATAGATATGGGTCGAACACTTGTGGATGAAGTCGAAAGACCTGATGTAGCCGCCCTTCGCCTGAAGGATGCTCTCACCTACGATACCAAGCAAGCCATTTCCTTCTTCGTCGGTCTCGAGATTCTCAAGAATGAAAAACCTTGCGACATTTGTGGTGCGGCAATGCTTATCGAAAAGAGGAAAGAGCGTGTGGATGGAATACAGGTATTTCAGTTTACTCTATTGACAAGTTTGTGAGCAGTCATTTTTTTAGTGGCGATGCCTTCGAAACAAGAAACTTTGCTCTAGGAAGTCTATTCGGTACTTATACGGTTCCCCCCCATATCGGAATTTTTTCAAAAACAGGTTTTAACCATTTGTAAGCAATTCTTACACGCTAAACCCGATAAAAACGTTGTTTCCGACCACTTTCCATCAAAAATTTTGACTTTTTAGATTTTCTACCTGCTGCCTTCGGCAGGCAACCTACTCAATAGAAAGCCCCTTTGGGGGTACATGGTCAGGCCAAGGGCTGACCCTTTATATATCAAGAAATATATCAAGGAAATTTAACCAATAAAAAACCACTGAAAATATAAATGTAAAAATGCATATAAAAATTCAGCGGCAGTTAAATTATTTGCATGTTGTTTCAAGCCCTAACAAAAGAACAAAATTTCACAATAGTAGCAGCAATGTAGTATTTTCCCCAGCTTTGCAATGTTAATTTTAGTCATTTTTATACCCCTTCTCATTGCAAGCAGGCAGCTCTTTTTTCAAGAGATATAGATATACATTTTGAAGATGTATATTTCTTGATATATAAAGGGTCAGCCCTTGGCCCGGACCATGTACCCCCAAAGGGGCTTCCTATTGAAGTAGGTTGCCTGCCGAAGGCAGGCAGGTAGAAAATCTAAAAAGTCAAAATTTTTGATGGAAAGTGGTCGGAAACAACGTTTTTATCGGTTTTAGCGTGTAAGAATTGCTTAGAAATGGTTAAAACCTGTTTTTGAAAAAATTCCGATATGGGGGGGAACCGTATAAGTACCGTCTATTCGATTCGGTACCTTCTTCGCGCGCTCCCAACTCCCATTGGAAACATGGCTACTGATCTTCTACATGTGGGCGAATGACTATAGCAACAAACAAATCGTAAAAGAAACCGGGTTGCCTGCCCCTACCATGTGCGATTGGTTGAACTTTTGCAAAGAGGTGTGCCAAAAGCAGTGTTTGCGTGAGCTCACTCAAAGTGAGAATCTCAGTGAGTGAGAGTGAGCTCACTCACTCTCACTCTCACACTCAATTTTTCGATTTTATTCTCACTCACTCTCACTCACTCCAATATTTTCAATCTCAGTCTCACTCTCACTTGCTTACTTTTTCATTCTCAGTGAGAATTGAGTGAGAATTACATTTTTCTGTTTCAGGCCAAGATCAACACAGTCTTTATTTAAATTAAAGCAATGCGTACACCTGAATTTAAAAATAAAGAGAGACAATTAACACTGATCAATCAAGCACAATGTTTGCATCTACTACCTTATTTTTTACAACTTGTTGATGCAACTCGGCTAGGTAATTGTCAACTGCTGTCTTCACCTGTTTCTGCAAAATAATTGGATCAAGAGTTGGTGGCACGGCATCAGGCGAAACGGCATCTTCAATTGCAGCAACTGCCTTGTCTGCCGCCATACTCAGTGCTACGAATCCAGCCACTTTTGCAATTAACTCTTTCCCAGTTTTTGCTCCAAACAGTCGCAAAAATTTAGCCCACAACTTCTGTAATACACAAAAGTGACTTAAAATGCGAACACTCATCTGTAAAAGTATAACATACCGCTAGCAATTGGCTAATTGGCACAGCTGCCCTTTTCCCCACTGCCACTCCTGCCTTCACCAGTGCATGACGTTTCGGTCGCATTGAAGACTCAATAGAATCCAGGTATTTCATGTAAGCTTCTATTTTAGCAACAACAACACGACACTCGGGCGAATCCGACAGGGAGTCTTGGCTGCACATTGCTGTGATTTTTGCTGAGATTGTGCATTGACTCAGCAAGAGAGTCGTAGCAAATACGAAATTCAAAAGTAGAAGAAATCGCATTTGAGAGTAATTTTATAATCGAAAAAAAATTAAAATCAGTAACAAACTTAGAAAACTATATAAGAAAGCCAAACTTGGCGTAAGCCCTATCGAACGCTGCATTTCACAATGTGGATTGGCAACTGCCAGGCATAGGAGCAGGACAAAATTTGATCTGTTAAACGCAAAAACATTTGTCTACATTAATTCTAAAAAAACATTAACTAGTTATCAATGAAAATTCCAATGGCTTGAGTTAATAAAATATAATTTTTTTTTGATTCTAGTTATTCTCACTCGGAGTGAGAATCTCAGTGAGCTCACTCACTCTCTTTTCTCTACTCTCACTCTCATTCTCACTACCCTAAAATATTTTGATTCTCACTCTCACTCACTGCCTAAAAAATCAGAGTGAGTGCAAACACTGGCCAAAAGTAAGCGAAGAGAATAAATAATAATCTAATATCTTGTAAATTAGCTATTGCCACAATCAGCGCATGCTCGGGGGGAGATGGACGGTATGTCGAAATAGATGAAGCCAGCATTTGCAGAAGGAAATACAATCGTGGGCGTTCAAGGGTTGGTGCGTCTCAACGGGTGTTTGGCGGTGTTGAACGAGGCGATGGTGGTTGTGCATTCGCATTCCGAGTCCAAGATCGTAAGAAGAAGACGTTGCTGAACATGATCAGGAAACATATCCTTCCAGGTACCATTATAGTGAAAAGCGAGGCACAACATTTTAGGTACAACCATCATCTCGGATGAATGGCCAGCGTATAAGAAGTTAAGCAAGAGAATCGGACGCTATGTAGGATACAAACACTACACGATCTATCACAAAAGGAGCTTCGCCAGGTATATTAGACAACTAAAACTAAACGTCTCTAGTCATTTTTGCAGGACGGTCATTGAAAATGGAGTCCCTCTTCGAGTGCACACAAACAAATGTGAAGGACAGTGGACGCATATGAAACACGAGATAAAACGACTTCTTGGCACCAGCAATGCGAATACAGCGTCCTACGTGGAAGAAGCCGTGTTTCGACAAAACTGCCGAGCCTCAGGATGGGATATTCTAAGCAAATTTCTTGAGCAAATGTATCTCATTTACAATGTGTAATAAGTGTAATATTCATGTCTAGTCTTTAATAAACTTTGTTTCCGAAACACGCGCGAGAAAAATGTAGCGTGGTGGGACAAAATTTGAAAAAAAAACAATAGGGGGGACCAAGGCAAAAAGGTGATATCAATGTCCAATTGTACCTAGGTAGCAGGGCTGTACCGGATGTCAAAAAATATCGGATCGGATATCGGATACCGGATATGAAATAATATCGGATCGGATATCGGACATCGGATATGAAAAAGTGCCGGATATCGGTTATCGGATACCGGATATCGGATATTTTTAAAAATTTTCTCATAAAGCTTTATTCAGCCAATTTAATAACAACACGTGAAACAATCAACACTCATATTCAAAGTTATAAGCACTAAGGTTATGATGAAGCAACAATAGCATTTTCAAATTTAGCGGAGACAAAGATTTTCTGAGATCGTTCACAATAAGCCCTGCTGTAGAGAAGAATCGTTCACTTTCTGTCGAACCAGGTGGCGCACTGAGGTACTTTCGGACCAAAACTGTGAGAACTGGCCATTTGTTCGCATTTCTGCGCCAATAGACGAATGGATCGAGTGAACTGCTCTGAATAGGCTCAGCAAGATATTCGGCGACTTCTATCATAGTCTTCGATGTTCGCTCAAAGTCCTGCATTGGCACTTCTGCTGGCTGATTGCTGCGATCCTGAACAGAATTGACCACAAATTGAGAGACAATAGAAGAGAATATTTTTTACCAGAAGAAAGCTTTCCAATAGAGAGTTTATTCCTGTATCCGGTGGCGATTCGACAATAGTGTTCCTTTCACTTTCTACATCCTGAGTTATTTCAAGACCTTGTTCTTCAAGCCAACTTCGATACATCGGACGATCCTCCTCCTCGAAATAGGCCAGCTTGTAGCGAGGATCGAGCATTGTAGCCAAGCACAGGTTTCTAAACTAAATTTTGTACAAAACCGAAGAAAAATTTATTGTAAAATTGTGCCTGTTGTTTCTCCATCCAAGCATTCTCACTTCCAGAGAATTCGCAATTGCCGCGCAAACATTGCCGAGAGGAATCCCAGGTCTTTGCAAAAGATGAACCAAAGCACGAAAGATTGGAACTACTGAAGAAATTGTAGCCCTTCTTGATTGCAGATCAATTGTGACATTGTAGATCGGCTTGAGCATCTCGACGACTTTTCTCATTAATTCCCATTCCATTGGAGAGAAGCTTGGTGATCCCTTGACTTCAGCGGTAAACATAATGAGAGCTGCTTTGTTGGCGAGAAACCTTTCCAGCATCAAATAAGTCGAATTCCACCTAACTTCTGTTGCCTAAAATAAAAAAGTAAACTTGACTTTAAATATAATGAGCTACCTTGATCAAAATGTGTTTCGGCATTTCCAGCGATTCCTGTAGTTCTTTCAAGTACTCCCGGTTGATTGGCGATTTGCGTACCTTTCGAATCAGCTTCTTTACGTTCTCCAGAGTTAAGCTGAATTCAGGAAGAATAGACAAGCCGTCCTTGACACACTAAAAATCAAGTTAAGTATCTGTTTAAAAATAGAACACACCAGTTGAAGTTTATGAAGAAAACAGTCAAATGATTCGACTCGCATCAGCCGACTGGTCAATCGCATATTTGGTGCAGCATCGCGAAGCAGCATGTGAATCTTGTCAGCACTTATTTGAAATTCCTCGATGACTTCCAGAAGCACCACAGAGAGGTCGATTGCTTTATGACTTTTGATCGGAGTTGCGGCCAACACAAGAAAAGAAGGGTTCATGTCGGCGTCCAAAAAATGCACTGTCAACGAGATCAACGAATGGGAACTAAAATTCATAATACCCTAAAAAGTTCATTTGGGAATCTCAACCACCTGTCCTTTGAGCTCCAAGCGTCGGAGGTGAAGCAGAAGTACGGCACTTTTGATAAATCAGCGACGATCTTGCGCTTCAGCTGTGCATATATTTTTGGGATTTCTGTCTGCATGTAGAATTTACGTGACCTGAAATACGTTAAAGAATCAAGAAGATGAAAAGGGAAATCTTACTTGACTTTGTACTGTGGTGCGACGATATGAAGAAGGCGACGAAATCCCTTTCTATCCACAATGGCAAGCGGCGCTGCATCCACGCAAATCATTTCCCCAATTGTTCGATCGATAGCAATGGACTTGCGCCCGGTGCTGGTCCACTGATCTAAAAACAGTAAATGATTTTCACTATGAAAAGAAAGGAATATTTAACTGAAAGATTCGTCGATTTTGGGATCACTAGTAATTTTCATACGCTTGGGCGAAGGCTCTTTAGGTTTTGATTCCACTGGATTGAAGGCAAACGAGATACTAGGCTGAGAACCGGCTTGTTTCTGGATACGGTTCTTCTCATTCAGCATGGCTGCTTCTCGGCGCTTGAACAGCTCTGCATGCTTTCCTTGAAGATGGTACTTCATCTGATTTGTTCCCTTCTTCGGCCCAAGATCCACAGAGAAGTCGCAATGCTCAGCTTTGCACTTTACTATGCTTCCGTTTCTTACAAAAAATGCATCCCATTTTTGGTCGTTAGACATCTTAAAAGCCGGAAATGTGAGGTTCGAAATGCAATAAAGATAAAATAAAGAAGTGATTGTGCATAAAATGACCGAAAAATATGGTTTTTAGAAAAATTAATTCGAAAAAATTATTAAAATAATATCGTAAAATTCCTGAGCTCATCTGATTTATCCGAAATTCAGCGATTTTTTCGGATATCGGATACCGGATATCGGATGTCAAAAAGTGCCGGGTATCGGATATCGGATGTCGGATATCGGATATCCGGTACAGCCCTGCTAGGTAGGTATCCACTCCGAGGTGGTCGACTCCCAATTTGAGGGAATTTTTCTGAATAAGCGTACAAATGATGCTATTTTTATTTCAAATTGGTGCTTAGAACGGTTTGTTTTTATTTCAAATTGGTGCTTAGAACGGTTTGTAAAGAAAAAACCTTTTTTGAGCTTAGCAACACTTGAGAAACTGAGCTAGTCCCCCCTCCTCCAGGTGGACGTCCAGCTGCACAAATTGTGTGCAACCTGAAAATTTGGTGACAGAAAACGAATTTTTGATCTTCACTAATTTACTCAGGGCATCGTTTTCGGCAAGAAAAAACTGTTTTATTGCCCATTAAAAAAAAGGCAAAACGGGCAGAATCAAACATTACCCGTTTGATTTTTTTCTGCCCGCTAAACTCAAAATCACTGAACAAAAATTACTTTTCAGAATTTCAGTATTGTGGTAAAATGAAGCCATATAAATAGCCATTTTTTGAGAACCATTTTGACACAAAAGCAAAAAAAGGGCAAAACTTTTTTCTGTCTCAGATTCACCTATTTCTATCTCAGATTCACTCCTTTCTGTCTCAAACCCCAGGAGAACAAGCACTTTCAAAAAATTTTTCCCATAACGTCACATTTTAAGTTCCAAAAAATTTTATGCTACCTGAGTTTGCAAAAGGCATAACTTTTTTGCAAAAAAATGTTTGTTCGGCAAAAATGCTCGAGACATGGTGGAAACAACATAGGAAAATTAGCCCTTTACGGAATTCTTTTTTTCGAAAGTGCTTGGCATCATATGTGGTTTTGACTTAATCTGAGAGAGAAAAGAATAAAATCTGAGATAGGAAAATGTGAATCTGAAACAAAAAAGTTTTGCTCTAAAAAATCATATTTAAAAAAGCGTCGACAATTTTAAGACTATATAGTATATACCCCGATTTTGCTTCAAAACGACTAAAAAAGGTAAAACGCGAGCCAAAAAACGCGAGTACCGTATTTTCTCTATTAGAAGGGCAGTCTCTAATAAACGGGCACCACCTCATTTTTTACTACGATTTCAGAGTTAAGGCCATTTTTGATTGACAATTTCGCAATTTTTCAGGGGTTGAAAAATAGACCCTTCTAATAAAGAAAATACGGTAACTTTTTTGAGTAGAAAGGTGAGTATGGTTGTTACACAGTTAACTCGATTTTTCCAAAAACTTTTATCTTATTTCTTGTTTTTATGCTATTTTTTCTCTAAAATTTTGAGCAGGTCACCCCACGTTTGAAAGCCTAGAATGTTGACTACCCAATCGTATAAAAAATTCTTGGTTTAGTTCACAAAAATGTATATGTTTTATTACAAACACTTTCGAATTATTTTCGAACTTTTTGTTCGAAATAGTTAGACTAAACCAAGAAATTTTGATACGATTGGGTAGTCAACATTCTAGGCTTTCAAACGTGGGGTGACCTGCTCAAAATTTTAGAGAAAAAATAGCATAAAAACAAGAAATAAGATGAATTTTTTTTGAATAATCGAGTTAACTGTGTAACAACCCTAAAGGTGAATAAAGTTTATGCCAAATGATAGTCTAAGACATTGGCCCTACCGGAATATCTCGTCGCCACAGGTTCCCGTTCCCATGTCAAAGAACAACTTTCTATAGTATTTATCTTGTATAACTTTTTTGTAGCTGGTTTTTATTTCTTTTTTGAATCAGCTGAAAAAGGCGATAACTCAGCTGCAGAAAATCAGCTTGCAAAAGGGATGCCGTTTTTAGCGCATAAAGATTACTCAGGAGACGTTTAAGTACTATTTACAGTAAAAGACAAAAGGGGCCGCCAAGTGCACAAGTTCCCTATCTTGCTCGCAGCTTCAGATTTTGATGAGAATGGACTAAAATAAAGTTCCAATTTAGCCCGCTTGAAACCGAAAAACCGTTAGCTCACCGATCGGGAACCGGAAAACACAAAAAACCGGGATTCGAAACCGGATTCCGGCCAGATTCCTGTCCGGTTGCCAATACTAATCCTAATTACTATCATTGCTCCAACAAATGCAAACTTTTTTAACAACCTTTTATTTGAGCAAACATGTGATCAACAACAATGAAGAATCTACTCGGACAACAAGTGTAATACTACTTCTTTGGCGTGGCAGCCTGAAAACGTGTATTTAGATATATAAATTCAACATCAATTGGGGAAAGTTACCTTCGACTCAAGGTTTTCAATCTTGTATAGAAGTTCACGCAAGGCGTTGTTGCTGACAACTTTAATGCGCGCCACCTGTTTCTCATGTTCCTCTTTAATGCGGCCCACCTGTCTCTCATGTTCTTCTTTGATGCGGCCCACCTGTCTCTCATGTTCTTCTTTGCTGCTAGCCAACTCATCACACTTTAGCTTTAGAGCTGTCTCTCCCTCGATTATGACAAACTTCAAATTCGTCGTCTCAAGTCGAAGCGTACGCAGTTCATCTAGCATATCCTAAAAAATCAGTATTTTTGACATAGGCATCTGACCTACAGCAAAATCGAAATTATTATTTTTTTAAGAAAAAACATAAATTTTCTCGTGTTATCTATAAAAAATCTGGTTCTTTATGGTTATCGGGAATACCCTAATATTCCTCGTTAATCTTTTTCCTGTTTAATAGCTGTATTGTGCACATAATAAGATAATAAATTGTAATATACGATATACGTAAACATTTACTCTGTGTATAAGGTCTTTCTCAGTCGTGGCAAGACAATTTATGCGTAAGAATCGGGTATTCCCGGTAACCATAAAGAACCAAAAATCTTTTTAAAATTGCAGTCAATTTTTCAATTTTCATGACATGATGAAAATTAAAAAAAGACCTAAAGAAAATTTTGAAAACGAGTCTAGATTTATTTTAGAACTAACCATTCAGTGATTCTATTGTTTTATCTATAATATTGATCACTTTATTATTGTATATTGCAGACGTAAAATTCATAAAAGTTTGGAATAAAAGAGATCACACAAACCCATTTAAAGTGATATTTCGACTTTGCTCTAAATCAGTTACCAACTTCAAATATTTTGGTGCAATAGTTTTGCCCATATCTTGCATTCGAAAAATAAGTAGTAGTTAGGCTAAACTTTTTTGAAACAAATAAAAGACTTGAAAAATCAGTGTACGTCAAGTATTGAAAAATTTCACAAATATATTCTGCTGCATTCAACATATTTTAGTGAATATTCAGAGAAACTGAGAGAGTACTTGTTTTAACAAAATAAAGTTGACGTAGGAAAACGATTAAATAATAATTTCATATTCGAAATTGAGTGCCAAAAAATGAAATATAAGTACCTGTAGAGCAGACAAGTCGCCACCAGACTTAGTTAAACTATCACTCGAAGACTCGATGTTCTAAAAGACATATAATGGAATCTTATTTAAATACCGTAAAAACTCTAATAGAAGCCCCCTCTCTAATAGTAACTCCCCCTCCCTCCTTTTTTTACTAGGATTTCAGAGTTAATGCCATTTTCGATTGACAATTTCAAGATTTTTAGGAGGTTGAAAATAGTAAACCCGGGGTTTCTATTAGAGTTTTTACGGTGATTGCAGTAAATAGGGTAATTACTCCTTGGGCAGAATTGCCGGCTAATTCTCCGAAGTCAATTGCTCGCAATGGAAATGTCTGAAAATAAGTTGAGGAAAAAATTTTATAAGAAACGTGGCTAAAACAGGCTTAAAAGTAAAGCTATTGGATTGACTTCTTTTACAAATTGGTCAATTTTTAGTCAAATCAATTAAATCCTAGTGAAATTGGCCGAAGCTCGGTCAATCGACCGGTTGAACGGTCAACACCAAAATCGCACTTAAAAGTACTTATAGCCAAAATTTTGACAAAATTTAAAGTATTTAACATGATTGTAAAGTTTACTTCTCCAGGATGCAGATTCGGTACTCGAAATTCAGCACCCTGGAATCAAAGGAGGTAGTAAGAGGTCAAAAACTAATTAGGGACCCTGATAAACTGTGAAATGAAAACATTCCAATTTATTTTGATTTTATTATTTTTCATGTTTTTAATACGAACAACATGCCCATAGCCATCCCTGGATTTGACCACAAAATTTTGTTTTTAAATGTGCTGGTCACAGTTCCTGAAGGCCCCTCGTAATTTTTCGGCTTACAAGATAGTCCCTGAAATTTTGAGCAAGCTGTTTGTCCTCAAGATACTTGTTGATCGCATCCATTGATTTCTGGGCACTTTGATAATATTGCTTCTTGTTGTTCTTCTCCGCCTCAGGATTCATCTTCATAATCTCCATGTGTTCTTTGACCGCCCATCTCGGAACCTTTAAAAATAATTATTTCAAATGACGGGACTCATTGGGAATGTACGCCCCAAAAATTGTGCCTTGGTCCCCCCTGTTGTTTTTTACGCACATCAAATAACTCAAATGTTCAAATGTTTTATTTCAAATTTCCGCCATTTTTTTAAATGTTTATAAGTTACATTGTGTAATTGTAAAATTGTGTAATTTTGTTTTCAATTCATTAAAAAAGTAAACTAAATTATATAAGCCAACGTGCGTAAAAAACAACAGGGGGGACCAAGGCACAATATTTGGGGCGTACATTCCCAATGAGTTCCCAAATGACGACACCTGAAGTAAACTACCTTTCATAGTTGGATCGCCGCCGCCGCCACCGGCGCCGGCGGCAAAAATAAAAGCACCGCCGCCGCCGGCGGTGGCGCCGGCGGCGAATATGAGGGCGGCGGTGGTGGCGGCGGCGGTGGTAGACTAAAAAAGCGGCGGCGGCGGCAGTGGAGGCGCCGGTGTTGGCGTTAGCGGCAAAAACTTTGTGTTCTTGATTGCGCAAAAAGTGCACTATTTTCAAATGTCATAATTTCAGATTTTTTTTTAAATATCAACTGGACAAATAGTCAGAATAAATGGCTGAGAACGAACAATGAAAGATAACTAAATACAAAAATTTTCTAAATTTTTCTTTGTCTTGTAAGTCTTTTCGCATTTGGCTGAGATATAGATCAACAGCTTCTTTGCAACGCCGTTTATCTCTTTAGCTGTGAAGAATTGAACGTGAAGAAGCACTTTCGTGAACGTAACCAGTTGCTGCGTCTCGAGCATTCATTTCCAAATGTTTTGGCCATGTTGTTCTAATAGCACCTTTCGACGCTACTTGCATATACCCCCCCAACTTTTTTAAAAGTGTTTTTAAACACCCTATATCGACTCAAAATCGCCTCAGAAGTTCAAAAAAGACATTATTTTTGAGTTCTGGTCTATAAAAAATCGAGTTTTGGGCATTTTGAAATCTCGACCATATGACTGTTTTACCCTGTTTTTCAACATGGGACTTGGCAAAAAGTACCTCTAAATGCATTTTTGATCGAGAGTCTTGCTCGGATTCATCTCTAAGGTAAGTGAGTGCGCGCATCTCTAACCAACCAAGGGGTATATGTTTGGGGGGGTGTATATGCAAGTAGCGCCGAAGTTTCTATCAGAATAAGGCAAATTATAGGGATGTGATTAACAAAGATGAAATTGTTGAGATAAAGAAAATAATGTTTATTCTCTCTCCTATTAAAGCCTTTACTAATGTTCTACAGGCGAGCCATAAACCCACCCTGTCTTTAGTACTCCCTGGCTTACTATCTTTGCTAGAGATGTTAGAATCTAGGGTTGGGTGATGGTAATTACCAGTGGTAATTACCATGGTAATTACCGGTAATTACCATTCTATTTACCACGTATTGTGAAATTCTGGTAATTAAAAATAACACCTCTTCCTTATTTATCGTTTCTGTACATTTCTGCCTTGTTCTTTAGCTAATATGTTGGTTATTTTTAAGGAAGATGAAACCCAAACCTTGGTGCTGGACTTATTTCAAACAAGCAGAAGAAAAGGATACAAAAGGAAAACTAGTCGTTGTCGACTCATGTCTATTTTGTCAATGGAAGTGCGGCAACAAAGCAGATCGAATGAAGGAACATCTTGAGGTTAGGTTCTTCATTTTCTATTCAGCACAAGTATGTTTGTTCGATTCAGAACTGTAACAGAGTCGGCACTGAAGCGAGAAAGCAAATCAATTGTCTGCTGAAGAAGCCAGCTCGTCCAGTCCAATCCAGTGTTTGCAGGTCGAGAACAACAGGTAAAATTGGTTTCTTATTCATTTTGTTTATACATGATTAAGTTGCTAGCAGAGTGGGCTTCATGGTTGGCCGGAACTGGAGTATTCTGTGTGGACAAGCGTCGTTATGCCTGGGATGTGGTCGAAAATACGGATGCGCTCACCTGGTGGAAAGGATTCTTCTCGGATACACTTCTGTCGAAGGTCGTTTCGATGCTCCACATTGTGCCAATCTCAGCTGCACCTACAGAAAAAAACTGGTCCCTTCGGGGTGGAATTCACACGAAGTTGCGTAACAGGTTTTTAGTCTTGATTTTGGGTTGGAAGACAAATTTGCTTTCAGGATGAAGGTGGACACAGCCTCGCAGGTGACATTTATTAAGCACAACCTTCTGCTAGAATATGGGCATCTCTTCAAAAGCAAGCAAAGCGAAAACGCAACAGAAGAATCTGAGGTCGAGGAATATCCGATAGTCGAACCATTCGAAAATTATGATGAAAATGTTAGTTTTGATGTTGAATATGATGTATTTTTGAATAATTTGGATTGAATTGTTATGATTTTCTCAAATAAAATCTTGGTGTCAAATTTTATATTTACCATAGATTTTGGTAATTACCATGGTAATTACCTGGTAATTACCGGTAATTACCACTCGATTTTAATTACCATGGTAATTAACCAACCCTAGTATTTATTATAAACATCTTTTTTACACACAAAGAAGGATTACATTATTTCATTGAACACAAGCTTATCATTATTCACTCAAGATGACGCGCAAAATCATAATCGATTAAATTTTGCAAAAATTAGGCGAAAAAAATGACTGGGGCCCCTAGGGTTCTAGTGAGTGGGGCCCCTAGGGTTCTGGCGAGTGAGGCCCCTAAGGTTCTGGCGAGTGGGGCCCCTAGGGTTCTGGCGAGTGGGACCCCAAAGGTTCTGGGTAGCTAAACTCTTTCTCGAACTCTTTCATACCCTTCAAGACCCAATAGAGCACACAATTTCAACATTTGGAAAATGTGTAGATGGCTCATCTTGGGTGCCCAAAGAAAGTAAGGTAAAAAGCCTACTACTATAAACAGAAAGAAAGAGTGATTCCCAAAAACACTCAGAAAAAGAACTCTACGAATAGTTGTTAAAAAAATAAAACAATCAAACAATAATTTATAGTAAAACTTCTCAAAAGGAGAAAACCTTAAAAGAAGACGAGAGCTGAACTCTTTCAGAACTCTTTCTCTATCTTTTGAGTATTGGATGTCTAATGCTAGTGACGATATTTCGCCCTTTAAAATCGGGAGATAACTCGGAACTCCGAAAAATTTTACATCAAATTTCATTTACCTTCGAAAATTACACAAAATATTCTCACAAAATTGTTCTGATAGCTTCTCCTTCCTCTGTTCCGAAGAATCCTCCTCCCTTCGATGCGTCTCCGGCTGCTCTGCGAATCCTTTTTTAACTTTGCGATACAATTATCTAGCGTACTGTCTTGGTTCCTTGCGATTTCCAAGTTAGCATATCTGTGCTGGACTTGTTCGGCAGGTAGCTGAATCACATTTGTAGGTCCAAGTCGAACGAGTAGAATTGTTGTACTAACCAGTTGCCTTATCCAATCTGCAGTTTTGGAGATATCTTCGTCATTAAGGCATCCAGATGTATTGGGATCTAACGCACATGCAACCATGAAAGTCGGGTCAAAGTTTGTTCTGTCCATGTTCAGAATATTGGTAAAGCGTTCTTTCAAATTGTTGCGATCATTTCGGATAACAACTTTGGCTCACTTGGCACCACTTCCTGAATTAATAGCTATGAATAATAGTAGTAACTGGTGAAAATTACATCAAATTATTCAGCGAGAGAACAAGTGCCCTATGTATTCTAGACAGTGAGATGGTGACTTTTTCTGAGCCTGTATTCTTTTAGCACTTCGATAAACGGTCCTCCAATTTTCGCGATCAACGCAAATACTGAATTTTTTGAATTGTTTATAAAGTTGCGAAATTTTCACCTCTATTTCATTCTCTGTCAAGTGCACCAATTTTCCCTAGCAATGGTTTTTTCTAGCAATCCTCCAAAAACGCTTGATAACTAATTGCTGAACCCAAGCGTGTAGCAGATGTGTGCTGTAAAGCTCCGGTTCCGTTGCGAACTTTTAGGCGGTGCTAATACCATGCCTGATAGTTATCTGTAAAAGTTATGGTTGACCAATTTTGGTTTTGCTGGTGAATTCACCGAAATTTTCGGCTTGTTATTTTTATGGTGTTTCTTACTGGTCGTTTTTCCATTTTAGAGTATCGTAAGTTGTGCTTGCTGGTATATTAAAGAGGATGAATATGGATAGGATGCTCAATGATGCGGTCTGTCGTGTGAGTCTACTACTTACTTTCGGCTCATTGATGTGCTCAGCTAGCGAAAATAATTCGAAAAACTCTACTGTTTTCTACAATAGTCCTATTCTCACGTTGGTCTGGGTGATCGGAAATCTTGTGTGGGCTTTTATTTATCACTTATATACCGTACTTTTTCTATTAAAAGCCCTCCCCAAAATCAGGAATTTTTTAAACTTATTTATTGCGTTTTAACTTGCTATTGGTTTCGACACCCAGGCATGTTATAGCTGGGAAAAAATTTGGGCAAATTTGGGCTACATTTTAACTTGTTATACTGACAAGAGTCGATTTTAAAAACGTAGGTGAAAAACTTAAAAAATAAATAACGAAATTCCCGATTTTAAGGAGGGCTTCTGATAGAGAGAATACTGTATATGTTATTTCCTAATTGTTTTTAGTGTTGCCCTCCTCATCGTTGTTGGTGTGATTATTTGGTACCAGTATCTTCCCATGTAAGTGTTTTCTATACATAGCATATAATGATGGATAATTTTTTAGCGATGAAGATCAAGTAGCTGCCAATGATGGTGCTACCGCCAATCCTAGTGACGTCAATTTCAGTCCGTTTGGAAAAGCAGCTTCTGGTTCGGATGTTGTCGCTGCTCCTGTTGTGATCTCATCTTCTCCGGATGTCATTGACGAAAAGAGGGACTAGTATCACATCAGTGTCGTCTATCTTTGTGTAGTGAAAAAACACTTCTTGTTTGATATTGCGTGATGTATAAATCGAATGTGTGTATAAATAATTAAAAAAGTAAAGTTAGGTTTCTTGAGATCAGTTTTCAGGTCCCAGTTAAGGATTTTCAGTGGGTGATTGAACACGGGTAAATGATTGGGCAAGTCAACCGTTTTACGAAATTGGTATGTATGCATGGGTAGCGGCGACCATAGTTGCTGAACGGGTTATTCCCGGAAAGTGGCCGAGTAATTTTTAAACTGCGATAATCGTTCAGAATTTTTTCAAATGTTTAAATAAATTTTAACATAATATTTTTGTATATTTAAAAAAATGGCCGAATGTGATAACACTATCAGGTAGCCCTATGATTCTACTGGGTGGGCAAAGAAATTCCCAGCATTTCAAATGCTCATAACATTGATGAGACGTCAATTTCGACTTTTTGATTATGGCAAGTCCTAGAAAAAATATGCATTTTGTTTGGTATAATGTCAAAAACACGATTTTCGCTTGTTCCCTCTGTGGTTTGGGTCCTGATCTGTGGGTGCCCTCTGGATGGGCAAGGGCTAAAACCATAGGGGGACCAAGCGAAAATCGTGTTTTTGATATATACCAAACAAAATATATATTTCTAGGATATGCCGAAACCATTGTCGAAATTCGACGTCTAAAGTTATGAGCGTTTGAGAAATGCTGAAATTTCTTACCCCAAAGGTATCATTTTGCACCATCTCTGATAAAAGTAGATCAGAAAAGTGAGAAGTATGAACCAAATTATTTTTTTTTGCTTCATACATTTCTTTTTCGTTCTAATTTTAGAGATGGTGCAATAAGTGATACCTCGTTAGAAGCTAGAATCACATGGCTACCTGATGGTATTATTACTTTTTTAAAAAGTCGCAAAAATTTATTAGAAAGAAGGATAAACATTTGCTTTAAAAAAAGATTTGCTGCAAAATTCCGTTATGCCCAGTATGAACTGGCAAAATATTTCGAAAATCAAGATAAACCCCAGGTAGGAACGGACTTTGCAGCCTCTTCCTTTCGATTTAAAAGAAAGAATTGCGTTTTATCAACAGACGGTAACAACAGAGAGAACAGTGAATATCAAATCTTTCTTTTATGGATTGATAATATTTCCTCCTTCTTCCGGAATCTCTTCTTCAGCCACATTTTCAGAATTAGACAGGAAGTCCTTGTAGAGGAGTTTGTATTTGATCTCCGCAAGACGAGCTTTCTTCTGCTTCGGCATATCATCCACGGTGATCTTGTTAAGTTTTTTCTTCAGACTCATTGCCTTTGCCGGTCCAGAGCTGAGCTCAGGGAGCATTCTCGATTGACGGGAGTCTGAAGCCATCATTGCCATTGCGCCAGCGCTTTCGATGATCTCATTCGGCAAAGTCGGAAGAGGCAGCGGAGCTCGATTGAAGTCTGTACGGTAGATCGACGAATACTTTATCTTTTCGAAGCTTCTGCTGTCACGAAGGATGTTAGAGACTCTCTCCACTTCTGGCATGTTCTGAATACGTGCAGCAGCTCCCATAGTACCATACGAAGCGGAGCAGTTTAGGACATTGATCCACGTAGCAGTCCCGGCAGGCGGAGCACTCAAAGACAGTAGATCAAACTCTTTGATTGGCACCTTCAGTTCATTCACAGTAGCTTGATTGAGGAAGACCAACGAATAGATGTCCTTCTTTCTTGGAGTGAACAGACGACCGAGGACGCATTCGATCAGATTCGGAATCATTGGAGACGTAGTGTTCAGCACCTTCTGATCTTCGACGTTCGCAATGGAAAAGTTAGCAGCATTCCCCACCACACCAAGGAGCTCGATGTGCTGGATCAAGTTCGAAGTCACCTAAACAGAGTCGATTGACATCTATAGTGACATACTATTTCTATTTACCGATTTCTTCAATCTGATAGGATGATTCTGCGAGTTCCCGTTTCGCATATGTCCAGCGTACGCCTGAAGGGTGTTGTTCAATCCAATTGAAAGTCCGATCATCTTCTCAATTGTTCTGATAGCTTCTCCTTCCTCTATTCCGAAGAAAGCAACGAACTTTTCTTTCATCTCTCTATCTGTTTCAGCAGGGAACTGTCGATTCGTAGGCCAATCTTCGATTTCAACAGCATTGGCAATATTCATTGGCTTAACTCCGGCACCGAAAGTGATCATACCACATAGAGCATCAGCTAGGAAGAACTTCACGATCTTTCGTTCATCTGCAGTTACGTTCGATCCCGATCCGATAACGAAGTCTGCGGCATCCTTGAGCTCTTGCACCATCGCAACCAATCTCCAGGCACCATGATAGCGAAGGCGAGAGATCTGAATAATGATTGTCACAGTCATACATTACTGTCGCTCTGCTCTACCTGACGATCTAGACGAAAACTGAGGTCTTGACCGACTTGAACTTGACGAATGTAGATGCAAGGGTGATCTGACTCAATGACCATCTGCTCAGATCCAGGAGCCACATGCAACGTTAAGCCACTTCCAGCACCCCAGCTGACCTTCTGCAGATAGCTAGGATCATGCACCAATTGACCAAGGAAGCCAGAATTCATTGATTCGATTTATCTTGTATAACTTTTTTGTAGCTCGTTTTTATTTCTTTTTTGAATCAGCTGAAAAAGGCGATAAATCAGCTGCAGAAAATCAGCTTGCAAAAGGGATGCCGTTTTGCGCATAAAGATTACTCAGGAGACGTTAAAGTACTATTTACAGTAAAAGACAAAAGGGGCCGCCAAGTGCACAAGTTCCCTATCTTGCTCGCATCTTCAGATTTTGATGAGAACGGACTAAAATAAAGTTCCAATTTGGCCCGCTTGAAACCAAAAAACAGTTAGCTCACAGTTCGGGAACCGTAAAACACAAAAAACCGGGATTCGAAACCAGGTTCCGGCCAGATTCCTGTCCGGTTGCCAATACTAATCCTAATTACTATCATTGCTCCAACAAATGCAAACTTTTTAAACAACCTTTTATTTGAGCAAACATGTGATCAACAACAATGAAGAATCTACTCGGACAACAAGTGTAATACTACTTCTTTGGCGTGGCAGCCTGAAAACGTGTATTTAGATATATAAATTCAACATCAATTGGGTAACGTTGCTTCAACTCAAGGTTTTAATCTTAGTAAGTTCACGGCATTGTTTGCTGACAGCTTTAATGCGCCCCACCTGTTTCTCATGTTCCTATTTGATGCGCCCCACCTGTCTCTCATGTTCTTCTTTGCTGCTAGCCAACTCAGAGCTTAGAGCTGTCTCTCCCTCGCCTAGGCCCTAATAAAGAATTGTGGGCAACATTTATTGCTTGGCCCCAAGCAATAAATTATGTTTTTTTTCAAACTTTCTTTTTGGCGTTCTGGTTTTTTTATGCCTCAGTTGTTTGGTGAACATTAGTTATTCATTATAGTCGTCTACAAAACAATAGTTCGCACAAAATTCGTGGAAAGTGTCGCCCGTGTTGATGTCACAGCTCTTCGCTTGAAGGATGTCTAAAGGCTACAACACAGAGCAAGCTATGGGTTTCTTTGTCAATATCTGTTTGCACAATGAAATGCCACTTGCGAGAGTACAATCGAAGAACAGCGCCCGAAACGATGGAATACAGGTTTAGTATGCACATCTTTAGATTTGTTTTCTAATTTGCTTATAGTGGCGATGGGAGAGGAATCGAAAGCTGTGCTCACGACGAACAATTAGAACGAATTCTTGGTTTGAAAACTCCAGTTGCCGTCTGGAACTCTTCCTAGTAATGGTCTACATGTCTCTAGTCTCCCCACTGTGTGCGATTGGTTAGCGATGTGTCGGGAGATCTGCCAAAAGTACGCTCAAAATTTTGGGGCGCACACCGGCGCCGGCGCCCGTGCAACTATGGTTACAAGCATTTTACCGTTTGCCACAAGCGCTAATTCGCGAGGACTGTCGTTGAAGAAGGAGTCGATCTAAGGATCGACACGAACAAGTGCGAAGGACAGTGGGCACATATAAACACAAGATCAAAGGGCCTACAGGACAAAACGCCTGGCGGCGGCTACGTTGAAGAAGCCGTGTTTCGCAAGAACTGTAGAGCTAGGGGACGATGCTCTCTAAATTCTTCGTGCAAATCTCATTAATGTATAACATCAATAATTCTGTTTAATTGTAAATGGTGTAGTTACATGAATATAAATGTGTTTACCAAAAATCAGAACGCCAAAAAGAAATTTTGAAAAAAAATATAAGGTGGGACCAAGCAAAAAATGTGGCCCACAATTTTTTAATAGAGCCATAGAATCTTATTTAAATTCCGTAAAAACTCTAATAGAAGCCCCCTCTCTAATAGTAACTCCACTCCTCTTTTTTTTTACTAGGATTTCAGAGTTAAGGCCATTTTCGATTGACAATTCCAAGATTTTTAGGAGGTTGAAAATAGTAACCCCGGGGTTTCTATTAGAGTTTTATAATGATACATTAAATAGGGTAATTACTCCTTGGGCAGAATTGCCGGCTAATTCTCGAAGTCAATTGCTCGCAATGATGTCTGAAAATAAGTTGAGGAAAAATTTTATAAACGAGCTAAAACAGGCTTAAAAGTAAAGCTATTGGATTGACTTCTTTTACAAATTGGTCAATTTTTAGTCAAATCAATTAAATCCTAGTGAAATGGCCGAAGCTCGGTCAATCTGACCAGTTGAACGGTCAACACCAAAATCACTTAAAAGTACTTATAGCCAAAATTTTGACAAAATTTAAAGTATTTAACATGATTGTAAAGTTTACTACTCCAGGATGCAGATTCGGTATTCGAAATTCAGCACCCTGGAATCAAAGGATGTAGTAAGAGGTTAAAAACTAATTAGGGACCCTGATAAACTGTGAAATGCAAACATTCCAATTTATTTTGATTTTATTATTTTTCATGTTTTTAATACGAACAACATGCCCATAGCCATCCCTGGATTTGACCACAAAAATTTTGTTTTTAAATGTGCTGGTCACAGTTTCTGAAGGCTCCTGAAGATACTTGTTGATCGCATCCATTGATTTCTGGGCGCTTTGATAATATTGCTTCTTGTTGTTCTTCTCCCGCCTCAGGATTGTTCTTTGACCGCCCATCTCGGAACCTTTAAAAATAATTATTTCAAATGACGACACCTGAAGTAAACTACCTTTGCCTCAACGTTTTTCTCCGTGAACTTTAAAAACTGATCGAATAGCTTTTCAAGCTGTGAATTCGACATACTGAAAAAAGTTAACACTAAGTTTACAAAGAATCCGCATGCGAGTGCGTAATCACGTTCACAATGGCACTTGAAACTGCAAAAAAAAAAATCGTTAAACCGTTTGATAAAACAGTTATATAAACCCTGCAAATGGTTTGCTTTTAGCCGTTTGCTTCAAAAGGTTTACAGCGTAGTATAGAAAAAGCCAAAAAAAAATTTATCTTTTAATTTGCGTACATGCATTTAATGAAGTCCACCATGTGGTCCGCATGGGAACCGCATTGCGGATGCATTGTGAACACAAAAATGCGAATGCGGTGAGGATGCGGACAAAAAACAACTCGCTGAATGCTAATATTGTGTGAAAGGAAAATGTTTTGATAAGGACGTTTTTAGCGTGTAAATGAGATTGATTAAAGGACCATGAAACTATATAAGCACAGCAATTTGTGAAATTTGAATTCGCGCGGGACCACCCTAATTTTGTCGTAATTAATTTGGCATTTTGAATTCAAAAATTTTTGCGTGTTTTTCATTTCTAAGCGTTTAGTATGTGGGTTTCCTTTCTCTCTGTATTTTTCATCCGTTTCATGAAATATTTTTTAGGCTTTGGTTTTGCCAAGTTCTGATGGTCTCATGAGTCTCACATATGGACGCATCGAACTGCTGGAATTGATGGTGTTTGTATTAGATAAGTCTTTTTATATTGTTTTCGCCGTCGTTTGCTTTGTGGTTTCTTTTAGGTGCTCGTTTTGCTTTTACTCGGGTCTAAAATTCTATTCTTTTCTATCCTTGGTTTACAAAGCTGCAGAATGCTAAAGAAATTTCAGCTGGTATACATCCTTTCCGGTATTCAAATATTTTTCCTGTTACGTTCCGTTTGTTTCATTTCTAATAAAATTTCCTACTCTCTTCGGTCGCTCATATATCTATGTCGCGGATTTTTTCAGGCTTATGTAAAGATTTTTTTGAAGGTATGAATGTATAGGCTTTTGTATTTAGCGAAAATTCAAATTCCAAAATAATGGGTTGCATCGTATGTAGTAAAAAAGTTGGAAGTGAAAATGGAGCAAAGTTGTCATTGACTGGTCCTCGTCTGGTGGCTTTCAATCCAACAGCGCATATCTTTCCAAAAAACGCCAGCGGGCCTGCATCTGCTTTTGTCGCTTCGCAGAAGAGGACGTTGTTAGAAATGAACTAAACGTTGTCGTAGGGACTAGACCAAATTCTTTGATACGTCACCTGGATGGGACAATTGGGCCAATTGTTACGCTCGAAGACGTCGAAGTAGTAATTTTCCCCTGAATAGTAGTACCTATATATTAATTCAATATAGGGAAACAGCTCGATTATTGAGGATGACACACCTAAAGCTAGAAGAAAGTATGCCGGAAGCAGGTTACATAGGGCGCACGGGTTACATAGGCGTTACATAGGAGTAATTTCAAATACCACTATTGCAATAAACTAACAGCTGTAAATTTAATAAAGAGAATTATGTTCTATTTCGTAAACTCCTGGTGGCAAGTCCTGCCTGCGAGAAAATCCTCTCTATTGGAGCGCTTGTGGCAGGAACACTGAGGGATTTCGAGAGCAAGTACGGCCAAATGATGGCAATCCTGAAAGCTTCACTTATTTTTATGTCCACCAAGAAGAAAATGTCAGACCGAGGAAAGGTAACTACTCCAGTAGTTAATCGCATCAACATCCAAGTCACTGACACATACGCTCTGGACATTATGAAGAACGTTTAGGATCCAAGACTTCGATCTGTTACCCCTCCCTTCGATGCTTCTCCGGCTGCTCTGCGAATCCTTCTTTAACTTTGCGATACAATTATCTAGCGTACTGTCTTGGTTCCTTGCGATTCCCAAGTTAGCATATCTGTGCTGGACTTGTTCGGCAGGTAGCTGAATCACATTTGTAGGTCCAAGTCGAACGAGTAGAATTGTTGTACTAACCAGTTGCCTTATCCCAATCTGCAGTTTTGGAGATATCTTCGTCATTAAGGCATCCAGATGTATTGGGATCTAACGCACATGCAACCATGAAAGTCGGGTCAAAGTTTGTTCTGTCCATGTTCAGAATATTGGTAAAGCGTTCTTTCAAATTGTTGCGATCATTTCGGATAACAAGCTTTGGCTCACTTGGCACCACTTCCTGAATTAATAGCTATGAATAATAGTAGTAACTGGTGAAAATTACATCCAAATTATTCAGCGAGAGAACAAGTGCCCGAGTGTATTCTAGACAGTGAGATATGGTGACTTTTTTCTCAGCCTGTATTCTTTTTAGCACTTCGATAAACGGTCCTCCAATTTTCGCGATCCAACGCAAATACTGAATTTTTTTGAGAATTGTTTATAAAGTTGCGAAATTTTCACCTCTATTTCATTCTCTGTCAGAGTGCACCAATTTTTTCCCTAGCAATGGTTTTTTTTTCCTAGCAATCCCCTCCAAAAAACACTTGATAACTTCAATTGCTGAACCCAAGCGTGTAGCAGATGTGTGCTGTAAAAGCTCCGGTTCCGTTGCGAACTTTTTAGGCGGTGCTAATACCATGCCTGATAGTTATCTGTAAAAGTTATGGTTGACCAATTTTTGGTTTTGCTGGTGAATTCACCGAAATTTTCGGCTTGTTATTTTTTATGGTGTTTCTTACTGGTCGTATTTTCCATTTTAGAGTATCGTAAGTTGTGCTTGCTTGGTATATTAAAGAGGATGAATATGGATAGGATGCTCAATGATGCGGTCTGTCGTGTGAGTCTACTACTTACTTTCGGCTCATTGATGTGCTCAGCTAGCGAAAATAATTCGAAAAACTCTACTGTTTTCTACAATAGTCCTATTCTCACGTTGGTCTGGGTGATCGGAAATCTTGTGTGGGCTTTTATTTATCACTTATATACCGTACTTTTTCTATTAAAAGCCCTTCCCAAAATCAGGAATTTTTTAAACTTATTTATTGCGTTTTAACTTGCTATTGGTTTCGACACCCAGGCATGTTATAGCTGGGAAAAAATTTGGGCAAATTTGGGCTACATTTTAACTTGTTATACTGACATGAGTCGATTTTCTATCCTTGGTTTACAAAGCTGCAGAATGCTAAAGAAATTTCAGCTGGTATACATCCTTTCCGGTATTCAAATATTTTTCCTGTTACGTTCCGTTTGTTTCATTTCTAATAAAATTTCCTACTCTCTTCGGTCGCTCATATATCTATGTCGCGGATTTTTTCAGGCTTATGTAAAGATTTTTTTGAAGGTATGAATGTATAGGCTTTTGTATTTAGCGAAATAAAATAATAGTAGTAACTGGTGAAAATTACATCCAAATTATTCAGCGAGAGAACAAGTGCCCGAGTGTATTCTAGACAGTGAGATATGGTGACTTTTTTCTCAGCCTGTATTCTTTTTAGCACTTCGATAAACGGTCCTCCAATTTTCGCGACCCAACGCAAATACTGAATTTTTTTGAGAATTGTTTATAAAGTTGCGAAATTTTCACCTCTATTTCATTCTCTGTCAGAGTGCACCAATTTTTTCCCTAGCAATGGTTTTTTTTCCTAGCAATCCCCTCCAAAAAACACTTGATAACTTCAATTGCTGAACCCAAGCCTGTAGCAGATGGAAATTTGAGTCTCTTGTTAGCAATAAAGTCGAGATCCTACAGTCATAATTTTTAAATTAAAAGAGTACCTCCAGTGCTTGAGCCGAATGCCTAAAACGCCTTATCAGCTGGCATATACTCTTGTAAGCGTTGTGTCCAAATATATTGTTTTTGATGAGTCCCATTATAACCAGTTGAAGGGAATGAGCGTGGCAATCCTATCAAATTTACGAAGCAATGCTACGCTACACGCTTTGTCAATGAAATTTCGAGAATTGATATAAACAAAAGTTTATTCAGTTCATTCAGAAGCGGGCGCATGGAGGCTTTGTGGACAAATGAAAGAAGCAAAGCAACCATTTGTAGCCCTTGAACAGCACTACAAAATAGCCATTTCGGTTTTTTAATATATTGTACTTTTCCATGCAAAAAAACGCAAAATTAAAAAAAAAAAGTGGTGTCGTTCGGTATCAATTGTCCGCCACTGTAGCACCCTAGAAACCCTAAACCACTATTAGCTACCCAAACCACTCTACACTACCCTATGCTTTTCTGAACCATTCCGATAATTTGGGTCGTCAACTCAACGCGCCTTTTACATTGAAAACATGAAAATCAGAAAAAACACGAAAATTTTCGGTTCGAGGTTATAAAAATTTCGAAATTTTAAATTTCGGTTTTTGACCTGGTTTGTACCTCCGAATTTTTCCGGCTTGGCTAATTACTCGAAGCTTTTATAGCGATCAGTAAATTTTGGTGCGGCGATAATCCTAGCAAGGTCAAACAATCAAAATTCTGACTAAACAACTTAAATTTTTAATTGTGGAGCAGTATTTTTAAAACTCAGGGCAGAGATCAGTGCTGTAAAAGCTCCGGTTCCGTTGCGAACTTTTTAGGCGGTGCTAATACCATGCCTGATAGTTATCTGTAAAAGTTATGGTTGACCAATTTTTGGTTTTGCTGGTGAATTCACCGAAATTTTCGGCTTGTTATTTTTTATGGTGTTTCTTACTGGTCGTATTTTCCATTTTAGAGTATCGTAAGTTGTGCTTGCTTGGTATATTAAAGAGGATGAATATGGATAGGATGCTCAATGATGCGGTCTGTCGTGTGAGTCTACTACTTACTTTCGGCTCATTGATGTGCTCAGCTAGCGAAAATAATTCGAAAAACTCTACTGCTTTCTACAATAGTCCTATTCTCACGTTGGTCTGGGTGATCGGAAATCTTGTGTGGGCTTTTATTTATCACTTATATACCGTACTTTTTCTATTAAAATCCCTCCCCAAAATCAGGAATTTTTTAAACTTATTTATTGCGTTTTAACTTGCTATTGGTTTCGACACCCAGGCATGTTATATGCCGAAATGTAGCTGGGAAAAAATTTGGGCAAATTTGGGCTACATTTTAACTTGTTATACTGACAAGAGTCGATTTTAAAAACGTAGGTGAAAAACTTAAAAAATAAATAACGAAATTCCCGATTTTAAGGAGGGCTTCTGATAGAGAGAATACTGTATATGTTATTTCCTAATTGTTTTTAGTGTTGCCCTCCTCATCGTTGTTGGTGTGATTATTTGGTACCAGTATCTTCCCATGTAAGTGTTTTCTATACATAGCATATAATGATGGATAATTTTTTAGCGATGAAGAACAAGTAGCTGCCAATGATGGTGCTACCGCCAATCCTAGTGACGTCAATTTCAGTCCGTTTGGAAAAGCAGCTTCTGGTTCGGATGTTGTCGCTGCTCCTGTTGTGATCTCATCTTCTCCGGATGTCATTGACGAAAAGAGGGACTAGTATCACATCAGTGTCGTCTATCTTTGTGTAGTGAAAAAACACTTCTTGTTTGATATTGCGTGATGTATAAATCGAATGTGTGTATAAATAATTGGAAAGTGGCCGAGTAATTTTTAAACTGCGATAATCGTTTAGAATTTTTTCAAATGTTTAAATAAATTTTAACATAATATTTTTGTATATTTAAAAAAAATGGCCGAAAAAATATTATGACCGGGAATGTACCTGGGAAAATTCCCCGAGAGATTATGGCCAGGCATCTCAGCAACTCTAGTAACGGTATCCACGCATTTGGGCACATCGCATTTGGGCACCCGCATTTGGGCAACCGCATTTGGGCATCCCGCATTTGGGCCCCCTCATTTGGGCCCCCTCATTTGGGCACCGCATTTGGGCCCGAATTACAAAATTCGTATTCGAATGTGCGGTTTCTAAAGTTTCCACTCTTCTACGTGCTTTTTCTTAATTGTGCGTGCTGTAGGGGCTAGGACACTTGGAGCTGGGGACGCTTGGAGCTGGACAGTTGGAGCTGGTTTTATAAAGGACACTTGGAGCTGGACAGTTGGAGCTGGTTTTTGAAATTTAGTTAAATTTTTGAAAACAATTGTCTTAAACAGCGTTTGTGTCCTACTCCTTTATGTTCCTCCGTCTAGTTCATTTTTTAATGTTATTCGTATCTAGATTTTTTTTGGCGAACGTGTTTCTATCCTACACATCGTATTACTGTTCAAAATTTGTAACTTGTAATTCTTCTGAACAACTTTATTCAACAATCCATCCAAACAATCAACCACGACAAAACAGCAAACAAACATTTGAACAATGCATCAGTTCCACTTCGTTAGCCTGCGGTCGCCACATTTACCTAAAATTTTGAACAAATAATACGACGTGGAGGGTAGAAACACGTCGCCAAATCTACTCTATACACAAACGCTGTTTAAGACAATTGTTTTCAAAATTTAACTCAATTAAAAACCAGCTAACTGTCCAATGTCCTTTTAAAAACCAGCTCCAACTGTCCAGCTCCAAGTGTCCCCAGCTCCAAGTGTCGTTTTACCCCGTGCTGTATTCGCTTCCATTTCGCCATTATGTTGTTATTTGCATTCTTTTTTCCCCATGGTATTTCTATGTTTAAATAAGTGAAATGGCTAGCAATGTATACTGCAGATGGCTTGCTAACGTTTTGGCTCAAGTGGAAAACCAACCAATCAACCTGTTCTTCAAGTTAGAATATTTTTGCGCTTACTGTTACTTTTACTTTATTGCATAGGGAAGGCTAACTCAAACTAATCGAGGTAAAGAGTGCTTGGTTGTTAATGGATTCCAGTACAAGAAGGGAAGAGTCATCAATGGTGGAGCAACTCAGAATTGGCGGTGTGTAAAGTTCACATGCAATGGGTCAGCGAAGACGAGCTTTGGCTCCATTGAATGTCTCAACGTCTTCAATCAACATATTTGTAGGCAGAGTCCTAATGCGTTTTCTGTATGTTGTCTTTTCATATAATGTTTGCTTGACAGTACCATGCAGAATTTACAGCGTCGAGAAGTTATTTCTGCAGTGAAAAGCGCCGCTATCTCAAATTTTGGATCGTCTTCTACAGATATCGTTTCGGCTGCGAAAAGAAATTTAACTGATTATGAGCTCAATTATAGAAAATCCAGTTGAAATGTAGAGCCTTTGTTATGAATTCGGTCGTATTAATAAAGCTGATGCTAATCGGTTTTTGAGTACTTTAATAAGCAGTTTTTAATTAAAATACAACTGAGTTATGATATGCAGGAATTTATTGAGACTTGGCTCTGGTTGGGTGTAGTATTTAAATTGGGGCCCAAATGCGGTGTCCAAATGCGGTGTCCAAATGCGGGGGCCCAAATGCGGGATGCCCAAATGCGGTTGCCCAAATGCGGGTGCCCAAATGCGATGTGCCCAAACACGTAGTAACCCTAGTAACACCCTTTCGAAGGGATTATCGACTCCCGAAAGTTTTTTTTGTACGAAAGGCTTGCTGCCAAAATCTTTCGTTTTCACAACAAAACTTTAAAACAAACTAGTATACGCACCCCCCCAGTATTAATTTTGCGTTTGCTCTATTTAGTAGCTGAGAAACATTTGCAAGGGCTTTGTATATGAGGGTTCAAAAGCTAAGCTTGACGCGAAAGTACAAGGAGGGATGGAATTTCACGGTGCTATTCGACATGTTGAAATCTTTGGGTAAGTTACTTTTTTGCCATGGATTGATAATCATTTTACATAAATGTCTCTGGTCTATGTTCTTACAACTGATCTACATGATGCATTCGATTCAATTATCCTGCAGTGCACTCTCAATGCTGATGGAACAGACAAGTTGAGGCTGGCTCGGGCGAATCAAGGTTTATCGATTACTTCGTGCAGGTGTATTGGGGGTTTAATGGTACTAATGCGTTTTGCAATATGTTACTTGCAGACATCGGAAGCCGGCGTCCAATGTTTCCCAATCAACTGTGGAACTGTTTTGAGCTAATTAAGCCGAGCTCGTTCGTCTTCAAAGCATGCCGATGAAGTTGAAACCCGTGGACAAGTGCATCGCTCAGCAAAGGAAAGAGTCGGCTGAGAATTACAATGCAGAAGGAATGTTAAATTAGTTGATTAGTCAGGCAAATTTCACTGTTATGAACCAGTTTTGATGTTGAATGGATGTATTTGTTGTTGTAAATTCGGAGATAATAAAATTTAGTCGTGGGATATAATTGTTTAGCGGAGGTGTGATATTAAGATAATAGAAAGTAAGAGTGCAGAATATTTTCTAAATTTAATTTGTTCAGATTTTGGGGAAATATGGAAAAAATGGCTAAAATTTGGACATTTCAACAATATTATGAAGATTGAAGAGCAGACTTGAGTGTCATAACAAATTATACCAACTTTATTTTCTCCAAAAACAATTGTTTTAAAAAAACACTTTTTTCCAGAACAATTTGTTTCAAGATAATTTGTGTTATAATCAATTAGTGATATAATCTCCTATATAGTATTAGAGATGTTTTGTCTGTCTGTTTGCGGACAATTGATGTTTTTGTTTTTTTTGGAGTGTATTTGTTAGGTTTTTTGGTCAAAATTTTTTTTTAAATTGAAGCTTGGAATCTCAGGAGTGGAATGGTTGTTTTGGTTTTTGGTTTTGAGATTTTTTTTGTTTTTAATTTTTGGGTTTTAAAGAGCAAATTGTCGTTTTTTTTGTTCAAGAGTCAAAATCTCGGAGCTAAGTGAATGAGACGGCCAAGGCGCGTAGTGCATGTTGTAGCCCTGAATGTCAGCTTTCATTTAAAAAAAAGATTGGCGAGAAATGACGAGTTTAGAATGGGGCGTGGCGAATAGTATGGAGGTGGTCATTTGGTGGGAATTTGATTTTTGGTCTTCTTTTGAATTTGAATGTTTTTTGTCTCGAGAGGAAACAAGTGTAAAGCGACATGTCAATAGATATTTTATGTATAGTTTATAATATTTTAACCGAATTTGAATAAAAATTTGTCTTAATGAGGATTTAAGACAAAAACTTCTCTATTTCAACTACAGTTTTTTATTAATTTATTCTTCATCCTCTTGAGCAGTTGTCTCTTTTTCATTTCTTTGTGAATCTGGGCAATCGGGTTCAGGCTTAAATTTTCGATGAAGCTTTTCGTATTATATTTCACTTGACTCAAGTATGATTCATGCTTCAGTCCGAGTGCTTCAACAATGGTAAATAATTGTGGCACTTTGACTGGACCATGGTTCATAGTTGAGTCTCAATAAATTATGAGTATTTCAAGGCGTAGTTGGGGAGACCGTGTGTGATCTCTTTTGACAGTGTCATTTTTTTCCAGAATTTTTTGTGTTTGTTTTCAATCACATTTCACTTGACTGGAGTATGATTCATGCTCCAGTCTGAGTGCTTCGACAATGGTAAATAATTTGAGTGCTTTGACTGGAGCATGGTTCATAGTTGAGTCTCAATAAACTATGAGTATGTCAAGGCGTAGTTGGAGAGATCGTGATTCATGGTGTAATCTCATTTCACCGTGTCACTTTTTTCAGAATTTTTCGTGTTTTTTTTAATAACAATTTACTTGGCATACGTATGAGTTATGCTACCGTCGTTGTTGTTCGATAATGGTGAATACTTGAAGAACTCACATTGGACTATGACTCATGCTTCATCACAATTATGTCACGGTTTAACATGCATCTCTATTTTTTGCATTTCTAATACTATTATCTATCATACTGTTTGACTGCTTAATCTGAGATACTATTTTTGTGGAAGTTTTGTGTTATTTTTGTGATTGCTTTTAACTGCTAATTTGTTTTCTTATAGCTATATGATGCGTAAGAACAGCAAAAAGCAGCAGCAAGAAGAAGCAAGGCGCGAAAAAGACCGGCTTCGAAAGAGAGAGAATAAAGGTAAATTTTTTTTTGAGGGTCGCAAACTAATTAGTTTTCATTAATAGTTGAAGAGTGTTCTCGCGTGCCTGGACCGATCGCAGGACTTCAGGGTGGTGATAGTTTGCCTGGGGCTATCCCTGTCGTAGACCGACTTGGCAAACACGTCTCCTCGACGAAAACTGGGAGTTCGCCCTCTGTATTGGCTTCGGCTGATTCAATGGCAGTGAGACACGAGAGTATGATTAGTGATTTTCCAAATATGGCTATGAGTACTAATTCAATAGAGAGTCTGAGAAATGATAGACCCGATATTTTTATAGAGAGAAATGAGTTTAGAAGATATGTAGAAATTGATATTTTGCAGAATTTAATGAATAATGCCGATGCACAAGTTAATGATAGTATTTTGACAGCATTGTTAAACCTCATAAGATTAGAGACAAGACAGAAAGTAGTTATTGTGTCCACATTTTTTGCACATGAGACGAGAGACACAAGATGGACGAGAAATATGTACCAAGGAGATAAAGATAATTTTGAAGTTGCTATAATGGAAAAGTAAGGGAGTGGAAAAGTAATTGGTATGCTTTTAGTGACAAAATTTTGCTCTTTGTGTTATTGTATTTGTTCAGGCATCACCGACAAAACGGCAATGTTAATGGTTGCGAACGTATCCTGCTTGAAGGCGATGGATGAAGCTGGCAAAAAATTGAAGCGCCTTGAAAACTATGAAGAAGTGAAGCTATCCAAGCCTCCACCGGCCAAGAAGCAACGTCGCTCAGAGATCTTCTGAGAAATAATAGCAGCCTTCTCTGATCTCACTTCTGTCTGTTGATATTGAACGTTATTTTGTTGCTTAGAATAAATGTTATGAAGTCGTTTTAAAGTTTCCTTTGTTATGTTCACGTATAACTTTTTGTTTTTCGGAGTTTTTTCTGTTAGTGTGTTTTTCTGTAGCTTTTTGGCTGATAAGCGAGTAGGTCAGCCTAGAGAATAGTCCGGTGGGAAAAAAATATATGTACGTACATGAGGAGAATGGACATATGTGCCGAGAAATTGACAGATTGGTCAAAAGTAGGGTTAGGTGTGGCAAGTGAGTAAGTGAGACTGTCAACAAACAAAAATGACTTTTTACGAGGAAATTAAGATTCTTCGAAACAGTAACGGATGGTGCCCGAAATTTGATAAGATAGTAATAGATTCACTGTGATTCTTTTTCCGATTTTTTTTCCGAAATGTTAATTCTTGATTTTGTTTTTTTTCATTTTTCTCTCATGGTCCGCCTACCCCAGACAAAAGAGCGAGCAAATAAGGCAGGAGAGTGCGTAGGTTTGGTAGGAGTAAGTTACTGTGCCAAAAGAGAAAGAAAGTCTGCCAGGGAAAAATCGGTTTGCCAGTTATGAGAAACTCTTTGATGTTTTGCGTGAGTATATTTTTTTTATTGTTTTTTTAATTTTTTCAATTGTATCATTTTTCAAAAGTTACATTTTTTACCTTGACCAAGGCGAGGGTGGTCCGCCGACAGGCGGGCCCCCGAGCTAGTCAATTAGTGTTACAATCAATTTGTGTTATAATCAATTGTGTTAATTTCTGTGAGTGCCAATTTTTTTTGAACTCCTTCAAAACACCATTTTAACCATTTTTAAGCATTTCCTACACGTTAAACGGGTGTACCGAAGAATTTAAAGAAATATTTGCTAAACGGCACATTTGCTAAAAAACATTTTGCTAAAAAAATTTTTCTAAAGGCACATTTGCTAAATTTTTTTTGATAAAGGCATATTTGCTAAAATTTCTTTTGATAAAAGTAATTTTGGTAAATTTTCTTTTGGTAAAGCATTTTTTTGGTTCTTTTTGTGTCGAAGACACTCTCATTCCAACTTTTTTTTTTCCTTTCCCCTTACTTTTCCAGTTTTGTATTGTTTTCTCTATTGAAATTCTCCTCGGACCTGAGTGGTCCTGATCCACCACCAGTATCCAGCTGGCTCAATCCTGATGGTAGTAAGTAGGTACCCACATGGATAGATTGACCTTTAGTATCCAGGTTTTCTGATTCAGGTGGTATCATTCAAGTAGACTGATAGACCTTTAAGATTCTCTAAATATTTCGGGCAAGATAGTTCTCAAGCGCAATTAGTAAAATTAATGGACTCCAGTAAATTTTTTTTTTTCGTTCTCCAGTAAAATTAACCTTCATTACAGTCAACCTTCCAGTACAGTTAACACTCAGTGTAGTGTACTTCATTTCAAATTAGCGATTTTTCTTATTCTAGGGGTATCCAGGTGAGTGGTACTCAAGTGGTGGTATCCAGGTGGGGGAGCGCAGGTTTGGGTAACTAGCAGCCCCTCTAAGTCAACTGTGCAGCAGAAACCTACCAATATTTATCAACAACAATGGACAGAACCACATATCAAACACTTTTCTCAAATCCCTTAGTTATTCAACACCTAAACATTTGACTCAACGAAACACATCTTGTATTAGTTAGGATCTACTCGGTCCTTCTTCTTTGACGCGGCGTTCTCGCATTCACCAAATCCAGCAGTTGCCATAGCTGCGACACGATCTCTTTCCGCTGCTGATTGTGACTGAATATGCCGAAGAGAGCGAGCAATACCGTATTTTCTCTAATTAACGCTCCCTCTCCAATAAACGCCCCCTTGGAGGTCGACCCAAAAGAAACGCCCCCTATACTGAAATCGGGACAGACTCAATGGAGTTGGTAAAATCGCAGTTCGAAAATCCCACCAATTTTATTACTCGCTAACATCTCCATCTTTGTTCATCCATTTTATCCATCTCCTCACTCCACCAATTTTTAGAGCATTAATCAGCAACCAAAGCATGAAGCGAAGTCATCCTCGCATCGAGCCACCCAGCGACGAGTCCGACTATGAAGGAGCTGAAACATCCAAGAAGAAACGATGCTACACTACGTCCTTCAAACAACAAGCGATCGCCGCCGCGAAGGCGCCAGGTTCCATTTATTCCGCCAGTACGAAATTCCGAGTGGACAGAAAGCGCGTGCGTGAGTGGATCGAAAAAGAAAATCAACTTCGGAACCTTAGGTAAGCCATACAGATGAATAAAGTTCAAAGTTGCTTAGAACAATGCATTTTTCAGTGAAACTTCTGCTGCTGGAAAGACCCGGAAACGACTGAAAGGAGCAGGACGACCTGTGACCTTCAAGCAACTAGACGACGACCTGGCAGTGTGGATTAGGGAGTGAAAAAGAAAGAAGATGCGAGTCTCACGCCGAATGATCATGGAAGAAGCGCGAAGACTCTTCAACGTGGAGGATGATGAAGGGGACTTCAGGGCAAGCGTAGGATGGTTGGAGAAATTTTTGCGTCGTCACAACTTTCGCCTGCGTGTTCCCGCTACCGTCTGCCAGAAGCCACCTCAAGATTATGCTGAGAAAATTGCCGATTTCGTGGTCTATGTATCGAACCTGAGAATGAAAAATAGGTTTATATTTTTTACCTGAGTTACGTTTATCTAAACTTTCCAGCTATGCCAAAATCTATGCAGCTGACGAAACGGGAAATGCATTGATGGGTACGGAGCCAAGGAGGTAAACCTTTAACTAATTTTTCGAACTGCGTTAAAATCAATCAAGGTCTCGGTTCTTACCACCGGACATGACAAGATGAGGGTTAACAGGGCGAGCAGACGGATATGTGTGCAAGCCGTACGTCCTTCTTCCACGTAAGCGCCCGGACAAGATGGTATCGAAGAAGTACAAAGACAAGCTGATTCTCTCCTGGGCCCGTACCAAACTCTGCGGATAAGGGTTATTGTTATCCTTAAGATAAGGATTATCAGTATCCGTATCCAATTCTTTGAAGATGATGATAAGGATAATCCCGAAGATGAGGATAAGCTAAAGAAGCTAACTGATAAGGCCTACAAATTCCGAAAATTCCTGCCCTATCACATGATTTGCACTTTTGGCTGGCTTAAACAAACATTTTGTTGCCAATAAAAACAAAAAATAAATCAAGTAGTTAGAAATAAAGCAAAGTGATTCAATTAATCTCCAATTAATGAGTCATCTACTCTTTCATTTCAAATTTTTCATTTTAGCTCTCATTTTTATGTTTTTTTTTGTTAATATTTTTTTGGCTGTATATGAACTGCAGCTCCATATTACTGATCCATTTTTTGCACAATTTTCTACATACGAAAACTTTTATGTTGACAATTTAAAAAAAAGGTTGTAACTGAAGTGCGCTCTCAAACTTATAAATTTCACCAGCAAATCACTGAATTAAACCAACAAATTTTATATTGGCGTTGGATGGATGTTTGCTTTCCAACAAGCTACTGCACTCTGCCGAATGATATAGGGATTTAGAGAGCGCTTATTTTTAATTTGCAGCCATTCTAAAAAAATATAATGCCAAACTTAGAATTACTCAGTCCAAATTTTATTGCAATTTTCGAGCCTCACGCTTTATGAGAATCAACATTTTGAAAACTTGAGAATCTCGTTTGATTCTCAATTCTCTTACACCAAAAAACGGTTTTCTGATATGTTTTAAAAATGTGATAGTTAAACTGCTTTAGGACATACAGGGCGAGTCAAGATTTTCTAACACTTTTAAACGGTCATAATTTTTTGTCCTCGCATGATTTCGAAATTCTGTAAACGCAGATCGACTCAGTTTTTGATGACAATTTTTTCGGTATACAATGTGAAAAACACGATTTTCGCTTGGTCCCCCCCTGTTGTTTTGGCCTTACCCATCCAAAGGCCACCTACAGACCAGGGCCCGTACCAAACTCTGCGGCTAAGGGTTATCGTTATCCTTAAGATAAGGATTATCAGTATCCTTATCCAATTCTTTGAAGATAAGGATAATCCCGAAGATGAAGATAAGCTAAAGGATGAGAATGATAGAGCCGGATAAGGATGAAGATAAAGATAAGGATAAGGATTATGCTTATCCAATTCTCCTTTAAATGCTTATCCTGCTAAGGGTGTAGATGATAGAATCAGATAACGTCGATAATCCTTCCAATCAGGCTGAACAGCGGTAGTTCTTTGCGGAATTCATTAGAATTTATCATTTATGAGCATTTTAGTTACAGCAAAGCCCACAAGAAGGCCCGCGTCAAGGTGGAGCATGTATTTGGCCGGTGAAAGCGGCGATTTCACTTCCTTCACTGAGTTGAGAATAGACTTAGACAGAATGGGTAACTTTATCTTGGCTTGTGGCGTGCTCCATAACATCGCCATAAATTTGAAACTTCCCGACTTTTGCGATATGATTCCGGATGATCAGCCGAACGAAGAACCGTTCCTAGAGAACACGAATCTACATGGAAACACTCGTAACGTTGGTCAGCAACGTAGAAATCAAATTGTGAACACTTATTTCGGTTAATAATTTATGCTAATGTTTTGGGAATACTTTTTATATAAACATTCATTTATCAATTGATTTTAAGAAAGCGAGACATTGGAACAGTCGAAGGTATTCATTCAGCTGCGCGTCGCTTTGGTAAAGTTGATCCAGCTTAACCTATATAAGCACAATGTCAACACAGAAACAGGGTAAATTTTATAAAATGACCTTTTTGATCCACTTTTGCAATGCCTGCGAAAAGTGGAAGTAACAGCATGAATGGCGAGCTCCTAAACTTGATACATTTAGACTTCGAAAAATAGAAAAAATACTACTGGGAAAATGTTGTCGAATGGCACATCTTTCAGCCACCTCAAAATCGCTCAGTGTCAGTTCTGGATTCCAAACAGTTCGTAGCTCTTCTTCCATGTATTCGCTGACAGACCGAAATACCTCTATGTATGATGCAGACGTTGATTTCGCCATAAACACAGCTACCACTGGCACGAACTTATTATTCACGCATAGGTGGATTGCAAAAACTTGTCTCCATTTTTTGGCCTTGTTCGAAAGGTTGAATTCATAGCGATTATTGTGCTTGCTGCCAGCTTCTAAAATACTTAAGCGCTTCAAAAAGCTGCTTCAAACTAAATCTAACTGAATACCTGCAACATAAACTTTGAGGTGAGAATGATGATTTTATTTGCCACTGTTTTGCCTGAATCGAAGAAAACGAATGGCTCACCATCATCATATGTGAACCAGTCAGGAGGAATTTCTAGTTGTTCTGGCCCAGTTTTTCCACGAGGGTAATGGAAAGCTTTCTTTAAAACAACAATTCATCAGCCGTGACTAAAAGAATCAAACCTATAACTTACTCTTTTTCTTCGCTCCGAATTCTGTCTCATGCCTTTGGTGTTAACAGCTGCAATCACAGGTTCATCGGCACCCATCATCTCATCTTCCAGCACATCACGAATAGACTGCTGAAATAAATACTTGTGAGTTGTAACCAATCATGAAACGTTAGAACTTACATTTGGATTACCCGATATTGATTTCTTTGCACTCTGCTCGATTTTGCGTTTGCTGACTTGAATTGGATCAGCAAAATGTGAATGACCAGATGCCAATTCTCCTTCATATTCATTATTCTTCAGCCGCACTTGCATCGGACATCCTTTTTTTTGACTCAACGCAGTAGAATGACCTGTGGCGTGATTTGTCTTTCTGGATTCTATCTGATTGGCAGTAGAAAAAAAGCCTACAAAGAAAAATTTGAAACAATAACACACAAAAGCAATAAGTTCTCTATTAAAACCCACCATTGTAGAGTAGCATTGACTGACCCTTATTGCTTAGCACGAACTGCATAGATGGCTTGGGGTGCACTTGCTTGAAAAGTCCTCTGGCTTCTTGTGGAACTGACGATAGATCATTGAAACTGCTCGCCTCAGATTGACTGGTTGAATTCTGCCCGTTATCTTCTCCCTCAGCTTCTGATTGCTCGCTTGATTCGTTTCCCAAAAAAATTTGTGCGATCATCTTCGTTGCTTACAAGAGACTCTTCATCAAATTCGAACATCTAAACAGTTTTATTTAATACAGGCAACATCTCTGACGCAAAAAGAACCAAACAAAGTTACTAACGGTGTCTTTACCAAAAAATGTTACCAAATTTGCCTTTACCAACAGAAATTTTTAGCAAATGTGCCTTTAGCAAAAAAATCAGCAAATGTGACTTTAGCAAATGTGTCTTGCTATTTTTTTAGCAAAAGTTTTTTTAGCAAATATTTCTTTAACACCCCGTTAAACACGATAAAAAGGTGTTTTCACCTACGTTTCTTTATAAAATGTCAATTTTCAGAAAAAAAAATTTTTAGGGTAAATGACTATTTTTAAAGTATTCTACCCTGTTTTGGTCACTAGAGCGAGGCAAAAAGACCTCTATATGCATTACATGATCAGGAGTCACCTTTATGGATATATACCCTTCCCCCTCCTCTTGCAATGAGGAGCAAGTTGGGGTTTTTGGCCGGGAAGCGGCCAAACATACCTAAAATCTGGGATACCTGGAATACCTTAAAAATAGTCCTTTACCCTAAAATTTTTTTTTGAAAATTGACATTTTATAAAGAAAGGTAGGTGAAAACACCATTTTTATCGTGTTTAACGTGTAAAAAATGCTTAAAAATGGTTAAAATGGTGTTTTGAAGGAGTTCAAAAAAATTTCATTTGGGGGGGAGGTTATACTCCGGTAAGGTCAAAACTTGCTCAATTTGGGATGATCCAAGGAATTTACATGGGTTGATCTAAAATTTTCTTTGCTATTTCAAAAGATATCAAATTTAACAAATTTTTTATTTCCACTTATTTCAACAAAAACAATAAAAGATTCAGCAACCAAGACATTTTAGAGTTCGAGGAACAATTCCAACACTCCCCAAAGCCTTCTCACTGAGGTGGCTGCTGTTGCTGAGGAGGGGGCACTGGTCCACCTCGGCCAAACCCAGCACGATGACCAGTCACAGGGACGGCACCTGGTCCAGCCTCAGCCACTTTGTCAGTTCCTTGGCGGTATCCGGCACGGTCTGAGTCCTGCTTTCCATATCCTGCAAAATCATTGAGTTAGAGAAAAAGCAGCTGACCACCCTTAACATACCACGAGATCCTTTGTCTGCAAAGGTAGGTCTTGGTTGATCGGTTTTTGGTGGTCTGTGTGTGGCTGGGAACACATCCTCGGGGAGACCAAGATACTCACGCAGGTAAGCAATACCCTCAGCGTTCAAATAGAAATAGTAGTGACGCCATGCAAACTGCTCCTTGACCAGACCACGAGAAGCCAGACTCTGAAAGAAATGATAGGTTATTAAAAAATCATATCGATTTGGTTAAACATTATATATACAATCTACCCTCGTTAAACTGCCACCTTCCTCAAGTTCGATCTCTTGCTGGGTCCAAAAATTTTTTGCTTCAATTTCTGAAATATTTTCCCAATCATGTTTCGTCATTTCGGTCCCAAAATTGCAAAGATTTTGATTTCGCTGGTTATTTTTAAATTATCGGTAAAATCAGAACCCTCGCGATTTTTTGGACTAGATTGACGAATATGAACGGGCATAACGGAATTTTGCAGCAAATTTTTGTTTTACTTTTTTTTCTTGAATTTTCTGCTTTTTTTATTAATGTGATAACACTATCAGGTAGCCCTATGATTCTACCGGGTGGGCAAAGAAATTCCCAGCATTTCAAATGCTCATAACATTTGGTAGACGTCGAATTTCGACACACGATTTTCGGCAATAGTCCTAGAAAAAATATACATTTTGTTTGGTATACAATGTCAAAAACACGATTTTCGCTTGTTCCCTCCTGTGGTTTGGGTCCTGATCTGTGGGTGCCCTCTGGATGGGCAAGGCCTAAACCATAGGGGGACCAAGCGAAAATCGTGTTTTTGACATTATATACCAAACAAAATGTATATTTTTTTCTAGGACTATTGCCGGAAACCGTTTGTCGAAATTCGACGTCTACCAAAAGTTATGAGCGTTTGAAATGCTGGGAATTTCTTTTCCCACCCGGTATTTTCTAACGAGGTATCACTTATTGCACCATCTCTGATAAAAGTAGAACAGAAAAGTGAAAGTATGAACCAAATTATTTTTTTATTTGCTTCATACTTTTACTTTTTCGTTCTAATTTTTTTAGAGATGGTGCAATAAGTGATACCTCGTTAGAAGCTAGAATCACATGGCTACCTGATGGTATTATTACTTTTTTAAAAAGTCGCAAAAATTTACTAGAAAGAAGGATAAACATTTGCTTTAAAAAAGATTTGCTGCAAAATTCCGTTATGCTCAGTATGAACTGGCAAAATATTTCGAAAATCAAGATAAACCCTAGGTAGGAACGGACTTGAGAGGGATGCCCGTTGCAGACGAGGGTAGTCTGTAAAGGCTGTAACTTGAATGCGCCCTCAAAATTCTGAATTTCACCAGTAAATTTTCGGTTTTCGCCGGCAAATGATTTGTTTGCTAATTTTTTGCTTCTGAAGTTATGTTTTCTACTTTTAGAAGCAACCTCAAATCAAACAGGCGAAAAAAAGCGAGGACCAAATCACTGAGTTGGTCCTCGCTTTTTTTCACCTGTTTGATTTGAGGTTGCTTCTAAAAGTAGAAAAACATAACTTCAGAAGCAAAAAATTAGCAAACAAATTATTTGCCGATGAAAATCGAAAATTCAGACTTTTGATGGCGGAATTAAATTTCGGCCGTCTGTAAAATTATTTGAAATGTTGCTGAGACACAAAACAAAAATATTTAGAAAAAATTATTTTATCAGTATGTCCCAGCTTTTTATGTCCGGTAACAATCATACCTTGATCAAGTTGAACAAGGCTTGGTAAATATCACCGTTTTATTAAATTAAGTAAGAGATTTTTTAATATTTTTAGTAACCTACAGGGTAGCGCAATTTTGTCTCCCAAGTTGTTTTTGGCCGTGACTATTTAAATTCGCGATATTTTGCCGAGATTTTTTTTTATTCGGAAGATGAGACGTTAGGAAAGCTAATGACATCAAACTTGCTCATAGCACTTTATTGATAACACCCAGAAATTGGCAAGAATGTTACCAAAAAAAGGAAAAGCGAAAACCAACCTTGTTTCCTTTTTTGACTCTTCCTTCCAACCGCCCTTCCCTGAACTTGACGTAGCAATCGAGAACTGTTTTGTGATCGGGCACCTTGACATTCCTCCCCAGTTCTCTTCGATAACGAACGCCGAAATTGGCCACATTTTTTCCAGCCTCGATGAACCATTCGACTTTTCTTTTTCTTTCACAGTATACGACATAGCTAAAAAAATAATTAGCCTAAAACAAAAACATCTTTTTCACAATTTCAAAAACAAGATTTTTGAGCAAGTTTGATGTCATTAGCTTTCCTACGTCTCATCTTTCGAATAAAAAAAAATCTCGGCAAAATACCGCGAATTTAAAAAGTTACGGCCAAAAACAACTTGGGAGACAAAATTGCGCCACCCTGTCTAAGCAAACTGTTAGGATAAGGAATCATGTCGAAAAATTTTATGTCTTAAATTTCGCAACGTTTTATTAAAAATCTGTAGTACTCAAAATAGCTACATCTACACTTCCTCAATTTAGTTATTTTTTGATTTTAATAAACTCAGAGAAACATTTTGATATTAAAGGTGACTTTCCCAAAAACTTTTCTTTCAAAAATTTTTTACTTTAAATTTAAATTATAAAAGTTGGATCTTGAAGTGTTGCTAAATTATATGGCTTGGCACGGGTATGCATTTGCTCGACTATGCCCAGGCTCCTGTTAAAAAAGCACGTCTTTGACCTAAAAGCTCGAAAAACGTGTTCAAAAGAAGTTTTTTAATTAAAATTTTTTGAAAAATAGTTATTTGGGAAATATTAAAAAAGAGGTTTTAAATAAAAATTTAGAATTTGTGTTAAATCACAAAAGACCTTAATTTGGAATAAATGGTAAATTATACGGAATAAACGAAACGCAACCTTGAGTGCCTTGATGACAAACAGGTTCTTGACACCCTTGATTTCGGGATGCGACTTCAGATTGTAGTCCTTCTTAGCGATGCAAACACCATCCTCAAACAAGTGCTCGTAAATCTTCTTTCGATCAGCCTGTGGCATCAACATGTTGCAGGGTTCTGGGTTTACTTGTTGTATAGAGTTTAATACTTGTAGTAATGTATCAAGTCTTTTCAACTGAAAAATTAAATCGAAGATTAGCAATTTTTAACTAAGCAATTTAAACCAAAAATCCCTATATGCAAATTTTGCATATAGGGATTTTACAGGAGAATTCTCAAATACGATAGTTATACGGAGGATTTTTTTGAAAGATTTACTATGGGCGGTCAAATGATTCCGAGAAATTCCCCATATGATTCGCTGAAGGATTCTTTTATTATACAACCCTAGTTTCTTTTCAAATATCGAATGTTCAGAAACTTTAACTAAAATTTAAAAAAATGACCCTAGTAGCGAATACAAACCGTGAAACCGAAAATAAAGGAGGAAACCAAAAATGTTTTTGGAATTTTCCGTTTTCTACTAGTTTAAAGTATGATATTTATGATGTCAGATTACTTTTTTTAAAACGAGGCAGGAAAATTCAGACAAACTGGAGCTTATTAAATATTTTAAAGAGCGAAGAATTACTGATATCAATTTCACGATCGGATATCCCCAGTTACGAGATTGTCTCATAAATTATCCAGTTAAATCATAAAATGATCCAATATTAAAAAAGATCAAGCATTTTTTAGCAATAATGGCAAGAAAGAAAAGCTCTGAAAAACAGTAGTAAATGAACAACGAAGTCTAGAAAATGACACTCAGTTAACTCAAAATCATTCGCTTGAAGACAAAAATATTTTAGTCTGCTTTCTCTCTGCGATTATATGTTATAACCAGTGTTTGCGTGAGCTCACTCAAGGTAAAAGTCTCAGTGAGTGAGAGTGAGAATGAAATTTACGACCCCGAAAATTTCAGCATCGGCACCAGCTCATGGCACCGGCCCCCAAAATTTTGGCACCGGCACCAGCTCATGGCACCGGCCCCCAAAATTTTGGCACCGGCACCAGCTCATGGCATCGGCCCCCAAAATTTTGGCACCGGCACCAGCTCATGGCACCGGCCCCCAAAATTTTGGCACCGGCCCTAGTGCGGTGCCGTGAACCGGGGCCGCACCGGTGCCACTTGCAACACTGCTGACAATGAAGGCTGGAATCCGCATGGCGATGTCTTCGAGATTCCATAGCTTAATTTTCAACATTTTTTCGTTCTGTAGAGTAATTTTATCTTTTTTCAACTTGGTCCTTTCACCGGAAAAAATAATTGGCCGGATTCAAAAAAAAAAGAAGAAGTTATAATTTGACTACGACTCCCTACGTTCATTGTGAGCATGCTATTGGTTTTTTAGTCATTAAAAAGCAGTATTTGCAACCAGTCTTGGCCAATCAACCGGCGTTATCAACAAGAAAAACAATCAACCAGTTGATGGTGGATATGGCGCTTCATAAAATCCAGGCATGGACAACACTGTTTGCAACTTGCTAATCTATCGCCTGAGTGTTTACATTATTATAAAACAATCTAATTTATTTTCATAATTTTGTACATTAACAGCTAATCAACTTCTAAAATCTTTTTTGAAACTTTTGAGCAGCAAATTTACAAAGAAATATCGTCTTAATATTTAGGAAAAGTTTATGAGGGTAAGAGCAAACTTAAACAACGCCCAAACAGGACAATTGATCAACAATACTGGTTTTTGAATTTTTGTCAGTATTCATTGGGTTGGAATCCATTGAGTTTGGAGTGAGCAGAGCTCATCTTCTTTTCGTTACTCTCTTCCTCATTTGCTGAAATAATGCAATCACCAACCATATATTTTAACATTCCACTCACCCTGATCCAGTTCCAGCACTAAATTGCTCATGTTTGTGGTTATAGCATCAGCAGCCATCAATAAGTCTCCTTGGAGTTGAGCAGCTGGTACACTGCCCGCCCTACCGCCGTCCCCCATGCCCACTCCTCCATTGCGAAAAGCTGTGCTGATCATAGTTCCTAGCCCACTTAAGGGCTCAGCTGGTAGATGACCTAGAGAAAGGTGGTGAGATCCAGGCGCAGAAGTGCTCGGTGTTGTCTGAAATAGATGCTTGCTAATAAATTTAGGTGATTACCAAAAGTTAGGCAAATTTCCATCACCTAACTTTCGGGCTTTTTTGCCTTTACTCCAAATCTACCAGATCCCCAAGAAAACTAACATTAAGTCGTGCCATCAAGTGCTCAAGTTGTTGCATTAGTTGGCGACGCATTTGTTGTTTTTCCCTCATTTTGGCTTCTAGGTCGGCAGTGCGCTCACGCAGCCCGCTAAGTTGGCCATTGTTTTCCCCGAGATCCTAGACAATAATTATATTAGTATATGGTTGTGCGCGAATACAGGCAACCCACCTGTTGTTGTTCTAGTGCCGCCATCTCCCTCAACATTTCGTTGTTTTCTTCTTCTAATTGGGCTATCATGGCACGCTCGTCCAGGCTATCCCGCAATGCAGGCATCTTTGAGGTGGAGGGATACTGTAAATCTATACAACTTACACACAAATATATAAGGATGACTGTTTTAGTAGTTTTCCGTAGTTTAGCCACTAACTTTTTTAGTATGTATACGAAAAGTAGACAATTTAAATTAATTTTCAAATTGATCTTATTTTTTGTTGATCACTAAAAAGCCCACAATAAACAGGCGTGTAGCCACCCCTGAATTCAACGATAAAAATTTTATTTTCGGATGCCTTGGTCTCACAAGCTGATTTTTATAAGATTCCAAATTGTAAAAAAAATCAGTAAATAAAAATGTTTACCGCTGTTCTTCCAGCCAATTTAGCAGCATAGCGAGCAATTAATTTGTGCTCGTCGTCCATGGCTATTCCATTGCCATATTGGCCAGGCAGCAGACTGGACGTCCATTCAGTGATTACTTCTTGTGGTTGGTGCCTGCAGCGAATGAACAAATCACAACCCATTCTCCCACCACCAAACAGCTGCTTACCTGATGGATCCTGGAGTGACTGGCACTATGTTGGATAGATCAAGCGGCCTTTGAGGTTTGGCTGGAAATGCTTTGTGGGTTTTCCCACTCACTGTAGGCATGCATTGAAGCGACTTTTGGATGGAATGTGCCAATTGTTTGGTTGGTGACTTCTAAAATGAGCAATAAAGGGGAAACAAGCTGGGTTTATAAAAAAAACTCACATAACTCCAGTATTCCTTCATCTCATGTTCATTGGAATGTGACTGACTTGTACGTCCTCTCCAGAAGCAGGATTGACATAGCTGGTAGTTGGTGCATCTCTGACACTTGTAGCGGAAGCCGGTGAATGAGCGTACCTGGAAGTGGATGCTGAATTCACTGACGTAGGACAAGTTGGTATTACTCACTTGACAAGCATCACACACTACTGGATGGTAGACATGTTCAACAGAAGCCATTCGATGCAGAAGAGGAAGCCACATCAAACAAGGAGGACAAGAGTCACCCATCAGAACATCCAGGAAGTGGTTAAGAGTAACTTGTTCGTCCTACAAAAACCTTTTCGTACAGTTTTTGGGGATTTGGTTTTACTGTAATGAAGAAAAAAGAGAGAATCAATTTTTAAAATCAAATATGTTAACCAACCCTTTTGAAGCACTGAGCCAAAGCATTTTCGGAAAATCCAAAAGTGGGAGCTTCAAAGACTGCAGTAGGAAGAGCAAGCACTTGTTGTAAATAGTCAGCGAATTTCTCGTGTTCCATAAGACCAGAGGGTCCAGAGATTTGGGAAAATATATCTGGAAAAGCGTTACTTTGACCTGGAATTTCATCAACTTTTTAATATAACACTCAGTTCGCGTTGTAAAATAATATTAAAAAAGAACTTGACTAAATTGCCCCTAAAGTCTGAATTCTTGCCCTTTTTCGGCAAAAAATTGCCTAAAAAACAACAAAAGGCAACGATTCAGACTTTAGGGGCAACAATTCTATTCAATCCTACGAAATAAAACTTTTTTCCGAGTAAAAAAACTTTTTCAACATACAGTCAAGGTTCGATATAGTGCGACTCCGTTATAGTGCGAGTCATAATATTTAGTTGGCTGATAGGAAACTCGGCAAAGTTTACCCTCGATATAGTGCGAGTGAAATTCGATATAGTGCGACTGCGGCCAAAAATTTTTTTAAAAATGCAATAAAAATCGACTTTTTAACGAATTTCAGAAAAGAAATTTTCAGCTAAAAACAAAAGTTTATATTTATTGTTTTCGCTACAAAAATTGTTCGCGAAACAATTCTTTAGCTGTCAAATAACGGAAAATAAAAGAAAACAGCAATTTAAAATCGATTTCAAAAATTAATGCTGGTTTTGGTTCTAAAAAGGGCTAACTTCGATAAAGTGTGACTTGAAGCCGGTCCCGAGGGGTCGCACTATATTGAGACTTGACTGTAAAACTATTTTTTTGTAGATGATAAAGATGTGGTTAAATAATTACTTACATCTGAGTTTATCCACCAGTTTGCCAGCACATAATGTTGCTAACCCTACTTTGATAGCAAAAATGGTAAGGCGGCCAAGGTGTTGCCTGAACTGTAGCTTTTTTCAATGATAAACTTACAAGGAAACTGAGCCAAATGTAAAATCGATCAATAATTTTCTATAACGAACCAGACACAGAGGGTTAGGCGGAGTTTTCTTTTATTTTATAATCTATCAAACGACAAGTTTGATTAATAAAGCATATAGCTAACATCTCGATGTGCTTATTGGATATGGACTTTTTTAGGTGCAAAAAGATTTCTTATTGGTCCAAATCGGCTCTTTTTCGGTGCAAAAGTTTTGGTGCAAATCGGATCTTTCCGCATCCGATTTGGACCAAAAAAGATCATGTTTGCACCAAAACAATTTGCACCAAAGAGAAATCTTTTTGCACCACAAAAAATCCATATTCGTTCAAAGGGACAGCTCATTCATAAGTACATAGACGATGCTATATAGAAAATATCTTATATAAGAGTATGCTTAAATGATTTTAGAATTCGCTCGGTTTCCATGTTATCATTGTGCTGACCCCATTTACTACATAAGAAATGCACTAACCTGTCGTAAACTCCCAATAAAAAACTCAAGAGCATAGAGATGGATCTGTCAGTATCGATGTGTTGAGTGGTAGGCAACCTCTTGTTCAAATTGTGGAATACACTGGTCAGCAATAATTCCAACCTTGAAATTTTCAACTGTGCAGTTATTGGCATGGCATTTAAACCATTTTCTCGGAATGACTCAATCATGTTCCAAATGTCCACCAAATGCACTGAAAACATCTATTTTCTCATTTATCTGTAAACTTCACCTTACAATGGCCGTTCGGATTCACAACGGATAAATTAGTCGTGAATAGTTGTGAATAAATACAGTTGCCTTTCGATACAAGCACACCCCCTCAAGTTCTACTCCCAGTCGGATTCGATACTTTTTTATTCCAATTTTCGAATTCTTTACTGTTACCGAACACGCAAATCTCCTCAAGCCGCCCAGAAACGAACAACAAGTGGAAGAAATTGAATAAGTGGAAGAACCGTTTGAAGAAAATATTGAAAAAACTTCTGATTATGATGACCATGATTTGTTTATGGGTGGTTATGATTGATATTGTTATGACTTACCGTATTTCCTCTAATAAGGCCCCATGCTCTAATAAGGCCCACTCTCAACTTTGAGGACCTATATCTCAGCCAAGGGAAAATATTTTGCAAAGCTGTTTATTGCGTTTTCTTAACTGCGATGAGCTCTACCGATTCCGCTTTTGAGGTCTTAGTTGAGCACCCGAAAATCTCGAGATCGAATTCAAAATTTTCTGATTTTTGGAGGTTTGAAAAATAAGGCCCCATGGGGCCTTATTAGAGGAAATACGGTATGTATAAATACTGATGTTCTCTATGCCAGAAAGGTTCAAGTTCCAAATTTGGAAAATCTCCGAAAACTTCTGCAAAATAAGAAAATCGCCGGTTATATCTCCGGAGATTTCTCCGACTTAGAAAATTTCCGGAGATATCCCAACCCTAGTGAAAATCAGAAATTTGAGAGTGAAATTCAAAAATTTGAGGGGAAATTCAATTTGAGCCATTGTGCTTAGAAAAAGTGTATTTGCGCCAAAAAAAAAGTAAATTTGCTTCATGAAAAATGATTATCCAAAACTTTTACCTTTTACAAAAATTATTGGCAAAATCTTGATATTTTCGAAAGAAGGGAATACGATTTGGAAAGGATTCTAAAAATTGAAAGAAAAGCTATCGGACTGTTCAAATTTGAGGGTTTGGTGTTATATCGAGACTCGACCCTACTAACATGTTTTTATTTATAGGAGTTTGTATCAAAACGAATTCAACTCTTATTTTTTATACAGTAACATACCATTCGTTCTGCTCTGCACAAACCTTAGTTTGCAAGCTGTTCTGTAGGTGGCGAATCGTATAGAATCAAAGTCCTTTACTCCTAAATAGTCTTTCTATAAAGTCACGAACATGTCTAACTAAATACAACTAACTCATCTCATCCACCAGAGCTTGCATCTCATCAGCCGCTGTGGCTTCAAGACCACCATCTAGCATGTTTAAACCCGAACCATTGGTCAAAGCGGTGTTGTTAGCCTGAACTAGAGCCATGCTACTGTTGTTGTGCAAGTTGGGTACACTGGATGTCCCCACAGCCATTAAACCTCCATCTGAATTAGTGGTATTTCCAGGCACATGTGACGAGGAAGACCACATTTAGTGCACCCCTCACTCTTTTAAACTTCTTTTATTGTGGGACGCCAGCAAAAGTGGTTTTTTAAAATGATGTTTTTTTTCTGAAATTCAAAAAATTGATGGTATTTAGAAAAATAATTTTACTCTCTACAATAAAAAATTTAAAAATACAAGTAAAGCATAGAAGTTTAAAAATCGAAACAATTTTTTCATGGATCAAATTGAATTCGAGTACCAAATATGTAAAGTTCACCACCTCATTTTCAAAATTGCATTTTCAACCTTATCTTATATAGTATTTGTGGGTGTTTGCCCCATTTTTTGGCTTTTTTGACAAATTCTAACATATTCAAAAAAAATTTAATGTCTTGAAAACTCTGTGTTACGCTGTAGCGCAGCATATTGGCTATCTTAAAAAAGTAGACAAATTGTTTAAAAAACTATGCCAACAAACAAATTGGTATAAAAAGATGTTTTTAGTAAATTTTTTTGTTAAATGCACTTGAGCTGACAATGGACTCTTTTTCGAAATAAAAAACAATTTTAAATTGTCTGCTCAATCTCAATATACCCTGCTCAATATAAATTACTAAAAAGGTAAATTCTCGATCCTTATTTCCTTATGCAAACATACATTATAAGAAAAGGAAGCCTTTCCAATCTAATTTTCAATAGGCAAATTGGAGCAAGGAATCTGCCCTTAGAGCGGAACAAATTAAAACATTTTCCGCTTGAGTTCAACACTCTAGCACCACCAACAAGAAGAATTACTCAAACAGATGAGAAAGAAGGCCTAGCCTTAGAAATCAATATGGCCACTAAAAGAGCAACACCCCACACCACCCAAACCAACCACCCAACAACCCCCGTCCCAATTTGGCACAGGATATAGGGTGGAAAGAGATCCTCCAAAAGGGAATGTAAGCCCCCCACCTCAACAATTGCCAGTCCTAGTACTGCCACCTTCTTTTGTTGTCTCTACATGTTGTTTAGAAAGGAAGATAGGAGAGTGTGTGTGCTAATCAATTGGCAGCAGCATTAGCCTTTGGGTAGGCCATGGATGAGAGTGGATGGAGGCAGAGAGCTAGAGGGAGACTACCAGCTAGCTGTCATTCAAAAGGCTTTGACCTAAGTAGTAAAATGTTGGCAGTAATGGAAGGGGAAGATGCAGTTTGAATAAGTTAGTATTGATGTATTTTGTGATGCAGCAATTGTTTTGAAGTAGACAGCTAAGATTGTAAAATACAGGAATTGCCGAAAGACCTAGTCAATTCCAATTAGGGCAAGTTTGCCAAGTTCTAAAATTAGCTAACTCAAATAGGAGAAACGTTCCAGCTAATTAAAGAAGCATAATCTCTTGAGCCTGATCGGTGTACTTTGCAAAACTTTATGGACTTCTCCAAATTCTGATGATTGCAATGCATTTAAATTTTCTACTTATGTTACCTATGCTAATATTTTAAAAATTTTTAGTTTTAAAAATATTTAGGAGCATTGGCGATCACTCATAAAGTAAGAGATAAAATACATGATTAAGCCTCAGAAAAACTATTACTGAAACCCACAACTCTGCCTCCCTGGGACAAATATCTAGCCATCTTTATGGAAAAAAAACAATTTTTGGATCAAAATTTTGGGATAAAATTTCACTTTTTCACCCGCTCATCTTGTTTGATGCTTTTTGATCTATTTAAAGGAGGGGGAGTCATTTTCTGGCCGGAATGGTTAAAATCCCAATAGCTTGCGCTATACTCCCGTTGCACTCAACACAATTTGGCGCAACAAAAATTAGTGTTGCGCGCAACAGAGTTGCGCAACACTAGTAGCGCAACACATTTTTTGAGAAGCGCAAAGCAGCGCAACACACCAGTTTGTTGCGCGCAACAGCGAAGGGCGCAACAACAAGGAAAAAAAGAAAAAGGATAAGTCTCGGCAAAGGATAAGTCTCGGCATTATTGATGTTCAACCACTCAGCTTGCTTCTTTCCCAGACTCGGATAGACAGCATTTGCAGGATCCCACAAGACCGGCTTCTCTTGCACAAGCTCGATCAGAAAATCTCGGTACTCATCGCTCATATCTCCAAGACTGACCTGAGTAGCTTCATAATTTAACTTCTTTTTCTGCTTTTTGGGCATCGTTCTTATATCTAAAATGAATACGCTCAGAACAGCAAATAAAGGGTACAACAACTCTCACATAATTAACGACTTAGGTCCTCAGTTCGTTCCAAAGACAATTAAAAACACTTTAAGCAAGGATAAACATCAAACAAGACAAAAAGTACACAAAACAAATCCTAACTACTTGTTGCTCAACAATCTGTTGCGCACAACATTTTAAAGATCTCTGTTGCGCGCAACATATTTTTTGTTGCGCGCAACAGAGGTCCGCAATGCTCAACAAATTTTGTTGCATGTTGCGCGGGAGTATAGCGAGAGCTAATACGAATATGCATACTTTTTTCGACCAATTTTTAGATTAATATTTTTCATTCCTATGTCTCCTTCTTTTATAATTATTTTTCTAAATTCACATATTGTTCCTTAGATCATAGTTCTGCCATTGAACTTACCGATGAAGTCAACCAAAAATAGGAATATAGGCAGAAGAAGAGCAAGAACAATTGGGAAGGGTGGGATTGAAAGATTTCCTGTGGAGTTTGAAACTATTTTAGCATCATCTTATTCGGATGGTTAGGCGTCGTAATGTCGCCGATGATCTGATAAATCAAAACACGTGATATCATATTTTTTCTAATGAAATGGAACTCTAACGGGTGAGTCAAAAGTCCTTGGTAGATTTTCGGACTCATTTTGGAAACTAAAAATAGTGCATTTAAAAAATTCCAAATAAAAAGTTTTGTAGGCAGAGAAATTCTCTACAAGTCTGTATATTCACTTTTTATTTTACTCATTAAAATGGCCACCATTGGCCGCAATACATTTACGCAGTCTTTTGGGAAAACTGTCAATAGCATTTTGGATCATTTCTTGAGGGATTGCGTCCCATTCCCTGACCAAGGATCTCTTCAATGCCGGGATTGAGTTGTGGGGTTGGGAGCACGCCTTTGACTGGAGGTATGGCCAGCAGAAAGAATCCATCACGTTCCAGTCCGGCGAGTTGGGAGCCCAGTCCACTTTGATGGCTGCCTTCTCACCCCAATGGGAGTCAACTTTGATGAAGTCGTAGTTCAGGGTGATCCAGTTCTGAGTCTCAAGTGCTCGATGTGGTGGAGCCCCATCTTGCCGGAAGCACCACTCGCCTTCCAGGTTGGATAAAATGAATCAAAAGTTTACTACAAGGATGATAAACTAAGAAAACAACACAAAGAAGCTGCTGTATGATTCATTTTTCTGTCCATCCTTTCTTTGCATAACTTTGCCAGTCAAATTCCATCATAAATAAAAAGTGAATATACAGACTTGTAGAGAATTTTGCTGCCTACAAAACCTATTATTTGGAATTTTTTTAATGCACTATTTTTATTTTCCAAAATGAGCCCAAAAATCTACTTACCGGCCCTATTCACCTTTGGGTGCCCACATTTTTCGCCTTGGTCCCCCTGTTGTTTTTTTCGAATGACATTTTCATCTTATTTTATAAAAATCTTGTTCTACTTGAAGCCTTTCACTGTTCTAGTTCAAATTTTCTAGGGTTTGCTTCGATAAATGGTTCGCCTAAAGCTTGTCGATCCTCTTGTACAACTTGATGTTGCGTCTCTGCGTCTGAAGCAATTGTTTTCGTTCGACACCGATCAGGTACCTTTTCTTTATGTACATTTTGCACTTCGCTTGAACTCATATTTTTACAGGCTTTAAAGTTTTCGTAGGTGTGTCCGTTATTCGCAAAAAATATGGATATTCAATTACAATTGAGAAACGTGACGGATTTCAGGTACCTGGAGATATTTTTTGACGAATTTTCCTACATGTAATTTCAGTGGCGATGTCGAATGTCGATGTTATGTCGATGTTACCGATGTTACCTATCAATGTGTACCTATCGATGCGATGTCGATGTTACCTATCAAAAATCTGACTTTTGACTCACCCGTTAAGAGTGACAAATGTATCTAATATATACATTTTAAATGTCATCCTAGAGTCATATTTTATCGAAAACAGACATGGGCATGGGCCCTAGAAGTTTGACCCGTGCCCACTTCTGGTTGACAACTGGTGCTGAGATACAAACAAAACTTCTCCCGAATAGAAGGTTGAATTAGCAAAATCAATATCGGTAATTCATACATCAGATCGTTGACCTTGCATACACCGTAAACTTTTGGGTTGTTACAATCAACCGCCAAGAATGTCTTTTTTTCTAGATCTTTTTGAGTTGCTATACCATCTGGCTATTAATTTCCATTTTTAGATACTAAAAAACTAAACATGTAAAAAATACGGATCAGAAAAAATTATTCGAAGGAATATGTATGCTCATAGTGAACTTTTAACCATTCGGGCCGGAAAATGTCCCCCCCCCTTTAACTAGAGGGCATCCATATTTTTTTAGATGAAAAATAATCTCTATATAGTACTTGGGTCTGTGGCGGGGTCACGCTTTTTTTGACTTCGGAGGTCAAAAATGGGTCATAGACGGCAAAATCACTTTTGTCGCTAACTTTACCATGTTGACAAGGATGTCAGCTTTCGTTAAAAAAAAGAGCGGCCAAAAAATTCATTGACTTTTTTATCCCATGACTTTATATAAGCCAGCATGTGGGTTGTTATGTGAGATGACGTTTGTTGTTTTCAGGTTAACCATGAATACATGAATAAACCGTGAATAAATGTTTTTGCTGAAAAAAGCGTTTTAGACGATTAAAACTAGAGAAAAATAAAAGATAAACAGTATTCCTGACATGGGCGGTCGATTTTTTCGATTTTCGGAAAAGTGCCAAAAATGTCTTTCCCAATCATAAAAACACGTTTTCTATCATTTTTACCGTCTAAAGCAGCGCTAGAAGTCGATAAAACCCGATTTTGGCCCACCTACATAAAAGTCATTCCTGCCGGCGCCGGTTCGATTCCGGTCGCTCTTAAACTTTTGGTTTTGTGATTAATTAACAACTATTAATAGATAGACGCCGATAAACGTCAGTTGCCCCTTGTAAATTAGTGTTACAGTCGACTCAAAAAAATCAATAAAGATCATTCTTATTAATGTTCACCTTCTCAATAATTATCCCTTAAAGGGGCATGCCGCATGCCCACGGGAATAGGTGCCGGGAATTCCAATTTGGGCAATACTTTTGGGGGCAATGCCCAAAAATTTACAGAAGCTCAATGATTAGGAATTTTTTTTTGAATTCCCGGGCACCACCTGTAATAGCGTGGGCATGCCCCTTTAAATCGGTCCCTAAGTGACTAAATATTACAGAATAACCTTCCTAATAACGTTCACCTTTGGTCGGTTCTTAAAGTGACCGCTATTAGGAGAGTTGACTGTAATGTGTAGCTTAAGCCAAAATAAAAAAGTAAATATAAGTTCAATGCATTCTTCATTGCATCCAATCACCAAATGCAAAAGCCATTCCCTCCGTAAGATCATGCAAGATCTTGCCCTGAGGAAAACAAGGAAATAAACTAAAACAAGTGATGTATGTTTGCACGCACGCTATACCCTCGAAATAGCTAGTTTCTTCTTTATGTTTGTTATGGCCTGAGGTAAAAGCAGCAGCAACAAAACAATGTGTAGAAGTAACATCAATCGATTGTGAGATTAGCTCATATGTAGTTTAGCTGCATAAATCCATCCATCCCGCCTGCCAATTGACTGGCTGTTGAAGACCCCCTCAACACCTGCTTACCCTGTCCCACCACCCACCAGTAGTGGAACAGCAGCATTTCAATTCTCCTTTGATACATGTATCCTATTCTGTAGACAACATTAAAATGCCACTTGAAGTGCGCCAGGAAGATGTGTTTTGTTTGGATTTTGCAAGAAAGGTATGTCTCATAAAGGATAAATTTTTACCCTAATCTATTATTCGAAATCTCTGTATTCTGGGATGTAGTAGGCTTACTTTAAAGGTTTAACCAAATTATAAAAAGGTGCCAATCAGATCAGGTGGTCAAGCGTGTCTGTTATAACGATCTCAAGCAACATTAGGCTCAACCAATAAATGTTTTAATGGGTGGTCCAACAAATTCGGTCGATTTCAAATGGTCATATTTTTTTTGGTGCAGTCTCCAAATTGTGTTTTCAGATGCCGGCTTCCCTTGCGCCGCAAATTCTTTTGGTATATTATGTCAAAAACATGATTTCAGCTTAGCCCTCGTGTGGTCTAGACCTTGTATCAGGCTGAAGGTCTAGATGATTGCGGGCCAAACAAAATTTCAGGAAAATTTTTGATATCATATATAATTTTTGACACCATATATCATATTAACTTGGGCTCAAGGAAAGTAGGCCAGTGAAAACAGAATTTCGAAATCGTTTTACGAAAAAGCTATGACCATGTGAAATCGTTCTAATTTTTCGACCCAAACATCCTTTTATAGTAAGAGAGCACCCTGATTTCCGGTTAGACCACTTTTCTTCACTTTTTTGAGCGCTCTTTTTTTTAAACGTTTTGCTTAGGTCTGAATAAGGTAATCAGCAAGTTTGAGCAAGTGGTGTAGTCAACATTTTTTTTTGGAAAAAGTTGATTTTTTATATGAAATTTTAAAAATTTCATTTGTGTGAACTTTTTGTTCTATTTTCAATTTATTGTCGTGAAATTTTTTTTATCAGGTAACCTCCGCCGGAGTCTCAGCTACATTTAGAGTGTAAATTCTGTCCAAAGAAGTGAAAATACCGAGGACATTTTCCAGTGCACTCATAGGGTGTACCAAAATTTTGAAGCTTAAGGTTTTAAAGCCCCTCCTAAGTCATTTCAACTACACAGTTTTCGACTTTTATACTGTTTTTAATTTACATTTACATTAAGAGGGGAGCTAAAGCCTGGTTAGGCCACCCTGGATTAGCTAACGCCCATGGTGGTTGTATCCAAGATAGTGGTACCCAGATGGTTGTCCCCAGATGGTATTTCCAAGATGGTGGTCCTCACATGATAGTCGAAAGGTGGTTCTCAGTTAATAGTCTTCCCTTAACATGGGAGAGGCCAACTGTAACAAAGAACTACCTGGGGGGTTTTCAGACCTCCTGAGCACGACTATCGCAAAATCAGGCGCAAAAACCTTGATGCCCTCAATTAGCCCAATTTCCACAGCGACTCTTTGAAAAATGGATGGTTTTTTCTTTAAGCTGGTGAACAGGGAACTTATTTAGTCCATCATTTTCCTTTGTGCTTATAAGAAAGCCCTCAAAGCTGCTGAGGACATGTCATAGTTGCGTTAACTGCACAATGTGTGGTCAATATTTGCAGAGAAAATATTAAAGAGCTACAAGATAGGCCAAAAATCAGCACAAGAATATAACAAAAGTCACTCCGTTTTTTTGGTATACAATTTGCACGAATATTGGGGGTATAGACGTTTGGCTACAAATGTAACATTTGTTACATTTGGTAGCCAAACGTCACAGGGACGTTTGGCTACCAAATGTAACATTTTTGAAATTTGGCGTATTTTTGAATTTTGATTCAAAAATTAACCAGCGCATGGAATTGTCTTCCACGTTCGTCATTTTCTTGTTTAATTTTGTTTCTTTTCTGCTTGTCTTTATACAATGCTTGTTATTTACTCATTATTGTGGCCGCAGCAAAAGTCTTCAATGCCAATGTTCTCGTTTACGGTCTGCTAGGATGGGCAATATACTCTCCAGAACTCAATTCCTCGGTAACAATTTACTTTTGTGACATTGAGCTATAATTTTGTTTTTAGTTGCAAGCTGAACAAAACACGGAATTGCCATCATTGCCAATCAAATACTCGCCTGGCCATTGGGAAGCGGTTCTGGATGTCGGAAGAAACTAACTCATTTGTTTTGCTGTTAAAATTTCATCTTATTTGTTGAATTTTGTTAATTGTTGTTTGTTATGTTTGAATAAATTGAAAGTTTTGAATTTTCTTTGTATTACCTTGCAATAAGTAGTTTAAATGGTAAAAACAATATGATCAACATATAGAACACTGAAATTTGAAAATGTTACATTTGGTAGCCAAACGTCCTAGGTTTGGCTACCAAATGTTGTTGGTAGCCAAACGTCTACTCACCGAATATTGTGCTTAAAAACATTGATTCCAAACTCAGTAAAATCAAACCAGAATCGTCCATCCATAACCAGGCTGCCAGCCTACTTCTTCAATCCTCTCAAAAGAGAAAAACACAGTTTCACCTGTGATATAACACTTGTGTCTGATGCAATTTTTTGTTCTCTATCACGTGATATTTTTATTTTCTGAAAATGCCCTATAAAATTTTAAGAAAATTACGAAACCAAGCCACAGCCGCCTGAATCCAAAAGCCCCTGGTTTGTTGTGGAAATTCGGGGTCAAATTGTTTTGGCTTGAATTTAGTGATATTTGCTTGTTCTTTTGTGAGTCTTTGCACTAGTTCTGTTGCATTTTTCCTGCTGAGCATTTTCGTATATTGTCAGCACAAATTTTTCTTAAAAAGTCAACAGGGATAAGCCAAGTTAAGGTATCCTTCAAATTTCAACACCAGGGAAAGTGCTGGTCTTACCTCTTCTTCTGTAATTTCGGAGTGACTTTTTTCATATTCTTGTGCTGATTTTTTGCCTATCTTGTAGCTCTTGAATTTCTCTGCAAATATTGATCACGCATTGGGCAGTTAACGCAACTAGGACATGTCCTCAGCAGCTTTGAGGGCTTTCTTATAAGCACAGAGGAAAATGATGGGCTAAATAAGTTCCCTGCTCACCAGCTTAAAGAAAAAACCATCCATTTTTCAAAGAGTCGCTGTGGAAATTGGGCTAATTGAGGGCATCAAGGTTTTTGCGCCTGATTTTGCGATAGTCGTGCTCAGGAGGTCTGAAAACCCCCAGGCAAAGTCTTACAACGCCGTCCCCTCATTCAATATTGTGTTAACGTTGTGTTTTTACTCACCTTTTAAAGACTGCTCTTGCAACTTACAATCAGTTTGTAATTGACTAATAAGTACAAATCAAATTTAGAATGAACACAAAAAATAATAATTCGAAAACATTATTGGCAAAATCAGGGTGGTCCCGCGGGACAAAGCTTTTTTTCGCTGCAAAAATTAGCTGCTGCAAAAAGACTTTTTTCGCTGTAAATTGGGCATATTTGCAGCAAAAAAACTCGATTTGCAGCAAAAAGTCTTTTTACAGCAAAAAAATCTTTGTCCGGTCCCGCGCGAAATCAAATTTCACAAATTGCTGTGCTTATCAAGTTACATGGTCCTTTAAGGGAGCCGAGATTTGACTTCAAATTTTCTAACTAGCCGGCGAAGTCTCAATAACACGTCTACTACTCTTCGGTGCCGCGTAGCGAGCCGTGTCTTATAGCTAATAGTACGCAAATAGCTAATAGTACGCATCGTGTTCCCCAGGTGATGCTACCCAGTTAGCACGATTTAAGTGGTGGTATCAAGGTAGTACTACCTAGGTGGTAATTCTAGGCGGTAATGGTATCCTCAGGTGATATACCCGGGCAGTGATACCGAGATAGTAATCTTCAAGTGATGGTACCCGGATTATGGTGGTGGTACCCGGACCATAGTACGTTAATACAGCGTTTTCAAAAAAGTTAAAAATCTTGAAAAAAATTTGGAGTTTCTGAAAAATTCGGCGAGAGCGCTTGAGTATGTGCGAGGGTGACTTTTGCCACATTTTGACTATGTTTTTGATTCAATTTTTGACTATTTGACTATTTTTGACTATGATATACCATTTTTTGACTATGATTTTAAACTAAAGCATTTTGATTGAAAAATTTTAAATAGTTAAAGCGATTTAAAAATAAACGCACCAAGGCGTCTATTAGAGAAAATACGGTTTTTTTAAACATACCGAGATTTGAAATAGAAATATAATCTATCTTCTAATAAGGTCCATGTCAGATTGGGCTGAAACTCCGTAGTCTTAAAGTATAGGGTTTTTTAAACTTACTTTTTTGCAGAAAAAGGGGGAGTTCATCCCTTACGAAGCCACCATCCCAGAGCTAGTCTACCGTAAATGTTCTTCGGATCGGATTGCTGTAATCTTTGACTCCGAGAAGTTGGCTTTAACATTTGGACAGTTGAAGAATGAAGTTAGTGGGTACCTCCTTTACTCTAATATTCACAACACTATAATCTAGATGGAGCAACTGTCTGCAGGACTGCTGTCCAGTGGTTTGCACAGAATGTTTATAAAATAAGACGTTTTTAGTTTAGTTACATATAAACTCCTTTTCAAAAAAAATGATATTCATATTTAATAGTTTCCTGGGCAACATGACATTTTCTACTATTAGCAGAATTTGTCGCACGACATTTTCTACTATTTTAGAATTTGTAGCTTCATATTTTAGAGGCTTGATTTATTACTGATTTTATGAACACATTTAACGGCACGGGGAGAATTCCGCGGGAGACAATTCCGCGACGGAGAATTTCGCGGAATTTCAATTTTTGACGTCCCTGCTATGCAAACCAAATTCTGACACCGGATTCGTGTTCATAATGGTCGATTGCATGCCCAGGTGTTTAAATCTAAAACTCGTGGTCAAATTTGAAATATCAATTTTTCAATTATATTTTTGTCAGAGAATTTGAAAATATACAATAAGTTAAATTTTGACAAAGGTGAATATGGAATCGACCATGCTGAACACGAATCCGGTGTCAGAATTTGGTTTTTGCATAGCAGGGACGTCAAAAATTGAAATTCCGCGGAATTCTCCGTCGCGGAATTATCTGTCGCGGAATTGTCGCCGTGCCCATTTAACGTCAGTTAACCATTATATGTTCCAATATTCAAATATCGAAGATAGCAGCTGACGCTTTTTTGATTGTCATGAATTTTTTATTTAGTTACATGTTTACATGTGATGAGAGTGACTCATTGCTCAGACTATGTAAATATATTACTTTTAGTTCTGCTTGAATGAGCTGCAGCGATTCTGATGCAGAAGAGATCAGTTTTCTCTCGAAAAGTCAAATAGAGCAACAAGAAGCGAATAAGACTGGGAAGCAAGTCATTTAAGCTGATGGATATCGTTACGTTTTTCAAGGGTATTTTTTGTGATCTTGTGTTTGATTATATGGTTCTCTTGATTACATAGTCCCCACGTGGATTTCCTCAAGTATAACTTTTTTCCAACTTTCTTTATCAGTTTGCTTTTAGTATTTCACGGTGCATTCTTATGTTGATGGACTTTTCTTACCGGTAGCTTTTGTCTGGATGCAAAACAAAGCAGAACTTACATATGATCGTGTTTTCCGAGAAGTGTTCTCTTTGCCTGCCGAGCATTACAACATCCGCTTTTTTGTCAGGTTGGCATACTTTTCGATGACCTACTGTAGGTTTAAGTCTTATTAAAATTATTAGCGTGCCCCAGCAAATTTCCTGCCTCAAATATTCAGTGATGCTAAGCCGATCAAGTGTGTTTCATTTATATCAATACAATCGGGAATGGGCGCATAGTTATGGCATGACTAGTTTTCGCAAAAACGACGATCTCGAGAATTAAATTGTGCTCTTCTCCAAACTTGCCTAGTTGCCATTGAGGGATGTTGTGCGTGGATATATTTTTCTGATGGACTCGTTTAATGACTTGATCAACGAAGGGATTCCATCGTTGGATAAGCAAAATCGTGCAACTGGTCTTTTTTATATTGCCTTTAAAAATATATTTGCAATATTATTACAGCATTTGCAGTACTTTCGGAAGACCTACCTATTTCGTGACAATGGATCAAGTTTGCAGCCACCGCTTTTCCCTATTCATATGTGGAACATCAATGAGTGCGTCAGAGCTCAGTTGTCTGTCACGAACAATTCGGTAGAATCGTGGAATTGCGAATACAAAGCTTATTTTGCTGGTGGAGGAAAGCCAGATCGTAGCAAAGTAATAAAATTTCAAATTGAAGAAGAAGAAGGCGTCAGGCATGCCATGGAAAGGTATTTTAAATACTATTTCTAATTATCCTAGGTATTTAACTCATGTTTTCACACATGAAGGCAGGCCTGAAGAACCATTCCGACAAGTTCGTCCCAGTCAGCAACGATCGGATGAACTAATTCACGCCCTGCTTGTGGATTGGAAAGAAATGGGCTTAAATTCAAGTAATGCCGAGTTCGTTTCGTTTCTTCATTCAGTTCAAGAAAACTTGTGGTATGCCAAGGGATTCCATCCAGATACAGACGACATTGAAGAAAGCGACGAAAAAGATTCAGAAGAAGAAAAATGAGGAATTGTAATATTTTGTGTTGATGTTAGTATAAGCACTGTTGGCTGTTTAGTTTGTCAATAAAGAACCTGGTATGGCTGAATTGCGATTAATACGAAATAAAAGCCTTCCAATAAAAGTCTTGGATGAAATGATACCATAGCTCAAAAAAATATTTTATAATTTTAGTAACAGTTGCGTGATTAAACTCTGAAATAAGTAAGCCTCTTACGGCTTTTTTACAGGCCCAGGAAAAATTCGATCCCTCAGTATCCTAATTGCAAGTTTGTGCTCTAACTAGTCGAGCTATTGGGTTGCCCAGGCATTTTTCTTCTTTTCTAGCATCTGGCTGCTTCCTTTAGAAATAGTAGGATTTGTAGAAATAGTATAATACCGTAATTTTTTTAATAGAAACCCCGGGGTTACTATTTTTCAATCCTCTAAAAATCTTGAAATTGTCAATCAAAAATAACCCTAACTCTGAAATCTTAGTCAAAAAATAGGGGGGTTACTATTAGAGACGGGGTTTCTATTAGAATAATTACGGTAATAGTAGAAAATGTCGCGCGACAAATTCTAAAATAGTAGACGATGTCTGGTTGCCAGTTTCCTGTCTAATCTCAATAGAAATTACTAAAAAGGTAAATCCACAATCTTTTCAGGTTTGCAACAAGCTGACAGAATACTCATCTGTGGCCACAACCACAGCCAAGTGCTTCTGGCTGCTTTAGGGGCTGCCAGAGCTGGTCTAGTGTTTTCTCTGGCCAGTCCCAACTTCAATTACTCGGACCAGTTAAAACACCTTCTAGAACTGGTCGGTAATAGTTACACTAGCATGGCCAAAATCAGCTTATGTGCAAAAATTTTATTTAAAAATACGGGCTGGGCTACACTGCGGGTCATATTTATAGGAACACCCCAATTTTTGCTAGTTACGCCACATTTCATTATTCCGAAAGAAAATCTTTTTTGCAAATATATGTGAAACAACAACAAAATTAGATTTCCGCGAAAAAAATTAGATTCAAATTGACAGAAATTTTTTTTTCTTTAAACATTGATTTTGAGGCGGGTCATATTTATAGGAACACTTGTATTAATATCCTGATTTTTTGTATTTGTCTTCGTTTTCTTGTCTGTATTCTATTTTTTAGAAAATGCCTCGCGGAATAAAGCTATCTGAATTCGAAAAAGGTCAAATTACTGCTCTACAATCGGAGAATAAGGGTCTTAGTTCAATTGCGCGTGCTCTTGGTCGGTCTCCTCATGTTGTGCAGAGTTACTTGGACAATCCAGCCGGTTATTGTCGAACAATAGGCCGAACAATACTACTTCTTGTGTTAATACAAGTGTTCCTATAAATATGACCCGCCTCAAAATCAATGTTTAAAGAAAAAAAAATTTTTCTGTCAATTTGAATCTAATTTTTTTCGCGGAAATCTAATTTTGTTGTTGTTTCACATATATTTGCAAAGAAGATTTTCTTTCGAATAATGAAATGTAACTAACAAAAAAATCTATAAATATGACCCGCAGTGTATATAATTTTAGGTTGTTATTCTTTCCGACCCTGAAAATAGCTCCTTTCCTTCCGGAAATGTCTCTTTTTCTGCCGGAAATTTGAAAAAAACTTTTATTCTAGGGGGTTTTCTCATCACTTTCTAAATTTTTTTGACCAACGTGTAGCCCAAGATTTCAGCTTTATCGCAAGCTACCAACTGACTGAATGAGGTTTCAAAAAGTTGCAGAGATAGGTTTTTGAATGGACCACATTTTCGAAAAAATTTGCTTTATTGAAAGACTTTTTCCTCCAACTTTTTGAAATCTCACTTAGTCAGTTGATATCTTGTAAGAAAGCTGAGATCCTGGGTTACATGCTGGTCGTAAACAATTTTGAAAGTCATAAGAAAATCCCTGAGAATAAAAGCTTTTTCAAATTTCCGGCAGGAAAAGAGACATTTCCAGCAGGAAAGTATCTACTTTCAGGGTCGAAAAGTAATTCAATCATAATTTTTTACCGATATCTTATATATATGGCCTTTATTACAATATAATTTCTTCTCCCCAATTGACGAATGTAAATATTATGGGGTTTTTCGAAAGCATAAAGTGTCAAGCAAAGAATAACAAAGTAAGCCGATCGCAAAATTAGAATAGCCGAGCATCTTTCAAAGTCATGATGCACTGGGATGACAAGAAAATAATAAAAGAAACTGGGCTCCCTATGAAGAATGTCTATAGGCAGTCCAGCAAGCAACATCAAGCTAAAAGCGAGCCCTTAGGCGCGCAAGTACGGCAGCCGCGCAAAAGCAAAGAAATTGAATGTAGAAAAAAGTTAAATTAAATTTTAAATGAAGGAAAATCGGGAATAAAAATACTTTAAGTTTTTTTTTATTTTGAAGGGGATAGCAGAGGTTATACGAACGAGGGTCAACTGCCGACCATTCCAACTGCCGACCCCCAACTTCCGACCAACCCAACTGCCGATCTCCAACTGCCGACCAACCCAACTGCCGATCTCCAACTGCCGACCAATTTTTTAATTTTATTCCATTTTTAATTTTCATAGGAAAATAAAGTGAAAAGGTATCGATCAAAAGTTTACGAAAAGTATGAAAAGAATACTTTAGTATTTAGTAATACTTAAGTATTTCAAAAGCTTGTTGAGCTGCAAGAATCTTGAACGAGAGAGCAGCTGAGTCTTGGGATTGCTGAAGAGGAGGCTGGCATCCGTGAGCGACATCACTTGCATTTTCTTCTTCTGCGTGATGCAACTAAAATGCATTAAATTTATCCCCACGCATCCGAAAAACCAACCTCCTTGAAGCGAGTGATCTACTCTCCAAACAAGCAATTTACTCTGAAGTGGTGTCGCAACTTCCCACGGTATGACTCTGCCGTATTTGTGATTTTTTGGACTTGCATTCCGAAAAGAGAGAAAAGGTCTTCGAGCGATATCCAAGTGTCCCTGAAAACATAAAAGTTTAACATAGAAGTAAAACATGTTACCTGTAGTAATTGACTACTCGATCCAGCCTGTCCGCAGCGTCATGCTAATTTCCGAACGTGACCTGGATATACGAGCGGATAAGATTGAGGGAGTACCACACATCAGGAGGCAACAATTGGACAGCACTTATCATTCTAACTACATTCTGCACATCATCTAGTTCTCGGTACAGCGCAGCTAGCCTTTTGTCCTGCACCGAAAACAGGAATTTTCAAAAACCATGCAAAGTGCTATTCGATACCATTCTGTTGTGAGCTTGTTTGGCATGAAAACTGCACATTTATCTTCAACATCAGGAAACTGGCGCTCGACTGCCTTCCACAAAGCAGGCATATAATCAAAATGAGCAAACTCCTAGTGCATTGATCTGCCCTGTTCGTCCAGCGCTCTAGTGACTGAATAAAACCGCATAAAAACAATCCATCAAAAAAAAATCCATCAAAAACCTTACTTTTTCTCCACATCTTCCTGTATGTCTTCTTAATTCTGTTTTTCAGCAACACGGATACTAGTGGAACCGAATGTATTCTCTTCGCAAAGCCGAAAATTCTGTATATTTGACAGGTGGCTTCTTTTGGTTTGAACTTGAAGTTGTCGTCGGCAGCAATTTTTTTGACTTGATAGTAAAGCTGTCGGGGCGAAGGGAAAACAAGCATTTCAGCATCTGAAACCAAATGTTTGCTTAAAAGATTCCAAAGTCCAAAAGCACTAATCACCATAAAGAAGCAACTTTTCGCCATAGTGTGAATGATCCAAGATTGAATTTCGTTCTGTGCATCGGAGAATTGCTTTGTCGTCATTGAGTACATTTGAGAAATCCGACACAAAAGGGAATTGCTCCTGACGTGCCTGAGGAAATGCTTTGAAGACGGCAGTGCAGTTTGCGATCCAATATGGTCGTATTCCCTGTCGGTACACATAATCGGTACACTGTCGGTACACAAAATCACACATAGACCTCATAAAAGCGTTACAAACCATCGCTCCTTCCATCTACCTTCCAATTTTATCAGGATCTTTTTCTCGGTTCTAACGACGGCTGAAGCAGTGTTTTTTTTTAGTTCCGCTGGCCAGTTGTGCTTGCATACTACGGCGTTCTTTAACTCCATCTACCTAATTATTTTCACAAAGCCACAAGTCCTAGCAATTAGAAGATTTACCTCACTGCGCTTCTTTTCGTAACAAAAATGAAAATGGTTTGGCTCCATTTCAATCCATACATCAGCAATACAGTCGGCTTTCATCGTAGGCAATGAATAGTCATCCAGAGCTATGGCCTGCTTCTTCCACTTCTTTCGCTTAGCGTCGCATTCGGTGCACATGTAGTAGACGATTCTAATCCCATCCACCTTTCTTTTCGTTGTGAGAATCGAAAATGTATAGTCCTTATTGGAATCTCCCGTGAACTTAGTGACTGCCATTCTTTTAACGCCTACTTGCTGGCTGTAAGTTAACTCTATCGCTGCCATCTGAAAATAAACACGTCATAAACACAGGAGCACACAAACTTATCGGCAAAAAATTTAAATATACCGCAAAAGAATATAATGCAAGGACAGAGCGATTTTCAAAAAAAATTAAATTGGTCGGCAGTCGGGGGTCGGCAGTAGGGATGGTCGGCAGTTGGAATGGTCGGTAGTTGTCCTTTTACCGGTAATACGGTACATTATAGTTTTCGATAGAAGATATTTAGGGCTAAAATTCTTGGTCATCAATGATAAGGTAGTGAAAGGTAAAAAAAATTTATAGTCATTTATATTATTGCAGGGCCAATTCCGTGCCGTTGTGCTGTTCTCACCTAATGGAGGCTCAGACTGGGCGAACAATCTTATGCTGGAGTGTTGCCCTGAACTCCAGGCCAGTCTCAAAGGTCACACCAAATGCAAGGCTCTGCCTAAACTAACCCATGTAATATTGGGTAATGAAGACCACAAACATGCGTAAGCATCAGCTGTCTATTGCTCCTTATTACTAGACTCTACCCAGACTCCCGCGTAAAACGAGTCACGCAACAAACTTTCAAAGGTTTCCACAACAACTATTTTAATTTTAACCTGTAGTTATCTGATACTCAAAATGACCTCTAGAATCTAGCGAATCTTTTGGTAATCAGAACTTCCAGAGTTCATATTTAAATGTCTGATAAATCAAAAAAAGTAAGTCGCGTAACAGCGTGTTACGAAGGTCGAGTCACGTAACATATTGTTACGCGACTTAATTTTGTTGATTTCTCAAAAATTTATATATGAACCACAAGAGTTCTGATAGATTCTAGCGGTCATTTTGAGTATAAAATGACTTCAGGTTAAAATTAAAATAGTTGTTGTTGGGGAATTCTTTGAAAGTTTGTTACGCAACTCATGTTACGCCGGAGTCTGATTAGAGCCTTACAACTTTTTCTAGTGGTACTTTCACACTATCCGAGATCTATGGCAAAAGCACCAAAGAGAGGATCGAGAAACTTCCTCACTACACCCAATGGAACTGCCACAAGTTGGCGGCTATTCAATTCACTTTGGTAGTTGGCATTTGTTGTACATATTTGATGACAATGTATTCAGGGCTCTACAGCAGCTCCCAAAGCTGTTGGACTAACTCACTATCAACTAATCAATGGTTGCAGGATTGCTGCAAATGCAATTGGGGTGCGAAGAGAGGTAGGTGCTGCTTCAGTACTTACCGTGCAAGACATAAACCATGTTTTGAAACTGATAAAAACATTATAATTATAAAAGTGTCTTCCACCAATTATTCCACCATTCCACATTATTAAAACTTCTTGTTATCGATATTTTTCCAGTCATTATTTTTATTTTTTGACCAGCACGCTGCGATTCTAGTTTCCAATGGAATAAAAAATTGGAATATCAGCTGTTCCAATGTGATTTAAAAAAGGGCTACTACAGATCGGGTAGCTACACGCTTGGTAAACCAGGCCGGCTTTTTCTGATGAGCAACTTTCCTTTATTTTTTAATATCGCATTTTGAAGAGGAAGAATTTTCTTATGGAGCTCGCCGAACACAAAACTCTTTGTCAAATCTTCGAAAATGGCTGAAAAGAACAAACCGTGTTGAAAAATAAACCGATAGTGTGAACCCCAACAGGAGGAACTTGTTGCTTAAAAAAGTCAAAATTTAAAAAAATGTCCAAACTTTAAACCGGCAGAAGACCTCAAAATTTGGGATATTACCGGGATACAGTTTTTTATATCAGCGTAATTTCTGATGACTAATTCTATTCAGACCATCCTGTCGTGTGCCCTACCTATGTTCCGTATTCCAGTGTTCTGTATGGTGGCATTCACCCCCTTTCTCAAAGAGTCTTGTTCCGTGTTCTCTGAGCCCACTCCGTTGCCTAGATTCCTCTTTAATTCCATTAAAAAATACAAGTTGGCTATATTTTAAGAAAGCAAACATATACACCAAAATTTTAACCCAGATGTACAAATCTGTTGTCCAATGCTGCTGCTCTCCGTCTACTACTGAGCATGGCGCGCACCCAGAAAATATTGCTGCCATCTGTAAACACAGTCATTTTATTGGGCGAGAGGGTGTCCACACAGTTGTTGACTTCTATAGAAAAGGTTATGAAAAATGCCAAAAAAATTGCGGTAATTTTTTCTTAAAAAGTCTAGCTGATCAATACATAGTAAACGTTTTTTGAAGGTTGGAATGCTCTCTACAGAAGTAGGAGCTGTGCCTATTTTAAGGTTTGTAAGACGAAAAGGACTTATTTATTTTTTATGCAGGCAAACCTCAATTTAACAAACCTTTTTGCGATGCCCATTTGACCAGCGATTACGTTAAATGACTTATACCCTACCCTCTATTTAACAAAACCCTTGATTTAATGAACAGTTTTGCCGGTGCCCAGAGGGCTCGCTAAATCGACGTTTGACTGTAAACTGTAAAAATTTAGTGACAACACTACCAATTTGGCCAAAGCTATTGGTAAGCCTCTGGAAGGATATCAGGTGAGAAAAGAAATCAGATAAAAGATTACACTGACTTATCATTATTCCTTTTGGTTCGTTTGGTTTCTAAAATTTTTCCGCTTTTGAAAGTTGGGAGAGTAACTGGAAGCAAATAAATCGAATTAGTAGCCTTATCTTTGAATAAAAATATTCAAACCTAAAAAATTATTTCAGATAGATGTGATGAAAATGGACAAGTTGGGCTCTAACAATGGTCATATTGTGGGTGAATTGAGACTAAAACCACTTGTCAAGACCAAATTTGTGGGTTATGGGCCGAAATTTAGCGATTTTTGCGAGTGGATCAGTACTGGGTATGGCAGTTTTATTTGTAAAAAAATTAAAAATTAATAAAATATTTCAGAGATATTGTGAGCGTGCACAAAGATGGGAATGTTGAAATAGTGACCCACAAGGACGATTTAATTTACGATAGAAACGACAAATTGGTGGAACATTGGCGAATGGAAAGATTGATGGCTCAAGAGGATAGCATCAGAGGAGTCCAGGTTAAATTGCAGTGGTTCAAAAGAAAATGCAATGGACGAAATATTTAGGTTGTTCAAGTATGTCATGGGGCGCCTGTTATAGCTGTTATAGTGCCAAAGTCGTTGAAGGGCATACCCGAGTTTTTCAAAACAGACCTGAGCAATCTATGCAGAAATGACAAAGTGATCGTTAATAAGACTTTTTAATGCCACAATGTGAATATTTAATTGTTCAGTTACATGCACCAGACCAGTTCGCCATAGCAGCTGATTTTCCACGTGTCAACACAAAAATACAAAAATACAAGCTGCGAGAATTGATTCGACAAAAAGTGATTGTTCCCTTTTGATATATTGCATTCCTTTAATGTTTCTAAATTGTAATATTGTAATATCTCTGCAAAATGTAGCTCAAAAAGGTAAAAGTATGAAGAAAATCAGAAAAATAATTTAGTTCATACTTTTACCTTTTTGTGCTATATTTTGCAGAAATGATGCAATAAATAATACCTCGTAAGAAAGTAGATTCGCAGGGCTACACGATAGTGTTAAAAATTTTAAAAAAAATGGCAAATTTATGCCTTTTTAATTGAAATGAAAAAGAGGACACTTTTTCGCCAAAAGGGGGCACTTTTTCCGTTTATCCAATAAAATTTGAAGGAAATGAAAGCAAATAGAAACTTTGAGTCACTGGCCATTAGCCAATTCGACCTAGAAAAAAATTATGACGGTTTAAAAGTGTCCACATTTGTTGAAACACCCTGTATGTTTATACAAAATTGTATATTTTCACAACCATGGTAGTAACGTACGCTGTCATACCTTGCGCCTAAGGCTTAATCGATATTTTCGTAATTTTTCGCACCACAGTGTTTAAAAGACAATTTCTGAGAGAATGATAAACCGACTTACCACGATTTTTTTCAAAATTTTTCTGTGATGACTATCATGTTCCTGAGCTCTTCCTGAGCAACTTTGATGAAGACAGTTTATGTGAAACATGCATATTGACCGAAATCTATACATTTCAAAAAGTGCACTCAAAATTTGTTCTTTATTTTCACCTTTCTGCTATAAATGTTGATTTTTACTAATTTTCACAAAGTCTTTTATAAACATTTGGTGTCATTAGAACCGGCTTGAACTACGTTTTCTTTTGAGGTATTGAACTGCTAATATTTTATGTAAAAAAATCCGGAATCACTCGCTTTTGAAAAATGTGTTTTCCAAAATGCAAATTTTTGTGAAAAATGACAATTTCTCCATTTTTTCAAATATTCCGACCTGATTTTTATTGCAGATTCTGATTCAGCATTTAAAACTGAACAAGGAGGGAAAAGAAAGGAGGAAAAAGTTATAGCCATTTGAATTCTCCATCTCACACAAAATTTCCAACACAATTTTCCCTAACTTATCAAGAAAATCAAATTTTAACATTGGATTCGTGTTCAGCGTGGTCGATTTGCATGTGAAACTGCTTTAACATCAAAAAGTTGCCTTCAAATTTTGAAATCCGCTCGAGACAAAAAAATATTTAAAAGTGTTTTATTGAGTTATTAAAATTCTTTTAAATAACTTTTTGTCTCAAACGGATTTTAAAATCTGAATTTTTTTTTAAATTTATAGCTATTTGCAATTTTTTTCACGTTTTTCATCTTATTTTTCTACGCCTGCCCTATTTGTTTTCTTTCTCTCAGAAATCAATACGCTTTCAAAATAGTTGTTTGTTTTTATTCTTTTTGTGTTTTTTTTTAAAGCAGCTTAAAAGCAGTTGTTGACTGTTTTAGATTTCCATATTCATTTTGATATGAGAATAAAATAAAAATTTGCGTGAAAAAATATTACAAATAGCTATAAATTTTACCAAACTTTTACACCAAACTTTTACAGAAAACTGCGTTAAAATGAGTAAAAATCAAGATTTATAGCAGAATGGTGAAAATTAAGAACAAAAATTGAGTGCATTCTTTAAAATGTCTATATTTCGGCCAACATGCATGTTTCACATGGACTGTCTTTTCGAAGTTGCTCAGGAAGAGTACTGAAACATGATGGTCATCACAGAAAAGTTTTGAAAAAAAATCGTGGTAAATTTTCCTTTGTGACTTTACCATTTTCTCAGAAAGTCTCTTTTAAAAGAGCTATTATTTTTAAGTTTGAAAACCGATTTGTGAATTGTGAATTGCTTCTCCTATTAGTAAACCAATTATTCTGAGGACAAGAAATCAAATTTTATTTTTAACATATTTTTCTGCAATTTTTGGACAAAATAATGATATAATCAACACAACTAAACACCATGACCAGACTTAGGGATCGGAATCGGGCAAATTTGAATGTTTTTTGAATATTGACTGTAATGAGATGGTATTTTTTCTATTTACAATTACAAAAATGAAAGCCTAGAATCGTGGCTACAGATTAGTGTGTAGAAAGTGTGTATTTACCGAAAAAAGTTGGAAATTTTCATCAAAAGCATGTAGATGAATGCGAAATATATGGTATATGGCCTTTTGTAAAAAAAATCAGAATTAAATAAATCCAAGTTTTCAAAATGCCTGTCAACTTCTAAAATGACCTAAAATGTGTTAAGAGCCAAATAGTGACTTTTCGAAAAAAAATCAGAAAAGTTTTATGTATCAATACAAGAAGGAAAGCAAGAGCTACAAAATTATGTGTTCGAAACATTTCTGTGAAAAAAAATTTGCTATTAATAACTAGCCTAGAAATTAGTTACAAATTATTTACTTTACCAAAAACTAAAAATTCCGGGATTTGAAATTGAGGTTTTAAGCTTTGTTTTGTCAATTTATCCATGATTTTTTTCAGCAATAACATTTTTGATACCATTTGATAGAGAATTTGCAGGGCTACAAAATGATATGAAGTTTAAAAGGAAGTGTAACATAAAAATGATCTAGCGGACCTCTTGAAGTGCAGGGGTTTTTTCGGGACACCCTGTATATGTTTTTGATAAAATTTTCTAACTTTTGTCTACAAGTACACAATTTCTGTATACCAATCTGTATCCACGATTCTGGGCTTTCATTTTTGGCTACATGAATAGAAAAATAGTGTAGTAGGTCGTCTTTAGATATATATCTCTACTTATATTTCTCAAGCTATTCAAAAGTATATATCTCACAAGCTATTCAAAAATTTATATCCTTTATGGAGCTTTTCATAACTATCCAAATTTACAAGATTTGATTTATTATTTACTGGCTGTTTCACAGTGGTACGTTTGCATGCCATACATATTCAGTGTGGACATTACAAACAATAAGCAGTTTTCAACAATTAAACAAAACGGCTGAAGATATTTTCTGAATCAAATGGCTCCAAAAGAGAGAGGTACATCTAAGGACGACTTTCTACAATAGGGCCGAAAAAATACCATTGCATCACGGCTAAAGAAAAACATTCAAATCTGTATTAAAAAGGCGACCACTTAAAAAAAGAGCGGTTCTATTAGCATGGCAATTATTGGCGTGAAAATCATTCCCAGCACACAAAATTACACTCTAGGGTGATAAAAAAAAAATAATTATCGAGTCGAGAAATTATCGAGTCGAGCGCTCGACTCGAAACTCGAATTTTTTCGGCGGCTTTGTTGCCTACACAAGCGATTTTTTTAACATAAAATGATCGAAACCATGATTAATCGACCACGCATGACCACTTTACTACACCAAATGAATTGGGCAAACCTTTATTTTGCAGCTGATTTTCTTCTTTTTGGAAGGTCCCACTTCTTTGGTCACCACATTTTCCTTGTGCCCCGCCGATTTCAGATGACCCGAGAGATGAGTTGTTGCGCCACTTTTCAGCAGTGTGAGCTCTTCACCACAATTGCAAATAGCCTTTCCACCAGCTTTCTTAAACGATTTCCAAACTTCGCTTGGCATTCTTCTAAAACAAGCAAATTTACAAGCACATACTTTTGAGTACTGCATATTCGAAATCAAAACTCAAAAATTTTTTCGAGTCGAGTTTAAAGGTGGTGCAAATCATAGCATGATAGTCTTCCTTGCGTAGTTTTCCTAGCATATATTTCCTTCCTTTCTTGTTCAAAAAAATGATATCTTATGCGATGAAAAGATTTGCGCAAATCATGGTGCGAATATTATAAACTCTCAGGTTCAAATCCCCCTAGGTTCACACCCTGTTTTTTACCTCATTTTTCCCATTTTATTTACAAGTTTGGAATCAAAATGGTGCTAAGGCTCTTGTAAATACAACTGAACCATCAGCACACGGTTCCACAAGCCAAAAGATAAATTCTAGCTTGAACCTTCGTTTTATCCGAAAATCCATAACTTTTGGGATCGTCTCATAGCTTTTATTTGAATACATTTCACTATTATTTGTCACTGAGGGTCCTAATTATATCGTTTTTTTTCTCTGTATAATAGCCAAAACGAAATCTTAGAATAGTGGCTACACATTGATATATAGAAACATGTGCATTTGAAAAATTTGTTAGAAAATTTTGCCGAAAATATTCTGGCTTGTATAAGCCGATTTCAGCTTGTGCAAACCCAAACACTTTTGATAAATTTCAGTAATTTTTTCTACCAGTGCACATGTTTCTATACATTAATCTGTAGCCACGACTCTATGCTTTCATTGGAGCTATCAAACAGAGATTACCATAAAGTTGAAACTAAAATTAAAAAACATCGAAAGATGTACAACCATCCTACCCTTCGAATATACTCTCTCCTTGCTGGGTCAAACCTTCGGAAGCTATCCTATTTTTGAAGCCATTTTAATGTGAAAACATTTGAATGTATTGGGTTGATCCGTAAGTTCGTGGGTGTTTATATGTAACAGACCATATTTATGTATGGGTTGCAAAATTTTTCATAAATAAGGATCGGCACTCAATTAATTGCTAGGTTTGAAAATCAAAATTTTGATTTGAGGTTAAATAATCATTTATTAATTAACCAAATAATCATTTATTAATTAACCGATGGGTTTCAGATCGTAAATTGTGTAGTCAAAATGCAACCCATACATAAATATGGTCTGTTACGTATAACCACCCACGAACTGATGGACCAACTAATAATTGATCATGAAATTTGACTCTAAAAAGTTGATATCACCTTGTGAGAAGTCTTAATTAATTGCTAGGTTGATATCACCTTGAGAAGTCAATAGAATGGGTAGAGGAGAAGGCGATTAACGTTAAAGTATATGGATTATGGTTGGTTTTCCTTTACTTTGATCATCAAAGTTTGATGATCATTTGCATGAAATCGCAAAATTAAGGTAGCAGATTACATCAAAGCAGTGCTACAAATGATCCCAATCGATTGCTCGATACTTTTTGACCCTAGAAGTGAGTAAACTCACTAAAGATGGATTTAAAAAATGGGGCATGCACCCAAGGGGATTTGAACTTGAGAGTTCAAAATATTCGCATTATGATTTACGAACCACCCCCCCCCTTTTTTTTATTAACTCGAAATGAAAGCTCGAAAATTTTCGAGTTACAAAAAATCGAGAATTGGGGAACTGAAATCGGTAAAATGGAATTTTGCAACAAAATCTCGTAATTATGCACCAATTTTTTTTTGCCTTTTTATCTTAATTTTTAAATTTTTCAAGGTGATTGCATTATCATGTAGCCCTGCGATTCTAGTTTCTGACAAGTTCTAGATCAGTGCAAGATTTACAGAAAATTTATAACAAAAAGATAAAAGTATGAACCAAATTATTTTTTTATTTGCTTCATACTTTTACTTTTTTGGGATACATTTTGCAGAGATCTTCCACCGATCTATATCTTGTAAAAAACTAGAATCGCGAGGCTACATGACGGTGTTCTTACTTTTTGAAAAAGTTCAAAAAATTTAGTTGAAAAAAGCAAAAACAGAAATTTGCTGCAAACTTACGAGATTTTGCTGCAAAATTCCGTTTTACCCTACTGAAATATCCAAAATTAGCGTCTTTCGGGGGTTTTTCGGCTTTCTTTGACCTAGAACTCAAAATTTTTATTGCTGTCCGCCAAAATAACTTTGGCTACACTATTTAAATCGAGTACGCTCTACAAGATGGCATTAACAGAATATTCGAATTCGATGATACAGCTCGGGCGGTTTTTTTTTGTAGAATAGTATGTAGCAAAATAATTAAAAGCGGTTTTTTGTAGTTTTGAACCATATGTTGTTACCTCGGTTTCTGACCCCAATTTTTTATGCCTATCGTGTAGAGAAGGTCGTTTTAGGCAGGGTTTCACGGATCGAGTGACGAAAAAAGTCCAACTTTCAAGGATCACTGCTCGCTGGTAAGGACAGAGGGGCAAAATCCACACTGTTTTTGATTATTTTACAGCAACTACACATACAACAATGATATGCCGTTTGACGCGGGAAGAGAAAAAACGACTAAAACTAGAGAAAAACTAAAGATAAACAGTATTCCTGACATGTGCGGGCAGTGCCAGATTGCGCAAATTCAAATTGCGCACAATTCAAGTTGCTTTCCATATCTAAAAAAAACAGGCGTAAAACCTGTAAACATACGTATGAAAACAATAGTAATTGCCAGAAAATAGTTAGAGGCATAAAAATGAGAAAAAAGTGTAGTTAAATGAAGGAAAGTGTTTGCGCAATTTGAGTGTGCGCAAGTGCCAAAAATGTCTTTCCCAATCTTAAACACGTTTTTTTATCATTTTTACCGTCTAAAGCAGCGCTAGAAGTCGATAAAACCCGATTTTGGCCCACCTGCATAAAAGTCATTCCTGCCAAAAATTCTCTGAAACTATAGCGGCACGTTGAGAAAAATGCTTTTTTCGTAAAAAAGTCATTTTTCCGGGGAAAAATTCAGCATATTTTGGCATGTTTTCACCAGTCGCTTGCCCTTCCCAAAACTTTGAAATACTGTATTAGAAAGCCCTGCTATTCCTACGTCAGATCCACTTTACAGAACCGAAAAAAAAATGCAACAGAAAGTTACGGCTAAAAGAAAATCACTTTTTAGCATTTGCTCAAATAATATTTTGGCGTAAAACTTTTTTTCGCTAAGCAAACTTGAGATTCTGACGCCGGATTCGTGTTTAGCAGTGTTTTCATAATTGACACTGACATGTCAGTTTAGCGAAGCTGACATTTTTAAAATTGGTTGTAGACATAGAAAAGTTGTCTTTTCGAAATTCTGTAAAGTGCGTTAGAAAGCTGACGAATTTCTGATTGGGAAAGGTGTTATCAGGAAAGGTATTTCGACCTGTCTCTGAAAAAAGGCCGGAAAAATTAAGTGTCAGTTTCATTTTTAAAGTCAGTTTAGCAAAAAATGTCAGTGTCAGTATAGACTTTTTTGGGAAGGAGTAAATTGTGCCATTTCAGTTTGTGCCCCTTCAGTTTGTATTGGCATTTTATCAGTTTATAATTGCTCATAGAGGGGCACAAACTGAAGGGGCACAAACTGAAATGGCACAACTTATTCCTTCCCAATTTTTTCATGTCTACGACCACTTTTAAAAATTGTCAGCTTCGCTAAACTGACACGGCAAAATGTTATTTGAGAAAACGGTAAAGAGTGATTTTCTTTTAGCCGTAACCTTTTGTTGCATTTTTTTCGGTTCTGTAAAGTGGATCTGACGTAGGAATAGCAGGGCTTTCTAATACAGTATTTCAAATTTCTGGGAAAGGCAAGCGACTGGTAAAAACACTATGAAATATGCTGAATTTCACACACCTCCCCTCCCCCTCGAAGAATGACTTTTTTACGACAAAAGCATTTTTCTCAACGTTCTGCTGTAGTTTGAAAGAATTTTCTTCTTCTGTTTCAGCTTCAAGAATTACGCTTTATAAAAAGCATAATGATTATAACAGGATTTATCCAGAAGCGGGCACTTTTTCACAATAGCGGGCACTTTTCCACGAAAAGAGGGCACTTTTTCGCAAAAGCAGGCACATTTTCTCGCTATAGTGTGATACATTTAATTTCAGCTAAAGAGGTATGTGTGCATTAAATTCTGCTTTCAACAAAATTGATAGTGCTGTGGAAGACATCATATCGCCGGAAAGACAGAAGTTGATCAATCGTCGTGATGGATTTGTCTATTTAGTTAGTTTATGCCTTAACAAGTTTTGCAAAACCATCTTCTTTAATTTTTATTTTCAGCTAATTCGAATGGATGTGATTGAAGGCAAGTGTTTGGGACTGCGCATTGGAAACGCCAACAATCGTGTAATCGTCACAAGGGTGGAAGAGGGCTCAATGGCAGATGGGAAATTCCAAGCAAGAGATCACATCAATGACGTCGAAGGGCAGCAGGTTTCGGACAGGGATACCGCACGTAACTTGCTGATCAGTTCCATGCAGGTATATCTCAATTGATGTTAAATAAAGAAATTTTCCTAACACTTTTTAGAAACGAAAATTCGTCACCTGCGTTGTTGGTCGTCTTAACACTGACCCGCCCTCGGTCCGGCTGAGCAAATCGGTTCGTAATGTCGCTCAATTGCAGAGGTTCAAGGAGCGATCTTCCCTGCAGGTACTAATGGCAGTTCGCCTCAGCCTTCAAATCAACAAATTTAATTTTGCTTGATTTAAGCCTCGCCCTGGTCTTTTCAGTAGCACTTCTGCGGTGCCACCTCCTCGAGTTCTTATCAACGAAGCAATCAACAATGTGTTCGACATAGGAACCGATTCTGACACCGTGGATGTTGACATATCCGTTGCCGAGCCAAAGAAAAAACCATTGGCGGAATAAGAATGTGCAGAAACGGACCGCCACCATAATTTGCTAGATTCAAGCAAAGCTCTCTGTTCATAGTGTAATTATTTTCCAACTTACGTGTGTGATTGTCCATCTGTGATACGTAAATAAATTAGTGTGTGTAGTCGTGCTAAGTGAATCCACCAATAGCATTTTGTAATCTTTATATGTTTAAAAATGTATGGTTGTAGACAGTGCTCTTGATCCGCGCGGCTACCATTGACTTCTTCCATAATCATCCTAAAATCATTTTTACATCATTTAATGATTGAAGAGGTAAATAATAACCTGACGAAACGACTTTTACGACAAATAGTGTAATGTTTACATTTAACGGAGCGGCCGGTACTACTGGAGTTGCCGGTGCCAAAAACAGTTTGGTCCCCCTGTTGTTTTTTTCATGAAAACAGCTTGGTTCCCCATGGTCCACCTTGGTTCATGAAGAAAACAACAGGGGTTCCCCTTGGTTCATGAAAAAAACAACAGCGGGGGCCGGCAACTCCAGTATTACCGAGCGGACCATCTTTTTTCCAAGCTTCCTATGCGCAGGTTCATCAATGATTCATTCCGGGGCGAATGTGTTTCTTGATGAGGCGCAGGAGAGTCTTTTTCTTGCGATCCTTCACACGTATGGCGAACGCTAATTCACATGGTAATTTACAAGGTAAGTGGCGCAAAGAAAAATTTTCTTTGACGAAATTTTTGCCATTAACGCAAAAACATTTCCGAAAACTTTTGCAAAAAAAACTGACAGAGGGCCAAGGCAAAAAAATGTGGACCACTAAAGTCAATAGGCCGAAATGCATGTTATGAAAATGCATGATTGTAGACAGTGCTCTCGATCCGCGCTGCTTTTTCGTTAGGATTTTATTGTTTAGTTTTTTTTTATTATAGCACTTATTGCACAATAAAGCTTTGGGGTTATCTTAAAAGTTCTACCATCAAAATTCAATACAAGGCAAAACAAGCGAAAATAGAAATAAAAGCAGCAAAAATACAAAATCTATTTGTTACAGCTAGTGAAGTGTAGAAAGCACTGTCAAAATATTCCTCTAAACTTTCTTCTTCAAGTTCTGAGGCTTTGTTTTTGGCACTAATAGTGCCATCGAATCCATTTCGTTGCCTTCTTCTTAAATCAGCACCGTGTTGGGATGGTGTGTTTGCAATCATATCAAGGGTGGCTGCTGACTTTTCGTCCATTAAGTTTTCACCCTCTTCCCTTCCCTCTAATTCCTCCTGTTGGTCATAGGTCATTGATGGAGAAGTTGCAGAGAGCTCCTAAAATCATTGTATATTCTGGAATTGAATGCACTGACTTTACTATGTATGTCATCCTAAATGCTCACCAAGCTTGTAAAAAGATAAAGGATACTAGCAGCTAACAAAAGAAGGGTAGCTGAAAAAACACAGTTACGATGTAACCTGTAATAATCTTCTACCCCTACGGTTATTTGTTGTCTTCTTAAAAACTTTTGGACCCTACCAGAGTATAACCACAATTCTTTGAAATTTGTGAAAGGTTCCTGCCGTAAAAGGACATTTGGGTAAAAAATGCATTTTGACCATTTTTGAAAAAAAAAGCTATTTTATCCAATGCTTATGGCCATTTTAAAGCGAAAAAAAATATTTTGACTAAAGATGTCAAAAATAAAAAAAGATTTGGGGTCCCAAAAAAGGACAAATATTTTCAAAAAAGACGTTTAAGAGCCCTACGTAAATTGCATGAACTAAAAATGCCTACATTTTCTCATAAATGGTTCAAACTCACTTTTGGATCAGACTTCTGTTTGTGGAGTATGTCGGCGAATTGTTGACTGCCGATTATGTGCTCATACTCATCTCTTGCATTTACATGGATAATGTGCACTTGGTTTTTGGTGTCAAACTCACTTTTGACTGGTTTCGCAGGCTTCTCTTTTCTTTTGTGGCTGTTTTCAGGAGCTTTGGTGGTTGTTGTTCTCGTTGGGCTAGAGGCACTTGAATTAGGCTAAAAAAGGCTGGATTTACAAGGGAAAACTATGCTAGGGAATGGGAAAATCTGAGAAAACCTGTTGTTCCACAACTCTTTGTACGTGCATTCTGTGCAAGTGACCTTGAGATGGCCTGTCCTGTTCGTGGATCAGCATAGCTCCAGAAGAGTTTTTTGATTTAGCAGACGAGGAAGAAGAATTTTGTTCGTTAGTGCTTTTGGAGAGGGCAGCACTCAGTAAAGCATTGTTTACTGTAAAAAGTAGAGGTTACGGTAATGGTGAGAGTGTGAAATAGATTATTTATTGCTTATTACAACATTAAAATAACATTAAAACTAGAGATATGAAGTCTTATACTACTGAGTACGTAGTATGTATAACGATTAGCTGGATATAAGCCCCAAGAAAGTTGTTAAATCTCGATTAAATCACGAGGGCAACTAAATCAATTTTCCTTGAAAAGTAGATCAAAACGCGTTACAGTCAATCCTCAACCACTCGAAGGAGCCTGGTTGGGTTGGCTAGCAAGGAATAACAGAAAAAATCTCTCCATAAACTGGCAACTCAAGACCGGTCTTCAGGGACGCCGGTTTATTGAGGGTTGACTGTAGTAAGAAATATCCCAACCTCCTGATTTCTATCTCTGCTTTTTAGGAAATTTTTTTTTCGCAAAAGAAAGAAGTTATATGTTTTAAAATAAAGATTAAACCTGTATTTGGTGCAGCGTTAGGCAAAGCAACAACCCTGGCTCCTTCTCCCCTGCCTCCATTGTAACGCATAGACTGGAGGTGAACAGCATCTGAATCCAGTTGGCCGGCAGTGTTGGGTATGTTGGATGAGAGATGAGCGCTAGCTGTCTTTTGGCCTTGGCGGCGCTTCTCTTCCGACAATGCTCCCACGCCTTTCATTACCTGAACACAATAAAGGTTATAAATAAGAAAAGTGTGAGGTAACAACAACACACTTCCTTTTTGGCCGGCCACTGTTTGGTGGTATGAGTGGTAGTGATACTGACAAGTGCATTAGGACTGGTCACTGAAATGGATAGATTTGTTGGTGGCATGTCTTGCTGCTTGTCGAAAGAGATATCGGAGAAGTCGATTTGCTCGACCACTCTCTGGAAATGCTGCTCATCGGCACTCACAAAAGCTGTGTACAGTTGTTTAGAGGTTTCTGGAGTATTGCAGTTGGAGTGGCCAAAGCACCAGCACCGAATACGTCCTGCAAAAGAGTTTCATAAAAACTTTAGTTGATAATTAGATGGTCTTGCATCCTATAGCGACCAATAGAAATTATATGAAAGCAGTGCCCGGTCGCATAAAACAATTGAACCGATTTTTAAAAAATCGGTTCTATAATCGGACCGATTTTTTTACTAGAGTTATCGCTATGAAAGTCGGATCGATTATCGGATTGATTTTTGCAAATTTGACGAAAGGAGGCTCGTATTTTATGATAGCTTTTCTTCTTTTTTCCTGTATTGGCAATTTTTTTAATATTCTACATTTGTTCTTGTGTGAATTGATCGGTGCCATATCTTTTCACAACTCATTGTTGTCTGTGCTTGTTTATATTTAATGAAGTATGTGTTGTACAACTTTACTTATGTATTTGGAATGGTACTCTACGCCTCGATACTGAAAGTTGGGCACACTCGTATGTTCGCAGAAAGCCTTTTTTAAAGGCTAATGAGCGAGAAGGATGATGTTTGGTTTCACCGTCGTTTTCGATTCAGAATAGAATCTACAAGAGCCTCGTCTTGCTATATTAACTTCTCTGACTAAGAAGATTGTTCGTATGTGATCGTCTGGATGTCGAGAAGTGTTTTCAAAACTCGTCCTCAAATTTTTAAAAAAGTCTGAAAATACAACTGAAAAAACTGCAAAGGTTTGATTTGTGGATATATTATTGCAGAAAATATATTTTCAGCAATTTCTGAAAACTTTACCGGATCGCTTCTGTTGACAGCCAGACTTTTGTTCACTGCCATACTCATTCTTCAGCACGCACACAAACTGGTTGCGATCGTAGAGCGGAGAATACTGGTAGAATTCCACAGCATTGTGGTCAATGCGGATGCGGCAGGCAACAGTATTGGGTGGGCACTCTTCACTCACTAGACCATAACCTGCAACCAATAAAACTTGTAAAACGTGTTTTATATTGAAAAATTTTCTTTTATCGAGAAGAAACGCATCTTAAAGGGGCATGCCTATGCGTTACACGGAGAAAAGGTGGGGACCAGCAGTTATTTTCTTTCCCAAAAAAAATTTTACATGAGTCCTCCTCATCTAGATTTTTTATGTTTTTTGCCTAGTTTTAACACTCGGACGGTCAAACGGCACTTTTGCTTCGTTGGACGCAGAATCTCACTGTGATTCTTCTTAGCTTTTTCCAGATTTTTCACTGTCTGAGTCAACATTAAAAAGGCCAATTTATACAGGTCATTTTTTCAGAGCTATTTTTCTAGGAAAAAGTAAGAAAATTTAATCAAAAACATCTAGGTGATGATTTGGGCCTCCACCTGCTAATTTTTTATGAAATTTGAATGTTTTTTGAATTTTAGCTTGAAAGGGGCATGCCCACGCTAATAAGAGGCGGTGCCCTGGAATTCAAAATTTGTCCCCGCCAATTCAATTTTTTTCATAATCATTGAACTTTTCTACGGATTTTTCAACTTGCTTTCTAACAAAACCATACTTAGAATCAGGGATGAGAATTTATGGTTAACTAGGCCTATTTTAGGCCTATTTTTAGGTCTAAAATAGGCCCGCGCCAATTTGAATTAGACTTAGGCCTAAATAGGCCCATCTTAGGCCTAGGCCTAGTTAGGCCTATTTTAGGCCTATTTTTTGGCGAATTTGAAATAATATTAATTTTTCGAAAACATTTTTGTGCTTTTTTGATCATCTTTTTGTGTTTTGTCTCATTTTTCTGTTTTATTTTATTGACAGACAACTGTCATCCCAGGAATTTTAAAGCAAATGAAAGAATCAGGCGGCAGTCTCACTTTGGATATGTCCCGCAAAAACGTGAAATTAAAAATAACCTCAATATGTGAATTTTGCTGATTTAGATTGATTTTACCGTGATAACTGCCCACTACATCGATGCCAATTGGAACTTAAAAAATTTTGTTCTCTCTTTTAGTCCGTTCCCATCTGAAGAGTCGAAAACTGGAGAAAATGTGAAGAGACAGTGGCTAAAAAATCTGATTGAATTTGGTTTTGATGCTAAAGAAGCAGAATCATTAGCCATGGTGACTGATGAAGGATCAAATATGTTGAGTGCGTTTAGTCGTCAAGGTAATAATTTTATGAACCAAAAATTTAATCAAAACGAAAATTAATTTAGAAAAGTTTCTTCCTTGTATTTGTCACATTCTGAACACAGTAGCCAAGCATTCCTTAAATCTATACGAAAATAGTGAAATTCATGAAGTAGATAAGAGTAAACTCACTGACTTTGCGTCAAAATTAACTATGCTTCGATCATTCATCAACAAGGCTCGGCGGAAGTCAGTTCTTCAGGAGAAACTTCGTGATGCTCTTGCCCTGGATCTATCAGTAAAACTCACCGAGTTGGAAATGAACAGAAACAGCTTTACTATATTTGCTAACTTTATGGAATCTTTTGAGCGTCCCATTAAAGTTTTACAGGTGGGTTAGGAATTGTAATTTAAGAACTTTTGAAAATAGTAGTATTGTTTTTAGGGAACAAAATACCCAACTGTTAATCACATTGCGCCAAAAATTGCAAAACTGAGAAAGAAATACGTACGTATGCTGAAAAAGCGGAGACACATTAGATCGTTCAATGGGAGTAGCAGCTTTGGAAGCTTTAGACAGAAAAATATTTTTCTTGAACGAAAACATCATTCTTGCTGCCGCATTTCTAGATCCCTTTGTAAAGCCTCAACTTGTAAAAATAGAAGAAGAAATTGACACATGGACGAAAAATCAGGTACCTGGTTTTAAAGTCAAAATTCGTCTATTAAAAAAGTGATAAAGTGAATCATCTATTTTAGGCCATCAGTGCAGTTCGCGATTTCGCTCAGAAATATAAAAGCAAAGAACCTGCAAGTGGTGGGCGAATCAGCGATTTCGAGGTCGAAAGCGAGGACTCCATCGAAGGTGAGCTGACAGCATATGGTATTCTCCCAAGCATTAATATTGAGCCTCTTTTATTCTGGAAGAAGAATGAGAAAGTAATGATTTTGTTTTCAGACGTTCAAAATTTAATATATAGAAATTTAAGATTTATCCTATTCTGTCCAACGTAGCTAGAGAGATTCTTTGTATGACAGCCTCAAGCGCACCCAGCGAAGAAACGTTTTCGGCACTTGGACTTGTAGATACGGATCTACGCAATTGACTCGAACCGGGAAAAATATCATCAATCATAGTGTTGCGATCGGTGTTAAAAATGAACTTACCACATATATTGATTTAGAGAAATAAACAAATGTGTGTAGCGAAATAAAATAAAACAGAAAAATGAGACAAAACACAAAAAGATGATCAAAAGAGCACAAAAATGTTTTCGAAAAATTAATATTATTTTAAATTCCCGCCAAAAAATAGGCCTAAAATAGGCCTAACTAGGCCTAGGCCTAAGATAGGCCTATTCAGGCCTAAGTCTATTTCAAATTGGCGCGGGCCTATTCTAGGCCGGTTGATGTATTTAAAAACAGGCCTAGTTAACCATAAATTCTCATCCCTGCTTAGAATAGAAAGATTAGAAAACCAGTGGCAATTAGGTGGGATTCCACTGGATTTTTTACCCGTGTTTGGCTACTCACTAATTTGAAAAAATGCCAACTTGTGAGGAAAAATTAGAAAATTTCATGAAAAACATTTTTGCTTTTTTCTAGAAGTACTCATTTTTTTCATACCAATACGTAGCCTTCATTTTTGGTATCATAAAGAGCAAAATTACCATCAGATTGAAACTAAAATTTGAAAAACCGGAATTAATAAAAAAAGGTGGCCAATTTCACAAAAAGGCGGCCAAATTCATTTTTTAAATTTGAAATTTAAAAAAGGCGACCAAATTCCCAGATTAGGTGGTACATTTGACATTTGGCCATCAATATTTGAGGGATGGGTATACGACACCAGCTCTTTTTATGAGAGGAAAACAAAAATTTCGAAATTTTAAATCCTAAGGCTCCACCCAGACTCCCGCGTAACACGAGTCGCGTAACAAACTTTCAAGGGTTTCCACAATACCTATTTTAATTTTAACATGTGGTTTTTTAATACTGAAAATTACTGCTAGAATCTAGCAAACATTTTGGTGATCAGAACCTTCAAAGTTCATATTTAAATTTTTGAGAAATCAACAAAAGTAAGTCGCGTAAAAGCGTGTTACATGACTCGACCTGCGTAACAGGCTGTTACGCGACTTAATTTTGTTGATTTCTCAAAAATTTAAATATGAACTCTGAAAGTCCTGATTACCAAAATGTTCGCTAGATTCTAGCGGTCATTTTGAGTATTGGATAACTACACATTAAAATAGGTGTTGTGGAAATCTTTAAAAGTTTGTTACGCGACTCGTGTTACGCCGGAGTCTGGGTGGAGCCTAAAGAGACCACTTTTTTCTAAAGCTGTTTTTGACATTAGAATATATCCAAAATTTGTGGAACCCGATTTCTGTGCGTTCTTGTGGTTACATAATTTATAAGTATGGCCAGGATCTAAGGACGAATAAGGTTGTATCTTGGTCAGGGTAACATACTCGACGATTACCTCAGCCATCAGCTTCAGCCGGCTGAGTTGGAAAAATTGTCCTCAGCCGTTAGCCGGACCCAAATATTTAACTCAGTCATCAACCTCAGCTGACTAATGGCTGAGTTAACCTCAGTTGGCTGATTTAAATTTAACCCATTTTTTGCCGAATTTTTCGAAAAATCTGTAATTTTACTAGTTTAGGCCCCCACACGATTTTCCTACTCCTTCCCTTATTCAGTTAACGTCACACAACTTTTTGAACAAACTCATAATCTACATGATGAACTTGAAAAATAAAACATGCCTTGTCATATTTTTTGAAAAAAATGAGAAAGTGATCACAAAGTCAGCAAATTTAAGAAAAATAGAAGAAGAAAAAATACAAAGTTTTGTTTTTAGGCAAACTTCAGGATAACATTTCTCAAATTTCAATTTGGGACTAATATAGCATTTATTGCAAATTTTTGGTCACAAATCTGTTGTATCTATATTTGATGACACAAATATACATAATTCAGTCTTATTTTGTAGCTGGGTCATTGAATGTGGTCACTAAAACTGAACATCAAAAAATAGGTAAAAATAAGCCTAGGAAAGTGTTTAGAAATAAAATTTTTTTACAAAAATAAAAAAACCATGATATCCCCCTGTTGTTTTCTGGTATAAAAAGCAAGTGCGCATTAACGGGTTAACTATTAGCAACGGCCTGGAAGGAAATTCAATCACTGAATTTTTTTCATTAACTGAACACTTTAAAATATTCAGAAAAACAGCTAGAAATCAACAAAAACGCCAACGCCTCAGCCGGCTGAGTTGGGAAGAAATTTTTCTCATCCGTCAGCCGGGCCTAAAATTTTACCTTAGCCGGCTTATGGCTGAGGATAGCACCCTGGCCTTGGTACAAAAATATGTAAATACACGCTCCCTACTCTTGACTTTTTGTGTAACTTTGTTGAAAACGAAACATTGAAGCAATTCGTGCAACAATCTTTCACATAAATCCTAATTAGTTATCTCCAGTTGATGGGCGCGGATGGTGATGCATGTAGTGACCAGTCTCATTCATAAAGCCATTTAATTATCGTAAACTGGATAGTATTGTGGCTGGTGGTCTTGCCATGTTTAGGATTGGAAGCCTCTCCCTTTTAAAGCAAGCTAATTTAATGGGAAAAGGGAAGTGTCATAAAGACCACGATGACCATAGCAGCTGAGCCACTTTCTACCAATGATGGCCCTTGGATATTTTGACAAGAGCTACAAAAAAACTTAAAGGTTTGGACAATGCATTAGTCTAACAAATGTAAAATTTATAAAAATTTCAGCTTTTTGAGTTAACGTATTTTAGATGCTAGGAAACGCTTCATTTTCGATTCGAATTTCCAAAAGTTAGGTCATAAATGGTCACGAATCTATATTTTACCGTATTTTGTAGTAAAAATATTAATGAACCAAAGAATTTATTTCCAGCAACAATAATACAGTCAAACCTCGTTATAGTGACACCCTCGGGGACCGACTCAGGGTGTCACTATAACGAGGTTTGACTATAACCTAAATTTAGCGAAAAATATATGATAGTCAGATAAAAAGAAGCTGGCGATTTCCGGTTTGGTTTTTTTTCACTATTCGTAGTAGTCATGTTGCATCGGTATAGCAAAGAATTGCGAAACACGCATAATGTTGTTCTATACATTATCACTATTTTGACTATGCCTATAAACAAAATGGGCAAACTTTCTCACTGTATAAGGACTTTTTTTCCGCAAATAACTTTTTTTGCCGGAGAAAGACCTTTTTTGCCATAAAAAACTTTTTTTGCTGCACTTTTTGATGTAAAACGACTTTTACGTCAAAATAGTATTTAGCAGAAAAAACAGTTTTTTGCGTCAAAAAAGTCTTTTACGGCAAAAAAAGGATTACCCAGGATAAAAATGTCAAACAGATTTTGAGTTTAAGTTATGTGTTTTTGTATGCTATCCAGCTTTATTCTGTACTAGGGTCTCCAGCTCTAGCTGCGTCTACTATTGGCGGTAGGCGGAAATCCGTAATTTCCGGATTTTAACTGTGGCGAAAATTCGGAATTTCCGAATAACCCCGGCGAAAATCCGGAATTTTTGGGATTTTCGCCTCAAAATACTTTTTAATAGACGTTTTTACTTAATTTATATACTTTAATCCTTTTTATTTTGCATTCCGAGATTTGTTTGCTTTTATCGTTTTTAGAAAAAACTTTGGTAGCGTTCTTCCTACATATTATACAATCAAACCTTGACTTAGGGACGCCATGTTAAGAACTATGTTAAGACTATGTTAAGAAAATTGTTTAAAAGTTTTGCTGTCTTAAAAATAAATAAATTTCTCTAGTTAGCTCAGACCAAAAATGGTTTTAACCAAAATCCTGCTCTGACTCCGCAGAAGTTAAATTTGCTTTGTGAGTGATAGATCTGATGAAAAACCTCGATTTAGTGGCCCTCTGTAGAAACTAGTATAATTTTGATTGAAATTTTAATTTATTGTTGTGTTTTATTTCCACTCAGAAGGTAATTGAGATTATAAGCTACAATTTGAGTGGTAATTTGCTCAGGTATCATGCAAGAAAAGTAGGTTAAAAAGTCCATAAATGGTTAACAAAGGGCGAAAAATCAATTTTGAAAAATTGTCAAAATTTCGAGATTTTAACCATCAAGACTACTTTTTGGCCACATTTTGATATTAAAACTAACTATTTCATCCTTAAATATGGCCACTCCAACGTGAAAAGGGCCACTTATTCAGGCTTGTTTCACAATGCATCCTCAATCTTCAGCCTTGGCCAAGTGCTTTTTGAATTTTTCATCGAAATAGCTTTGAGATTTTTTCCAAGTTTGGTGTCATATTGAAGCTGAAATCCAGGGCTATCATTTGACACCAAACTTGCCGAGGGCGAAAATAAAAATTATGGATAAAAGTGCGTTTATCCTCAACATGATCCTTAACATTGAGGATCAGGTTGAGAATTATTTTGAAGATTACCAACTTTTATCCATAATTTTATATCCGCCCTCTGCAAGTTTGGTGTCAGCTTCAATATGACACCAAACTTGCCAATAAAAATTAAAGTTATCTTGCTGAAAAAGACTAAAAACACTTCGTCAAGGTTGAGGATTGAATTTGCATTGTGGGAGAGGCCTCAAGGTTCCACTGTGCGTCAGTTCCGCCTACCGCCCTGTTTTATTATCAGCGCAAACGTCTTTGTTTAACATTTTCAATTCGCTTATACCTTTGTAAATTTTTTCGCAAAATTTCGGTGCCAAAATTATTTTAATTAAAATCCGAAAAAACCTAAGCCTAATAAAAGAAGTAATAAAGATTAATTTTTTACCTTTTTTCTAAATTGACCCCCAAAATTTTTGAAGAACAACTATATACTATATTTTTTGCAGCAGCAGTTGCTTTTGAACAATGCAAATAACTGCGGCATTTTCTTGAGTGGCAGCCGGAAAAGGCCTACTACTAACGGTCGCACACTTATCCAGCTTATATTTCACTAAAAAATGGCTAAAGTCAATGGAGACAGCCATAAATCTTGTTCAAAACTGCTTTTTGTTGCAAATGGACACACACTTTTACTTTAAAAAGGGTTTAAAAAATTATCCAATTTCCATTGAAAGTATTAGTAGTGGTAGGGCCAGAAAATAGGGTATGTCATGCCATCTTACAATCAAAGCTGTCATCACCCTGCATAAAATTTGGTTATTTTCAGCAAAAGTCGGCTGTCAATTGAAGAAGAAGAGCAACCTTTTATGTCTCTTCCTTGGGGAATTTACTTGGCTGGCGATGCTGCTGGTAAAAAGCGCAAGAGAAAATAAAATAAAAATGCGGACACGCCAAAATTAGCGGCTACTGGTCAGTCTCAAAAGAAGAAAGAGAATAACTATTGCTCAAAAAATTTATTGACAAATTTATTAGCGAAAATTTGTCTGAAGCAAGTTGTTCTAAATGTTTTTGCTTTAAAATAATTTTTGTGCAGAAATAAATGTGTCTACAAACCAATAAAGAAAATTGTGTGCAAGGCAAAATATTTTAGCTAAGATGTAAGTCCTTGAAGTCTAGGACGTCGTTTATTAAAGGGGTCAATTAATAGAGGTTACAGTGTTTCATTTATTGTAATTTACAGTCTAGTCTCGTTTATCCGACACCTGATTTTTAAAAAGAGGTGTCGGATAAACGATCTTTTCGGCAAAACTGTTATTATGTACAAAAGCGATCGGTAAAATCTAAATCCTTGCGATATTTCGGACTAGACTGACCGAAGACAACTGGCAAAAGGTTTCAAAAATGAGCTAAAAAAAGTGTCGGACCAGAGGTGGGAACGAAGTTGATGGGGTGTCGGATAAACGAGACTAGACTGTATTGCTTACTTTTCACCTTGTTCAAAATACAAATCGACAAGGGACCACAGGCGCCTATCGGCGCCTCTATAGTATTTCGAAATTTCAATGAGGGGCTATGACTTCATTCATAAAAATAGGTATATCCCCTATTAGAACTCATTTTTGCCTGTTCTTTTTTTAAAACGAAAGCTGACATTCTGGGCAACACGATGGTATTAGCGACAAAAGTGATTTCGCTATCTACGACCCGTTCTGGCCTTCGAAGTGAAAAAGCGTTAACCAACCACCCACCCACACATGCCAAATACTATATAAGATAAACATTGTGTTTTTGAAGCAATCAGATATTTGAATAAATTTTCGAGCGAGATTTTGTAACTTTTTGCAATTCCCAATTTTTACCGATATTGTAAAAGTGTCGTTTTAATAACCTTGTAGGTATCCACATACTCTTTTGCGGGGAACTATCTTGGTTCTTAAAAATAAAATAAAAATTAAGGCGGCGGACCAGCAGTTCTTTTGTTTTTGTCAAATTTTTATGTGCGTTCACATCTAAACTTATACATTTTTCTGCCTAATTTTAGAAAGTAAATAAAGTCATTAAAAAGTCATCGGTATAGGATTTTATGCAAAACTAATAAAAATGAACTAATCAAACAAGTTTGCTGGTGCCCGCCTTTATCAGCTGTGTAACACACGGGCACAGCCCTTTAAGCCAAAAAGTTCATTTTTTGGGCAAAAAGTGACAAATGTCCGGCTGCCGTTTTGGAGCCATTTTCTACATACGACTCTTGAGCAAATAAGCACCCAAACTGTAGCCAATGAGATGCAATTCGATTTAGCTAGTAACTTAATTGCAAGTCGTTTGCCAAAATTGCGTAAAAACACAATGCTAATAAAGCAGGGCTTCGAATCGTACTTTTTAAAAAGATTTGTACTTTTTTTGGGACCCCAAATCTTTTCTTTTTTGAATGTACTTTTTAAAAAGATTTGTACTTTTTTTTCGCGAAATGTACTTTTGTGTACTTTTTTTTTCCAAATCGGCGCCAAAAAATCAAAGAAAAGGGCAACAAAAAAAAAATTTTCGCCTGCGGCGCAGTTCTTCGTTCATATTTTCATTCAATTTTCATATTTTCATTTGTATTCAAATTATGAAAATTACAGCGCTAATCTCAATCGCGATGTCTCAGCCAAGAAGAAAGAATGTGTACAAGGCCAATTTCGCCAAGGAGTTCAACGGGATCCGCAAGGGGAAGGACGACTTTCACGCTTTCTGTATCCCGTGCAAAGATGAGATCAATCTGGCCTCGTCTTCTTTAGGACAACGACTCCCTTCCGCATCTCTATCGACTCGTCAGCACAGTTCTCTCCATCCAGTTCGCCAATGCTTTCGTCGAGCGGGTCTTCTCCTTGTGTAAGGCGCAATGGACAGATGCCAGGAACTCTCTGCAGGTGAAACGGTCAAGGCTCTCCTCCAAGTTCGGGTCAACTACGATATTTACTGTGCCGACGTGTACCAATTGCTCATGAATAACAGAGAACTTCGAAATAAAATTCAAGGTGGTGAAAAATGGGAATGACACAGTGTTTGCATTGATTTATTTGTGAATGTGTGAAATAAAGTGTTGAATGCGATTTAAGCGTGTTTTGCGAAATGTACTTTTTTTGGCCCCGAAATCTTTTTTTTTTGGAAAACGTACTTTTTTCAAAATTTTTCATTCGAAGCCCTGTAATAAAGCGATTTCGAATAGGAGGCTAAAATTACAAAAAAACGATGTTTATCATTTATTTTTAAAAAGTTTAAACTTTTTCTATCGTCTTTTCTAAAAACTGTCTGTCCCAATAATTTGCACTTGTCTAGAGTGGTTACGGCAAAAAGAGTTCCTCTTCCTTCTCTAATGGAACACTATTGCCACTAAAAACCTAAATTGATGGACTAGGGAAACCACCAAAAAACGACTTTAGTAGACTAAAAGCATACTTCATTTTCTGAGTAAATCGCACTAGCAGAAAAAATAAATAAAGAAGCTGTCATAAAACAAAATTATGTAAATAAAGTTACTTACTCGCACTCTATTTTAAAGATTAAAGAACTTTTTGCTTAAAAAATATTAGTTGATTTGTTTTGTCTGCACAAGAGGTCACAAAACAAAGCTGCTCTTAAAGGAGGACAGACAGAAAGAAGGGGGAATTTGTTGCAAAATGGGAATTTCAGTTAATTTGACGCCTTGTTATGAAATCATATTTTTTTACACTTTGTACTCATATTGCTTTTTGCCTTAGTCCCCTATGCTGAATAAAAAAGGTCAGATTGGGGGCAGGGGTCCGATTATATCCCTTAATTAAAGGCATTGCCCTTAATTTGAAAATAAAGGCACATTTTGACGAATGTTATGAAAGTTATGACTATTTTCTTGGGCAGAAAGAGTTGTTGAAAGCAGGAAAGGGGGAGAAAAATATGTTGTTCGTTAATAAAGTTGTTTTTTGTTGATTTTTGTCGGGTTTGAAGCATAGGGACAAACTCAAAAACTTTGTGAAATTTGTATGACTGACTTTCGCAGAAAATATGGAAACGTTTCCTTCTTAATCGTTCAATTTGGTGGATGTTTCTTCTAGGAGTCATTTAAAATTTATTAATATTGGGCTGGCTATCTTCCCCACTTAAATGCTTTTGATATTGGAAGGGTGCAAGAAGACTTAATGCCTTTGGTTGGGGAAGGCAATAAAATGGTCATTTGCCTACCAGTTAGCCTTTCACTCGCAATTTGTAACGAAAGCGTGGGTCAATTTTTGAGTGAAGCAAAAAAAGCGGAAGGAAGTGAGTAAAAAGACACAAGTTAAGCAAGGATTAGCTTTGGGTCATTGCGCGTGTTGGACTTTCTTCCTTTTTACTAACACCGCTAATTTTCAATGTTTCGTAACTTTTTTAGCAATCGAAAAAACTCCATTGAAAAGTTAAAAAAGGTTTGTCACCTCTAAACATGAGGTCCGGTAATCATACAGTCATCTTGGAAAAACATAATTTTACAAAAACTATTTTGAAAAGTACTTTGATTTTCTGACTTGTTTTCTAGGTAGACCATCACCCCCAAAATGTTAAAAAAAAATTTGAAACAAGAGGAATAAAAGGGGGGCTCTCTTGGGGGGGCAGGGTGTTGCAAGAGGGAGCTCTCCAATGACAACATAAAGTCAACTGAAGGATAATTTTTGGTACTTTTCGGTTATCTGGGGAACATTCGTGACTCGTATTTTATTTCATTTCCATACTCCTAACATAACATTAACTATTCAATTAACATAACATTAACTAAAGGGGGGTATTGAATAAGTAATGTTCCCCGGATAACCGAGAAGTACCTAATTTTTAAAGGATCTTTATTTTTAAAGATAACGAAATTGGAGAGTCAGTGGCTAAAACAGATGGTACTTCTCGGTTATCCGGGGAACATTACTTCTTCAATTCCCTTTACCTATATAAACAACATCTTGTTGCATACCTGGAGGAATTTTGGCGGAGGAACTATATACAAGACAAAGATCCCTTTGATGAGCTTCTCATATCAATTGCCGACTTATATAAACCAGAAACGTCAATTGAATAGTTAATGTTATGTTAGGAGTATGGAAATGAAATAAAATACGAGTCACGAATGTTCCCCAGATAACCGAAAAGTACCAAAACGATTAACGACATTACACTTACCAGGTCTTGACACCAGACAGTGCATAGTCCCAAGGCTCAATTCGACCCGTACACAAATCAGAAGTAGTAGTTTTAGTAAAGTACGGATCATTACATCCATTATTCTGCAAACAACTTAGGATTAATTTTTCTACAACGATATGATCTGACATTCCTAACAAGGTGGCCACAATGAAGGTGTGAAGTCGAAGCCTCAACTTAGAGGGTCTATATCTCGGGCAGAGTAAATATTTTTCGAAGCTGGTTATTGAATTTTCTTACCTACCACGAGTTCTATTGATTCCGTTTTTTCGCCTTGAGTTAAGCACCTGAAAAATTTTCGATTAAAAATAAACCCACCGGTGGTCCTATCGGAGGAAATACGGTAAGTTGTACAGTCGACTCTCGTTATAACGTCCCTCAAGGGACCAGCCAAAATGGGACGTTACATCGAGCGTCGTTATAACGAGAATCGTTACATTGAGAGTCGTTTTAACAGAAGTTATCAGTAAAGTGACAAAGCCTGAGTGAACAAAGACATTGACCATGCACAAGCATTGAAAGAACCCTGTGAGAACACCTGCCTCTTTATCGCATAGAATAGTCTAGGTTACCCAGAAAGAAAAGTTGAATTGCTAGCACAGTTATATTAATTTAGTGCTTGCTAAAACCTCTGTAGTATGTTGATAAGCTCTACAGATATCCCACGATTTTCGAAAAAAGTTATAAACACCAAAGTGCAGGAAAAAACATGCAATCATTTTATTGAAAATTGAAAAAATATTTTTAAAAAAGAATTCTCCACATTTAGATAAAGTTTAAATCAAATTTTGCTCGAAATTTGAGTAAAACTTCACTATAACGAGCGCCACTTTCACAGACGGGGCCGGCCAAAATGGGACGTCATACGAGCGGCGACTGTATTGGAGGAGCACATCATTTTTTCAATAACAAAAGGACATATTTGATTGGCTCAGGCCACACTTTTGACATTTACTCGATGTTTTATTTTTTTTTGAGAAGTTAATGATAAAAAAAAATTATAAAAAAGGAATAATATGCTAGAACAGCCAAAAAATCTGGATTTTTAAACAAAGTCTACCCCCGGCATAAGATGCATTTGTGGTCATTCCCAAGGATGTGTCATAAAGATACATCTAATATTGATTTTCTGATTTTGTATCGTAAGGAGGTTTTCTAAAAGGGGTCTGCTTAGAAAAAAAGCTTATTATAGCCTCAGATTGTTTCCATCCTTGTAATAGATCTAACAAAAGGAATACCCATTTTGAGCAAATGCCAAGCAAAAATATTATCAGCCGTTTTGTGAATAGGACGGCCAATAACAAGCCATATGGGTGCAACTATTTATTTTGAGGCACACTCACATATTTTAAGGCAGTTAGGTTTATTATGGCTTAGGCTCCTCCTTCTCCTCTAGCTAAGCTTTAGTCAGTGCCTGTCCTTCGCCATTCAAAGCAAGGAAAAGATGAAGATTCCCAACCATGTAAAATTTGACCAAAGATTAGAAGTAGTCAAAAAATGATAAATGGGTAGACACAAAAGAAACATTACACCCCTAATAGCATGTGTCTGTCATAATCCCATTTTAAACTCCTTGTTTACTTGACCAAATGTATAGTTATTCTTAGTTTCAAAATAGCCGGAAAAAAGATTGCTGCTGCGATAAAAATTATATGTAAGCTAGATAATTGAAGAAAACTTAACTCGGAGAATTAATTAATTGTCCCCAATTATTGGGTCGATCCGTAAGTTTTCGGATGGTTATAGAGGGGGTAGTTAACATTCTTATACTGGTTTCAAACTTATTTTTTATTTACATATTTAGCTCACTAACCGATGGGTTTCACTATAAAAATTTTATTAGAGGAAGTGATGCAAAATTGTTTGATAGTTTTCAAAATCAAAATTTGTGTAGGAAAATTATAATTTTGTAACCCATCAAACAATGTCAATCCAGTTCTTCTAATAAATTTTCAATATTGAAACCCATCGGTTAGTGAGCTGATTATGTATATAAATCAACAAGTTTGAAACCCATATGTTTGAAACCCCTAACTACAGTCTATAGCTACTCGCGAACTTACGGACCAATCCAATATAAGAGAGAACGAAATTAATTAAAAGTTTTTTTTCTGATTATGGCCCAATATTTTTCAACTGGTGCGTAGTCACTACGTCAACAAAGTCTCGTGTGAGATTTTTTTGACGAAACGTCTTAAGAGAACGCCAAGTCTGTACATATTCTAATTCATTTTTGCACGGTCGGTCTCGTGTATCCAACCACTCAGAAATTTCTTTATTGGGATTTCTATGATTTTTAGAGATATTGTTTAATCGAGATCTATCAGCATACTGGAATAAAATAGAATGGCTTCGATCAAGGTTGATTTGTATTGATATTTTTTAGAACCTTTTTTAGGAGGAAGTTGTCATTTTGAAGCCAGGCAGAGAAAACATTTGCGTACGAAGTTATCGTCTGTCTCTTCGATTGGCAAAAAGGGGCTGAAAACAATGATGTGAAGACGTTTGTCAACAGGTCTGTTGTCATTGCGTGCAACGAGTATGGTGTTGTCAAGTAGTTTAGTGTCGACGAGTGGGCTGGAGCTAAGCGAGCCGAGATGAGCACTCAACACGCCCAATCTGGTAAAGCCAGTGAACGTAATCTGCAAACCTCAATGTACAAGTAGCAAAGATTTTAAGTACGCTACTCTGGCAATTCTTGCTAATATGAACTGGTCTCTGAGATTACAGCTCTCTAAATGCATTGTGCAATATCATGGTGTAAATGTAATGTGCATTGTGCAAATTTTTAAATGGCGTATTTACCCGTATTCCAAATATCAAACCACATAGACGCTCTTGTGAAATATAGATGCTCTTTGAATTTAAAACTCATTGGGTGGCTGCGGACTGGTATTTCGGAAACTGAGAACACGGACCATTCAGCTTTCAGACAATTGATCACGAAAGAAATTCGTAGTTAAAAATAATATTTGAGAAAATCACACCAAGTGTTAGGTAAAAAAGTGGTAAAAAGTGATGAGGTAAAAACTTGGTTTTTTACCTAACACTTGGTGTGATTTCCTCAAAAATTATTTTTAATTACGGTGTTTGACCACTCAATCGATAGAGAAAAGTCTTAGCTACAAGACGGTGTGAAAATATCTGAGATAAGAAAATAAAATATACGGAAAATAGGTGTGTGAGTCAAAAACAGGTAATGTTGATGCTCAGCATCAAATTTGATGTTGTTAAGAACTACCGTATTATCTCTAATGAGCACCGCGGGGCGCTTTTTTTCAACCCTCCGAAAATCGGAAAAATTTTCGGTCGATCTCGAGAATTTTGGGTGCACAACCACAATCCAAAAAGCGGAATCGGTAGAGCTAGTTAGAGAAGGGGCGCTTATTAGAGATACAGTCAACCCTCGATTTAACGTCACCCATCTCAAGTTCGTTCTTTTTCTGGTCCGGCACTTTTAGCTCGATTTTGAAGCCTTTGCCAGTTGTCTTTAGTCGATCTGGTCCGAAATATCGCAAGTATATAGATTTTACCGATCCCTTTTTGTACATATCGAAGTACGACAGAAAAAAAGGTCAGTACGAGTACGAATACGAAGTAACGTCTCGGAATTCAAGTACGAGACGAAAAAAAGGTCAGTACGAATACGAAGTCGACAGAAAAAAAGGTCAGTACAAAACGAATAGAAAAACGAATACGACGCGATACGGTACGAATACGAAGTAGTACGAAAAGGTCAGTACGAGTAAATACGAAGTACGACAGAAAAAAAAGGTCAGTACGAGTACGAATACGAAGTACGACAAAAAAAAATGTCAGTACGAATACGAAGTACGACAGAAAAAAAAGGTCAGTACGAGTACGAAAACGAAATACGAGACCAAATAATAAGAGGTACGAGGTACGACTACGAGTACGAGAGCAAAAAAATTAAGGTACGAAGTACGAGTACGACCAAATTCGAAAATTCCGAGCACTGGTCTGTAGGTGGCCTTTGGATGGGTAAGGCCAAAACAACAGGGGGGACCAAGCGAAAATCGTGTTTTTCACATTATATACTAAAAAATTTTTCATCAAAAACTGAGTCGATCTGCGTTCACAGAAATTCAAAAAACGGCCTTTAAAAAAAGTTATGACCGCTTAAAAGTGTCAGAAAAATTTGAAACACCCTGTAATTGCTAAAAAAAATACTTTTTCATCAAAATTTGCATACCGTCGTCAATAATCACTGAAAATTTTAGAAAATATATAAAAACGTCCTAAAATCTTGGCGTTTTATTGTTTTTGAAGTGATTATGTTTTTGAATTTTAAGCCCCTGTGACATATCATGGTAAATTTTTCCCTTTCATTTATCGACTTTTCATTCATCACTTATCCGTTAGCTGAAATAGCGCCCTGAGCAACCAATAACAAAAACCTTAATTCTGACACCAGATTCGTGCTCAGTGTAGTCGATTTGCATGTCAAACTGCTTTTGGAATTCCGAAATCACTGTCAAATTTAAAATTCCGCTCGAGACAATAAATATTTAAACAAATGTGAAAAATTGTACCACTTTCTCGGTATGACCACCCAGATATCCTACGGTGTACGAGACTACTTCAGAGCTGAGATTCCGGCAAGTCAAATCGCTGTTTTCGTATTATCAAACCATGTTGAGGACACGATTATATGTAGGATACAATGGTTTTTAATTACTTTCGTCTAAATCCAAAATAGGGATGAGATCTGTTTACCAAGTGTCCGATTTCGGCATAGTCCCAGAAAGCACACTCGTAAACACTTTATGCTACCTAAAACACATATGGCATAGCAGAAAAAGCTTTTTCTTAACATATAAAATCACAAAATTGCATATTCACGCGTAGATACGCATAAAAAATAAAAAGTGGGTGTTAAACTTTAAATAAAGTTTAAAACAAGTCAAACTTCACCCAATTTAAAAGTTTGAATTTTAAAGGAAAAATTTAAAAAAATGGTCATGTTAAACTTTAAATTGACTTTGAATCCTATTTAAACTTTAACATTACAGTCAAACCTCGTTATAGTGCGATCCCGATATAGTGCGACTTTGAGTTCGACCCATTTGGTCAAAAGTCTTTAAAAGTCTCGATAGTGCGGGTCCCGATATAGTGCGAGTCTCGTTATAGTGCGAATGTTTTTCGATCCCCAGAGGTCGCATTGTAACGATTTCTACCTTAACCTTACCCTATTTAAACTCAATCCGAGTTCCTGTGCACTTGGCAGCCATCCCAGTTGGCGGACCCCAATTGGCGGCCATCCTTATTGCTGACTTCAAATTTTGCGATAAAAAATACTTCAAACTTCATCTTTATTGTTTAAGCACTTGAATAATATTCCCATTGTTTTCCTTCTGCAATCGGCTGGTGATTGTTGTAGCCAATGAGATAGCCGATGTTAATAATAAAAGCAAAGAGCATAGCGTCAAAATTTCTGTCATCTATCTTATTTAACAACACCCTTTCAAATTCTTTCTTGACAACAAATAGATCTCCTTCACGTGAAAGGCAAAGAGTAGGGTGGTCGAATATTCGAGTCGAGACGATATTCGAAATTTTTTGAATCAAATATACTTAAAAATGTAAGTATGAGTAATGTACCAAAATGAAGCCCTGAATCTGATCTACAAAGTTTTAGCATGCACTGAACACGATAAGGCTGTCAAAATTTGCGTTTTTAAATTGAGTTTTGAGATATGGCCTCTTCAAAATTGGGGCCTGATGGACCCTTATTTTTCCCTTCCCCTCCAAATAAAGTCCTTAATCCCCTCTAAATTACTTTTCTAGTCTTTTGAAAATCTTTTACTGAAAAAATATATGTTGTTGAAAAGATTCAGCGCTACATTACAGTTAAAGTTAAATAAATGTTTACTTACAAATGGAGGGAAAAGGAGAAAATAAAATAAAGTAAAAAAATAAATAAGTATTTTATTTTATCCTATTAAAAGTTGAAATACCTATTTTAAAGATGCGCATCCGTGCGTTATTTGAAAATAACTTGAAAATAATGGTGACCCGCAGTGGCTTTAGTCGCAAAATTTGAAATCAGCAATAAAGATGGCCGCCAATCGGGATGGCCGCCAAATGGGGGCTGCCAATCAGTTTGGCCGCCGACGGGGGGTCGTTCGCAATTTTTCAGACTAGACTGACGAATCTAATTCGGCAAAAAATTTTTTTTCATTGAGGGAAAAAAGTGTCGGACCCAACGAACTTGAGTGGAGTGTTCCTATGTCGAGACTCAACTATATTATTTATTGGTTTGTATTGCACTTGTGTTTTTTAAGAAATTTTATTAAATGTAAGTGCGTGTGAAGCAGCTTTAGGTAAATACAGAGATTAGGATGGGTTTTTCTTCCCAATGTTAGCAACAAATACATATGCATATATACTTGTGTAAAGCCAAAAAAAGAGGACGTTCTCAGTCCTGTTCATCCTCAATCTTTGGTCTTTTGGATACTCTTGTAGATCTTCGGGTAGCTTCTGTTAAATCATTTCTCTAAAACAAAACTTTTTTATGTCTATTTGCTAATCACTCAGGCACCAACCTTGTTTGAGTCTAATTGTTCTGTCCCACTCGACACTTGTGATTTTACCATTTTTAGTGGCGAATTCAACTTGCTTTCTTTAATTGGTGGAGAGCCGATTGGTGTAGTGTCTATATTCCTTCTAGCGTGTGCTGTTTTAGTGGCAGTCATTGATGCTGCTGAGTTAGTAGTCTTGGGGGCTGAGGTAGATCCAGCAGTGGTATAGGTGAAGGGGGTATTCTCTTCAATAGAGTTGCGAATTGACTTGGCCACGCTCTGAAATTCATACCGTTGAATATGGTTGTATAATCTTAATTAATCCCACCTTAGCCGGTCCCCTTCTGCTCAAAATGCCCCTTCCAGGAGCTCTTTGCATTGGTCTGATTGGTGGAGAGACTGCTGTCCTCCTTTCAATTATTTGGCGTTTCTCGTCCGATTCCACTAACCCATAACTCTTTTGGGGTTGCTGCTGATGCTGTGATTCAGAATTCCCTCTTTGTGACTCACTTTCCTGTCCACCTTCTCCAGTCTGCGGGTTTACCATCGAAACTATCGGGAATATTTGGTTGTCCTCCATGATAAGGCGGGTCTGCCGAGTAAGTTCCGTGGGATCACCCATGTATTGGGTACGTAGTCCTCTCTAAAATGCGATACATTTATAAAAGAGGAATTCATTCCAGTTTGCTACATAAGTGTGTGCAAATTTAAAACCAGCCAAGTACCAACAATTTGCCTCAAGTTTTTTTGCAGAAATATTTTGGTCGCTACGTCGTTTGTAAAATACAGGGGTTCAGTGCCCCGACCGCAAATCACCGGAAATTTTTAAATCGAAGCTCGATCCTGAGTAGGGTTGGCAAGGGTAGTCTTGAAACGACTTGCAGACTAGTTGCTGGGTTTGACATCACGGTTTCAACAGGCTGTAAAATCTTCATTTTCAGCATTTCAAAACCTTTTGAACTATTTTACGCAGAACGGCAACATCTACAGAACAGTTCAAAAACAAATTCTGAAGTGCCCAAAATGAAGATTTTAAAGTCTGTTGAAAAAGTGCTGTCAAACCCAGCAACTAGTCGGCAAGTCGTTTTAAGACTACCCTTGCCAACCCTAATCCTGACTATTAATTTTTTTGTCCCCGGCTTGGTCCGGGTCCAGACCGGCCCAAAAATCTCAAAAGATGTAATGTTCACTTAAAAGCTGATAAATAAAATGTAAAACAAGCAAAGACCAACCCTTTTGATTGTAGAAGTAGAGCTTGTGGGGTTCGGATTTGACTCGAGTATCCTCTTGAATTTTTTCTGTTGGTCGCGTACTTCTAGGAATTTTTTTAACCTGGTCCACTCTTCTCGCATTACTGTTGTGTCGGATTCAAGCAGCAAATACTCTGCAACAGAACATTTATTTATAGAAATAGGGAGTATAGATGAGCACCTTCACTCGGCCTTTGGTTTTTGGTTGGTTTCATTTGCAAAAGTTTCTGGTCCGCTTCATCCAACTCTTTCTCGAGCATCATAAACCTCTCTCGTTCTTTTTCGCATTCATCTTCGTTGCTTCTGAAACTATTTTAAGATTAGTGGGGTAAATAAATGTAAATGCACTCACTTGTTTGAGGAAGAGGCTTCTTGGTGCTCTTCCTTCATAGCTGCAGCATTACTGGGTGACATAGGGGAAGAGGAAGGTGAGTGCAAGAAGTCTGTGGTCGAAACATGTTGGTTACTACTGCTACTGCCATTTTGCTGCTGTTTGCTGGTCTCTTCTGAGGTGGACTCACCAGTTCCATCCTCGACTCTTTTTAAGATTTGCTAAAAAACAGCAAAATAATTGTTACAGTCAAACCTCATTATAATGTTATTTTAAAGTGAAATTATTTTTTTCAATAAAATTTGAATGTCTTTTTCACAAACAGCAGACTCTTTGATTCAGGACGCCGAATAGACTAGATAAATGCTGCCCTAAGTGGAAGAGTATCCTAAGTTAGAGGGTTTACTGTATATTTATTAGATTTTAATTATTTCATCGTAAAAATCTCTTTAATATTTTTATTTGAAATTCACCCACGTACACAATTCTGGTTTTGGTTCTGATATTTTCAAAAAAAATGTGTTTTAGAAAAGAGTATTTTACTGAAAACCCAAAAAAATAATTTTTAACATTGCATGAGGATGGTCGCTTCATGCACATTCTTACCAAAAACCGAAACTGTAGAAAAGTGTTACTGAAAAGTTCTTTTGCGGCAAAAAAATATTTTCAACAAACTAAAAAAGATGTAAACGAACCTCTTCTATTGGCTACTTTTTTGACCATTTTCTCTGGGTTCTGTCCATAGCTTTCCACAAACTTATCCACTGGCATCTACAAACAACTGTTACTAAAAAATTAATCTCTTAATGAAAAACACACGTTTTTGGGGTCGTAAAACTCATGGTAGCCACACTTTTTAGTGAGCGAGTCACAACAAGCCTTGGACATTGCATTGGAGCAGTTTTCACTGGCGAACAAAGAGCAATTGTCGGAGCAGCTGCAGTAGAACGAGTTAAATTTGGAGCCATATTCTATAAAAAAAATCACAGGGAACATTAGAATACAGAACTCTGAACATTAGTAGCTTACGTGGTTGCCTTTTTATGCCTAGTTCCATGGACGAGGAGCATACGTCATAAGCACTTACCCAAAAAGATGGACTCTCTAAAATTTTAATATAAATGGTATTGCAATAGTTTTGGGCGATTTCAGAAAAAAATCGTGTTTCGGACATTTTATAACACATGAAAGTACTCGAAAAAAATTCGTTAAAAAACTCTGCATCGAAATTCGATTTCTATAGAAAGTTATGTCCGATTGAGATCGGGGGGTTGGGACATCTTGTAATTCTTTATCAATGAACTTATTTTAATTCTCACCTTCAGTCGGCCACATGCCGTCCACGCCGAACTGTTCGTCGTTGTGTGCATTCAGTAGAGTGAGCTCTCGTTTGGCCCCATTCAAAGTCTCCACATGAACCCGGTAGGGAAATTGGGTGGACGGCTCCCAACACACTTCCGACACAAGGCCTCGCAGAAAACCACCTTTTTCACATGGAATGTTGAGACCTCTCACCTAAACTTGTGGTTGTAAGCCAGACAAATAAGAATATCAATACAAACTCACATAGACATAGTCACCAGGTAGGAAAGCTTGCCTTACGCCCAACTTCTTGAACAGCTCTGCACTAGAGAGTGTGCCTGAGGGAGTCACTGTAGTGAGTGCTTGCTCCTCCCATCTGTCACAACGAGCTTCCACCTATATATTCTTATGTTGTAAGGGATTGTTTAAAAACGGATAAAAAACTACTAATGAAATGGTCTTTAAAATGCGTGACTTTAATGGATCCTGAAGAGCCTTGCCGGCGGAATCATAAATAGGTAGGGAAGGATCATGCTGACGATTGGAAGCCACAGGCGGATTTCCATCTGCAAAAAATTGTGTTTAACACATCGAAGATGGTTTGGGACAAATGTATATTCTGGTACAAAAAAATGCTGAACATCCCTGCAAAAACAGATTTTGTGTGCCTCGAGTCAGAAATTTGATAAAACACCTTTTTAAAAAAACTTTAACACAGTGGTCCGATTATATCCCTTAATTAAAGGCATTGCCCTTAATTTGAAAATTTTGCCTTTATTTTTTTTTGAAATAAAGGCACATTTTGACGAATGTTATGAAAATTATGACTACTTTCTTGGGCATGAAGCATGGGGACAACATGCCTTTAAGTTGCCTTTATTTTGGTGAAAATTCCTTTAAATTGCCTTTATTTTTGACACTAGATGCCTTTATTTTAGAAACCTGCTTTACCACCAAAAACGGCTGCCCATTTTAAAGAGGTCAGTAAACCCATTTTGTATTATTATTATTTTTCAAGTTAAATATTTATCAAAAACACCCTTCCCCGCGCTTTCTAATGAGACTTTAATTTATTAATTACCATTATTTTTAGGGTTGTTACACAGTTAACTCGAATTTCCAAAAATTTTTGACCTTTTTTTGATGTTTTTATGTGTTTTTTACAAAATTTTGAGTATGTGACCCCGCAACTGAAAGCCTATTTCATTGGCTACACAGTGGTATAAAAAATTCTTGATTCAGTTCACAAAAATTGATCTATTTTGATAAAAACAATTTCGAGTTGTACAACTTTTTTTTAAATCGAAAAATAAGTAAAAATAAAGAGAATTTTTTTTCAGGAAACTTAATTCATTAAAACTAAATTTGTGCGTAACCAAAACGCGTGACCGAAAAAACAAAAGTTGTACCTACAATGTAACTAAGATTCAGTGCTTCCAAATGATAGGTCATCTGTAGATAATTCAGTCATAAAATAGTTAACCATAAACGTTTTTATTTATAATCATGTTCACAGCCTTTTAGAACATGTAAATCGCCGGCAATTGGGGGCCGCCAAATGGGTTGGCTGCCAATCGGTGACCGCCAACTGGGGGTCGTTCCGCTTACTGGTATTAAAAAACTAGTTCATGACTGTTATTCAAGAAAAAATAAGGTCTGCTGTAGGGTTGGCGGTTCGAGTACCCGTTTTCGGTTTTTTTTATCCGAAAACCGAAAATTTCGGTTTTCCGAAAATGTCGGTCACCCGCCAACACTAGTCTGCTACCACTAGGCTGTTGTTTAAAAAAACTATGTTTAAAAAAGGCGCGAATTCAAAAAATTTGTCACAAAAAGGGACAAACGCTTTAGTAAGGTTTGTCTCGAGAGAAATTTGAAATATGACAGTCAATTTTATAAGTAAATCAGGTACTCTGATTATGAATCCTGTATCACAATTACAACCTTTTAGCTTTTAGACCATCAAAATACCCTTTGTAAAATTTTTAGTACTTTTTTAAATACATTTACGTTAAATACACTATTTTATGACTGAATTATCTACAGATGACCTACCATTTGGAAGCGCTGAATCTTAGTTACATTGTAAGCAAAACCCAGCCATAAATTTTTATGGCTGAATTTTTTTTTCGTTTTCCCAAATTAAACCCCTAGCCTATACTTAACAATTTCGGCTACAAAGCGAAATATTTCAAGTTTTTTTTTACTTTACGCAACATAGTTTAGTAAAATAATCTAACCATTAATTTGGGCATTGAAATGTTCGGGCAGCATCCATGGAAGTTCACAGTCAGGGTTGGTCTTATACCAGGCTCTGCGCCCAAACATCACCTATAATGCTAGCATAGTCAACGAGACTTTTTATTATAGTCGTTCGAACCTCAAACGGAGAGATACGAAATTGGAATACGGCATGTGGAGTTTGGTTGTGGGTGAGGATGGTGGCAGGCAAAGACTCTGGCCACCGTAACTTGTCCTTTAGATCACTTTCCGCTTTCAGCTCAATATTCCTGCGAAGAGCAGCGTAACAGGGAGTCTGCAAAGAACTTAGATTGAGATGTACAATAGAAACCATTTTTTAACTGAGGTACACCTAGCGACCGGTTATGACATGGACATTTCTATGTCCGCTTAGCAAAAATACGCTAAAATTGGCTCTATACGTGTCTAAAAAAATCAGACTTTTTCCAAAAATATTTATATTTAAGTGAAAAACATACAAAAACGGGGCGTTGGTGTTTGTCCATTTTTTTATAATTTATTTGAATCTTTTTTTGGATTTATTTCTTTGCAGTTTGGCACACATGTTTAAAACCATTCTAACACAAGCTGGCCTACCCTGCGCTTAAAGCTTCGCATACGTTCAAAATTTGACAGCCTTAAAAATTAAACTAAAAAATGGTAAAAAGTGGTCAAAATAAAAAACGCCGAAAAATCATCTTGAGGGATTAAAGCATGATTTTGATAAAGTGGGAGAACGCATTCAAACGCTAAAATTTACCTAACTGCATGATCTACTTACGACTTGGAAAAAGGAAACTTACACTTGAGGTGACACTCTGGATTTCGGTGCGGAAATTTTCACTGACTTGGCAGATACACCGATCAATGGTGTCCTTGCCAAACACAGCAGAGTAGCCCTCTAAAGCAGTTTTGTGAAATAAGTTTTGGAATTTTCAAAGGTGTTACCTGGCAAGCCAAAAGCACTGAAAATCTCGATTAAGAGTCGACAAACCACATGTTCTTGATCATTTTCGTCTCCATCAATAAGGGAACGACCAAACATGAACTTGCTGAACATGTCTGTGACCACTAGAGCGTTGGAGTACTTGGTTCCATGGCGATATTTGGTTTCTGGCATCTCGATAATGTCTATCTGAATTTTTTTAAGATTGATATCCACAAAAGTATAGGATATCGATTTTTTCTGGTACAAAAAAAATCTTTTTGGTGAAAATTGTTTTGGTGCAAATCGGATCTTTTTTGGTGCAAATTGGATGCAAAAAATCCGATTTGCACCAAAACTTTTTTGTACCAAAAGCAGCCGATTTGCACCAGAAAGAAATCTTTTTGCACCAGAAAAAACCATATCCAAAAGTACACAATGATCCAAAAAAATATTTTTTGAATTGAGGTATTTTTGTGACATCAATTATGTTACGGCACTGACTACCATTTCACCAATGAAACATAAAATTTCCGAAACAATCTAATCACCTGCACATACTGCATTGGCCGACACCCTATTATTAAAGGTTTGGAAGGAAATAACACTTTGCATCTATTTTCACGATTCGCTTTTGCCTAAATTAGAACAAAAAAATTGATGGTCTGGCTATGTTTGACAGGAGTTCATACCAAAGACCATGGTTTTATTGCCTCCACATCAACCGACTTGGGGTCATGTCCGTGATGATACATCTGGTAGATCACCTCAACTGTTCTGAAATTATTAGACATGAAAGGATATATCAATTCAAATCCGTTGGTAATAGCTTACCCATCCTGATTGATGGTGTAGTTGACATGGGCTGGACAACAACCTTTGGATTTCAGCATACCAGTGCGTCTGCTAAAAGATGGAAAAATAGTCGACTGTATTCTTAAAAGACGCTCAAATTTTTAGCGATCTCCTTTTTTCAATTTTTTCCATGATTTTAGCTGAATCAAAGGTATTTGTTTACTTTTTATACAAACCAAAAAGCTTAAATAAGAGCTAAATTCACGGAGAAGATTTATAATTTGGTGCTCAAATTCAGAAATTTACTATCCGATTTAAAAAATGGTGGATAAAGAGCAATAAAGAGACTTGCAGCTTGGTGAAGCCGAAAACCGACTTGAAATCAGTCCATTATGGGTCAAAATCCTCAAATTAACTCACTTGTTACTTTTCGATGATCACTAAATACACAAAATAAAAGTTGACGGCGTTTGGGTTGTTGGCGATTGTGCATCACAAAACGGGTGTCAGTGGCATACTGGACGTACACAATCCACTCCTGCAACAGAGAAAATCTTAAGAAAAAATACTTATCCAACGACAATGACCTACACTGAACTCAGTGATGCCATCAAATTTTTTGAAGTGGGTCTCCAACGGCAGATTGTGATCCACAGCCAGATGGCGTTTGATAGTTCCAATGGAGGCGAACACCTGGTCACATTCAAAGTCGGGACAAGCACAAACACTCTGAATGATAATAAATTTTAAAAAAGTTTTGGTTCACACAAGAGAGTCCCACCACAATAGATCCATGGCGCTGGTAGCGATGTGTGTTAAACTGGTCTCGGTTTGCAAACACTGGACGACTTTCACACAGATCACAAATGATCAAGTTGGAAGGTAGCTGGTCATACACCTAAGTAGGTTCAAAATGATCGGTGGAAAGATATGTAGATATGTAACTAACATGAAAAGAATCTTCCATTAGCTCAAATTCAGCCATATTACCAGCTGGGATATAGGCGCTATCATCTTCATCATAAAATTCTTCGTCATCACCGTAGCCTTCCATACCCATACCAATTTCGTCGACGGGACCAATGAGATCCCCTTCGAATTCACTTTGCATCAGCTAAAAGACAACAAAATAATACCACACTTCTATTTCTTTTGATCAACAAATTGTTTTCGATGGTAATTTTCAATTTCTGTTTTGAATATATTTTTTATGTTTGAAAAATTTGACCCGCGCAGGGTTCCAAAATATTTACTCTTATTTACATGTAGTTATTTGTTTATATATCATGTTGTGGTCTCGTAATTACTCCGTCTCATGAGATAAAACCTACCTGTAGAAAAATTCAAAATGATTTGGATGCTGTCACAGTTAAGTCAGGGCTAGTATTTTTTTGTTTTTAGATATCACCCCTGAGTTAAGTGATACCGTGTTCGATAGAGAAGATTCAGGATTACAGGGTATTTAATTTAAATTGCAAAAAAGGCTATCTGTGTCAAAAAAGCCGAAAGCCTTTTTAAAATTGACTAATGAATGCATTATATTTTAAAGCTGACCATCTGATGATGTTCCATGCCAGAGGGACCCGGCAATGACTGTTTTGAAGAAAACTTTTGAATATTTGATGGAGACACTGCTTGCCTCGCTTCTACAGATCGGTAACTCCGGCGAGTTCTTGGACTAGAGATGGCTGTTGAGGTGTTGGTTTGCTGATTCATGTCGTCCTCTTCCTCATCTACAATATTAACAAAGACATCCTCCTCAGTCACTGCAAACCGGTTGGCTCCACTTGCTATTCTCTTGCCAGAAGATGTTCCACTTGAAATTTGTTTGGCTGACATTTAGAGCTAAAACTTAATTTAATTTAGCTAGGATTATTAAAAATTCAAAAAGAAAAAGGTGAAAGAATAGCAACTACAGAAAAAAACGAAAAGCTTCATGAAAAAGACTTGAGACATAAAAATAAAAGGTACATGGCAGTTAGATCAGTGCTTTTGAAAAGAAAGTCAAATGAGGCAAGGCGCAAAAGAAGTGCGTCGGTGTTTTGCACTAGAAACCAAATAGAAAATTGACTGGCGAGATTCTAGAGCTGCGATAAGCGCGCCCAACCAAAACAATATTCAACCAATGAAAGTTAGGTGGGGAGAAAAAAGAAAGCCGAGCCAGCTCGAAGACAGTGAAAGAAGGTTAGAGAAAAGGGATCCGCCTATGTGTGCAACCACACATTCCTCTTGTTTATTACTCGTTTATTCGTCCGCCTTTATTTGCTGTGAAAGGCACACTCTACGATATTTATACAGACAAACGGACAGAACTAAAAAAGAATCTGCACAAAAACAAAGCAGACATAATGACAGAGAACAGAAAAAAAGATAATATTAGATAGCTGAAAAACAGTGTTAGAGAAAAAGGCAAAATGACGCCGATAAAAATCGATAAGATTGCCACACAAATTATTTTAGACAAGTTGTTGTCCCAAGAAGAATGTTTTTAAATACAGTATAAATTGCAAATATTTTAGTCGTGAATTTGGTCGTAGTTATTATGTTGTTCCCTGTGTTAATTTACATTTTTATTTATTATTATTTTTTGATTGTAACTGAACTGCAGATCTAATTTTGTTAGATCCAGCACCTAGTTTATGTTTTACATGCTTATTTAATGTAAATTAAAGTGAGAGTCGGCTGTATGTAGAGTCACAATTTTTAGTTATTTGCAGACTTTTTTTAATGAATTTCTGACCTTATTGTTAATTTTGCGTGGAAGATAGCTGTTTTCGACGTTCCAGATGGCACTTATTTTTATATGGAACCTGCTCATTTTGTAAATGTTATTTTTAGGCTTAGGTAATAATAGGCCAGCGTGTTTTAGGACGGACTCAAAACTGTTTTTACTTTTTTAAGCTTTAAACATACTTGAGTTTGTTCTAATATGCACTGACTTACCTTTGCCTAAGCTTAAAAACAAAAATTAGCAAAATGGGTAGGTTCCGCATAGAGGATAAGTACCTTCCAGACTTCTAAGGAAAGGCACGACTGTGGCCTATTAAAAACGTTATATACCAAAATGTAGCCCTAATTGAGCTAGTTAAGGAACCGTTCGCAGAATCTGCTATGGATCAATCTACGCTGAGAAATAATCTTTTAAAATTACAAAAATTGTGTTGACATATAAGTCAAGAACAACCTTTTCAAACATGTGAGTTGGTGGCCGAGTGGATGAGTGGTGCGGCGCCGAACCTATTTCTTTTTCGGGAAGGTTCGACTCAGTCGCGTGCACGTCTTTTTATTTTCGGTTTTTAAAGCTCACTTTCCTACACAAAATGACACGGGAGAACAATAAAAATATTTTTAACGTCGTCGGATTTGTAATACACATTGTGAACGGTATATATTTCATTTACGAACAACGAACAATTAATGACAATGATTATTTACAACGAAATGATCAAAGCAAAGAGCAGATAGGAGCAGCAGATGATTTTTTTAATTGCAGATATTATCATGGCTTTCTCCGTTGCAAATTTTATGTCTATTGTGGTCGGAAAATTCTTCCGTATTTTCAAAGGCTTTGTACAAATCCGACGACGTTAAAAATATTTTTATTGTTCTCCCCGTGTCATTTTGTGTAGGAAAGTGAAACTTTAAAAAAACCGAAAATAAAAAAGACGTGCACGCGACTGGAGTCGAACCTTTCCCGAAAAAAAAGAAATAGGTTCGGCGCCGCACCACTCATCCACTCGGCCACCAACTCACATGTTTGAAAAGGGTTGTTCTTGACTTATATGTCAACACAATTTTTGTAATTTTAAAAGATTATTTCTCAGCGTAGATTGATCCATAGCAGATTCTGCGAACGGTTCCTTAACTAGCTCAATTAGGGCTACATTTTGGTATATAACGTTTTTTAATAGGCCACACCCGGGTCGTGCCTTTCCCGTGTAAAATATACAAATTGAAAACAGCTATGCCTAAAATAAATAATATGGTCAAAAAATTAATGACAAATTCGACAGAACAACTACAAATTGTGATTCTACATGCAATGTAGGTAGATAAGCGAAATAATTTTTAAGCGCCGAATTTTATAAAATTAGCGCTGTAATTCAATTCGCTCTTTTTTAATAAGAAACATTTTTCTACACATTATTTTTTATAGAAGCTCTATTGAAAATGAGTGGAAGTAAAATCTCTCGTGATACGCTTAATGAATGTGTGGCTGAAGTGTTGAAGCTATCTGCTGAGAAGAAGCGCAAGTTCCGTGAGACCATTGAGCTGCAAATTGCCTTGAAAAACTACGATCCACAGAAGGACAAACGTTTCAGCGGAACTGTTAGGTAAACAAACCATTGCTGACAGACTCCCACCCAGAGTCTTAAATACGAATGGGGAGGAAGACACTAAATTAGTATCTTCCGTTAAAATAGGATTTTCAAATGATAAATTAGTAAGTTTGAGGAAAATATATTCAAACTTTCTCAACGTTATAAAAATAGCCAGATCTCAACATCCCTAATTTATAAAATAATTTTAGACTCAAGAATATTCCCCGTCCCAAACTGAAGGTCTGTGTGCTCGGTGACCAACAACATATTGATGAAGCTGCTGCCAGCGAAATCCCGTGCATGTCTGCCGATGATTTGAAGAAGCTGAACAAGGACAAGAAGATGATCAAGAATTTGGCCAAGAGCTACGACGCTTTCATTGCCTCAGAGTCTTTGATTAAGCAGATCCCACGTATTCTTGGTCCTGGTCTTAATAAAGCTGGAAAGTTTCCTTCGGTGGTAACTCACAACGAGACTCTGAATTCCAAGATCGATGAAATTCGTGCCACAGTCAAGTTCCAGATGAAGAAGGTAGACTTATAATTATTAGTTATAATTTTTTTCTTGGGTTTAAATGCCTTGAGTTTACAGGTGCTTTGCTTGTCAGTCGCCATCGGACACGTCGAGATGACTCAGGAGGAGCTGGTGGCCAACATTTCTTTGGGTATCAACTTCCTTGTATCCTTGTTGAAAAAGAATTGGCAGAATGTGCGTGCTCTCAACATTAAGTCAACCATGGGACCAGCTCAGCGCCTTTATTAAGCATTCTTCTCTCTGTTATGTCCACTTGCATGTGCGAATAACGTTGTTGTTGTTAAAATAAAGACTTGCAGTCAAATATTAGATATTGAAGGCCTTCATCAATTTTCTCCCCTCAGACTTTTTGAAAATAGGAATACACTTTTACTAGCCACAAGCAAACATATCAAATCTATAATTCAAATTTCACGTAATTAAAGTGTCGAAGTCTCCGATTCAAGGTCCGATCTATATAGTGCCCCCTATGTTCTGTCCCTTGGTGGATCGCAAAATAGATGTTCGACAGTAATAAATTTTATAAACAACTGAACTTGTATTCATAAAAATTATGTGTGTCAATTCTTTATTTGATGTTGTGTAACTGCCTCCCCCATATTTCACCGAAACAGTGATGCGGCGAACAATCATGTTTCGGTCAATGTTCGGCGAAACCAAATTCTGTTTCGGCAGAACATGTCTGCCGGAACAGTTTTTTGTTCCGGCAAAACATAGCAATCGGAACATAGGTAAGATATTCCTATTTTAGTCAAAATATGCCCAATTTTTATCTTTTTGGGTATCTAACATCAACTGGAATATAAATTAAATGTGCATTTTAAGAGCGTATTCATGGATGTAGAGGAAGCAGCAGTACTCTGGTGGTAAATGTAAGAACAAGAAGAAGATCAAGCTCGCCGCTACATCCGCCCGGCACACATGAAAGACGCAATTCGAGGAGAGTCCTTCGGAATCTTTTGGCGCATTTATAACTCAAGTGACTCCAAGGATTTGAAGAGATTCATCAGGCTAACCGGAGATGAATTCGACAGTCTCTATACCAAGGTTTGATTTAACGTGTTGATTTTTAGGTATTTGATAAGAATATTTATTTTAGCTCGAATCGCGATTTGGATATCACGCTCCCATGCATCTTCGGCCTATAAGTGGGAAAGAGCGCCTAGCAGTTTTTCTCCGGTAAGCTACATAAAAGGTCATTCATTTAAAAAACGATACTTTAGCTTCTTGTCCTTCGGTCCTACTTATCCAGCAGTGGCACATCTATTTGGTATTGGAGATTCGACTGTCCAAGAGCTTTGTCTTGAAGTCTTGACTGCTATTATCGATCTAATGCAAGCGCAATATCTGTCCATTCCAACTCGTGCAACATGGCTAGACAACTCAGAGAAGTTCTTGAGTGATTTCTCGTTAGTATCGACAGTTTCCTCATGCAATCGGTGCGATAGACGAAAAACACATCGAATTCGTTAAGCCGGATAGGTCAGGTGTTGAGTTATACAACTACAAAGTAATTATCTTGTTTAACATTTGATTAGAAACTTAGTGATTTTGTTGTTAGAAGTTTCATTCAATCGTTATGCTTGCTATGGCTGACAGTGATTCTCGTTACGTTTGTGTGGACATAGGAGCGCCTGGAAGAAATAGCAATTCTGCACTTTCGCGGACTTCTCCATTTTTACGATTTATGGAGTCCTCTGATGCTGATATTCCGCCAACTCTAGAAGAAGAACTCCCGTATGTTCTGCTAGACGATAGAGGTTTTGGGCTGACTGACCTGGCAAGATTTCAGTTAAGTGGTTTTGTTAAATTAAGGTTACTGTTTTAGGTGATCACTCCGTATACTCAGCGCGGAGCAGATGAGCAAGCAAAAGTCGATTTTAACGAGCCTGCGTGGAAAATGCATTTGGGATTTGGGCGAGCAGGTGGAGGATTTTTTATGGAATCTTGGAGGCGAGGTATGGATGACGAAACTTTTTATAAGTCCTGATGTTGTTCGTTCATATGCAATGGCGGCAGTGATACTGCACAACTTTTTCCTTCCAACGAGGGATGGAGAAGATGAGCTGATAGCTTTTCTGCAAGAACGTCGACTACTTAGTGATCAGAAAAGCCCTCTCGCAGGACGTCTAGGCAGAGAATTAGAAACAAATTTGTTGATGTGATTATCAATGGTGAATAAAAATTTCGATAATTGTGATAGAATCGCTGGATGGGGCTTTTTAGCTTTCTTGTCTTTTTCGAAGTCAATCGATGCGAAAGAGATGGATCTCATTTATAGTTCTCTAGAGACTTTGTACAATGGTAGGAAAGAAAAAGGCAACACCGAGCAAAAATGGCGATAGATCGGAACGTAAGAAGCTGCATTCCAGTGATCTAACAAATGACCAAAAAGCTTTTCTGTGTGAGCTTTGTCGCATCCGGAATACAAGTTGAATGGTCCTAAAATGTCCTCGAGGATTGCGATCAACAAAACTTTTATGGAGACTTATGAAGATGTCGAGTTTGGGGGTACTATATAGTCTAACAATGTAATGTGACGTCAGTGAATCCTAACTTTTAGTAACTGCGCTAAGAGATGGCTGGACCAGTATCACAGCTTAGCACAGGAGATGGAGCAAGTGACACAGAGCCCAGCTGGCATCTTTGGAAGGCGAAGTCGTTTTTGAGGACTCAGAAATCGTGCACAGATCTGACGTAAGTTATATACTTCTAAAATGCATGATTAAGCTCTTGTTTATTAAAGTACACGAACAAGCAATGTTGGAGATCAGCTAGGTGCAGAGACTTTGTCGAAACGCGATTCCTCTTATCATTCTTCTGATGTCAGTGCTGCGAAGAAAGCCAAGTTAGATGAGCAATTCGATCAGCTAATGTCTGTCATTAGCAAGAAAAAAATGCACCCTTTGGCGCTTGAAGTGGAAGATCTTATGGAAACAGTGCTTCGATATGCTGGAATTGGGGGTCTCAAACAATTCAAAAGTAAGCTCGAAATCTTCGAAATGCTTACGTTTACTATCATTATTTTACAGAGCAGCTGCGAACTTTCATAGCTGACTGGGAGGATTATATTGCGCCTATGACGCAGAAACAAGCTTCCGAACAGCCTGGAGAAGAAAATAGTGCCGAAAATCAGTATTAGGTGCATTGTTGTGTTGATTAGTAAGTTGAATAAAGCTGTTATATTGCCTTTATTCGTCTGTCATTGCCTGGAGTAAATCGTAATTGTGAACATTCTTACTTCAGCTCCGACCATTGTGAACAAGCCATTAATATTCCAGAAATAAGATTTCTGAAATAAGTGGAAAAACACTGTAAAAACTAAAATCCCCCGATAGCTCAATTGTACTACAGTGGAGTCAATAAAAGAAAGTTCGAGTCCCAGCACAGGCGCTTATTTTACCTTTATTCGCCTATTTCATCAATTTTATTATTTTCTGAATTTTACTATTTTTACTGGCGACGGGCATTCTGCTTTAACAGTTGGCTAAATAAAGCCTTTTTTCCTTAATTCGTAGCTTTGGCTTCTATTTTGTATCAGATGCCAATGTATGTCTCCACAGAATACAAAATTAGTCACCTGAACTCAATGTTCCGGAACCTCTGTTCCGGCAGAACACTTCGACCGAAACAACTTCATGTTTCGACGAAACACTGACCGAAACATTTTTGTTCCGGCAGAACACGGATGTTTTGGTCGATGTTTCGCCGAAACACGTGTTCTGTTCCGATGTTTCGGTGAAGTATGGGGGAGGCAAATCAGTTTTATTCAAAAAACCCGAAATAATGGACACATAATGGCACTTTTTCACTTGACAATTCGGCCAGCGACAGCTTGCGACAATTCAAATTGAGACAGAATCAAATTGCGACAATTGAGATTGAAACAATTCCAATTGAGACAAAATCGCATTGCAAAAATTTAAATTGCGACAAAATCAAATTGGACTAGTCATGATTTTAACTATCATATTTAATATATTTTACTGTCATTTTTTGCAAACTAGCAAATTTTGCTGACTTTTAGTTGACTCGTTCTTTTGACTCTTTTAGTTGACACTTTCTGTTATCTGAAGGTTCAAAAGTGTCTTGAGTTGGTTTCAATTTCAAGAGTTGACTGTATAGCAAGTGTTGACTATACAGAGAGTTAACTGTATGGTGAGAGTTGACTGTATAACAACGGTGACTACATATCAAGAGTTGGCTGTATAGCAAGTGTTGACTGTTCAAAGAGAGTTGACTATATATCGAACCATTTTATAACTGTATCGTGATGTAATATATGACAGTCACACTATATCGGGAGTTGACTGTACCCATTATTAGACTTAAAGATGGGGTTAAACATAAAAACTTTATGGAACCTTATAAAAATTTTAAAAAATAATAGAAGCACGTGGAACGGGGTCCTATTTAGATGAGAGAATTCATAATATGGACCTTAAAAGTGTCGCAATTTGAATTGTCACAATTCAAAATGTCGCAATGTGTCGCTGGCCGACAATTCTAACATCTAAATGGTTTTATTGCTGCGGTTTTTTGGCCTGAAACTATTCAGATTGATACTATATGTTCACATTGACACGGCTAATACAAAACCGGATGTTGGTAACTACGTGCTCATCACGAAAATCTGAGAAAGAACCGCCTGTTTTTGCGACATTTGTTTATTTAGAGGGATACAGTATGTACAGTCAACCTTTTTGCTTAGGCGAAGCCTTACGCTGGTAGGCCAACATATGTTAGTCTTTTATGATTACATACGTAGTGATTTACTTTAGTCCTTCAAGAAAACATGAAATTCGCACCCCTAGTAAACAAGTAACTTTCAGCTTAGACATTTGATGAACTCAGTTATCTCGGCACTCTATGGTCACCACCTCTATACCTTTCTTTTTTTCCTAAGTGTAGGCAGTTGCAATGCTAACTTACCAGTACTTGTTAACATGCCGGCCGAACAGGTCTCAATTCTTCTAACAAAAACGTATGATGGATTTCAGGTGCGACTTAAATGTCCACCACTCGAAAGTTGGAAGGTATGCAAGCAATGGCCAGAAAGTTCCGAGCCACTGCTTTCAATTCAGTAGAGTTCATTAAATATCGAAGCAAAGATGACTAGACAATTTCTGCTCAAAATGTCCTGAATAACACGTTTGTTACCAACCTCACGTTTCGGATAAGCTGTGTTAATTGCAGCCAACCTGGATTTAAAGTAAGGTTCAGCACCGAATTCCCTGACCAGTCCACAAAATGAAGGCACATCTTCTTTGGCACATATTTCATTGTTACCAGCAGCAACCTACAATAACATCAATGCACATATTATACGCTACTCCCCAATTCCCAACCAGTATACAGTCACAAAAGATATCATCACAGTGTCGTTGGCCCAGCTGAGCATCATAGCAGTGATCATGCGCAATGCAACACTTGTTGAACAGGTCTAAAAATTCAGTTGAAGTGCTCCATCAAACCAATTAACAAACTTTTCTGGCTAGGACAGTCCCGTTCTATGGTCAACTCGGACATGTATTTGGAGAACTCGTCGGCCCCACATTCCCAGGTGCCTTCTATGGGCACTGAAGGAGACCAGTCATAGTCGGAGGTATTGCTGTTGCCGCAATTTATAGGGCTATTCATGAGAAAAATGAACGAAATAAGATATATTAACTTTTTCGATACTAATAAAGGCAAACTGTATCGGAGCATTGCACGTCTAAATACTATGTTTGTAGCAGGGCTGCACCAGATGTCAAAAAATATCGGATCGGATATCGGATACCGGATATGAAATAATATCGGATTGGATATCGGATATGAAAAAGTGCCGAAAAATATCGGTTACCGGATACCGGATATCGGATATTTTTAAAAATTTTCTCATAAAGCTTTATTCAGCCAATTTCATTTTTGGTCGTTAGACATCTGAAAAGTCGGAAATGTGAGGTTCCAAATGCAAAACAGATAAAATGATAAAGTGATTGTGCATAAAATGACCGAAAAATATGGTTTTTAGAAAAATTAATTCGAAAAAATTCTTTAAAATAATATCGTAAAAAGCCTGAGCTCATCCGATTTATCCGAAATTCAGCGATTTTTTTGGATAACGGATATCGGATGTCAAAAAGTGCCGGATATCGGATATCCGGTACAGCCCTGGTTTGTAGGTAGAATGCTGGCGGGTAATTTTTCCCGGATCCGGATAAATTTTCCCAAAAAACCTAGGTATACGGCAAGGACGAAATAGAACTTCTGGTTTCCAGTGTTTTTTGTTCCGGCTTCCGAAAAAACACCGAATTTCTCTAATAGGCCGACACCCCACTAGAAGGGAGTTCAAAAACCGGAGCGAAGATACGATAAATGAATTTTCAAAAATTTTGGACAAATTTTTTATTTTTAAACTTTTTTCGGCAATTTTTCCGATTTCATGTTTCCGATTCCGAAAAGGTTGAACTTCCAATTTCCCCTCCGACTTTTTTCGTGTTCTGTCCTTGCAACGGTATACGGGTATTCAAACCGGTCGGGTACCTGCCTGCATGCTACCCTACTGAAGATAGACAATTACCGTATTTCCTCTAATAGGAGGACATGCTCTGATAAGCGCACACCCTCGACTTTGAGCACCTATATCCCAGCCCGAAGAAAATATTTTTCAATCTGTTTTTTCGCATTTTCTTAACTCCCACGAGCTCTACCGATTCCGCTTTCTCGATTTTAAATTTTCACGCGAAATCACCCGACCTGAAAATTTTCCGATTTTCGGAGAGTTAAAAAATAACTGGACAGGTATTCCTATTAAAGGAAATACGGTACTTTACAGCAAACCTAACTAAATAAACCAAAAGGTTGGCCCATTATTTTGCCGACTGAAAATAATTACTGAAAAATCAATCAAACAAAAATAGGGAATGATCAAAAAGAAGTGATTGCGTCAAACAAAGGACAGAACCAGTATCACTATTCAAACCATGACTTTCAGATTAAATTTCGATCACAAGAATGATACATGAACAATGATTGCAAAAAAAACATAATATTATTGGAGCCAAAGATGGGAAAAATAGACAGTTGTCATCCATGGGAACGCACAGACAGCATGAATATTGACTTTTCCTTTTAATTCGAGCATTCCTGATTCTTGATGCAAAACATGGATGGGAGTTGGAAAGAGAGACTATAAAACCGGAAATGTTACCTGTTTCGCATCTTTTATGAAATTCCACTAGAAACTGTACCCAGAAATTTTTTTAGAGGAGAATGAGGGTGAGAAGGTAATGAAAACTTGTAATAATTAATTTAAAATTTAGTTAATTACAACATTGATATTTAGACAATGGACTCACCAGAGCCTTTATCTTTTTAACACTGACCTCATCACCAAAAACTTTGTTTTAAAAGAAAATTCTTATCTTTAGTCGCATGGAAAAAACCTTACGCAAATAGAAAACTTGGCGCTACCGGAGTATACCCCCAAATGAAATTTTTTTTGAACTTTTTTTAAACACTCTTTAACCATTTTAAGCATTTCCTACACGTTGAACACGATAAAAAAGGTGTTTTCACCTACTTTTTTCTATAAAAAGTCGATTTTTTAAAATCTTGAATTTTGGTATTTTTAGTTGATTTCTGTTTATTATAACTTAGTAAATCAGATGTTGAGGGTACCTTGACCCCAAAAAGATGGAATTTGAACATAGTTTTGTTGACTGGGGCCTACCGCATAAAGAAACTCTGGTATGCATACATTTTTTATGCATCCAGAGTCACTTTCGAGTGATTTGCGTCTAAGGTATGTGGGTGTGCGCATCTCACTTACCTTAGACATAATTCCGAGCAAGACTCTTGATCAAAAATGCATTTAGAGGCTCTTTTTGCCCAGCTCCAGTGACCAAAACACGGTAAAACATCCAAATGGTCGAAATTTCAAAATGCCCAAAACTCAATTTTTTATTGACCAGAACACAAAAATAATGTCTTTTTTGAACTTCTGAGGTGATTTTAGGTTGATATAGGGTGTTTGGAAACACTTTTAAAAAAATTTCATTTGGGGGGGGTATACTCCGGTAGGGTCGAAAACTTGAAAACCGAAGGATGTTTATAGGGTGACTCTAATCTACGTCGAGGTACGAGATTTCGTATATCAGTCAGATTTGTTCTTTCACTGTTTTAAAAACTTTCTAAAAATACCGCAAAGCAAGTAGAAGCTTGATAAAACATATACAGTAGCGAGCCAAAAGGATCAATCAAGGGTTAAATTTTTAGAAAGGCCTCTTTATTAGAGATGATGACGGGACGGGACAATTCCGTCCCGTCCCGTTAATTTTAGAGAATCGTCCCGTCCCGGAATCCCGCCCGGAAATTTTTTGGCACCTGTCCCGTCCCGCGTCCCGTCCCGAAATTTTTAAATTTGAATTCTGACCCGTCCCGTCCCGAAAAGGTCAAGCCATCATCCCTACTTTTTATCGCAACAATTTATTATGTTCCTGTTAATGCTCGCACGACAGTTTTGTAGCATTTTTATTCCTCTTTCAAATGCAACATAAACATTTGTGTTTCTACTGGACATTTTCATAAGTTTTTAGCTTTGTTTGGTGCCGACCCCTTCGAGGCGCAGGCGGCTTGATGGGTTAGAGATGCGCGCACTCACTTAACTTAGACAGTTAAGTGTTGATCAGAAAATGCATTTAGAGACTCTTATTGCCGATTCACATGTTGAAAAACATGATAAAACAGTCAAATGGTCGAAAATTTAAAGTGCCAAAAACTCAATTTTTTATTGACTGCAACTCAAAAATAATGTCTTTTTAAACTTTTGAGGTGATTTAGGTCGATATAGTGGGTTTGGAAACACTTTTGAAAAAAGTTTATTTGGGGGAGGGGGAGTATATCCAAGTAGGGTCTATTTTTTCCTATTCGCGGAGTTTATTTTTTATTCTTCAAAAGTCGGGAAAAGGTTGGGTCAATCAAAGGTGGAAAATTATTATAGAGGATAAAAATAATAGAAAAACTAAGGTGTCTCTCGGAAAAAAACATAAGTACAACAGGTTATCTGGGTGTGTCGTCATTTATCTGCTAACTATATGAGTACACGGTTTGCACACTAAACGTGTTTTGGTCAACTGTTTTATGGGCTTCTTCAAAGGACTGGATGTCAATCGATCTGTCTTCTCTTTTTTTCAAAAAATTATATTGCAAATCGAGTTGATCTCTCGCTCCTCCCCCATTTCCTGTCGTTGTGGCTGGATGCCCTGCAATTGCGGAGTGAATGCGGGGACAAAGCCAATTGTTCGGTTGATTGAATAATAAACACCGATCTTCTTTGTGCAAACCTGCTACTAGTTTGCAACTAAAAAACCAAACTAGTGCTAGGATATGGGCACGTTATATGGTTGATCTGGTCTTTAGGCTTACATTATTTGTATCTGCTGGTTGTACCACCAGCAGTCTCTTTCATTTTATGCAAATCTCTATATAGTATTTGGCATGTGTCCGTCCTACTTTTTAATGGACATTTTGACCACATTCAGGCCATTTTTGCTTATTTTTCCGATTATTTTCGGCAATGTCTCGACGGAACCCCAAACTTCAGACAATTCAGCGTCTTTTTATGCCGAGACCCAGGAAAATGTCTTCGAAAAAGAAAAACTTTTGTGGTCCCTCAAAATTGGAGTTGGAGGATTTTGGGGTAGGCCTGGAGGATGGTTTTTCTGCTTCCAACGATGGCCATTTTTGCGATGTCTCGAAAAGAACGTAGACGTAGATAGACGCGTAGTTTTTCACGATGAATGCACTATCGAAATTTCGAAATACTATAGAGGCGCCGATAGGCGCCTGTGGTCCCTTGTTTTAGTATAGTTGGTTAGGTCTGTTGCTCTCCTGATAAGGAATAATAATATTACGTGGCAAAAAAATTTCCAATACCTGAAATAAAATTTTCGGTTATTTGTATTCAACTTTTTCGTCAGCCATATCCTATCTAGCAAAATGTATATTGTAAACACCCAGGATGCTTTTGTTTAAAAATAATGCATTTGTAATTCCTTTAAATTTTCCTTCAAACGTGATTCTTTTAAAGATTGTTTATAGAAACACTGAGAAATTCGAAGAGCGAGGAAGGTGCAGTCCGGCAAGCGATATCAAGGCAAACAAATTTAATGTAGACAAAAATTAGTTCTGGATGAACAGAAACTATAATTAAACTTTTTTGTGTGCATTTTGTCCATTTTCGGGAGGGAACAATAGAGCTTATACGTTAATTGAGAAAACACGTGTTTGATAACTAAATCTCAAATACACAAAGAAGTAGCTTTTACTTGAAAAAGAAGCCAGTTTCTAACCGAATTTCAGTGCTCATCTTTGGTTGTACCAGAAGCAGTTTCAAATATGCACATTGATGGGATCAGCAAGCATGCCCACTTGCCCGTCTATCATCTCCTTAATTGCAATGCAAGCGACGAGAAATCTCTTTTCTGTAGGCTCCATGTAGGGGAGTGCGCTTCCTCATCTTGTCTTTGATTTCTATCTAATCCATGGTCTATCTCTTCTCCTTTCTTCACTTGAATCCTTCCATTCATTGATCCCCTGACGAGAATGGTTGTGCTGCATCAGACGGGGGCAGTCGTCGTTTTCTTCTTCATTATTTTCGTTAATTTGCAATGTCCTGTTTTGTGGATTTTTAATAAGCTCATGGTGTTATTTTTAATGTGCCACTTTTAGAGAAACTATAATTCTCCATTTTTAAGTTACTGCTTTACTTTAAAATTTCATTTAATATAAATTTTATTTATTTTGTAGCCTTTTAGGTTTAGTGCCAGTTTAGTGCTTAAAAGTGCCTGATTAAGTTGAAGAGTGCTCGATTTTAGTTGAAAAAGTACCCGATTATGTTGTAAAATACCCGATTTCGGCCCTGATTCCCTTATATGGTATGGCCATTAGTGGTGTTATACCGAAAGTATATCTCTTCCGAGGAAACTCGACCAACTTTTAGGTTACTAACGAGCTTTATTCAACATTAGTAAAATAACTATTCTATTAAACAATTGGGAAGAGTATGTGAGTTTACGTTGCTTTTTGTGTTACTTTCGCCCTTTGAAAGTGCATTTAAATGAATTTGAGAATGATGATTCCTGATAAGAAAAAAATTCCGAAAAATTAAAAATAAATAAAAATAAATAACTTTTGAGATTATAAGAAAAAATTGAAAAAAAAACAACAGGGGGACCAAGGCAGTTTTTTCGGGGCATCACCAACATATAAAGAGCCAAAAAAAGTATAAAAGACGAAATTGTCAAGCCGAAAACAAAGAGAAATTGAAATTGGAGAAATCGAAATTCATGCGACAAATATAATATATGCCTGAATTCGATGAATAAAAGGAAGTAATGTTGTAGCGAAGATATTTTAATAAGTCGGGACCCGGAAAAGTGTAGTGTTATATCGAGAGTGTGTTTTCTAGACTTTCTTTGCCGGCCAACCAAATTTTTTAAAAGTGGTGTTGTATCAAGAGTGGTGTGTAGTCAATTTAAATTGCTGTCAAAATATTTCAATTCTTTCTTTTTTGCGGAGTTTGCCAATTTTATTTGTCCTAGATGAAAACTAAATAGCTCCTATATAGTAAGTCAGCCAGGAAACCCAAATGTTAGATATTCTCAATCATGAAACCTTATTATTAGGTGGTAGTCAGGTAGGAAGTCACAGGTATAGGGTCAATGTATCCGAAAATCGATCTACCGGAGGGACAATTTGTTACGGGTAAATTTACGTTGGACCGTAAATGGTTTTTTTTCCATTTAACTGACACCGTGGTTGAAAAATAAATTTATTCTCCCGGTTATCTGACACACCAGTTATATGATAATTTATGGTTGGTCCCCAGGGTTGTCACGTAAATGCGAGTAGACCGTATATTCCAAAAACGTCATATTTTTAAGCAAACCGTCACAAGACACAAAGAAATTCCATTATATTATGACCAGTGTTGTTCCGGCGCCGACCTCTTTTTGAAAAAGTCCCCAGCGCCGGCGCCGAGCGCCTCCATAAAAAATTTTTGGCTCCGGCGCCAGCGCCGGCGCCTCCCGTCTGAAAGAAATTGCCCTGCGCCAGCGCCGGCGCTGGGATGAAAATTTGGTTTCGCTGTATATTTAAAAATTGTATTTTTATTGACAGGTATATTGACAAGTATAATGTTTCATAATTTTTACAGAAAATTCAAAGGTACAATTAGATGTTTAGAAATTTTTGATTAAAATTAAGCAAACATTTCAATTTTATGAGATTCGGGCCCGAATTGGATTTATGACCACTAGTATTAAATGTAAGCTGTTAAATGTAAGCAGAATAATCTTTCAACTGATTCTGAAGTGGCTGGCATTGGTAAAACCACAAAGCCAGCTTTGAAAGCTTTGCAAAGTGTTGCAAGAAAAATTGGGTTTTTAATATTGGACAGTAAAATTTCGGAAACAGCGCCGGAGCCATAGTTGCTTAAAAAAACAGCGCCGGGGCCAGCGCCGGGTCAAAAAATTTTAGCGCCAGCGCCGGCGCCGAGCAAAATTTTTCATTGGCCCCAGCGCCGGCGCCGAGCGCCGGGTCGGCGCTGTTTTTTGCCGGGGCAGCGCCGGCGCCGGAACAACACTGATTATGACCTCAGAGCCAATTCGATAGAGCCCAAAGGGCTCTATATGCATTCGCATCTCTGAAAAAAAGCCCCCTCCATGCATCCAGAGTCACTTTCGAGTGATTTGTGTCTAAGGTATGTGGGTGTGCGCATCCCAACTCCAAGCCCCCTTCAGGGGCGCAGGGGGCTTGAGAGTTAGAAATGCGCTCACTCACTTACCTTAGACATGATTCCGAGAAGTACACTCGATCATTAAATGAATATAGAGTTTCTTTTTGCCCGGCTCAAGTTGCCAAGACATAGTGAAATAGCACGTTTTGAATCTTTATTAGGGTAAAAAAATCACCGCTTTTAAGAGTATTCTACCCCGTTTTGGCAACTTGAGCCGGGCAAAAAGAAACTCTATATTCATTTAATGATTGAGAGTACTTCTCGGAATCATGTCTAAGGTAAGTGGGTGCGGCTGCGCCCCCGAAGGGGCTTGGGGGCTCGGAGTTGAGATGCGCACACCCACATACCTTAGACACAAATCACTCGAAAGTAACTCTGCATGCATATAATGTTCATAATGTTCGAACCTTATCTTTTTAGATTATTCAGGTAATTTTTTCATGAAAATTTTTCGCCGACAAATTTTTTTTTGTGTGAAAATGCTAAAAAAGTGAAAATAAACACTTTTTGAGTCTTTTTGGGAAAAGAAATTTTTCGAAAAAAATCAACAGGGGGGACCAAGGCATCTTTTTTTTCCAGAGATGCGAATGCATATAGAGCCGAACTTTGACTGTTGACTACATGATGCTCTTTGGATAATCGTCGGCTTCTTCAATTTCGCGGTTGGACTTTGTGTTTTTGCAATCTTTTTCTAGTGCACTGTTAAAGTGATATTTATTAATTTGAAAAATACCGTCGCTGTTTTCACATTTTTCTATTTATATTCAAGGTTGAACTCTTGCTTTTTTATTATGGTTTACAAAGCAAATTTTTTAGATCTTTTACAGTTTACAAATATATTTGCTAATAAAGTTTCACTATTCAAGGATTTTCTGTCCAACTCTTGGCATGGACCCTCCAGCCACCAAACAACAGCTCCAACGGCAATTTCAGGCGGAAGAGCGTGCTCATCAACTGCATCTGCGCCGCTCACACCATTGTTTTCTCGGTCGACTGCACCTTCTCGTAGGTTTCTTTCCTTTTCAAACAAAAAAAAATGTTGTATCAAATTATTCCACTTTCCCTCTTCCAAAATAGATCAGAAATTTCCCTAAAAAGGGCTGTTCAGTTCAATAAAGAGGGATGGAGGAGGCAAATTTGGGAGCGAAATTGGCGAAGAAATGTTTTAGCACCCCTTCTTTGTTCCACTTTTCTCTACTCCTCATTTGTGGATTAATAAGAGCGCACATTTCTGCATTAATCCTCTCAGAAAACTTTAATAACTACTCCAAGCATAATAGTGAATAGCCCCGAATAATGTAAAGAATACCTTGACTGCAAAGAGAACCTAAGCCAAAATAAATTATTGACATTATGCTCGTAATTTTGGTGCGCAGGCGTTTTAGGCAGTAAATGGACATTTGTCCATTTACTGCCTAAACGTCCCTATGCCCGAAATTTTATTTGCTCGCTGTTCAAAAATTCAGAACTACTTTTTAGGCACTAAAATAAAATGGTGAATTTTTTCTGTCTTTTTCATGAGATTTTCTCAATTACCCTAGCTCCATTTGACTCTATGTCCCATATTTTATCTAAAGTGATGCTAAACTTAGAAAAGCTGGCTTCAAAAACTATTTTTATAAAAACTTTATAACGGCGTTTTGAAAATTAACAGGTTTAAACAATTTAAAACGCAGGAATTATTCCATCGGGCGCGAGCATGCCCCTTTAAACGCTCGTCTGAAAATCATGCAAATTTTTGATAATGCTGTGAAAGACCAAGATTTTGAAACCGAGACATTATATAGCGGAATATACCCAGGCCAATACTGAAAATATGGGAAAAATTCTAAAATCTCGGATGGTATGCCGTGAACTTACACAGAAATTAAAATATCAGTAATAAGTGATCTTTATTAGTTAAATATCTAATAAAGTAATGGAGCTGCGAGAGACATTTGTTCAAGAAAGTGACCATCTCAGCATTCTTTGGGCTCATCGTTCGCTGAAGGAACTTATAAGGCTATTTCGGAATGCGAGGATTAGTCTGGAGAATATTTAATTTTATACGACCTCAATGAGTTATGGCGAGATTTCACCGAACAAACATATTGAACTAGAATTCCGAATCCGGTATTTGTCTGGCGCACTGACTTTCTGACTGATTTCGTGGTGTAGAGTCAAATGTAATCACTAAAAGTTCAAAGTTATTTGAAACTTTTAAGAATGTACCTGAAAATTCGGAGCACTGATTTTGGATGACGAAATAAACTTACGGTATACTTCTAAGCTATTTCAGATTTGGCTACCGGGTTTATGGGGTATTCTTAGCATTACCGGAAAAAAAGTTTTCAACAAAAAGATCACGTCTGGAAAGATAAAATGTGATTACAAATGTCTTCCCAATTACAGTCTGGCATGAAGCTATTGATTTTCATTGGGATGCTCGCTATCATCGGCATTTTGGTGCTAGAAAGTCTGTACTTCAGAAAAGCAATATTTGTGCTACTGATACCCACCCTAGTAACCACTTCCACAGTAGTGGCCATACTCAAACAAAGTCATCAACTGGTCTGGCCAATAATTGGTATTTCGGTTAGTGATATTACTAAAGTTTTAATGGATGGATTTACCGTATTTATTCTAATAGAACGACACTCCCTTCGTTCAAAATCGTGTTAATGTGTGTTGTGTTTTAACCGTTTTTTTGAAGACTTTTGTCAGGCAAGTTACCACCCAATTTGTAGCCAGTGAGATGAGCTACCAAATGAGTAGTAACTTGCCTGAGAGAAATTGTCAAAAGTGGATAAAAAAATACAATGCCACAAACACGTTTTTTGAATTAGGGGGTGTCGTTCTATTAGAATAAATACGGTATGCTAATTTGGTTTTAGTTTTTCCACATGTTTCTGGCGATGTATGCCTTGCTAATATTCTCGTACTATTTCTTTTTCAAACCACTTTACATAATTATGGTGCTCAATTGGGCGTTTGATAGTAAGTTTTCAATTTTGAGAAAACGAGACCTAGTGGGGACGGATGTCACAGAAGTGGGCAAACTTGAATGTTTTTTCAATTTCAGTTTTCATAAAATGGTGTGTTGAACTTTTACAAAAAATTAGTGGGGTGAAACAAAGCCGAAAATTCCTTAGTAGTGGAATAGGACCAAAATATGAAATTGTACTGCGAAATGTACTTTATTTAAAGATTTGTACTTTATTTGGAACCCTAAATTTTTAGAACCTCTGAGTTTTTACGACAAAATCTTTATTGGGCTAGTCCATAAGTTCGTGGGTGCTTATACACTGTACATAATATTTTCGTATGGGTTTCAAGCTTTTTTTATTCATGTTTATCATTATTTTGCTAACTGATGGGTTTCACTATAAAAATTTGATTAGAAAAATTGGAGGCAATACAAGATAGCAAAGCAATACTCAAATGACCAAATTGTACTTTATTTCGAAAAATGTACTTTACTTTAAAATTTCGAGTAAGCAGCCCTGAATTATAGTGTTTTAGTCGACCAGACAATTTCTAATATTTTTAGAATTTGTCGCGCGACATTTTCTAATATTTTTAATGAAATTAGGTTGCTTTCTCCCGAATTTCATTCAAATTCTAAAAATATTAGAAATTTTCTGGTAGCCAGTGTTTTATTCACACAAGGCAACCGCCTGGACTGTAAAATACAGGGTGGCGCATCATAAAGTAGCCATCCAATTTTTTTAATTTTTAACATTTCGTTGAAATTTTTGTCATTCGAAAGAAAAATGGATGAGAAATCGATTGATACCAAATTTGTTAATAAATATGTATTTGAACACACAAATATCCAAAGAGAAAAATAACAACGATTTCACTCATATTCCTTATTTTCGTCACTTTAACTAGTCAAAAGTTTTAATTGAGCGTAATGACAACATCTTAGCACTTTCTTGTAGCGCAGATCAAGAGCTACAAAACCCACTTTATAGCATAATTTTTGAAAATCTGAGTGTTGAGATATGGCCTTATGAAAAAATCAGTTTCTTTAAAAAATGACCGAAATCCGAAAAAGTTGAAAAAACTAGGAGAAGAAAACTAGGTCATTTTTAAGAAATTAGTTTTTTTCAAAAGGCCATATCTCAACACTCAAATTTTAAAAAATCATTCTGTAACATGTGCTTTGTGGCTCTTGAGCTGCACTACAACGTGGTCATAAGATGTTGATACTCAATTAAACTTTTGATTAGTAAAAGTGATGAAAATGAGGAATATGAGTGAAATCAGTTATTTTTGTCTCTTGATGTTCGCGTATGTTTAAATAAATATTTATTTACAAGTTTTGTATCAATCGCTTTCTCATACATTCCTCTTTCGAATAAAAAAACCTTTCGACGAAATCTTAAAAAATAAAAAAGTTATGGCCAAAATTCGACGGCTAGTTTATGATACGCCACTCTGTATATATTTGCTCTTAACATTTTCAATGCTTTTTTGATAAACTCCTTTAAAGAAGCATCTGAATACGAAAACATGCGGATATCCATCCCTGGATTATACCATAAAAGGTTTATTTTTCGGACGTTTAAGTCTGCAAGCTGGTTTTTTGATTATTTGGAATCTAACAAAAACAGATTGAAGATCCAAAGCATGCAAAAAATAAAAAGTTTGTGCTCGAATCTATGGCTATACGAATGTTTTTGTACTCCTCCGAAAAAAATATATTTGCGTGTAAAAACTCAAGGAGCAAATAAAAATATGACGGGTTTTCACTTCACAGTTTCGGCAATTCCCTTGTCACTAAGATTCAAATTTAGAAACTTAAAAAAAATTAAAATTTTATTTCGAAAACATTGCCTTTTCCGAGATATGGAGTTTTTGTCTACTTATAACTTTTATCACTGGTTTAATAAATCCCCACAGTGTTTATTATTTGCTTATTCATTCTTTTTAGCCCTACATACCAACAAAACACCTTCCTATTACTTTCATTGCTTCTGCATATATGCTGCCCTCATTCTCTTCTTCCTATTCAACTTGTGGCAGTCGAGAGTGTCCATTGGATTTCGCTGCTTCTTGGAAGACGACCATCAAAGGCAGTCTCTTTTGCGACAATTCAACCAAACAGCACCTAGTTCCACTGTGTCTTCAGTCTCCTCCAATTTCCCACCTACACAGCCACCACCCCCACCTCCGCAAATGGGCAATAAGGGGGTCGGAGGGTATATTTCCTCCTCCAAAATGCTCAATGAACCACCAATTGTGCTTATTTCCTCCAACAACAACAGAGGTCAGCAATACATGGTTGGAGCAGCAGATAGAACAAGCAGGCGCTCTTCTCTCACAGAAAGCCGTAGATTGGCTGTTTGAACTCAAGCATGAAGAAGATCAATGGTTTGAAAGGCTTTACTTAACTTCAGTTTTTTGACACATAAAAAACCTTTTTATTTTGTAGGACACATGTTTGTATTAATAATTTGTGCGGTTTGTTTTCTAATGGATCCATATTGTCTAGCTTTACTGCATTTTTGTATTTGGATTTTATTTATTATTGATATGATTGTTGTGTAAGTGGTATAAACTTTTTCGTTAGATACAAATTTTTATGTCTTCAAACAGAGTTCAGGAGTTTGAAATTGCCCACAAAATTATATGACCTAAAAAGCTCTTATTAGACCCGTCGTAAAAGAGCATATTCACAATTTGATATGGCACCCTGCAAATTCATTTTCCTGCGGCCCAATAGTACATGTTGTTCTTGGGTAGTTAGGTAAAAACAGCATTTGTTGCATGAATAAACAAGCCAAATATAAAATGAGTCAATGCATTTTCAAATGTGTTTTTAAAATGCCGCTAAATTAGCGTAAAAATCTATGACAGCAAAATTTTGCCAATTCAATGCAAGTTAAATATCTGCATGCGAAACAGGCTGTTTCAAACAGCGAGCCAAACCCTTCCGTGGACCGTGCCGAGAAACCTCAGGCTCGGATCGTCCCGGTTTGGCCGAAATAGTTTAAAAATAATGGAAAATTTACCAATTTTTTACGAATATTTTTGTGTATGCTCCAAACCAGTTTCCGAAAATAACACTTAACACTTTTCATTTAACACTTAATACATACCTTTTTTCATATATTTTGTTTTCTTATCTCAGATATTTTTACACCGTTTTGTAGCTGAGATTTTTCTCTATCAATTGAGTGGTCAAACACACCAGTCAAAAATAATTTTTGACAAAATCACACCAAGTGTTTAAAAAAAAAAACCGAGTGTACACTTAACAAGCAAAGTCTTAAGTGTTATTTTCGAAAACACTGCTCCAAAGTAGGGTATTTTGTCAATAAAATTATTCACAACTGCCGAAATTCACTTAACAGAGGCATACCCGTGCGCGACACGAAGAAAAGGCAGGAAACACCACTTATTTTCTTTCTCGACAAATTTTTACATGCGTTCTTATCTTAATTTTTTAAGTTTTCTGCCTATTTTTTTCTGCCTAGTTTTTTAAAAGTAGTATAAGGTCATCTATATGAGATTTGATCCAAACGAATGAAAAATAGAACGATTCAAGAAAATTAGCTGTTTAAATTTGCCCTATAAAGGTGCATGCCCGTGCGTTTTGAAAAGTTAAGGCGGGGACCAGCAAAGGTTTTTTGAGTCATGCCATTTTTCACTCGTTTTGCATCAAATCTAATACTGATGACCTTATACTATTTTAAAAAACTAGGCAGAAAACTTTGAAAACATCAACAAGAACGCATAGAAAGAATTCGCGAGAATGAGAAACACTGCTTGTCCACGCCTTTTATCCGTGTCGCGCACGGGCACGCCCCTTTAATTAAAGAAGGGAACTTCCTATGCGTATCGCCTATAGGTCACAGGTTCAACTCGTTGAATGTTTGGACATCGTTGAATGTTTTTTAAATTCTAGATCTAACTAAATATTACTTTTTTCTCTGTGTGATAGCTCAAATGAAAGCCCAGAATCTTGGCTACATTGTAGTATATGAAGCTTGTGACTTGCAGAAAAAAGTCAGGAAATATCAACCAATCTATTCAAAGAAAAATTCCCAAAACGATCGATTTTCGTAAATTTAGCCTATTTCAAACTAGATACAAGCTCCAATAGGTGTGAAAGCATGCACTGATGATCTTATTTGATATCCAAGAGTGTCAGGAGCATTTTGAGACCAACTTGTAAATTAAAGGAGATAAAAAAATAAAGTTATCAGCCAGTGGTAATCGAACCTTTGACTAGGCGATGCGTATCGGAAGTTCCTCCCCCCCCTTTATATTTATACCCTAATTTCCCGCGTATAACCCACACCCCCGCAAATGTAACTCCACTTCAGTGCCGTTTATTTTTTTCATTCGTCTAGTGTTTTATTGCTATATTTTTTATTTTCTCACATTTTCTGTGATGTATGCATAATTTTAAGAAAAATGACGCCACGAAGAAAGTCTTATACCTGCGAGTTCAAGCTACGGGCTGTTAGGTATTCCGAACAAATCGATCCGCTTACAAATCAGGCATATGGAAATCGGGCAGCTGCATCGATATTTGAAATTAATGGAAGTTTGATCCTAGAATGGAAGCAAAAGAGAAATATTCTGGCATCAGCGAAGAAACCTTACAAAAGAGAGTTTCATCATGGCAAAGTCAAATAGCCTCAATCGAAGAAGTTTTGAAGCAATGAATTATAGATGAGCGAAATCAAGGTCGAAAGGTAAGCTTTTCTTATCAGTAATCGTTTAAAAAAATTTTCATGTTTCCGCTATCGTAGCATCTCTGAAAGCAAGAATAATAGCTATACAAATCGGAATCGCTGAGTTCATAGGTGGATGTCATTGGTGCTATCTGTTAATGAAGAGGGCCGATTTGCCTATAAGAATGCGCACAAACGTGGGGCAGGGCTTGCCAAATGGTTATGAAGAAAAGGTTGCTCGGTTCCGTTATTTCGTAAAGCAAGAGTCCAGAAATCTTCGCCTCAAAGACATTGGGATAAACCACTCGGGGTTAACCACTTTTTATCTCAATTAGCTAGTCATAAAAGTGCATATTGAATAGGTGGACACATGCGAAGGGCATCCTGTGCTGAAGTTGCCAAGTGGGTAGTAGAAAGCTTTGCAGCCGTCTCCACCACATGTATTCAAAATTGTTTCCGCCGTGGACTTGATGAAGATCAACCGGCTGAAGAAGATTCTGAGAGTGAAGACGAAAATGAGTTGGATGTGGAAGAAGAAGAAATCGACGATCACTTTCGTAAGGATTAGCCAGAAGAATTCGTTAATGCCATGAAATGTATACCGGTGATGATTTTAAGGAATTCACTTGATGTATTTTGATTGTTGTTTTCGATTGTTGTGATTTTTATGATATGGATTGCCAAGAGCCTAAGGAAGATTTTGATACTAAACTTGTAAATAAAATGTAAAAATCAGAGTAAAAATATAGGGGGTGCACCTAGTGGTTTTCGAACTCCCGCTCTATTATTGTACCCATAAATAACCCGCACCCACAGATAACCCGCGGGTTATACGCGAAAAATTAGGGTGATTGCTATTTTTCAAAAGTTTTTGACAAGGCCTTGTAGAACGATTTTCTAGACTTTACGGCCCGTCTTTTTTTAAAAGCGGTTTTTTGTAATTTTGGACTACTTTTTGTTACCTCTATTTCTCACCCTATTTTTATGCCTATCGTGTAGAGGAGGATGTTTTAGGCGGAATTTTACGGATTAAGTGTCGAAAAAAGTCCATCTTTCAGGGATCACTGCTCATTGGTAAGAACAGACTGGCAAAATTCAGTCTCTTATATTGAATAAAACGTCGGATTCAATAAAATGAGCCGAAAAAAGGGGATGCAACAGAAAGTTAGGGCCTGAAGAAGATCACCCTTCATCGATTCTTCGAATAACAATTTGAAGTAAAGCAAACCTGATATACTGTCACCGGATTCGTGTTCAGCGCAGTCGATTTGCATGTGAAACTGCTCTTGGAGTTGAAAAGCATTTGTCAAATTTTAAATCCGCTCGAGACAAACGAACATTTGATTCAAAAAAATCTTGAAATTTTTCGCATTTCAATGTTTGTTTGTCCCGAGCAGATTTGAAATTTGACAAGTTCTCACAGCCTTTCAAAATTTGAATCTTAGTGTATTAGGGAAATTGGCGCCAAACAAAAAACTATCAAAAATGGTCGATTTGAGACCCCTTTTTTGTTTCATGCCTCTGACCTGATTTTTTCCTTTTTGGCTTGTGCATGCTTATAGCCAAAATATTCCTCGCATTAAGAACTCTCGAATGAGCCATCACTTGCCCATAAAACACGTAAAATTTCAAAATCACAAGCAATTTCTTTGAAAATTTTCGAAGAAATTTCTTTGCCTTATTGATTCGATTGAGATCCCGCCAAGTTTTTCTGTCTAATTTTTTCAAACAAAACCAGAGACTCGATAGAGGAGTAAATTTGCTGCATTTTGGTACCAAGGATGTATACAAAAAATACAAATTTAGGGTGTTTTATACAAAAGTTAGACAGAAAACGCAAAAACCCCAATTTTTACTCGGAAAAATGCCACTTGTTTGCTTCAAACGGTCTCTACTTTTAAAAATTCTGACTCTGCAAAAATTGGTCTGGTTATTAAGATAGAAGAGATTGTGGGCTTTCTTTTGGCGTAAAGAAAAGCTCAAAAAATACAAAATTGGCGTGTCTCATACAAAAATAAATTCAGTGTTTTTTTCAGAGCTAAAGATGGTCTCCAGCAGACGAATGTGCGTTAAGCCAAATGGAGTGTCTCTCTCCGAAATTCGTTCAGCCGCAGTCAAAACAAGATGGAAGAATAATGAACGCACAAATCAAGCTAAGAAAACGGCAAGTGAGCAAGCAAAAGAAGCAGGAAAAATCCGTCTTCGTAAGCTCTTTCACCTTGTTTTATCTACTGTTTTGACGGTTTTTTTGTTTCAGTGAAACGAGCTGATGAAAAACGGCTGGAAGCTGAATCAAGAGCAGAACTCGAAACTGCAAACCGAGCTAAGGCTGCAGGTAGGGTCCGCCTTCGTAAGTCCTTTCAGCTTGTCTTACATATCACTTTAAATTTTTTTTGTTTTATAGAGCAGTTGGATTAAAATGATGAAGATGACTAATGACTCTCGGCTAAGAGGCATAATGCAGTTTAAAGGAGGTGGAACAAGCTAAGTGCTAAAAAAGAGCAAAGGCCGCTCACAAAACACAAGTTTGTAGATTTAGTTCTTGTGTACTTCTCATCAAATGCTTACTTTAATTCCAGGCAAGCGTAATGAGCCAAGGGAAAAATTGCGAAGCCAACCAAAGGAATGTGCAACAGAAGGGTCTCTGTCAAGAAGTGAGTTAAGATAAAAAATCTATGGGATCTATGTGTAAACCTATCCTCTGAACTGGTTTTTAGACTCAACAAGTTATTGTTTTAGCGTTATCTCTGCCATCACATTAATATACTTCCTCTGGATGACCAACAAATCAGTCGATGAAGCTTGTATCGCTGAAATCTGTTGCAAGCAAGGCATCACCAGACTTATCGCAGACAATGAAGCGTTCGCTAAGCTCAATGAGGAATATGCCAAAGTGGTCGATGACGTTACTCAGAAGGCGCAGTTGGTGGAACGTAGCACTGTGCTTCGCAATCGAAGAACTGATTTGGAAGAGGAAGCGGAGACAGCTACTCAGAAGACGCAGCGAAGCCACCACGAGTATAGTCAAAATAGATCGAAGAACTTCAATCGTCCTCTGGTCATTGTTCCGCCTGTTCCTCTTGGACATACTGGGTATGTGGAGAACTTTATGTGTGGGAAAACTTAGAAATTTTGTTTTCGGGGCAGCTCATGTGAGAACTAGTGGCCATCCAACAATGTGTGTGAAAGCTCAGCAGCCTGTTATCAAAGATGTATCAGTCACCTACGGAGGACATACTCGTCAGCCAAGCAAGAACGCGAATCCATCGCAGAAGGATCTATTAAATCCCTCCACCGAAAAGTCAACAGCGATGAAAGAAGATTCGCCTCAATAAAAAATCGTCCAGTGATTTTGAAAAAACTTATAGAAGAATCTTATGTGCGAAATGTATTGTTTGATCTGAATATTGTGTTAGAGATTGAATCTGAATAAAGTTGCTGTCGTCTCTTCATGTATTGCCTACTTTTTAAGTGCATCTGTTGAACCGAAAATTGTCTGATATTTGGGTGCTGAAAATGAACAAAAAATTTAAAAGCGCGTAAAAACTGCTGTTAAATTCTTGGCGTTTTGTTTATGTTGAACTACAAGGAAATTCAGATTTTGAAAGGCTGTGTTCTTTTGAACTCCAAGAGCAGTTTGACATGCAAATCGACTGCCGTATCATCTCTAATAAAACCCAATGGGGCGTTATTTTTCAACCCCTCTTTAGAGGTGGGGCCTTATTAGAAGTCGCCTAATTAGGCCTTATTAGAAGTCGCCTTTTTGGCCTAATTAGACCTTATTTGAGGTGGGGCCTTATTTTTCAACACCTCTTAAGACATGGGGCTTAATTAGAAGGTGGGCCTCATCGGATAGTGGTGTCTTATCAGAGCTAATGCGGTATGCCGAACACGAATCCGGTGTCAGAATTTCAGGATTGCTTAGCGAAAAAAAGTTTTACGTAGAAATATTATTAAAGAAAATGGTGAAGATAATCTTTTTTGGTCGTAACTTTCTGTTGCACACCCTTTTTTCGGCTCATTCACGTAGAAATGGCAGGGCTTTCTGATAGATTATTTCAAAGTTTTGGGAAGAGCAAGCGACTGCTCAAAACACTATAAAATATGCCAAATTTTATTTTTCACGAAAAAATCATTTTTCCCGACGTTTTGCCTTATTTTCAAAGAATCTTTTTCTGCAAGATGAAAGAGCGCCCCTTCTCGCGTCGAATGACTTATCACATTTAATATGTACTGTTACGGATTACTGTAAAAAAAACAAAAAGAGATTGAATTTTGCCAGTCTGTCCTTACCAGCAAGCAGTGATCCCTGAAAGATGGACTTTTTCCAACACTTAATCCGTAAAACCCGCCTTAAAAAACCTCCTACACACTATAGGTATAAAAATTGGGGTCAGAAATCGAGGTGAAAAAATTTCCTTATACCTGGTCCAAAATTACAAAAAATTGCTTTTAATAAAAGATAGCAAGGCTAAAAAAATTCAGTACATTTGATCAGCCATGGTGAGAAAACAGTTTTTTCAGTATCATTTCTCTAATGGCCTACTATGGACAGTTGGTTATCGGGGCTCCCGGTGCTGGTAAGACGACTTATTGCGCTGGACTTATGCAGCTTCTCAAACAACTCAAACGACCAGCCGTGTGCATTAATTTGGATCCTGCTAATGACCTGCTGCCGTTTCAAGCCGATATTGATATTCGCGAGCTCATAACTGTAGAAGATGTCATGCAAAAGCTGGAACTTGGACCGAATGGGGCATTGCGCTACTGTATGAAGACCTTGTCGAAAAACATAGAATGGTATGTCTTGGGATCTACTAGGTTAGCAGTTATCAGAAGAAACTATTCAGGCTGAAAAATTGTTTGAAAAAGTATCCAGATCGCTATCTCATCATCGACATGCCCGGACAATTGGAGCTCTACAACAGCGACGATTCAATCAGCAACGTGATCCAGCAGTTTAACAGATGGCAATGGAGGATATGTGCGGTTCACTTAAGTGATGCTTTGTATGCTTCTGATCCTGGCAAGGTAAAAAATCTTACTTTTTTGAGTAAGACTTAAAGGCTTGTTTTAAAATAAATATGATGAGATAGTTTTTTGCGCCGTTGGTGGTGAAAGTTCCCTTTCCTTATTTGCTAAAGTCGTGTTTTCTTCATGTATCGCATCATTTTTTCGGAAATTTTCTTTAAAAAAAGACTCGCGAAAGCAATCCTTGCAATTTTTAGGATCAGACTGTCGAAACTAGTGCTGGCGCTTAGAGGGCTAGCGAAAAACGGGAACGGGACTCACACTTCTGGCGGGTCGGCATTCCTACACAAAGTTTTACGGAATTCCTGCGGAGAACGGGAAAATAGATTACAGTCGAATCACCAACTTATTAAATAATTATAAGTCGATAACTGTAGACTTTTTTAAATATTATTAGAGAAGTTATACAATTACCGTACAGTTAATTTTAGATTTTTTTGTTCCGGCTCTCGACCGGATTCTGATATTTTATCTGACCGCTTTCCGTAATTCTCTGTGACCGATTTCCGGTTTTTAGGCTTCCGATTCCAGCTTCCGGCCAGTACCCCAAAATGTCAACACTAATAACAATAAGTCATACTAAACAGATACTATAAATCAGCACTTTTTCAGCGAATTTAGCTGGTTTTGACCAAAGATGCTGATTGTGGGCAATTTTGGAGCCTAGTTCAAAGGACCATAGTTTTTTGCGTGTGTAAAATTTGAATTGGAGGGGGACAGTTCTTTTTCGTCCAAAATCGTACTTTTTAGAGTCGTTCGAAATCACTCAAAAGAGTACAGTGCACGACGAAAGAGAACTGTCACCCGCCAATTCAAATTTTGCACATGCCACTAAGCGCAATAACCATGGTCCTTAAAGGGAGTATGGTCACCTATTAAAAATTTGTTTTCACCAATTAAAATTTTTTCCTAATCATTGAGCTTCTGTGCGGTTTTAACTTGGCTTCTAACAAAACAAGGTCTATAATTTAATTTAGATATGAACGATGGGCCATTATAATCTCATGAGTTAATTTTTGCCATAAATTTTTAAAATCACGAAATATTGACCTAATCTTCTCTATTCGATTGCTGAGACTTTCGCCGTCGAATGGTATTAAATTTGAAAATAACACTGCATTCAGAAGCTAAAAAATTCATCTATAAATAATAAAAACAATTTCAGAAAATTTTCAATATAATCAGCGTACTTGGTTTTCTTCAGTGCTTCTTCCGTTCACGGCTGGGCAATTCTCGAGTCGGCGTCAATAAGGTCCAATGGCTCTGTCGATTATCTACTAAGAAAGGTCTGCTACGATTGCTTGCCCTCCGTATTCGCCCGATTCGCCACCTTGTGACGTTTTTCTGTGGGTCGATTCAAGACCGAAGTTTACACAACACCGATATGAATTTGGTTCGGGCATGAATCGGCCAAGTTTTTGCTGAATTTCCTCAAAACATGACCGACAGAGCCATTGGAGCCTATGAACTCCGAATCAAGTATTGCCCGGCCGTGAACATAAGAAGGACTGAAAAAAAGTACGCTGATTAAATTCGAAAATTTTCTGAAATTGTTGTTATTTGTTTATCGATGAATTTTGTTGGTTTTCTGAATGCAGTGATATCCTCAAACTTGGTGCCATTCGATCGGCGCAAGTCTCAGCTTACAAATTAAAAAAATAATCGTATCAAAATGTTGGGACTTTAAAACGGGAACGGGAATTAGCCTCGTAGCGGGATTTCCGTCCCGCCTCCAGCACTAGTCAAGGCTGAATCAGATCAAGGTGAAAAAAGTTTGGTCTTTTCTGGGGGACGAAAGAATTCTTGGAATGTGAATAAATATAACCTGTTCTAAAGTTCTCAAAAAATTATTATCTGATGTTTGCCTCGGTTTCAGTTCATCTCAGTGGTTCTATGCGCTCTTTCTATTATGGTCAATTTGGAAGTGGCTCAAATCAATGTTCTTTCCAAGGTGGATCTAGTGCCGGCTGATGTCCCTTTCAACATGGAATTTTTCGAACAATTACCAGATTTAAAGCAAGTTGCCAGATTGCTAGATGTAAGTTTAGATGTTTTTGGCGCTATTTACCATATTTTCATAGCTAATAAAATAAAAATAGTATACCGTACTTCTTCTAATAAACGATCCGGGTCTTATTTTTTTCAATCCTCTAAAATCTTGAAATTGTCAATCAAAAATGGTCTTAACTCTGAATCTTAGTCACAATATAGAGGCGGTCTTTTATTAGAGGAAATACGGTGGGCAAGACTTTTTTATTGTCACCGGATGACTTTTTTTGTCACCGAAAAAATTTGTCACCGAAAGACTCTTTCTTGTCACCGATTCCTTAAAACCATAGGGGGGACCAAGCACTTTTCAAATTTTTTTCGATAATGGTCTAATACTTTTTAACGGTGTTTTTACCACGTTTTAAGCGTTTCGAGCTAAAATTTTTCTTTTTGCAAAAAAAATTACTTCAGGGCACCAAGGTCACATTTTGGATTTTGGGATATCTCAACCTTCCAAAGCAAAATTTAGCTTAAAATACTTAAAACATGGTAGTAACACCGTTAAAAAAGTATTAGACCATTATCGAAAAAAAATTGAAAAGTGTTTGGTCCCCCCATGGTTTTAAAGAATCGGTGACAAAAAAAGATTTTCAGAAGAGTCTTTCGGTGAAAACAAAGTCATCAGGTGACAATAAAAAGTGTTTTCCTTTCTTTACCTGCTATTACATTGTAGATAAATTTGTTGTAGGACAACCCTGCGATGTCCAAATATAAAAAGATGAACGAAGAGCTGTGTGATGTGATCGAGAGTTACAGCCTAGTCAATTTCGTTTTACTTGATGTGTCCAGCAAAGAGAAAATGATCAATCTTCTAAAAGTGGCTGACAATGCTAATGGTTTCAGCATAGCGGATGTCAGTGATCTCAGAGACATAGTACTTCAGTAGAAAGCTGTGCTCATCACACCCACTGTAATTTGTTGTTGAATTTTCTCAGAATAAAGTGATTTGATCTTGCATTGGGTGGGTGCGATTCGCGTAAATTAAGTTAATGAATTTTGTGTTTGTTGTGCTCCTCTTTGCCTTTTAAAAGATAAAAATACTTTTCGACAACGATATTGGCCACTTTCCTGCTTCGAATGGCTCTTTCCTGCCTTCTAATTGAAAACACCTTTATTCTCGGTGATTGTCTAATAGATTTTATATTTTATAACCATATCGGAGCTCTGGATCTCAGATTTCTAAAGAACTGTTGACTGACTTAGCGAAATTAAAGAAGTTCCGAGAATAAGTCTTGGAATGAACCAAATTTTCGAAAAAAATTGCTTCATTTGAAGGACCATGCCTGTCTACGACAACGTTTATTCCCCGACAATTCGAAAAAAATCCTAATCATTGAGTTTCTGTTCGGAATTTTAACGTGGTTACCAACAAAGCTTTACTTAAAATTAAATTCTAGGCCTTGCTTTGTTATAAACCGCGATAAAAAATACTTACACAAGTTCAATGATTAGGAGTTTTTTTTTGAATTGGCGAGGGACAGGTTAGAACGCGTGCACATGGTCTTTAAAGGGGGGGGGGTGAATCTCCCCCTTTACTATAGCGCTGGATTCTGTCTGTGTGTCTGTCTGTCTGTGTGTATGTCACAAAAAAAGATTAGGGGTATTCTGTCAACCAGATCAAAAATCTGATTACACCATTCGACTCAGCGTGGTCGATTTACTGTCTGAAAAATTATGAAAAGTTGAACTCGACCGTCCCAAAAAAAAGTTATGGCCACTTGAAAATTGCAAAAAACCACAGGGGGGACCAAGGCAATTTTGGGTGTTTTTTGGATTGCCTTGGGGGACCAAGGCATGGTCACAGGTTCGAATCCTGGTGGTAGCATGCATCATTTTTTTTACGTGTATGCCCCACACAGGTCCTCGGCGCCTACGAATAGCCACATCTGTGGCAACAACATGTTCTAGTTTTATACTACAGGGTGTTACAAGAAATGTGGAAAATTTAAAGATCGAGTCACCGACGAACGGCAGTAGAACAATGTGACGGTGCCCCATCCTGCACCCACCTGAAGCATAGAGGAAGGTAATGGGCAGAGAATAAATTAAAAAGGCAAATTTCTCACTTTTTGTTTGTTCGTCTCTTTTTTTCACTCGAACCTCTTTCAAGATATTGCTCAGACCAATGAAAAACGCTCGCTCTACAGGGCTCTGCTGTACGACCATAACGAGTACGAAAATGACGCTGCACTACTGATGTACTTCCTTCCTGAGCATAGCTGACAACGCAAAAGGCTTTTTTTCTGTGGCGTGAAGTTCATATCGGATACTAAAATTAAACACTCAAATAGCACAGCAAAAATGGCACGTGAGCAAATAAGAATGATAACAAACAAATAAGAAGCAAAAAGCGGGAATGCCTTGAATTTTGATTTTTTCAGACCAAAGGGGGGACCAAGGCAATTGCGAAAAATTTGAGCAAAATTTTTCTCTGCATTCGATATGTCAAACAAAACGGCACGAAAAACTGACTCGATCAGCGTTTACAGAATTTCAGAATTCGACCTAGAAAAAAAGTTATAGCGGTTTAAAAGTGTCCACATTTCTTGAAACACCCTGTATATACGCATCGCCTAGGTCGCAGGTCCGACTGCCACTGGGTGCAAACCTTATTTTTATCTCCTTTTTATTTACAAATTTGGTGTCAAAATTATCCTGACACGCTTGGCTATCCAAAAAGATCATCAGAGCAGGCTTCCACACCTACTGGATATCTTGGTATCCAGGCTAAAACCTGCTGAATTTCCGAAAATCGATGGTTTTTTGGGTTCTTGTTTGACTGGTTTCACTGAAATTTTCTGACTTTTTTCTACAAGTCACACGTTTCATATACTAGAATGTAGCCAAGATTCTGGGCTTTCATTTGAGCTGTCATACAGAGAAAAAATAAACTCCAGTCATGATTAAAATTCGAAAAACATTCAACAATACCCAATTCCTTGGCATCCTACCCAAGGCTGTCCCAGAACTGTTCAGTATTATATTTGGAACTGACGTTTTTTTGCAATATTAATTTACATGGTCATTTGTAACTTTATACTCAAAATGTAAAATATATGGTATATGGTTCAGTATATGGATGTAAATGGTCATGTAAATTAAAATTGCTAAAAAACGTCAGTTCCAAAATAATACCGAAATCTTACCTCTAAACAGTATTCTTTTCTCCCTTGGTCAAACCTGCGCAATTTACCTGTTTTTCTGAACTGAATTGGCTGTGAAATTTTTTTAATCTGATTTCTCATGAAATGTTGACTCTGAAAAGTTACTAAATGCGTTGAGAAAAAAAAATGTGTATAGGTTCAGGCGATGTAAAACTGAGTACGCATCATTTTGGCTTATTTTCATGGTCATTTGCTTGAAATCCCCCAAATTATCGAATTTTCTGACAGTAAAGCAGTGCTAGAGATGGTCGCAATCGATTGTTTGAGAGTTTTTGGACCTAGAAGTCAGTAAAGTTGCTAAAAATAGAATTAAAAGATAGGGTGTGCATCAGGGCTGCACGCGGTTTAAAAAAAAACCAGAAGCAGAAAAACAGAAAAGCGGTATTTTTCTCAAAAACCAGAACCAGAAAAACAGAACTTAACAGAAAGTCAACATTTTAGTCAAAAAGTTTTTTTTGAAGCGTCTGTGCGCCGGCTCACCTATAAAACGACAATTAGAGAAAACGACAATCACTAATAAGGACAAAAAGACAAAACGACAATTAAGGGTTTGGACAATTAGCGCAAAACGACAATCGCTAAAAATATTTTTAAATGGTTTGGCGCATCGTCTTTTTTGCCAATCACTGGTTTTGTCGAAGAACATTTGGCCAGAGGACGTATTTGGCCAGAAATTTCTAACAAGGGCAAATTCGAAAAAAAGAAAAACGAAATCGCCTTCTATTTTAATGTCTTGTATCTTGCACTCTTCGGAACCGAACAAGAGTGACGGATAGAAAGGTTTTACCGTACAGAGTATATCAGAACATATTTTAGGTGTCTTCACGATTTTTCACGACAGTTACGAACAAAGGCGTGGCCAAAATTTTTTTAAACATATCCTAACCCCAATTTTTATTTCAACAAAATAATAGACAACAACGATCAAAATTTCTAAACCACATCCAAACGAGTCAACAAAGCATGATTACGCAAATAGTTATCGATGTTATTTCTGGTGTAGCCCAAAGCCATATTCTTTCGCCTGGCGTTGATCCTTTTGTCTGCAGCATGTAGCTTCGGCTCGATTCCTGTTCGGAGACTCAATAGTTTTGCTTCCTGAAGGCTGCACTCAAGCTTCAGTTGCCCAACCAGCGCCAAAACCGAGGCTTCTTATCATCATCTGTTGCCATAGCACTTTGCAAAGACCTGTGCCACGCTTCGAGAGAATTTGTTGTTTTGGCTTTCCCTTCTTTTGTTGCCTTGAAGCAGTTCCATTGTTCTTTCGGGAAAAGAGGCCTTCTTGTCCCATTTCGGATAGTTCCAATCCAAGTCTAAGTATAGTAGATTTCGGAGTTTAAATAACAACAAATGTGACTCACATTTTCAAAATAGCTCAGAAATTTTACCTCTGGAGACCCCATCACAAATTGTTCTGAAAAATTGGCAGACACCAACTCAAATCCATGAACGACATCAGCAATTGGAATGTAGACAAGGCTCTTGAGTTTCTTGACAAAAAGACTGAACTGACCGCCGCTTTCATACACTTTCTTGAGATTTAATTTGGAGATTTAACCCGGACTTCTTCCAACGCACTGCCTGTCTTCATTAGATTCGATCCCGATTTTGCATCCTTCACGAAACTTCACACATCGCCAGTGACAGATTTGTTCTGCATCTTTGTACGCAAAAGTGTAGCAGTGCCCTACGGAATATATACATGAGCAAATCGAAAATATTTAGCAGATAGTTACCTTCACAAATCACCAAATCTTTGCCTTTTTGACTTTTCGAGAAATTAAGCTGAACATCTGGCAACAGGACTGCTTTTCGCTTCTTAGACCTTCGAACTGGTGTTGACTCATTGCTTCTCTGGCTTCCTTCTTGGCTAGATTCTGGGGTAGCAACAGTTTCTTGACCAGTTGAATTTGTCGCATTTCTTTGGAAAAGTTCTTCTTCCTCAGAACTACTCGCTTCATCTGAACTGCTGTATTGGCTCATCTAAACAGTAAAAGTATAGCTACATGTTGAAAGGTGCAGAAAAAAGTGCCACAAAATATTGGTCAAAACAGTGATTGTCGAAATGTATTCTGGCAAAAAAGACGATGCGCCAAACCATTTAAAAATATTTTTAGCGATTGTCGTTTTGCGCTAATTGTCCAAACCCTTAATTGTCGTTTTGTCTTTTTGTTCTTATTAGTGATTGTCGTTTTCTCTAATTGTCGTTTTATAGGTGAGCCCTGTGCGCCACCTTAGATATGTTTCTTCAGCCATAATCAGGCATGCCATAATACACCTTTTAAGAAGCATTTGCCCCTTTTTGTGTCTGCTGCCCCTTAAAACTTTGAGATGTCCCTTAAAGGGGCATGCCCATGCTAATAAAGGTGGTGCCCGGGAATTCAAAATTTTTTCCTGATTATTGAACTTCTGTACGGATTTTTCAACTTGGTTTCTAACAAAACAATGCCTAGATTTAATTTTAGGTGCAGTTTTGTTACAAACCAAGTTGAAAAATCCGCAAAGTTCAATGAAAGAACAAATTTTAAATTCCCAGGCACCACTATTAAGTGGGTATGCCCTTTAAGACTTCTGCCCTTTAAAATTTGCCTATTTTTTGCACCTTTTTTATAATTTTGCCTATTTTGCCTCCGAATTTTTCAATATAATGGTAAAGTGTTTAATTCTTGCTGTTTTAAGAGTATTGGCTCAAATCCTCCCAGCGTCATAACTTTCAATTTTTATCATTTTGACTTTTGAAAGCTAATATGAAAATGGGTCAAAAAGCTAAATACGAAAAAAATATGCGATTGATAAATAAATGTTATTTACCGTGCGATTTTTTTGGTTTTTAAAGGATTTAAACGCCTAGAAAGATGCCGCTTTTTCTGGAAATGCCCCTTTTTCACTTTTTGCGATGGCACCTCTAACCCTAATGATGACCGAAATGGGTCTAAATTTCGTCTAAAAGTTGGTCAAAAACAATTTTGGGAGGACCTCGTGCCCATGACTGCCTATAACTTTTACCCATGATTTTTTACTGTTTTTCTTTTTTTTCTCTCAAAAAACAAAAGCAGAAAAACAGACCCCGGGTGCAGCCCTGGTGTGCACCCATTGGGATTTGAATGTGTGACTTATAGGCGATGCGTATATAAAGTTCACCTAGGCACGCTTTTAAAAAAGTCTTAATACAAATTTCTAAAACGTGGGTGTTTTTTGAATAAGAGTACTTGAGAAAAGAAGCTGTTTGCAAAATCATACCATTGGCGAAGTGAAATCATTGGCAAAAAGGTGCCATTGGCAAAAATTTCATTGGCAAAACGATTACGCCCCCAAAAAGTCGTCCCTCCGGGAAGTTACGTAAAAAAAAGTTAAGTGGTGGCTAGGAAATGTCAATTTCTTGAAAAAAATTCTCAGGAAAGTTCAGTTTTTCTTGACAATATGCCAATTTGAGGACACATTCGTGCTCAGCGTGGTCGATTTACGTACAGAAGTGCGATCAGAAAAGTAAAATGAAGTCATCAAAAATTCTAGACATTGCCTTGGTTTTTGCCAATGTAGAAAGTAATAGTTGGCATTTATCCCCTCTGTGATTTGAAAAAATAAGTACATAAGGGGGACCAAGGCAGACCAAAATAGAATTTTGATGACCTAATTTTATTTTTTCTATCACACATTGTATTATTTATTTTGGAGAAACAGCGTAAATTGAAAATAATCTTCAAAATTGGCGAAATGACATGTCGTTAAAAATGATTCAAAAGCGTCTTTTTATGTCTTTTTCGAAACCTTTTATTAGAATCCCAACTATTATATTCTACATTTGAATTTTCGGATATAAGATGCTGTGATTTCAGGAAGTATATCTTGATAATTTTCTGATGAAGTAATCGAAGTCATTCACTTTTATTATGGACCATCTAGATGTAGATATGTCTGAGCTACGATATCCTTCCAGCCCCTGGTGACAGTCTTTACTGTTTTAAATTTAGTTTTTCGTGAACTAATAGTAGATAAAAAGAGTGATAATAAGTTTTGATCACAAATTTCTGAAAACTACCTCATATTTTCGATCTACCTATCCACCCCGGTGTTATTGATTTTTCGGAATCATTTTATGTGAATAATCAATAAAAAATGATGTTTTCTGGAAGTATGATTTGAACCTGTGACCGAAACAAAACATGCCTTGATTCTCCAATAAAGTTCAAAGTTCACATCAAAATGCCTTGGTCTTCCTATTGTTTTTAGCTACCTTGAACGAGCCATACATTTTTTTAATGAACTCAACCATGAATTTTCATAATTGAGATTAAGACTAGCAATATTTTTCAGTTTTCTATAAATAATTAAAAAAAAACTTTTTGTAACAATTAAATTCGGGGACAATTCTTACGTTCAAGTGTCGCCGCGCCGCTACCGGCAATATTTTTAATATTTTACTGCTGTATCATTGTTTTGACGCCTTACTTTTAAATTTATTATTAGGTACAAAACTTATTAGAAGCTATTAACCCATTTCTGGCCGAATTAATTTTTGGAAAATCGAAAATTTTTCTACGCGCTGAAATGGTCATTTTTAGGAGTAAAATTATTGGTTTTATCATAAAAATGCGGTCAAAAATAGTTGTGATAGGTAAAATCTCGAGATTTTGACCATTTTTGAAACTTGGTTTTTTCGCCATTTGTTAACTATTTTTGGAAAATTTGGACCTACTTTTTGTGCATAATATCTGAAAAAGTTATCAGTTATCTTTTGAAAAAATTTTACTTGACAATTGTTTAAAAAAGTGAAAACAGAATGCCAAGAAAACGAATTTGAATTTTTTCAAAGTTTCATTGATTTATTTCAAAAGGGAACAATTAAAAAAATCCTCAAGATTCTTACATCCAAAAATTATTCTGCAAAATTAATTTTGTAGAGGGCTTCGATCTCGAAATTTCAAAATACCGTATTATCTCTAATTAGCGCCCCCTCTCCAATAAGCGCCCCCTCCTCCCTGACAAAGTTATTGAGATAAGCCCGTTTTATGAACAATTTTTTGAAGAAATTATCATTATAGTGGGATTGTATATTAGTGAATAACAACAAACATAGAACTTAAAAAGCTAAAAATATTTACGAGTGAAGAGAAAACAATTCATTTTGAACATTATAAATTTCAAAATCGAGAGAACTATGACCACACATTTGTAATTTTTCGATTTTATTTTTCATGGGCTTAGGAACTAGTATGTTAAAACAAACTCATACATATTTCAGACTACGTATTTTTTACCAAAATACTTGGTAATCATGTCATTTAGTTTAAGATCTATTACAAGTAAATACCGATAACCGGTGCAAGAAGTGCAAATTTTCTGTCCTTTCCATCACATTACTCTTTCGCATTCAAATATTGTAGAGCACTTATAATGCAATACATAAAGCAATACAGTCAAACCTGGATATCACGTCACCCCTGGATACCAGCTTTGGGTGACGTCTTATCGGGATGTAAATTGCTTTAATTTCTTTGTCAAATCAGGGTTATAAAGGGTAATGGGTTATAGGCAGGGCTCTTAGACATACTTTTTAAAAATATTTGTCCTTTTTCGGGACCCCAAATCTTTTTTATTTATTTAAAAGATTTTAGTCAAAATCCTTTTTTTCGCTTAAAATGGCAATAAGCACTGGATAAATTGACCTTTTCTCTCATAAATGGTCAAAATGTCGTTTTCTAGCTAAATGTACTTTTTTCATGTGTTCAAGAAATAAAAATATTCGGCTCAGGCACATTGAAAAATAAGCGCCCCTCTCTAATAAGCACCCCTTCTAGACAAAGGTTGAAAAATAAGCGCCCCTCTCTAATAAGCACCCTTCTAGACAAAGGTTGAAAAATAAGCGCCCCTCTCTAATAAGCACCCTTCTAGACAAGGTTGAAAAATAAGCGCCCCTCTCTAATAAGCACCCCTTCTAGACAAGGTTGAAAAATAAGCGCCCCTCTCTAATAAGCACCCCTCTAGACAAAGGTTGAAAAATAAGCGCCCTCTCTAATAAGCACCCCTTCTAGACAAAGGTTGAAAAATAAGCGCCCCTCTCTAATAAGCACCCCTTCTAGACAAAGGTTGAAAAATAAGCGCCCCTCTCTAATAAGCACCCTTCTAGACAAAGGTTGAAAATAAGCGCCCCTCTCTAATAAGCACCCCTTCTAGACAAGGTTGAAAAATAAGCGCCCCTCTAATAAGCACCCTTCTAGACAAAGGTTGAAAAATAAGCGCCCCTCTCTAATAAGCACCCCCTCTAGACAAAGGTTGAAAAATAAGCGCCCGGGGCGCTAATTTGAGATAATACGGTAAAGGACATTTTCAAAAAAATAAAGATTTTGGGAGAAAAATAAAGGACATTTAACACCCAAAGCATGCTAAAATCGTATTCAAGCACTTTATTTCACATAAAAATTACATCATTGAACAAACAAAGCAAAAATTACTACTTGTTATCATACTTTTTTTCCTATTGAATTTTTTTTCGTAGTCCTTCTTTCATCATGAGCAAATTATAAATGCAGGCAGAATCAATATCGAATTTGACCCGAACTTGGAGGAAAGCTTTTACCGTTTCCACTTGATGGGTTAAGTAGTAGCGCTACGTAGAAGCGTGTCATAGTTATGAAAATTGGTTATAATTATTATTTTCAATTGTAAGAGAATCAAAAAGTTAAAAATAGTGGGACCAGCTAGGGAAAGTGAAGTTTCATATGAAAAATTTGACGTTTTCGCATTTTAGTTCTGCCATGTCGGACGAGGGCGAAAAAAACACAGCTGTAGATGAAGCCGACCAGTTTCTACGATCTACTTTGCGGTACTTTTTTAGCTTTCATCTATATAAAAAAGAAAACTATTTTCAGCGCTTCAAAAGAGATTCAAACTAAATTCCACGATGTGGAAGAGTCTATTAATCAACTGCGTTCTGTGACAAAGCCATATGCAGAGCTATCGAACAGCTTGAGAAACCTTGCAGAAAGATATCAGCAACAGCGAAGGACTATTAGCCAGTTGCGAGCGCAGAACCAGGATATACAAGCAGAAAAAGACAGAATGATCGAGTCCTTATCTAAAGCTGTTGATGTAAGCCATTTGATTTGCGTCGAAAAAGTGCCACTGATCGTTCATTTTTAGGAGAAAAAAAAAGCATGGAGGATTCCTTGGCCGCTTTGCAGGTAGAAAAGAAGAAATGCAAACTCAAATCAGCGCCTTGATTAGAGAAAGAGAAGGTTGGCTGCACTAATTTTGGTTGCATGGCAATGTTATCAATTTTCTATTTAGGATTACTGAAGATGCAGGCGGGCACTACTCAACAAATAGCTAGTCTGAGGACTAATGAGCATGAAATAAATTTAAACATGTCTAAACTAAGTACTGAGCTAAGGGTAAAGTCAAATTACGCTGAAGAACTGGAGAAAAAGCTCTTGGTTGAACGACAAGAGTGGAAGCATCATTTAGAGCGAAATGAGAGGGATGTGGTAAAGCGAATGGTTCGTTTTCAATGTTTTCCAAGCCATATATTCTCTCATCATATTTTTATTTTAGGAAGGGCAGAAAGCTGAACTTGAGCGTCAACATAGCTATAAATTGCAGACCGAAGTGAAGGAATACGAGATGAAGCATCGCCAAATGAAGAAAACTTTCGAGAATGCACTCAAGGAAGCAGAGTTGGAAACAAAGAAGTTAGCTGCTGAGCGCAATGAATGGTTCACCAAGTTCAATCAGCTTGCTAGTGATCTAGAGGAGAGGAAACGTCGACTGGATGCAGATGTGCAGAAGCTGTTGAGTGAGAAGTGGCAGGAAATGATGCGTAGTTTCAGTCGTCACCAAGGTTTGCTCTTGTTACTTACATAGCTTTAATATTTTTTCTTTAGCCAGTCAGAACACACGCGAAGCAAACCTCATGATTCGTCGACCAGAAAATTTAGCCAGTAAATTTATGGAAGAACTGATTAGCTCGTATGCATCTGATGCTTCAGTGTCTGAGCATGATCAGAATGGTGAGACTTCTATCAGTCTATTTCTCAACCTTTAAGATGTTTCAGACGCTCCTGAGAATGCCGAAAACGTTCCGCCGGTTCCAAAAGCTTTTAAAAAATCGACAAGTGTTGGTGTGCGTGGTCGTACGCCCCTGATACAGGATGCAGCTGGAAAGGTAGATAATGGTTTTATGTTTTGGATATGGCATAAGACAATTTTTAGGCGATTTCGTCCCATGTCTATTCCCGAGATTTTAGAAGCAATACTCCCAAACAAAAACAACTCCAGTGAAGAAACGTTTTTCTATCACATCAAAATTAATAACCTCACGTGAAGTCACTATTTTTTTCCATAAAGAAATGTCAATATTGTTTGTACGTTTGTATCTGCTTATCATAAAGTATACCTAAATTAAATATTTTTGAATTTCCGTTCACAACCTTAAAAATTTTATTATAGTAGTAGTTTTTTGAAAGGGTGCATGCAAGAATGAAATCTGTCGATTTTTAAAGTTCGGAACGAACATGGCTTTCATGCATGCGAAAACTGTATCAATAGGCTTACTTTTGTGATATTTTGTGTTTTTGCTTGCCTTTTTTTCTGCCTATACTTCCATCTTTCCGTTGTTTTTTTTCGTGATAAATTTTGCTGGGGACAAAACAGGAACTCGGCAGGATTCCTACAACAGAAATTTGGCCAGAGACGTGTTTTCCAGCTATTTGCCGGTTCAAATATTATTTTTGCAGGTTGCAACTATCTTCAATATATTTATTTTCAACTTTTGAATCTACAATCGTCCAATGATCTCGCACTATAAATATATGTTTGCTTAACTGTTTAACAGGACCTATGTACAAGATGGATATAATAAATAGGGATGTTATAAAAATTATCAGTATGTATGCTGAATTTAGGGGGCTTACAACAGCCAGTAAATAAACAACAATTCTCTACTCGAACAACAGAAACAACAAGAGTAGTTGATAATAATAGTAATAGCGAAGCATTACAATAACAGAAGTAGTACAGTTGAACCTTCTTATTCGACTTAATTTTGATATCTTTTTGCAAATTCTAATGTGAAATTGTCTAAACTGAAAAAATACGCGAATTCTGAATCTACAAATCATTTTTTGAGGAATCGATTTTTAGCTGTTGAATGACAAAACTTCAACACCCAGTTTTTTTCGGAGTAGATTCATTTCCTGATTGCCTCCTGAAAATATCCAAAAAGATCCAATCGCCTCAGTAATGACTTTAATTTCGGCAGTAAATTTCATATTGATCTTATTCTGCATTTGAGACGTAATTACTTTTTTTATACTAACGTGTATTCCTGGATCTCAGCTCTCTATCGAGATATCAAAATTCACTGAATTATTTTGAGAAAGCAGAGATTAAAGGGGTTTGAGTAAAATTACTCGCTGTTTTCTTTTAAAATTTTTAATCTTCTAAAATCATTCAGTAAGGTTGAATATCTTTCTAGAAAGCTGCGATCCTTGGCTGCACGTTATTGCAAAAACACAAGAAAAGTTACGTCAAAAATACATAGAAAAATATGATACAAAATTAACTGCGGAAATGCTGCAAATTAGGGTTAAAATTGGTCGGAGCCAGCGAATTTGAGAGAAGGGCCACTGTATGGAAGGTTAGCTGTATAACATGTATAAACAAATGGGAGAGATCATCGAGAGCATCAGGTCACACGCTTTTCCTTTGTAACATTCAAAGAAAACAATCAGGATATTTAGACTAAGACAACAAGTAGCAACAACAACAATAAAACTTACTAGACTTATATTAGAAATCTATGTATAAAATCAAAAGTTATTCAATAACATTTTTTATAAGAAATGGGACTGAAAAGATTAGTAAAAAGTTTGATTGAAATGTCCATCTTTCTTTAAAAATTTAACAGGAATTAGCATGAAGTTAAAAAGTAGACCAAAAGAGACTGCTAAAATACATACAGGCTAGGACGAGAAATTCGGCTGGTTTCAAATAGTCATAACTTTTTTCTTGAAGTGATCTCAAATCCTTTTTAACAGAACCACCTTTTTGAGTTCCAAATTTGTTGGGTAAATAATGTCAAAAACCCACTTTTTGCTTGTCCCCCATCCTAGTGGTTTGAATCCTGTGTCTGGCTAGAGATCCAGATAATTGCGGGCCAAACCACAGAAAGGCCAAGCATTATGCACCAAATTAATTTTAAACTCAACGAAAGGCAAAATGGATAAACAGAATTTTGAGATCGCTTCAGAAAAAACTATGACCGTCTGAAAGCGGCCGAATTCCTTGGCCCATTCTGTACTTTGTACATTTTGAGTATGAGAGATAGAAAATTTAGCTCTATATGCGTTTATCAATTTTTCGAAAAAATTCACTTGGTCACCCACATTTTTTAAAAAAGAATTATGGTTTTTTTAGACGCAGCCGAATTCGTCTATTCTTTCGTCTAGCACTATTTTTTGAGTCAACTAATTTTTTTGAAGAAAATATATATTTTCAAATTTTTTTAGCTTGATGGACTAATTTTTTCGAAAAATAAATAACGCATTCAGAGCCTAAAATTTACAAGTATTTGCGATAAAAATAATGATAGAATGATCTATGAGGCAGCTGTGCATCGTTTGAGGCAATCAAGACTGATAAGAGGTAAATTTCTAGCAGATTTTATAAAAAAATCTTTAAGTTGTTGAGAATTTCTCGAAAAGAACGAAAAACTGAGAAATTAGCTCTAGACCAGTGTTGCACCAAACAGTGCCCAGCTGCTGTGTGTTCAGGGGCTCAACAATCCTTCGGGAGGAATTTGTTTGCCGTTCTGATTGTTATTAAATACAAAATTGTAAGCGATTTCTGGTCTTTCTAGTAGACGCTCCACCAAATGGTTGGCTCTGAAAAAGATGGGAAATTATTACAGTTTTGCTGATGGAAATTGTAATGTGCTCACCTGCTCATATTGACTTCCACCCAACAAGGTGTGTCACTGATCGAAGGTCTTTGCTTGCTGCCCCAGTCCACTCCAAAAGAAACCCGGAATTTGCAGAGACGGTTCAAGTGCATAGTCAACTTCTGAACAGACCAATGATAAATATTGGAAGTGCTAGGAGAAAAGTGGATAAGTAACCACAAACCTTTAGAGAGCTCTGAGAATTATTGTTTTTGGAGAGCAGTTTGCGCTGAGTGATCCAGAAACACATTAATTGAAAGGATTGCCACAGGTCATACACCTCCAAATAACAAAAATAATAATTTTTGCATATGTGCTTGCGAACTATATGTTTTTTGAAATTTTGCAAATCTGAACTTTTTTACTGTCTTCCCTATGCTTGGCCGAAAATGACCTCCCTGGGTCTAGGAGCCATGAAGAGTTAGATACTTACCTCTGAGATAAATCTGAGCAGAAATATTTAGGCGTAATTATTTCGCCAATGAAACTTTCGCAATGAGATCTCTTCGCCAATGGCATTTTTTCGCCAATTGGGTATATTGCACATTATGCCATTGGTGAAGAGATCTCATTGGCAAAAAGATGGCATGGCGAAATGATTACGCCCCAAAATTTTAGTCACGCATGAATTTAGAGACTCTTTTTGTCCAGCTCTAGTGAGCAAAAAAATGGTAGAATACTTTAAAAAATGTTGGGTGAGATAGGTGTGACTAGGGTTGGAATTTTTTAGGACACTTTTTATGTATACTTGTTTATTAAAAAACCTCCCAAAATTTGAGTTGAAACTATTTTGAATGTCATAATTCCTTGTGCATGCCTACCTTGATAGCAGCCTGTTGGTAGATGACATGAGATACATCGCCAGATACCCTCATGGACTCCCTGTCCAAATAATGGCTCTCGGCATAGAGAGGCCGAGTGGACAAGCAGCGCACGTAAACCTCACCCTCATCAGTTACTTCCATAGCCATGCCATAGGCTATATTTCTGCGACAATCGTAAATCTGTTGGGTCTGCATGGAGCTCAAGTGTTCAGACAGTTTGTTCGTGCCTAACTCAAAGTGCTCTTTTTGTTCACTGTTCATGGACAGGGCTCCACAGTAGACCAGTGGGTTGAAGAACTGACTTTGTTTGTGCACTGGCTCGTTGAACTCATTGTAGCCAATGGAATAGATGGGTGTGTCTAAAACAACCTCATTCATTTTAGAATTTTTACAAAGCTGAAATCGAAAAGCCCCGGCGGAAATCAGAATTTCACCAGTAAATTTTATATTTTATTTATTTTTCACTCGTTGCAGTAATTTTAAAAATTTTCACACTATTGTGTAGCGCAGGATGTCAGCTTTCAAATAAGCTATCAAACTCCACCGAATAATATAAGAAACACTAAGATTAAGGAGATCAAATGAAGCAATTGTTATTTTGAAGTGAAAAAAATAGGGGCCAATGCAAACTGGGCAAATTAAAATTGGGCCGCTATTCTGAGTCAAACAATAGGTGAAAATTGTTAACAAATTAGGATAATCGCATTAGTCCACTTTGCCCCTAAATTTCTGAATCATTCAATAAAGTTTGATAGAAAGCTGTGATCCTGAAAAAGCTGTAATCCACAAAATTTAAAAAATTTCGAAAAATCCCCTCATTGCAGGGATGAGAAATTGATCCTAATCGGGATAAAATAGGCCTGCTAATTAGGATATTTTGACTAGTAGATCCTAATTAGGATTATTTCTCAATTAGTATGTGCTCATTTTTTCGCTGTAAATGTTGTTCTGTCTGCTTTCTGTTTTGTTTTCCAGATTTTCTTTACGGATTCGTGCTCAGCATGACCGATATACTTAAAAGGGCATGCTCACCTGTTCAAAATTTGTCCCCGACAATGCAATTTTTTTCCTAATCATTGAACTTCTGTACGAATTTTTCTACTTGTTTTCTAACAAAACTACACCTAAAATAAAATTCTAGGCCTTATTTTGTTATAAACCAAGTTGAAAAATCCGTAGAAAAGTTCAATGATTAGAAAAAAATTGAATTGGCGGGGGCAAATTTGGAACAGGTGGGCATGCCCCTTCAACACGGGAAGGCTGGACTGTGAGACCGGTTGCTTCTGGTGCAGAATTTCATGGAGAATCCGATTTATTTTCGCACTTTGGTTTTTTGAAAATTAAGATGTGGTCAAAAACGCAATTTTTGAAAATTGCCATTTTTAGATACTTGCTTAACATTCAAACGGCTAACATTCAAACGAATCACAAATAATATAATCAAAAATATAAAAACTTTTATTTTTCGAAAATCGAAATTTTTACGAATTTTGGCTCGAAAACCTACTTTAGAGCCTATGTCGAAAATTAAAATTTTACGCCAGGTGAAAGAGCACTTAATTTCGGTTCTAGAAGCGTTCATGGTTCATTTTCGACAAAGGGCGCCAATTTAAAAAAAGGGAATTTTTACTACTGATTTTAGAAGGACAGCTAATTTGGCTTATTCCCTATCGAAATTGCAACGAAAGTTCAGTTTACAACATACCAACATGATCAGCGGGAAAAATGCAACAGAACTAGTGCAAGGACTCGCGAGACAACAAGCAAATTTTAAAAAATTTAGACCGAAGCAATTTGATCCCAAAACTACCCAAAAACCCAAGATTATCGCCGCAGAAATCAAGGTGGTTTCACCTTAGTTTTGCTATTTTCTCGAAATTTTACAAGGCATCTTAAAAAAATACATCATATAGTAGTGCGTTCAAAACTGCATTAGATACAAATGCTGGATCTAATGTGTGTCGGTGTTTTCCTTATTTTTGAGAAGGAAATCTGGAAAACAAAACAGAAAGCAGACAGAACAACATTTACAGCGAAAAAATGAGCACATTCTAATTGAGAAATAATCCTAATTAGGATCTACTAGTCAAAATATCCTAATTATTTTAAGATGTGTATCCTAGCAGCATATTTTAGGAGCGAATAGGATATAAAACATAGGATCAAAACATCCTATTTGCTCCTAATTTTATAAATCATAATATGGCACTTACCATCTCTAAATGCATTCATTAGCGGGATACTCTTCTTGGAGTTGATATTTTCGAAGATAGCCTCCACCAGCTTGTTCATAGCCTTCTTAGTGCCCTTTTCCAAACACACACTCAATACACTCTTCAATGGTTTTAATAGCTCTACTTTCCAGTCCACCTCATTGTCTTTATCATCCTTTTGCATTTGATCCATTTCCCCCAAAATGTCTTGAATGATGGCAGGGAAGTGGGGATTGGTTGTGTTGACGTGAGACACCATAGCTAGCAACTCGCTGGAAGTCATGCCACTGGAAACACAACCTGACAATTGACGTTTTTTCATTGCTGGAGAGCTAGTGTCTGAGTCACTGTGTGGTCTTTTATTTTTGCAAATAGGATCCCGCTGGTCCACCTCAATGTCCTTGATCGGGCTGGAGTAGTGGGAAGTGTCCAGTTTGAGGGGTGGAGGGGTCACCTTGCCCTGACGGTCGGAACACGGAGTAGAACTGTTGGAGCTGGACTCATTGAGCAGGCGCACGAGAGCTGTGATGCTCAGGGGAAACTGCTGCATAAATTTGGCCAATTCTTGAAGTTGTTGTGTATCTGAACATATCTTTTTGGGTGGGTCTTCATCTTCGACTATGTGCAGAATATCTTCAGAGTCTTCTTGTTGGTCTTTGGCTGTGGAAACTGAAAAACTGGATTTTTAAGTAAAACAATCATATAAGAAGCTCAGATTTTTAGTGGGTGGTCGAAATATATTTTTTTGATTATACAGGGTATGTTAAAAAGAACTTAACCACCTAAAAGATTGAGTAGATAGGCTGTCGCCCGCATTTTTTGGGCTCTGACATTCGCAACTCTCCGACTTCACGATTTTTATGTCTGTGAAACAGTCGGAAAATCGTGAAGACTCGTAGACCAAAAATAAAGAGGGTAATTTTTTTCACTTTTTTGCACCAACCTGTTTGTAATTCATGGCGAAGGGTTTCAGAGAAGTGATGTATCAAAGAGTCCATGTCCAGCTCGTTCAGACTGTCCAAAAAGGCCTTTCCGCCACTAACTATAGCTTGTCTCTTGGCCTGCTCACTTGGTTGATTGTCATAGCGCAATTGGCTCAACTTCTCGGCAATGCCTGGACTTAGTTGAAGTGGCAGCAAGGTGTGAGTCTTGACCAGCTGCTCCTGTTGCTTCAGATCTTCCACACCAGTAAAATGGTTAGAAGCAATAATGGCACTTTCTGTGGTGCTATTAGGCTGCACCATAGCCAAAGCACTTGAGAAGTCGGCCAACCACTGTTTGGATTGGGCACTTGAGGACAGGGACAGTGTCATGTCTGCTGTGGGCTTGAGGCTGAAATTTTTTGGTATATTATATAAAGTTTTAGTCGTGTTCAGCAAATAGTACCTCTGTTTCCTATGTGCCTCAGTACTATTAGAACTATTAACTGGAAGTTGGAGAGAGGCCACCTTGTGCTGCTCAATCATTTTCTGGATATAAGAAGCTGAAGAAGAGGAGCAAGCAGATGTGTTCAAAAAGTCCATCTGGAGAGGAGAGTGCTGCTTAGGAGGTGCCATTGACAATTGGCCACTCAACAATCCCACTTCATGACTATTTTCCAAGGTCTGGTCTATATTACTGTTGCTGGAGGCGGCCACAGAGCGCTGGTAGTGGAAAGGGTTGACACATACCGAGTCACACTTCATGTCAAAGGCAGCCTTGCACTGTGGCAAATGCTTTATCTCATTTTTGTGCAGCTCTGGCCAACGAAAACTGTAATTTTTTTGGTTTTGGTTATGAGTACAATCTTATTTCAAGCAATTACATTCTTGAGTAGACCACGTGAGGGAAGCCCTTGCGCCCAGCCACCTGCAGTCGACCATCTAAATTTAGATAGTTTAACTGGAGTTTTAATTACCGTAAATTCGGTACTACTGGAGTTGCCGGTGCCAAAACAGCTTGATCCCCGCTGTTGTTTTTTTCATGAACCAGGGTGGACCAAGGGGGACCAAGCTGTTTTCATGAAAAAAAACAACAGGGAGGACCAAGCTGTTTTTGGCACCGGCAACTCCAGTAGTACCGTAAATTCTGTATTAAGCGCCCACTCTCTAATAAGCGCCCACGTCTGACTTTGAGGATCTATATCTCAGCTTAGAGTAAATATTTTGCAAATCTGTTTTTTGCGTTTTCTTAACTCCTACGAGCTCTACCGATTCCGCTTTTTCGATTTTGGATTTTTACCCACAAATTTCGAGATTGACCCCAAAATTGTCAGATTTTTGGGGGTTTGAAAAATAAGCGCCCATGAGCGCTTAATACAAAATATACGGTATGTTGGTTGGTCTACCTAGAGTGCGAGGAATAGTGACACATGGTGAGTTGGCATTCTGAACACCTCCGTCATGAACTGCTTGGATGAAGAAGTCAAGTTCATCCCGTTTGTCCCTGAGCCGTTTGATCAGGCTTTCTATTGCCTTCTTACTGAAGTCCACATCGGCAGACTAAATTGCAATTAGTTAAGAGACATCGTGGAAAAAATTGTAAGGAAATTATTTGATAAAAAATACAAAAAAACGTACCAAATTAAAATTCATCAAAAACTTGGTGATAGTATGACAGGACTCACTGCTGTAGGGCAGTCTAAGAGCTTGTTCACCCTCTGTTTGGCCCTTTTTTATCTCTGCTCTAGCCCTGTTGACCTGTTGCTGTTGTCTTTGGAGTTGTTGTCTGTCATGAACAATCACGTCCTCCTCCCCATCACTTTCATTTTGGTGTGGTGGCACCAGCAGTGATCTCTTTTTAAGGGGTGCCACAATCCTGGGTTTGCTGTATTTAGAGGGGGATCCTAACTCTCCACCACCCACTTTTGGCTGTGCATCTTTAAGACCTGGATTAGATTGCTGTCGGATTGGCGACAGTGCAGCTAGGGACTGGCTTGCCTTAGAGGCTGCCAAGCACTGCAACAACAACTGCTGCTGGTCTACAGTTGTAGTGGTCGGGATGACCATGGCTGGTTGAATAGGTGGTGGCGTGGGATGTGGGTTGTAGGATGGCTGAGCTCCAAACAACTGAGAAGTAGCCGCACTAGTTCCCTGTGCCTGCTGGTTTTGCTGTAACTTCTGGACCAGGGCCTGCAACAGTTGGGAGTTGAGCAGTTCCGATGAGGCAGCTGGCACTCTCATAGTTGTGGACTGTAGCTGACTGCTCGAAGAACTGGCCAGTTGCTGTTGCTGCTGGGTATGCAGCTGAGAAGCCAGCTGGAGTTGCTGCAAAGTACGCAATTGCTCAGCCATGGCATCTGTCGAAGAGGTTGGCTGCAATGGAGAGGCATGCAGGAGTTGATTGGTGTTCAGGCTGGGCAACGGGGCAGACAGTGACTGGAAAAAAGAGGCGTTTGGATTTAGATCTACTGCTGCATTTTGTAGGGATTGGTTTCGCATCTGAGCTAGACATTCTGCTACCTCTAGCTCTCTTTCTTTGATGCCTGCAAGCACTTTGACGTTATGAAAAGTAAATGCGAATCATAAAATGGGTAAGTTTTGTAATAAATATTTTACTACCGTATTCTGTTTTATTGTCCCCTCTGATTATTAGATCGAGTATAAAGCCCTCGAGGAACAATTCAAGAGAATATGGTAGTTGCCTTAATCCTGGATTTGTACAAAGTTTCTTTATGACCTATTGTGCAGCCGTACGATTCTACTTCTATATATTTGAGTACCCTTGTAGGTTGGTATAGCTTGGGGCACCAAGACAAAAAGTCAAATTTTGGTAACATATCTTCTTTTAAAACTACCCTTTTTAGTAAGAGAAAAGCCGGGAAACAACTTTTTTCATCCTGTTCAGCGTATAAAAATTAATTAGTAGAGGTTAAAGTACTATTCACAGTCAATATAAAAAGGGGTCCCCCATGTGCACAAGTGTTAAATTTCACAAGGTTCGTCCGCTGCCGCAAAAAAAAGAATCTTTTGAAGTTGGGTGCGGTAATTACCAACTTATTTAAAAAAAACCACTATAAATAATTATCATAAAAATTTATTTGGCTAATTAAATAAGGGCTTACTAGAAATCACGCTGGGCAAATGCAGGTTGTTGATGTTACTAACGCCAGCATTCAAGCCCATTCCCAAGCCAACATATTGATTGAGGCCGTTGGAAGAGGACATTGCAGCATTAGATGTGGGATGGTGGAGAGCTGATGGATTGCTTGAAAACGCTGACCTCTCATGCATCTGTGGGTGGTGGTGGTGCAGGTATTCTGAGTGAAGCATTGGAGCAGATGATGATGTGGGTGCTTGAGTTGTGGCTGCTGCTATCAGGGATAAGTTGAGCAACAAGTTACGGTGCTGCTGCTGCAAAGGATGTGGTGTGGAAGTCGCGGTGGATATGCCACTGGAAGAAGAAGGTAAACTGCTAATGGTCAACTGTTGTGGCAAAGGAAGACTGGATTGGCTGCCAAGGTAACTGGAGTACTCTTGGCCAGTGGTTGTCGGAGTTGCTTCAGAAGAGGCTTCGTGAATTGAATAACCGCTCACTACTTCTGCACTGGAAGTTGGTTCACTATTACTCATCGACTTGGGCTCTATGAGCTCATCCCTGCAATATTAAATTGGTTTCAATTGTATTTTGATATTAAAAAGCTAAGAACAGATTGCAACAAAATTCCAAAACACGAATTTACCATATTTTCATAGCTAGTAAAATAAAAATAGTATACCGTCTAATAAAAGATCCGGGTCTTATTTTTTTCAATCATCTAAAATCTTGAAATTGTCAATCAAAAATGGTCTTAACTCTGAAATCTTAGTCAAAATATAGAGGCGGTCTTTTATTAGAGGAAATACGGTGGGCAAGACTTTTTTATTGTCACCGGATGACTTTTTTGTCACCGAAAGACTCTTTCTTGTCACCGATTCCTTAAAACCAGGGGGGACCAAGCACTTTTCAAATTTTTTTCGATAATGGTCTAATACTTTTTAACGGTGTTTTTACCATGTTTTAAGCGTTTCAAGCTCAAAATTTTTTTTGCAAAAAATACTTTGGGGCACCAAGGTCACATTTTGGATTTTGGGTTATCTCAACCTTCCAAAGCAAAATTTAGCTTAAAAAGCTTAAAACATGGTAGAAACACCGTTAAAAAAGTATTAGACCATTATCGAAAAAAAAATTTGAAAAGTGTTTGGTCCCCCCATGGTTTTAAAGAATCGGTGACAGGAAAAAGATTTTCAGAAGAGTCTTTCGGTGACAACTTTTTTCGGTGACAAAAGACTCATCCGGTGACAATAAAAAGTTTTGTCCGAATAGGGTATGTTCCTTTGAACAGAAATTACATTTCGACGAATGTCTAAAATATGCAAGAATGAATATGACTTCTTAGTAGTGCACGTCTGGCAAAACTAAGATCTGGAAACCCAGATTTTAGATGAAAAAATGGCCGGGGTCTAGTTCGCAGCACTACTTCTAAGGGCTATTTGGGTTTTTGAAGAAAAATTAAAAACTGATATTGCAAACTATAATCTACAGAATGTCCCAAGAAATATGCCCACTTTATAATGGCCATAATTTTTTTCTAGATCGAATTTCGAAAATTTGTAAACGCACATCGACTCAGTTCTCATGACATTTTTTGTGACGATTTTCGCTTGGTCCTCCTGTGATTTTTCTCCTAGGCTTCAGATGGCATTTTAATAGGCAAGGTTCAAACCACAGGGGATTAAGCGAAAATTATGTTTTTGACATTATGTACAGAAAAAATTGTCATAGAAAGCTGAATCAATCTAAGTCCACAGATGTTCGAAATTTTATTAAAAAATCATGGCCGTTTGAAAAAATTATGAAAATAAATAGTAGAATGTCCACACACTCCAACCCTTGTACCTAAGTACCTAACTATTTCCCTCATGGTGGCTTTCAAAACTTAGAAAACTTCTGCAAAGGCGACTACTATAAAAGTAAACTTTAATTTTATTAAAACTTGAACAGACTGAAAATGATGTCTGCAAATGTCAAATTCACCAGTCCAACCATAAATTACATTTACTAGCCACAAAAAAAAGCGCAGTAAATGTACCGTATAACATCCAAAATTTAGAAAGAAATTTGGGAAAAGTGTGATAGCAAAAAAAGGAGAAGTATTTGTGAGAAGAAAATGAGACAAGAGTCCCTTTTGCGATTGATAAAGACACACGGTGCAAAAAAGTGATTCGATTTAGACAATAACAAGACCAGACAATTGCACTAGAGGCAAGTTAACGAGAAAAAAAATAAGAGATAATGCAAGTGTTGCCTAATCAGCAGTGCCCACATGTTTTTTTTTCCTTCTATTTGGATGGTTTTGGCAAGACAAAGAGAGAGTATGGGTTGATTCATACCCTTTTTGTAGTTTGATTGTCAGGCCAGAGGATTGGCTACTTGGGGCTAGATTAGGGCAATGGTCACTAATTTAGCACACCAAAGATTAGAGCCTTGAGCAATTCGGTCTATATAAGCAGGATGAATCATATGTAATATGTACATATAAATATGAGATTTATAACTACATAATTTCAAAGTTCACTACTATACAAAAAGACCACTTTTGAAATGTGAAATTTGCAAGTCTTTTTATATTTTTTTAATTTTTGGTAGAAATTTTAAGTACCGAAAAAATTACAGATCGAAGTTTTTTAAGAATTCAACTTTGAGTACAAGAAAAATCTACATTAATAAATTTTTTTGTAAGGCATGTTTCTCAGTAAGGCTTTGTCAGAAATTTGCATGATTTTGAATGCCGTATTTCCTGTAATAGAAGCCCCCCCTTGAGGCTGAGTGAAAAATATAAGCCCCGGGGCTTCTATTAGAGGAAATACGGTAGTCAAAAAGGTTTTTTTTAATATAAAATATCGATTATTTGTATTAAAATAGTGTTTTTAAAGTGCCTCTCCCATACTTCACCGAAACATCGGAACAGAACACGTGTTTCGGCAAAACATCGACCGAAACATTCATGTTCCGCCGGAACAGAAATGTTTCGGTCAGTGTTTACATGAAGTTGGTTTCGGTGAATTATGGGGGAGGCAAAGGTAAACTTTCTTTGAGCCCTACTTTTATTTGGTTAGTGTTCTCTGTGGTTTAGATCCTGTATCTACCAATAGATCTAGACACTTGCGGCCCAAACCACAAAAGAGACCAACTGAAAATTTGTGTTTTTGACCTATATACAGTCGACACTGTTTAGCTGTAGAGCAAACCAGGTCCAGACATTTTCTTTATTCCATAAAAAACCTTGAATTTAGGGTCAAAAAACGTTGCTCGAAAAGAGTTTTTGCAGAAAACTCACGCTTGGAATTAGCAAACTTGAACCGAAAGTATAGATGCAATCAAGCATACCGTATTTACTCTAACTAACCCCAGTCTCTAATTATCCCCCACCCCCAACTTTGAAGGTATATATCTAGGAGCACAGTCAATATTTTGCAAAGCTGTTTTTTGCGTTTTCTTAACTGCTCCACGAGCTCTACCAATTCCATTTTTTGGATCTTGGTTGAGCACCCGAAAATCTCGAGATCGAATTCAAAAATTTTCGATTTTCGGGAGGTTGAAAAATTATCCCCCATGGGGTATAATTAGAGTAAATACGGTAATCGAGTCAGACAAGATTCTCTATGTTAACTGTATGATGGTTGGCAAGCCTTGTTTAACTCAAACCAATGCAACCTCTATTATCTAACCTAATATCCACAAAATAGCCAATTAACAGCTCTAAATCACCAATGTTCAAAGCATCAGCATAAATCGAAAAAAAATCCAATCGAATTGGCCATATATCCATGGAGAGTAAGCTGCTGCCTTACTATTCAAGCAAATCACACACATACCCTAAAAGATAGAACAGAGAAAGGGGAAAAATCGAATAATAAAAAATAAAAGAGACACACACACAATTGTGGCTGTCAGGGTGGCTGGTGGCTGGGTGGTTAGACAAATTCACTCTAGACATACCAGCCCTGACGTCAACAACAACAGGGCAGAGGGAGGGGGTGTTAGACATCCAGAGGAAGGCAGACCAAAACACACGGCGCATGACTGAGGGGCTGCTACTAGACTGGGGCAAACAAATCCAAGAGAAAAGGGACAAAAATCGCTTTTTTGTGGTAAACAACATTGGGCAAGAGATGTTCTTTTTCTACAAATCTGGAGGGTGCAAGAGGAATTATAAATCAGTGTTGAGCTGATAGATGCTTCAAGTTATTTTAAATAAATTTTTCAGCTCAGAATTTGTTTCAACAACAACGTGTTGTTGTTGATCCAGTAAACGAGGAACAAAACAAGTGTACGCTGTTTAGTTAGTCTAAAAAGTTACAACATAAAGCGTTGGATAGTGGCATTGGGCTTGTCATATTTTACCTCAGTTATTGATATTTTTGACAATGGTAATGAAGTAGAATAAAAAATATATTATAAATGGGAAGTAAGCACAATAAATCAGCTTAATTTTCTAGATTAATGTCATTAGCGAGATCTTGGCTGGTTAAGCCTAAGCGCTCGATGTATAACGACTGTTTCGACAAAAAAAAAAGGATAAATTTCAGGATTTACAATATTAAATTTTTCAAATAAAAACAGCGGATTCAGAATCTCTGAGAGCCAATACCAAAAATAAAAAAAACAAATCCAAATATAGAGGGTTGCTCCATTTTCCTTCCTCTTTCGATTGGTATATAAACATTTGCTTGATGACTGATTTTCATCGTGATTTGCGACCAGCCATTATTAGGCTTTTTGAACAAGGCCAGTCTGATTGAGGACTGGCTTGGATTGAAGGGAATTTTCCTGATGCAATCGCAGTTGACCAATTGGTCCGTGGCCTACCAACTTACCCGATCTGAACCTGATCGACTTCTTTGGCTGGCCATACCTACAATCAAAGGCCTGCTCCACTCCCCACAACTCAATTGAAGCTCTGAAGGCATCCTTGGTAAAAGAATGGGATGCCATCGCTCAGGAAATGATTCAAAATGCCATGGACAGCTTCCCCAAACGTCTTCGCAAATGCATTGAAGCAAATGAAGGTCATTTCGACGAGTAAATAGAAATGTTTATATACCAATCGAAAGAGGAAGGAAAATGGAGCAACCCTCTATATTTGGATTTGTTTTGTTCAATAAGTTTTGTATTAAAAAAAATGCCTAAAGTTTGTCGACGAACTTTTGGACCACCAGGTAAAAGGAATCTAACTTCCAATAACTAAAAAACTTCAACATATTTTTTAAATGAACTAAAAAAGCTATTTTTCTGGTCAAATAATAGTGCAACCAGTCTTACTTTGCGGCCATAAATTGTGTGTGTCTGAACAAGAGCAAAACATAAACAAGAAATATTCAAGCACAACAATAACAACTATTTCGGCCAGCAATGTGCTACTAAAACACAAGTAAACACCACTAAAAGTGCAGTCTTCTTAGAAGAATTTTTTTGCCGACAGCCAGGTTGTTTTTGCCTTTTTGCTGTGGCTGTCATTTTGTGAGTCGTCGCCAAAACACAAACCATTCCCCCCCCCCTTCTTCTAGTACTCTTTTATCTACTACTTCTTCTATATGTCCAGCCAGCCAACTAATACTCAAGACAGCCACAAAAAGAGGAAAAGAAATAGTTGCGTCATGCCTACTGCCTAGTCAATAGGCGGAAAAGAAGCATTTGTTATAGTAACAGCACCAGCAATGGCATTCACAGAATAAGGTGGAGGAGAGTGCAAAAAAGGGTGAAAACAACAGGACTGGAATTCTCAAAAGTTGTGAAAAACGATATTGTCAAATGTCAAAAGATGATTTCAGCTACTAATTCAAGCAGTCATTAGCTTGATTTGTTGGTGGCTAGTTAGCAGTTAGGTTTTTTGGAAAGTGGGAAAAGTGTTTTAAATGTCAGGCGTTAAATGGTACCCCCTATGAAAGTAACAATTAGAAAAAGTTTTTTTTGAAAGAAAAATGCTTTTTTTTTAAATGGCAATCTGGAGGCTGGACAAATTTTTTTATGGAAAACTCAATGAACACTGCGCAACTGTAGCACACCACTGAAATTTTAGTAAAAAGTCAATTTTTGGTGGTTTTTTCAAAAACTGTTTCTTTTTTAATATAAAAAAATCCCGTTTTTGCAAGATTTTCGCTCTGCTTTTTACCTTCAAAATTGATTGTGGGACACCTTGGTAGACAAACTTTTTTCTCGAATCTGAGTCGAAAAACATATTTTTTTAATTTGTGGCTGCTGAAATATGACTATAAGTTGTACTGCCGACATTTTGAAAAATACGGGTCAGATTGAATTTATTAATATTAGCCCTAAACTATTTAAGTTATCGATATTGATCCTAGTACCCCTGTTGTTTTTCTGACTTCTGCTCAGGCAGGGTAGGCCAGCGTACGATAGGATGGACTCAAATGCCTTCTATAACTTGTCGACCCTGCATTTAAGCCTAAACCCAAAAAAACAACAGGAAGACTAAGCTGAAAAATCGGTCCCCTGAAAAAATAGGAATTTAAAATGTTCCAGAACCCAGGGAGGGGGTTTTGGTAAACTTGACATGTGCCAGTTTATAAAAAAGAATTTTCGGCATAAACTACCCAACTTTTTAGTTACCATAGCAAAATTGAAGCAAACTAATAGGAAATTTCATAAAGCAAACTTTTAAAGTGGCAACTTCATGCATACTTTGTTTATTATTAAAAAGGTGCTATAGTCTCATAACCAATGAATTCCTAGTTGTAGTGGTCTGCAAAGCGCAACTAATGCAGCAGCAATAGGTGGAGTTGGTAGTAACCCTTAGTTGTTTGCTCCATCCCCAGAATAGCTTTAGTGATGGTGGCGTTCATGTGAATAAAGCTAGTCAGATTTGGTTGTGTTGTCGTTGTCTAATAAGCAGTTCCCGGAATGGGTGGAGGAGACCTGGGAAACATAAGCTACTCTAATTATAAAGGTGGGGTCACAACAATCTTTAAGCTTTCATGCCCCAATGCATACTCCTTTGATACAACGCCATTTGCAAAAAGAGGCGCCAATTGGGGATTTTGAAGTAAAAACAAAATACCCCACTACTCCTTTGAATGGACCAACTGGCTGATTGGAACGAAAGATTTGATTCAACAAAAGCTGATTTATTCGTCATGCAAAAGTGAAAAACCAAAAATTTTCTTGAAAATAGACACTGCTCAAATGTCTACCACGATAAAGCATTTGGCCCTATCCTCGAATTCAGCCCATTTTTTCGGCTTTATCGCTCTGTTGTTTTTTGGATTAGGCGCAGGATAGGCCAGCCAGGACAAACTAAAACAGGTTTCGCGAGCTACAAAAAAGTGAAAAAACATGTTTGAGTCAGTCCTAAAATACGATAGCACACCTGCGCCGGTTTTTATCGGTTCTTATATTGGGTCCAGTTTTTTTCCAGTTTTGCAATTTTTTTTTTGTATCCAAATAATATTTTTTGATCCATGCTTAAACAGAAATTCCAAATTTTAATTCAACCTTAGCGATAAATATACATGAGCCTAAGCCTAAGCCAAAAGAACAGGGGACCAAGGTTGTACTCTAGATAGACCAAGTGTTTTGGTATTAACACGAGAAAGGCCGTTTGATACAAATATAGCGTCTTGCTCAGAATTTAATGCTGATCATTTCTAGACCGATCGGTCTTCCGAAAAAAGGTTTTTAGGCATTTTAGGTTTGATGTGGTTATAACTTGATATGGTTTTTCAACCAAATATTCCTCTTTTGAATACTTTTCACTTGAGTTTACAAGCTTATCAGATAGAGAATTAAACGCGCTTTCTAATGAATACAAATAGCCAATATATTAAAGAGTCAAATAAAGGCATGTTATTGTTCAACGTTATCGTGTTAAACGTAGTCGATTTGCTTGCAAAACTACCCTTCGATTTCAAAACTCACTCTCAAGTTTCGCTCAAGACAACAAATATTTAAAATTGAATTTTTTATCAAATAAAATGTTTGTTGTCTTGAGCGAAACTTGAGTGATTTGAAATCGAAGGGTAGTTTTGCAAGCAAATCGACTACGTTTAACACGATAACGTTGAACAATAACATGCCTTTATTTGACTTTTTAATATATTGGCTATTTGTATTCATTAGAGCGCGTTTAATTCTCTGTCAATTGTAGCTCAAGTGGCTATTCAAAAGAGAATATTTTGAAAAACCATATCAGTTATAACCACATCAAACCTAAACCTAAACTTTTCGAAGACATCGATCTTAAATGATTAGCTTAATGTTCGACAACAAACGCTCTCGTTTAAATATACCGTAAAAACTCTAATAGAAACCCCCTCTCTAATAGTAACCCCTCCCCCTTTTTTTGACTAGGTTTTCAGAGCTAAGGCCATTTTCGATTGACAATTTCAAGATTTTTAGGAGGTTGAAAAATAGTAACCCCGTGGTTTCTATTAGAGTTTTTACGGTATTGTACAAGTTGACAGCAGTGTCGCATAACTGACATAAAAAGAGTATTTAGCAAAATATATATCAATAAATAAGTCAAATTTAAAATAGTATAACACAATGTCCAAGATTTTAATGAAAACTTTTCTACAGTCCAATCTCGATATAAAGCCACCCGAAATCAGTTTTGTTGGTTTTGCCTTTTGACACATCTCCGTGTAATTGTGGGACACCCTGTAGGAATGAACTGGTTTGCAAAGGTCTCACAAAATCGATCTAGGAATTGTCTATTTTTTCAGTTTATTCGTTAGCTTAATCTAAATTTGTATAAGAATTAGTCACACTTTTCCCATACGGATGAGGAAGAAATCAAGTAGCTATTTAAGTTCATTTATTTTTAATTATTTTGGGAGATTATTTACGATTTCTTGATGACTAAAATTTGCAGAGTTTACAGAGCAGTTACGTCGGATGTTAGAAATATTGGATATCGGATATAAACAATTTTCTAGCGAATGCACCCCTGCTGCAGACATTCCAAATTATTCAAATTAAACTTAAAATAATTTTTAAAGATCGTAAAATTTAGAAAGTCTTAGCATTTTTAGTTTCTCCAAAAATGCTTCGAATCAAGCATATCTACAGTCGACTCTCGATTTCACGAACCTCCAAAAAGTTTGTTTTCGCTTAATTGGGCTGTTAAATCGTGAGTCAACTGTGCTACGATTTTTTTGCCAACAAGTGCTCGGCTATGCTTATTTTAAGCTTTTTGTACCAAAAGTTTAAATACTCTTTTTGACAGACACACTGCCTACTAATCCCCATGCAAAAATGTGACTGTTATATCATTTAATAAGGTATTTGGCTTGGAAAAGAAACACAAAGATTATGACAAAAAAAAGTCTCGGAAACTTTGTGCAACTACGTAAATCGGCATAATTAAGCTACTTTTGAACACAAAATTAAGCAAAAAGTATTATATTTGCACACTTTTTCACAAAATAAACCGCATAAAAGGCCAAATCAAACAAAAATAATATTTTTAGGTAACTCGAAAAAAGCCACGACAGCATCTCGTCTCACTAATCGATATCAATACACCATACAAATGCATTCACATTAAGCCACAACTTTGTCTGACTGTCTAAATATGCAGCCTCTTCAAATAGACAAGTAGTGGATAATGCCCAGAACAGCTTTAGACACAGGCCCTTCCCGAAATTAGGACATGGGCACATGTAAGCATAGGATGGGGTATACCTGTGAATATAGTCATGAACATGCCACATGACAACTCTAAGGACGCTGCTTGGGCGTCCTCCTATGAATAAATAATGAAAAAAAGTCGGGGCACAAGGGCCTCGGTAGCTTATTGGTAGAGCAGCAAAATTAGACATAGGACACAACAGTTCATGGCTGGTTTTTTTTCGAAGTTTTTCGTACTTTTGTATTAAAGTACGTAATTTGAGTCAAACTTTTTTATTCTGAGACACCCAACATGCGAAATTTTACTCCGAAATATAAATCACACAACAGAATTTAAAAATAAATCAGTCACTGAGATATGATCATAAGTTAGACTACAGATATTTCAAAAATGACCATTACACTTACGGTCATGTCTCAGTGAACTTTTTTTTCAAAATTCTGCTTAGTGGTTTGGGTTGCCAAGGGAATTTTGCATACTAGAGTGCCTCAGAATAATTTTTTTTGGCTTAAATTGAGTACTTTTATATAAAAGAATAAGCAATTTCGCAAAAAACTGTGCTTTTGCCGGTAAAACCTGGCCTAGGGTTCGACCTCCCCTTCGATTCCCCATTATTTTTCCTCACTGAGGCAAAGCCTTATGCGCAATTCAGCCCAACGTATGTTTCCCAAACTGTTGCAAACACGAAAAAGGCATTAATTCGAAAATTCACAAAAGTAACCAAACACATGGCTTAGGCTTACAGGCCGAGTACAAACAATATTTTTTTGTCACATTTGGCTATTGAGAAAAAGAAAAGGCAGCTTTTTGTAAAAAATGATTATGCCATAGAGGAATGCAAGAAACAGACTTGAAAAAGTGTATAATGCAAATAGCATATCAATTACAATATCACGCGACACTTTCAGCAACACAAATATATATTCCCAATGGCACATGGTCTTGTGACAAGAACAACAATTTACGAGAAAATGGAAAAAAGTTTTGGAATTGAAAGAAAAAGTAAATAATAGTTTGAGCTCAATTAGTTTGCCTCTAACTTTAGAACTACTTTCTGAAAACTCAAAAGTATAGCAAAAGTACGCTGGAGCATTTTTTTATATATTTTCATGATTAGAACGAGAAAAGATATCCTATTAGATTAGTTTGTCTTTTTTGTAAGGTAAACTTTTTTGCTTAGGCTTACCCTGTACAGCAAACAAAAATCGTATTTTTGGCTTGGTTGGTTAGAGATGCGCGCGATCACTAAACCTTAGACATAATTCCGAGCAAGACTCTTGATTAAAAATGCATTTAGAGGCTCTTTTTGCCCAGCTCCAGTGACCAAAACATGGTAAAAAGCCAAATGGTCGAAATTTCAAAATGCCCAAAACTCAATTTTTTATTGACCAGAACACAAGAATAATGTCTTTTTTGAACTTCTGAGGTGATTTTAGGTTGATATAGGGTGTTTGGAAACACTTTAAAAAATTTCATTGGGGGGGTATACTCCGGTAGGGTCGAAAAATCGATAAAAAACAGGATGTCTAAATTGTAACACTACGTGTCCAATGACGCGGAAAAGTGTGACTGCGACTGTGACTGATGCTTCAAATCGATTTGAATTTAGGTCGCAGTCACAGTCGCAGTCGCGTCATAGGACACACACTGTGACTGCGACTTTTGCTGTGTCATTGGACACGTAGTGTAATTCTGCAAAAAGTTATGGCTGTTTAAAATTTATCAAAAATTCTTTGAATGCTTTACAGAAAAAATATTGACTAAAAAATTATTCAATGTTTTCGATGGTTTAAAGAGCACTGGGCACAAAAGCCAACCACTTCTTTCACAAACTTCAACAAGTCGAAAAGTCCAAACAAAAAGCAGCGTCTAAGCTTTTTTCTACTAGCTTTTTAAAGAAAAATATAAAGAAAGAGGTCTGGACAACCTTGTGATGGCGAAAATAAGCAAAAGAGCTGATCAAATATGCACTTTGTACGTGGAAAAAAATTGCTAAACTTCCTTGTGGTTTTCTCAGAAAAGGTTGCACAGCAAAAAAATTAATTAAGTTTTTATGACGCATTTTTAATTTCTCCAGCATCAGTAAAACTTTGAAATTGTTGAATAAATAGCCAGGACCCAGATGATAAAACTTATGAAATTGCCAAAAAAATCCATCAAAATTTTTTTGACGTAGACTCTAAAATTTGAAAAATGTATAAAAATTTTTGGTAAAAGCGCAAAGGCCCACCCGGAATTCGAAGTTGGGATTTTTTCACAAAATTTTTGTTTTAACCATACAAAAAAAGTTGTCCACAGTGATTAAAAAAAAATTATAAGCCCAAAATTTTGAGTCAAAATATTATGTTAAAAATGCAAAAATAAAGTCGTCCTAACAGCAAACAAGCAGCAGCAGTGCAGCCCAATGCTAACTATATTTTCTATCTATTGCTCTCCCTCTGCATTTGAATCGAACAAAAAAATCAGCGAGGCGTCTGCTGCCCCTCTCCCCCCATCCACCAATATAGCATAGTGAGAGAGAAAAAGCACTTTCTCTTTACATCTCACAGCGGCAGGCAGCTCTCTCTGCATTCAATCGATACACGCAAGCAGCCAGCTGCTTTTAGAGAGGGAACAGTGCTCCTGGTCTAGACACTCTATAGACACTCTTTGGCTGTCTGCTATAAAGGCTGCGGCTGCTGCGTACATTCTAATGGCGTATATTCATTTACCATTCAATTGCCAGCTGGGGAAGGGAACAAAGAAAAAGCTAAAAGAAAGACAAGTTTCTCCTTGGCAACAAAAACAAACTTAGAAAAATTGGACAAATAAGATTAGACTCTGGGAATGTAAAGCAATAAAAATATTCGGCTATTGGAGTCAATAAGACTAAAGTCATCTAGAACTTTGTAATACCCAAACAATTGCTCTATGAGGTGAGAATTTCTCCAGAGGTGAGAATTTCTCCAGAGGTATGGTTAAACGGAACTGGTGCGCAAAGTGCGCCCCTTTGAAAGGTTAAATTCTTGTCAATATTTTCAAAAGCATTAGCGGTTTAATCAAAAGAATTATGTCTACATTGAGAAAAACTGAGAAGAAAAAAATGTTGGGGCGCACTTTGCGCACAAGGTCCATTAAACTATTAACGCGAGAGACACGAACTGTGGGATCAGCTCGCTTAGATGCAAAATTTAACAGTGAATCTATCTATAGCGGTGGGTCTTTTAAAAGGGCAACATATTCAAATATTGGAAATCAAAGATTTGTTGTGTTGGGCAGAATTTAAATCCCACAGTGACTTCGGAACTTTTAGAGCATATTAATGAACAAATCGACCATGCTAAACACAAATCCGGTGTTAGAATTGATGGTTTGCCAAGCTGAAAAAGATTTATAAAAAATTCGTGTACATCCGTCGTCGCAGGTAAGTCTCTGTACATGTCTCTAACCCACCAAGCCATCCCCCCCCCCTGCAACCCTTTCGGTGGCGCAGAGGGACTACTTGCTGGCTTGGGATTGAGATGCAAACACACACATACCAAATTTGATGCAAAGCCAGTGAAAAACAAACGGCTCAAAGAAATTACTCGTACCCGCCTTTATTTGCGATGGGCCCTTTTACTGCCGTTTTGGGTATGCTCTTTTAAGTTTAAAAAATTACCGATATTTAAAGGGTTTAAAATAGGGTTGTGAAGTGAGAATATTCTCGAGAATAAACCACCAAAAGTATCCGCTCTGGCTTTTTCACAACTCTACAGGGTGTCAGAAAATAACGTATACGATTGATTTTATGCGATTTTTTTGTTGCTGTTTTGTTATTTTACGGTTTTTTAGCAGTAAAAATGAAAGAATTACGAGCTGCGATACTTAGAATGCATTCTTTTGGATATTCTATGGGAAAAATCGCCACAGACTTGAGAATTCCCAAAGCCACAGTCCAAAAAGGCAATTGAGCGTGGAACGGTAGAGGACCGACCGGGACGAGGCCGAAAGAAGACTGCAAGAAGTAAGAAGAATATTCAGCGTGCCAAAGCAATGATCAAGCGAAATCCGACGACCAAGAAAAACTCTGTGCGAAAGTTGGCCAATAAACTTGGAGTGAACCGTGACGCCGCACACAAGATTTTAAGAGAAGATTTGAGCGTTGAAACATTAGAAAAGATAGTGGATAATTTTCCAAAGCGGCTGAAGGCCTGTGTCAATGCCAATGGTGGTCATTTCGAATAATTCTGTTGTTTGATTGTTATTTGCTGTGTTCTGAAATCATTTTGATAAATATGATCAATCGTATACGTTATTTTCTGACACCCTGCAGTTTAAAAAGAACACACAATTTTTTTTCATAAATTATTGACGGTATTTGTGGTTTCTTAATTTTGGTTCACCACTTTCTTTAACTGTGCTACCGACTCTCACTTTCTAATGTGTTTAGAAAGTACGAGTATATCACCAATATCAAATCTGTTTATCTCAACTTTTTTCTACAAATAATCCCACAATCTCACTAAACTATTTTGAGGCTGTCGATTCTCGGAAGCCGTGGTGGTGAACTGGAGAATAAAGTTTTGCAGCAGGTCTACCAAAGCTGCAATGGCGCTTTCATTGCCAACAAATTGGTTGAGAGTGGCATTGATCTGGTGGGTGTTTGTGTAGCGCAGGAGAGTATAGGCACACAGATTGTTGAGCCTGTCTCCCAGAGACTGGATGGACAGCACAGGCACAAGGAAGTGTTTGAGCGAGTCCCCATCCAAGCACTTCTCTGCCAGTCCACTTGCTTGCAACAGTTCTTCCAGGAGTTGGCTGCATAAGTACTTGTCTGCTAACTAAATTATACAATTAGAATATTAGTTTGGCTTTTAAGCTACGAAAATTTAGCTGAAACGCTATTAATTTTTTTTCGATAATGGCCTGATATTTTTTGGTGTTTTCACCATGTTTTTAATTTTTTTGCATTTTGCAAAAAAAATTCTTTGGAGGACCAATGAAGTTTTTAGGCTCTAAAAAATTTTTTTGGTCCCTTGCAGCGTTTTCAAAAATGACACTATCACACTTGGATCACACTAACTTCACCTACCCTTTTCTCATAAATTTTGTTTTCGTATTTTGGATATTTTTGTACCGTTTGCTACCAAAAGTGTGATTTTGGTGTGGAATTGTAAAAATTTAAACAACGGTAGAGTGTTTGACCACTCAATCGACAGAGAAAAATCTCAGCTACAAAACGGTGTGAAAATATTTTTTTGAAAACACGAAATTTTCGTGAAATTTTTGAAAACACTGGTCTCTTGATTCCCATCGCAAATTTTTGGCAAAAATGCTTGAAGGGGCATGTTGACCTGGTTCACAATTTGTCCCCGCCAATTCAAATTTTTCCCTAATCATTGAACTTCTGTACGCGTTTTTCAACTCGGTTTCTAACAAAACAAGGTCTAGAATTTAATTTTAGGTATGGTTTTGTTAGAAACCAAGTTGAAGTTAAACCAAGTTCAATGATTCGGAAAAAATTTTTGAATTGGCGGGGACAACTTTTGTAACAGGTGAGCATGCCTTTTTAAAACCTGTTAAAAACATGACTATTATTGTAACTTTTTGAAAGTGCTTGCTTCCCCTGTGGTTTTGGCTCAATTTGCTGTAAAAAGTAAATTTGATTCAAAAAAAGTATTGTTCTAATAAAAGTAACACTTAACTTACATATAACATAGCACAAACTGTTGAGCCACTGATTTGCTGGACACAAGCACTATCTCTACAGCCCAGCAAATAGTGCAGGAACTTGTGGTAGTCAGTCTCCGAACAGTGGGCTGCCTCCTGCTCGTCCAATGTGAACTTTTGCCTGTTGTGTGTTTTCTCGGCGAAATCATTGTGGAACATGCCCTGCAAAGTATGTCGTTTTATTGCAATCTCTATTGTCCATGCAGCATATGTATACCCTAAAGTAGGCACTGGCCTCGCACAGCTCTTCTTTTGGCACAACGCATTGAGAATAGGTGGTGTGAAACAGGAGATTGTTGGGGTCCTCAGCTTGCAGACCAGCCAACTTGCAGGAGTTGCTCTGAGTGGGCACATGGGTAAGAAAGTTGCCGAGTTGCTGGAAGTTGGGCAACAGACTAGCTAACAAACGGTGAGTCAACAGGGAGGACAAGCTCATCAAGATGTGGCTGCACACACTTGTCTGCAAATATGAAACTTAGTATTTATTAGGGTTATTTGATGGTTTGCCCACCTGTTGTGGAGTTAATGATTCTTTTCCCTGCTGCAGCAGGGTGTGGGCAAGTGTAGAAAGCAGTGTTTCCACCGGCATGAACTGCTGAAAGAGTCGGTTCTGGCACTCTGGCTGTCTAATGACTACTAGACAGGTCATCATAGCATTTATTCTAATCTTGGACTCCTCAGATCTCAAGTGTTGTTGCAGCAAATACCTGCGGTTTAAAAAATATATGAAGAATTGAAATAAGGGTTTAGGGTACAAAAAACACAAGCCGTTTATCGTAAAACACTTTTTCTAGTAAAAAGCTTTTTGGATCCCAATACAGTCTAAAAATTTAATCTAAACCTTAGAGAAATTTCCTAAAAACACCAAAAAAATTTTAAAGTTTGAAACTTTTCATGAAATAAGTCCTGGCATGGCTGCTTTCTGGGAGTGTTTTTTATGGATTATACAAAGGGTAGGTGGAGTCAAAGTGAACCAAGTGTGATAGTGAAATTTTTGAAAACACTGGTCTCTTGATTCCCATCGCAAATTTTTGGCAAAAATGCTCAAAGGGGCATGTTCACCTGGTTCACAATTTGTCCCCGCCAATTCAAATTTTTCCCTAATCGGGTTTTTCAACTTGGTTTCTAACAAAAAAAGGCCTAGAATTTAATTTTAGGTATGGTTTTGTTAGAAACCAAGTTGAAGTTAAACCAAGTTCAATGATTCGGAAAAAATTTTTGAATTGGTGGGGACAAATTTTGTAACAGGTGAGCATGCCTTTTTAAAAACTGTTAAAAACATGACTATTATTGTAACTTTTTGAAAGTGCTTGCTTCCCCTGTGCTTTTGGCTCAATTTGCTGTAAAAAGTAAATTTGTACCAAAAAAAGTATTTTTCTATTATACATTAACACAATATGGATGCTTACCAGCCTAGGTTAGAATCCGCATGACCCACAAACTCTTGCAAAATTTCTTGTCCAAATTTTAGACGAGTTTGGCATCGAGAGCAAGGCTTGCTGAATCTATAAACAAACTAATGCTTGAAAAGTATTAAGCTTTTGCGTGTGTACCTGGCAAGTATGCAGTCTCTGCGAACTAATTTGAGAATGACTATTTGGTGAAAGTTCATCTCAAGGAGTGTGTGCAAACTGCTCTTGCTTCTGGCCAGTCGTTTGATGGACCTGGCTAATTGGGCATCCAAGTTGGGCGCGTCACTGATCACATCTATTAGAGTGCACAACAACTAAATATTTCAAATTTAGCAATAAGAAAATAGGCTAATAAACAAATTTTTAAAAATTTAGAGTAACTGACATCTTGTTTGACCAAAGAAGTATAATTTTCTTCTTGGTGAGTCAGTTTAGTGATGATTTCCAGACAGTCTTTGGCCACCTAAAACCGCATTATTTTTATTTGCTTTCATATATAATGCTATTCGGAAGTGTTTTTTAAAATTTGTAGTTTTATAAGCCTGTCATGTGTTCTTTTTGAAATTCATACCCTTGGGGTTGAAGTGGTTTTTGAGATCGGATAAAAATAGCCCTTGAAGCAAATACCGCCCAATAACTGCCAAAAAATTCACGAATGACCGACTTTTGGTCATTTACTATCATTTGACTGGTCAAATGACTGGATGAAAGCCAATTCTACAACCCATGTAAGGATTTAATTTTAAGAAAACTTCCAAGACAACCTATGATAAGCAAGTATTTACGATTTTCTGTTGATGCGGGCTAAACTCTTTTGGTGGAGTGTGCAATGGGGAATCAATTTTAGTAGGTGCTTCGCTGACTGGTTTAGTTGCCTTTTCCTGGCTATCATATTTGTGGTCTTCGCCCTCGCCACCATCATCCGAGTAAGCGGCTGTATCTTCTTCATTGTCCTGTTTTGGCTGTATGGCGTCTGTGGGGCTAAATGCACTCGAAAACTCATCCAGAAACCCGAAGTCGTCCAGGAAAGAGCCAGAGGAAGATGCTCTGAATATAAAATTTTTTATTTTTATTTTTATTTCTTTATTTTTATTTCCAACCGAGAGTCCTCGGACATTCCGGGGGAAGAAGCAGCAGGATAGTGTGCCAGAGCATTAGGCGACATGGATGGACTCCAGAGGTTGTGGTAGTGCTGATTGGGAGACACCCCACCCCCGTGCCACTTGACCAAGAAGTCTTTGTGCAACTTTTCCTGATTTTCTTGTTCTCCTTCCTGCAAAAAAGAAGCAATAAGTGATAGTTTTCCCGAAAATTTACTTCATTCAACCCCCTAAATCCATATATTTTACAAATCTTTCAGTGGGTTTTTACAACTTGTTGCAGAGATGATTGCCGTATTTCCTATATTTAAACTCTTCCCGAAGAGGTACAAAATGTACCCAATACAGTCAAACCTCGATAACCTGGCACTTGGTTAACCCGGCACCTTGGATTCAATTTGGTTGGCCAAAAAAGAAATAAAGTAAAACTAATCCCTCAAAAAACCCGACACCTCGACAACGCGGCACTTTAAGGAGGTGCCGGGTTATCAAGGTTTGATTTCTAAATATTGTTCTCGAGCCATATTCTGCACAAAGTACTGCGATTTAAAAAAATTATACAGAATTAAAAGTGGAATCAGGGACATGGATATGAGAATTTCAGAATTTAATCGAAAAATTCCCTAAACAATGAAATTCCAAAGAAAATACTTTAATTTTTTTATATGGAGTGCCTTTTTCAGTGGCCACGCAATTTTTTGAGCATTTTTGAAAGAATTCAACAATTCTGATATTGATCAGTGTTTCCAAAATGAAAAACGAAATGAAAATTTTCATACTGCTAATCATTTCCATTAAAAAACTTTCATTTTCATTTCATCAAGTTGATTTCTATCTCCTCCTTTGAGTTGTTCCCAACTTATTTTTACTATCTATTGCCAAAAAATTCATCTGTATCGTTTGTTTCAGGTGTACAGCATTGGTTCAGGTGTCATGCAAGCCTCAATGTGAGGGATTTTTCGCGTCGTCATATAAAAAAGGTTGGTAGCAGGTTTTCTGTTGTGTCTTACATCTCATATCAGCCATTTCAAGCCAAAATCAAAGCAGCAACAAAGAGAGTCGACAAGCTGTGTGGTGCAGAAGAAAGCGACACTGGATTGGCTCCTTCAGCGTTCTGGGATTTGGCTGCCGACAGGAGAACTCTTACCTTCGCAACTCTTCTCTAGGTTGGTCCACAGGATTAGAATTGAGAAGCAAAAAAGGGAAATTTAAATTAGAAATTGATAAAATAAAAATGTACATTCAGCAAAATGAAAATGAAAATTTTCATTTTCGTCGTGTTTTTCATTTTGGAAACACTGATATTGATGTTACTAAACCAAATTTTAATTATGCACATGTTTTGTATGCATTGCAACGCCGGGTTGTCAGCAAAATATGGCTCACAGGCAAATTCTGTCTATTTTAGGCAGGCCGTTTATTAGAAAATATAGGAAAAAATCCAAAACCTTAAAAAAGCGGCCGATTTTATGATTACGCGACATTTGCGCACAAGACATTTGCGCATGACACTTGCGCACCAAAAATGTATTTTCTAATAAAAACACTCCTTGTCCACCCTCAAGAGTTCTGAATCATCATTAGGCTTGTTGAGTACTCGAAATTTTCGGAATTACTCGACTCGATATGATACTCGAAACTCGAAATCATTCGATTTCGGGTAAATTTTTGTCGAAAGTTTGGATAAAAATACAATCATTTGAAGTTAATAAGACATGGGAAAGCCATAAAAAAAAAAATCAATAGTCCTGGTTTAGGACTATTGATGATGATTTGTCATAGTCCCATCATGTCACAGAATAGTCCTAAACCATCTTCAATTGTCTTGAACCATCCTCTATTTTCTAAGCCTAAGAAAAGTAGCCATATTGGTGGCTATCCGACATTTGAGCGTCGAAATTTGAGTGCCAGATTTGAGCGCCGACATTTGGGCGCCAAAAATAAATTTTCATATCTCGACTTCTTTTAACTACTAGGCCACCAGTCATTTTCACTACTCGTGGATAAACCATCAGGCTAGTCTATTATCTGCCTAAAAGTTAGGTTAGCCATAGGGTTCATAGGTGGTTAACCTGGATAAAAAGGTAAGTCCCAAATTTATATGTTTAAGCATATTTATTGACTCTAAATTTCGAATTCGTTCTCTATTCTGACCATGTAAATTTTTTAAGTAGCTTTTTTCATTTACGATTTCACGGGCGGCGGTAAATTCCTCCGCGGTAAATTCCCCCGCGGTAAATTCCCCGCGCTTTAAAAATTATTACGATTGTTACACCATATTAATTGTGTTTATTTTCTGATAATTTTAGGAAACGGCGAAAATCAGAAAACAAGAAATTGGAACTGCGTTTGTCTGTCCGTTTCCGTTGTGTCGTAATAAAAAGCGGTTGGTTTTTCTAGGCTTTATTATTTTATCGCTTTATCTGCAGTTCTTTCATGTTCTACAGGTCAGCAGTGTTTATGTCACTTTTATTTGTTAGTTGATAACCCATATTTTACAGAATGCTTCGCCTCTGAAGATAGCTCGAAAAATCCACGTTTGGCTGAGAATAATTCTGCCGACTCCAAGAAGCCTGAGTGCATGTACCTAAGCGGAAGGAAAGCATTTAGGATAGCAATCTCTCTTATATGTAACGTTTGTGTCTGTTGATAGTAAATAAAGCTATGCTGAAGTCGTAGGTAATTGTGCACACAGCCCTAAGTGAACTTGGAGATTACCGAGGGATAGGGCCTAAAAATTCGGAAATTGACCGGGCAGGATATTACCTACGCAAATTTTTTTAGGTGGTCAAGTTTTTTTTTGACACACACTGTAGACTATAGCTTATCGAACCTGGTGTTCACATATCTTTTAGGTGGTTTACTTATAAGAAATCTGGGTAACACTACCTGAACGGGGTCACTAAGAATGGATCATTGAAGATGGTTCAGGACCCTGAAACCTAAAACTACGGAAAGGTTTTTTACACCATAACAAACTTTGTGTTTTTTCTGAATAAACTGCAAAACAATCGCTGTTTGTGATATTTATCTTGATATACAGGGTGTCCCATATTCGCCGCGGGATTTGTTTTGACTATAACTTTTCAAATTTTCCACATATCGATGAGACCTGTTTTTTTATTCGAAAAAGGAAGCTCTGCCATTTGTTTCTTACTTTTTCTGTCTGATTTTTAATTTTTTGGTGAGCTGTCGAACTTTTGCTTTTTTATTCGTTATTTTCAATGATTTTTTAGCAATGGAATATTCGTGCGAGCACAAAGCGTGAACAGTGATCTGGTTTGTTCCCCACTATCACCTGATTGTTGTATCGTTTGGCTGATTTGCATGTCTTCCGAACTTTTTTCGATATTTGTGCTTTACTTTGATCGCAGAGCCGTGCATTCCAAACCATACCACTATCCACGCTTTCTGCTCGCACGGATATTCCATTGCTGAAAATCACTGAGAATAGCAAATAAAAAAGCAAAAGTTTGACAGCTCACCAAAAAAATTAAAAATAAGACAGAAAGTTATCACTCATCACACTAGTGAAGTAAGAAACAAAAATTTTGTTAAAAAATCGCAGATCTTTATTTTTCGAATAAAAAAACAGGTTTCATCAAAATGTGTAAAATTTGAAAAGTTATAGTCAAAACAAATCCCGGGAAAAAAATTGGGACACCCTGTATTTATTTTTCGTGCTTTTTATGTCTGTGTATTCAGATTTTAATTTTTTTACGCAAGAAAGTGAATTTTAAAAGCATTTAAAAATAGATGCAAATCGACGAGTTTAAAGCACAGCCGATTCTAACTGTTTGCTAAAGCAAAGCTTGATACTTTAAATGCAGGGAGGTAGCACAAAAATAGACTGATAGGATACGCAAAACGGTTTTGATTTGTACGTTCTCATCAATGAGATAAACACACTTTCAAAAAATGAACGAGTTACTATTTTAGCTGTAAATCATAGCTGACAAGGCTTTTTCGCTGTATACAGCAATGAATAAGCTTTAAAATGAGGTATAATTTGCCTCGAAGCAAAACGTGCATTATTAAAAAATAAAAAAATTATATGGGTCGAAAAGACCCACTTAGTAGTTTGAGGGTTAAGAGTGGTTCAGAAGGGTCGTCCAACTGTTTTATCAGAAAATAAATTTTTGGCGCGTAAGTGTCGGTGCGCAAATGTCGCATAACCCGATTTTATATTTAACCCTGAAAATAATAACAGAGCGAGTACAGCATTTGCAATCCGCCCACCTGTGAAACAGCTTTGTGTTGTTCCTCTCCCTGATTTTCTGGTCCTTGTTTCTCTTCTTGTTCATATATTTCCTGGTCAGCTTCTATCGTTTTCCCCATTCTGGAGTCTTGAACAGTGCACTTGACTGTGTTGCCAGCCAAAAATAGGCGAATGTGGCTGAGCACCACCTGGATGAAACTGTCTCTTTGACATAAATAGACCATGGTTTGGGTGTCGTAGATGAAGTGTTTAAGGCTGGCTATTATCTTCGCTTGGCTCTGCAACATATCGGTCCCCTGTTGGTCGCTATCCAGCACGTCGAGGATTCGGGCTAAAGCACCACTCTCACGCAATATAACCCGGCTCCATGCATCCTGAAATCGGAAAGAAACCAGGTCATTGAACTAGCTGTAGAATTATAGGAAGTGGTTTTACCTGAGCAAATGAGCACAGGAACTCACAGCAAGTGTTGGACAAACTGGCTCTGGCCAGCACACTCTGAATGGCTGCCTTTCCAAATGATTCCCTGATTTCGAAGGAGTGGTGGGTCAGTTTTAGCACAAATTTCTTCCATTGACCCGACAAATCATCTTGGAGCAGCTGGTTGAACAGCAGCGAAACGCAATTGCTACTAAAATTGTAGATTGACTGTGGATATGAATGGCTATGGTTGTGGGTTGTTGCATTACCTAGCAAGTTGTCTGCCTACATCTCTGGGACAAAAGCGCATAAGATTCAGAAGGATGTGGAGAATGTCTTCTCTTTCTTTAGTCACTTCTGGGGACGAGCTTAGTTTGGTGCCAATGTAGTAGCAGCTGTTGGAGAGTATCAGTGCCTAAAGTGAGGTGTTGATGCCCTGGTTTATATTTTTATATATCTTTAATATTTTTCATATTTTCATTTGTTTAAAGCTTGCTTATATTTTTGTTTTTTAATATAGTTGCATCAGCAAGCACTGTGTTTTCCTTAGTAAAAAGTTCTTACTTATCAGTTATTAACCGACCTGATATAATTAGAAAAAATCGAAGAAAAACGGGTAAAAACAGTCTTTTAATTTTTGGAAATGTATAGTATATATATACAAGGGACCACAGGCGCCTATCGGCGCCTCTATAGTATTTCGAAATTTCGATAGTGCATTCATCGTGAAAAACTACGCGTCTATCTACGTCTACGTTCTTTTCGAGACATCGCAAAATGGCCATCGTTGGAAGCAGAAAACCATCCTCCAGGCCTACCCCAAAATCCTCCAACTCCAATTTTGAGGGACCACAAAAGTTTTTCTTTTTCGAAGACATTTTCCTGGGTCTCGGCATAAAAAGACGCTGAATTGTCTGAAGTTTGGGGTTCCGTCGAGACATTGCCGAAAATAATCGGAAAAATAAGCAAAAATGGCCTGAATGTGGTCAAAATGTCCATTAAAAAGTAGGACGGACACATGCCAAATACTATATAGAGATATATATATATATACTGTATAGGTTCACCCTCCTTTCCGCAAACTCCTTTCCGCAAAACTCTTTTCCGCAAAAAAATTTTAAATAAGATTTTTGGTCAATATTTTATCTAAATTATTTCAATTTTAAATTGTTTATATTTACGTTCCTTTCTGAAATTGGTATTAGTCTTCTTCGAAGATATCCCTCTTGGGCTATTGATTTATACATATAAGTAGTATACTTTATTGGGGACCAAGGCAACTTTTTTTTAATTTTTAAATTCAAAAGTTGCCTTGGTCCCCAAGCTAATTTGACTGAAGGGGTATACTGCACTTGAGTGAAGGGGGTATACTAGAATTTAGCCAATTGACCCTCCTATAATGATAGACACCCCTCGACTTTAAACAGTTATATCTCAGCTGAGAATGAACATTTGGCAAACCTTACATTGCATTTTCTTAACTACCACGGACTCTAGCGATTCTGCTTTTTAAATTTCGGGTTCGCACCTGAAAATCTCGAGATCGAACCAAAATTTTCCAGATTTCGAGAGTGTTGAAAAAATAATAGACCTGGATCTATTAATAGATGTTACACGGTAAAATGCTTGAATTAGCGCAAAAATCGGGTTTTTTAAATCAAGTTCAGAAACCAAAAATCATAAAAAATATATTTACACCAAATGGACGACCACTTGGTTAGGTTGGCACATGGATCAGCCAGCAGAACCACTGTATATTGCTTTTCTAATTTTGTCTTTTGATTTGCTCTTTTTCGCATAAATTTATTTTTTAATCATTTTTCAAAATATTTATATTTATTAAAGTTTGGTTTTTTGTGTCTTAATTTTAGATGCAATTGATTTATTAAATGTTATCGCCATGATCATTATATTGTTTTGCGTTCTAACCAACTGTATACATTACACACACACAGCCAACCCATCCTCCTCTGCCAGCCACAACGCGCACGTATTCCACTAACACTGCTAGAGCTAGAGAAATAGGAAGTCGGCTGGCAGGCGCACACCCTAACTAACAGCAGGCTGTCAATCCAGCCCCCTCCCCCCTCACGTGTCTCCCTTCCCCCCTCTCTGACTGCAGCTTGTTGTTGTTGTTTATTAGCAGCAGCAGCAGTAGTAGTTATTTTTTCAATTGTTCAGTTAGTGTTCAAAAATCTATTTTTCAGTATAAATTTGATTTTGGATTGCAAAATTTGCTGGTTTATTATACCAAAGTTGCAGTTTTTAATTGGTCTTATATTTCGGGTTGTCGCTAAATAGGGGAACTAATGGAGAGGGCAAGTGAATTTGGCCCGGAATCATTTTACATAAATATCGGTTACAAAATTCTACAAAAATACCCAAAATAAAAGATTTTTAGGTCTGAAGTTGGAATAAGAGGGATTGTAATTCCCTTGCCCTCCTGGTTGACCTATGCCTGATTCAGGAAGCATGCAAAATATGGTTAAATATTAAAGGTAGTGTGCTGTAGCTTAAGTGCTGGGTTGTGTACAGAGGAAATTCTCTGATTTCGCAATACTTTTTCTCCCTTCCCTTATAAGGCTAATATTGACATGTTTGCACCAGTCTATATATTGATTAGCGTGTGTGTGATCATATTGAATATTTGCTGGTTTAGATTGTTAATTGTCAGTAAAAATGTCCTCAAGTGAGTCCACTGAACTGAAAGGAGGTCATGCTCCAGCTGAGAAAATTGCTGGAGGGGTTCGCATTGCCAGGTCAGTCTTAGGGTATACTATCTAGCTAACTGTATGTGTGTGGTTTGCAGGAAGGAAAAACCACACAACACTTTCGAATCCGCTGAGGCTACTCCAGAGCCTAAAGCAGAGGGAGAGGATGTCAGTGAGGAGTTGAGTGAGACAACGGGTACTAGCAATGTGCTTGCCCATAGTGACTTGGCCGCTCAGGTAAAAGGATTTTTTTTCGAAAAAACTTTAAGATTTAAGATATTATAAAAAAGATTTATGAACGCAGTGCAATGTGCGCTGCGTTAGCTCAGTTGGCAGAGCGTTAGGCTTTTACCCCGTTACCTAATGGCCGTGGGTTCGAGCCCCACACGCAGCTATACCCTTTTTACATTTAAACAAGTCATTTTTTTTTGTAAAGTCAAAGAGAAAGTCATTTTTTGACCAGGGTACAGCCCTGAATCTCTTCTTTCCAGTAAGTCATCAACTGACGTGATGTGGTTAAATTTTAGGATAAATAGAAAGAATTAATTTTTGAGTTATTATTATTATTTTACTCAAAAAATTTGTATCAGGTTTTTTTAAACTACGTCGAGGCAGATAGCGATTCAGCAAAAAGAGGGGAGATCCAGTGCTACGCAATGCAAAAAAATTACGTAAATAATTAATTTGAGTGAATTAATCTTCTTTAAAATCCTTTTTATATTTGGTGAAACATTCAAAATATTCTTAATCGAAATTAATAAAAAGTGGTCCAGCTTTTAGTTTTTTTTTAATTCTCAGACTAAACTGGACTACCCAGAGGCTGCAGTAAAGCATGCTCACGAAAAACCTGGCACTCAGCCCACTGTTCAATATCAACAAATCAACGAGGTTCGTGGTCGAACTAATACACAAGATAATCTATAATTTTGCAGGCAAGCAACAAGCACCGCTTGAACCACCAACAGTTCCAGCCAAGAAAACACTAAGCTATCTAATGGCACTACTAAGTGACACCGGAATATCCACCTATCTACCCACAACAGTTTTATAGATGCTTTGTCTTTACTGGTTTCTAACTGCACAACATCCCGGTCTTTTCTGAAAAAAAATTAAAATGCAAAAGAATTCTTTTTTATCAAAAGAGTCGAAAATTCTATGATCATAAATTTGATTATTAAAAGTTTATTGTGATGTGGTTTTACGACTTTCCTTGTCTTTAACTGAATATTTTTTCTGTAAGCTAAAAGTGCACTCACGCAGGGCAAGTAAAAATCATGCGGGAAGACCCAATGACTTTGTGCGCGTGAATGTAGTGTAAGGCAACAAATGTTTTCTTTCTTTTCTATTTTGGATAAACTATCAAATTACCAATCGAAATCACTTCCTGTATGTGTATTTCTCTCAATTTTTAAAGTTGTTAATAAAGGCGAATATAAAATGGACTTATTAATCTCACAATTTATACAGCGTGTCCCGAAAACACAAACATTTTTTGAAAGTTGTGGCAAATAAAAACTTAAGGTTTTTATCTTTGCGTTTTGAAAAATTAAGGCGGTACCAGCAGTTTTTACTTCTAGAAAGCTTTTCATCTTAGTCGATGTTTTAAAGTTTTCTGCGTTATTTTAAAAAGGAGTATAAGGTCATCTTTATTAGATTTCATGCAAAACTAGAGTAAAACGGAGCGGTTCCAAAAAAATTGCTGGACCGCCTTTTTCGCAAAGCCTCACGGGCATGCCCCTTTCTGAAGCTAAGAAAATCCAAAAATTTTAATTTTGAATTGCCGACGGCTAGGGGAAACTTGACAAAAACGAAAGTTCTCAAGAAATAGCCTTGGTACCCTATGGGATCTATGTCGAAATAGCGGATATTTTTAAATCACCAAATCGATATTAATGATGTTTTTTGCTATTTTTGGTATACTGTGTGCTGCATTATCACTAACATGTAATATAAATTTTGAGTGATTAAAAAAAATCCGCTATTTTGTAATTTTTAGACAACAGGTGGGACCAAGGCAATTTCTTGAGAACTTTCCTTTTGGAAAAACATACGTTTGAGAACTTTCGTTTTTGACAAGTTTCCCCTAGCCAAACTTTTTTGCTAACCAATATTTTTATACGGTTGGAAATTACATCGACGATTTTTTCGAAAAAAAATCAGCTAAAGTATGTTTTATATAGGTCGAAATACTTTTAGACCCTAAAAATTATCCTTTCCTGAAACTCTTTTCTTGCATAAAATTTCTCTTTTCCTTCACAAAATGCCTCTTTTTGTACCTAATCATTTATATCATCAGCTTTTCCTGCCCGTATGTTTTTTTTGTCAGAAATTTCATTTGCGCTTCTTTCAATGATTGAAAACTCTTGCAGATCATACCAACTCAACATCACTTTTTATTTCATCTCATTTTTTGACGATTACGAGTTCCTACGAGTTCTTTCATCTGCTTGCTTAAGCCTTCGTCTCTTACCGGTCGATGGTTGTTATGCGCTAGAGCTGTCTCAATGAGGGCCACCGACAGATACTATAGCACTGGACTGCGTCACATTTTTCGGAATTTATTCAGAAAAAACCGAAAGCACCATTCGACGCGGAATGGTCAATTTACTTAACACGGGAATTCCCAACTGTTACAACGGTTGACACGAGGGTTTTAGGACATGCTCATGTAGTAGTAGTGTTACTCAGGTAAAATAAGCGTTTATAGGACCTTTGAGTCGGGGTTTGGGCGTGTGGAGATGCCACGAATGCGGCTGGCGCTTTTCCAGTGCTGATCACTAAAGCAAAATATCATCGAAAAATGATTTCGTACATAGAGCAGGCCATTTGGACATAAAAAGAAGCATTTTATGCAGGAAAAGAGTAATTTTATGCAGGAAATGAGAATTTTTAGGGTCGAAAGAAATAACAATATTTTATAAATGCACAACCTTAGCTCACCTTGGAGTTGCATCCCCTCTTGGACAAGTAGCGCACAATCCTAAGTGCCTTGTCAGCCAAGGCTGGCTCTTGGTGAATTATCGTAGAGGCTATCCGGTCTAGCAGATTAGCATTGGAGGTTAGGTTGAATGATTGTTTCCAGGTGCATAGATTGCCCAGAAGACGAAGCAGGCTGGCTTTGGTGGTATTCTCCGTCTGCTCTCCGCTCTCTAACAGTCTAAGGAACAGCTGGGTCAGACCACTGGCGTTGCTGGAGTTTAGCTATACTCGATCAAGATAAGAGATTCAATCAAACCAAAAATATGTTACCTCTACACAAGCAGCCAAAGAAAAGTGGCATAGGTTAGCGAGCAGACTAATCACTTCTCGCAACACTCTTTCTCGAAACAAAGCATTGCGTCTAAAATAATTGATTGTTTGCTTATAATTTGTAGACTGGGAAGTCTGTGTGAATGAATCACCGTATCTCATCTAATATAAGCCCATCATCTATTACTAGCCCATGCACTAACATAGAATTTATTGAAGTGTTCCCCTAGTACCTAAATGTACCCCCCTAAATCCGTTGAGATCAGATCAAAAAGATTAAAGGACGCTTAGATATCTTATGAAGTTGCCCGTTTATTAGAAGACATACGGTGAATTGTAGGAGGGTGCAGGATGATTTCCGATTTTTATGGCGGTTTTTTCAGCAAAAATTGGTGTTCGAAAAATGCTGATTTTTTGAAAAAAACGTACTTTTTTTACAAAATTATTAACAGACTGTAACGTTTTTGTGCTTGTTAGAAAGAGCAACTCGTTCTGCGTCGAATAATCATTCAAACTACTATAAGTCATTGAATTTTCATTGAGGATAAAATGTTTTAAGAAAAAAATACTGCTTTTTTTTTTGAGTACCGAACTGCGAGAGTCCATAGCTCGGTGAATTACCGTCAAAACGTAGTCAAATTTGGTGCTACCGTATTGAGCACAGCGTAGGCTTTCTTTTAGCCCAAACACTCAATTTCCCATTTTTTGAAAGGTGCGACCAAACTACAAAATTACAGAACTTCTCTTTTAAATCTTCTAGTTACCGTTTTTCTCTAATAGCTCACCCGGGTGAGTTATTTTTCAACCCCTCAAAAATCGGAAAATTTTGAGGTTGATCTCGAAATTTTTAGGTGCTCAACCAAAATCTGAGCTTGCGGGAGTTAAGAAAATGCAATAAAAAGCTTTGCAAAATATTCGCTCTTGGTCGAGTTACAGGTCCCTGAAGTTGAGGGGGTGAGTTAATAGAGACGCGTGAGCTATTAGAGAAAATACGGTATGGAAAAGTTATGGTTCCGGATAACCGGTTCCGGCAGACCAGCAATTTTTTTATATAATGTTAAAAAGACTATTTTTGCTTGGCCCGCCTTGTAGTTTGCGACCTGGCCTGTAGATGGCCCATGATGGGTAAGGCCCAGACCACAGGAAGACCAAAAATCGTTTTTCGGCATTATATAACAATAAAAATCTTATCAAAAACAGAGTGTTTCTGAGCGCACAGAATTTTTAATTAGTATCATAAAAAAAGTTATGGTTACGAATAACTGATGGTGCTGGGTAAAACTGAAGTACCGCATAGCCAAGGTTTGACTTCTCAAAAAATATTATTTTATTCCAATATTAACTTGCCTTGTGACCAACACTTCTGATGCACTTCTTTGCATGAGGCCTACCAGTGATCTGAACACTGTTCTATTCTTGTCAATGAAGCCTAAAACTTCTGTTCTCGTCGCCAATGTCTGAAATTTAACTTCAATTATTTTTTAGCACTGTCTACCTTACTTCTTTTAAAGTGCTCAACGACTTGAGAATCGTATTGGGGTCTGCAGCAACAGAGTTGAAGGTAGCTAGGAGGGGGTCCAAGCTACTGGTCGGCAATACATCACTGGTTTCTGTTGGTGTTGGCATGCTAGTATCCAATTTCCTTCTTTTTGGATTCATGATCACTAGAGCCACAAATTTATCGAAAATGAATATTAGTGATTGCCTTAACTATAATGTTAATTAAGTGTACACGGTCACAATAGGTAATTACGAGTGTTATCAAAATAGATATTGTTAAGATCTTGTCGTCAACAACAAACAGAAAATTTATTTTATAGTATACATACAGAGTGAGTCATAAAAACTGGTGCAATTTTAGAAAAATTTGTGTTAAATCAAGTTTATTGTACCAAAAGTGTCCAAAAGGGCCGTTAAATCGAGGTTTGACTATAAACAGGTCAAAAATCAACGATGACTTAAAAGAAAAAGCCGACCCTACCGGAGTATACCCCCCAAATGAAATTTTTTTAAAAGTGTTTCCAAACACTCTATATCAACCTAAAATCACTTCAGAAGTTCAAAAAAGACATTGTTTATGTGTTCTGGTCAATAAAAAATTGAGTTTTGGGCATTTTGAAATTTCGACCATTTGGCTGTTTTACCATGTTTTGGTCATTGGAGCTGGGCAAAAAGAGCCTCTAAATGCATTTTTGATCAAGAGTCTTGCTCGGAATTATGTCTAAGGTATGTGGGTATGCGCATCTCTAACCAACCAAGCCCCCTGCGCCCCCGAAGGGTCTTGGGGGCTCGGAGTTGAGATGCGCACACCCACATACCTTAGACACAAATCACTCGAAAGGGACTCTGGATGCATAAAACATGTATGCATACCAGAGTTTCTTTATGCGGTAGGCCCCAGTTAACAAAACTATGTTCAAATTCCATCTTATTGGGGCCAAGGTACCCTTAACATCTGATTTACTAAGTTATAATAAACAGAAATCAACTAAAAATTCCAAAATTCAAGATTTTAAAAAATCGACTTTTTATAGAAAAAAGTAGATGAAAACACCTTTTTTATCGTGTTCAACGTGTAGGAAATGCTTAAAAATGGTTAAAATGGTGTTTTGAAAAAGTTCAAAAAAAATTTCATTTGGGGGGGGGGTATACTCCGGTAGCGCCAAAAAGCCACTCCGAAAGACTCCGAAATGAAACTTTTTTCATTTTGGCAAAACGTTTTGCTGATTTAAAACTCTGTTTTTTGCCTTGGTCTCCCCTGTTGATTTTTTTGCCAAATTTTTTTGTAAAAGTTAAAAAAATATGTTTAAACCACACGTTTGAGTCCGTCCTTACGTCCGCTGGCCTACCCCCCTAAGCGTAAGTGCATAAAAACTCGAAAAGTAGAAAAAATCAACAGGGGGACCAAGGCAGAAAAAGTTTCAAATTAGTAAAACGTTTCGCCAAAATGAAACTTTTTCATTTTGGCGAAACGTCCATGCCCCAAAAATTTAGAGTTTAGAGTGCCCTAGAGGTGGCTAGCCACCTCTAGGGCACCCTAGACTCTAAATTTTCATTTTTTGGCAAACTTTTGTCCGTAAATTTTTTCGTGATTTGATTGTCACATACCAAAATGCGCACAATTATATCGTTTACGCGATAAAAGTAACCACAAGAATTAGTACAAAAATGTTTGCCACGAAATTAACCAATTAGCATCCCAACTAAAAAAGTGGATTTCTAGGAATCTAATTCGGAGTCTAATTATCAAAATCCATATATCTCAGCCGTGCTTACATATGGTGAAAGTAGTTAATATCACATCCGAAAGCCACGGAGTTTCTCTTTCGACCCTCAAAAACCGTTTTTCGTAAAGTTGACTAATTGGCCAAACATGGTTGAATTAGCATCACTCTAATTTTTTCGATGTTTGCTACGGGTCCAGGCCTGTCTAATATACTTAGCTCCGAGATTTTGACTCTCAAACAAAAAAAACACAATTTCCTCATAGCGCTGGATTCTGTCTGTCTGTGTGTGTGTATGTCACACTTTGAAAAAAAATGATTAGGCATGTTCCGCTTATCGTATCATAAATCTGATTACACCATTCGATTCAGCGTGGTTGATTTACTAATTGAAAAAATTATGAAAAGTCGAACTCGACTGTCTCAAAAAAAAGTTATGGCCACTTGAAAGTTCCCAAAAACCACAGGGGGGACCAAGGCAATTTTGGGTGTTTTTTGGATTGCCTTGGGGGACCAGAGTTATGCCAGCCTCCAGGAGGATCCTCCTGGAGTGGAGGCTGAGCCTCCAGCCTCCGCCTCCTCGGAGGGAGGCTAGGAGGGAGGCCGATTTTTAAAATTTTAAAGGAGGGAGGCTAGGAGGGAGGCTGAACATCCCAAAGGATGAGGAGGCGGAGGCCACCGTAGTCTCTTTTTAGCCTCCCTTTAGCCTCCTTTATTACTCAAAATGACGCGCTTTCGAAAAATTGTTTTGGAACTTCAGATAAATCCTCTTTTCTCGCCTAACGCTGTCAACAAGTCTACACAAGTGCAATTCTGGGCCGAAGTTGGTGAAGAGGAAGGTGCTGCTTTCATTCAATCAAGCATTCATTAATCTCCGTTATTATTGGTCACGGACCCCTGCCCGTCCTTCAATCGTCCTTCACAAAAAATTTTAATTTTCGTTCTTCCTTCATTCTTCACGTCATTGGGAAAAATTTTTTCGCCTTCATCTTCACGTCACCTTCACTAAAAAAATTTTTCCGCCCTTCCTTCAGCCTTCACGTCAGTGGAAAATTTTTTGTGCTCTTCCTTCAATCTTCACGTCGGTCAATAAATTTTTTACACCCTTCCGTCAGTTCTTCACGTCAGTGAACAGTTCTTCAATTTTAAACAATGAACAATGAGGGACCTTCACCTGTTAGATCCACATTATGAATATCAACAAAACAGTAAGTTTATTCTCCCATCAACAAAAGACAATGAACAACAAGATGGTCAAACAAATATTAGGACAATTTGATCAAATGCTCATTAAACTTGGCGCTGAGGGAGATCTTTGTAGTCCACGCTTTTGTTTTTGAGGAGTAGTAGTCGAATCCATCGTCAGTAGATGAGGGTCGATAAGGCTAGGAGAGAATATATATGGCTAAGAGATAGATTGGAAGTTTAAAATAGACATAGACAAAGAGGTTTTCGAAGAATTTCGGGAATTTCGGCTCAATTTTCTTCTTCTATCTTTTTCCTCATTCCTCCAGTTTTCCGTCATTTTCCCTTCAGTGCATTTTAAACTTTCAAACAACCTTCAAAATTCCTTCACTTGGTAAATGAAGGATTTTTTCCTTCACCTTCACCTTCATTGAGTTCATGACGTGAAGGCTTCACGTCATTGAATTTTTTTTTAAATATGAGCCCTTCCTTCATGCCGTCCTTCATGGCTATGAAGTGAAGGTGAAGTGAAGGCACGTTTGACGGACGACAACTCTGTTGGTCACTCTTTTTTTGTGGGTTGTTGATGGTTCGCTCGAATAAAGATATTATACAAAAGGGGACTGGGCTAAAGGAGGCTAATGGAGGCTAAAGGAGGCTAAAGGAGGCTAAAGGAGGTTTTTTTAGCCTCCTTTTTGGAGGCTAAAAGGAGGCTAAAAAGAGGATGGAGGCGGATGCCGGAGGCATCATTTTTTGCCGGAGGGAGGCTCGGAGGGAGGCCGAGAACCTCCAAGGAGGCAGGAGGCGGAGGTCGGAGGCTAACTTTTTTCGAGTCGGAGGCGGAGGCGGTTTTTGGAGGCTGAAAAATTTTGAACATAACTCTGTGGGGGACCAAGGCATGGTCACAGGTTCGAATCCTGGTGGTAGCATGCATCATTTTTTTTACGTGTATGCCCCACGCAGGTCCTCGGCGCCTACGAATAGCCACATCTGTGGCAACGACATATTCTAGTCTCTAATACTATATAGGAGATTTGAAGAAAAAATTGAAAAATTGGAAGTGACGATAGGTGGGGCTGGACTCGTGACCTCAAGAAAAATAGCTTTTTTATATTGTTTCCGCAACAAAATCCAACGCTTTACCCACTGCGCCATGAAATCCAAGTAAAAGTCACCTACTGCCCATTTTTCGTTGTTTTGAAAGGCCGTCCAGTGTTTTCAAAAGTCACACTATCACACTTGGGTCACACTAACTTCACCGACCTTTTTATCTGAAATTTTGTTTTCTTATCTCAGATGCTTTTGTACCGTTTTGTAGCTAAGATTTTTCTCTATCGATTCAGTGCTCAAACGTCTCAGTTAAAAATAATTTATGACAAAATCACACCAAGTGTGACTTTAAAGTAACAATTTTTATGAAAGGGGGTGACTTTAAGGTCACACTTGGTGTGATTTTTTCAAAAATTATTTTCAACTGAGACGTTTGAGCACTGAATCGATAGAGAAAAATCTTAGCTACAAAACGGTACAAAAGCATCTGAGATAAGAAAACAAAATTTCAGATAAAAAGGTCGGTGAAGTTAGTGTGACCGAAGTGTGATAGTGTGACTTTTGAAAACACCGAGGCCGTCGTCATAAAGTACGCTGGCCTACCCTTGCTTAAGCCTAAAGCCTAAATTAAAACAATTAAAAAAACATGCAAAAACCAGAGTTTTAAAATCCGCAAATTCAAAAAATTGTATCTAATCACAATTGGTACCCAATCTGTTTATAGTCTGGACGTAGAAGTCGGACATAAATCTTGGATGTGGTCCTAACACTATTTCTAACGCTGTTACAAATATAACAAAAATAACCAAAAAGATTAATGAAGCTAAATACGTGATTTAAAAAGCGTGTTTCTAATTTTTCCAAACAGTTTATGATTTTTTTTGGAAAAAGATTTTGAGATTCAAGATCTGTTAGATTTTCACCTATCAACGTCAAAATCAGCTCAAATGTTTCTAAAAAATTATGCAAGTAACTGAGTTGAATTGAAATCAACTAATTTCTAAGCGGTCTAAATTGTTGATTCAATAATAAAACAGGCCTGAAACAGCTAAAAACACGTGAATTCCGACTCCAACGCTAAAAAAACTCGAAAAAGCTGAGACTTAGGAAAGCAAAATAGCAATTCAAACAGCCGCACAAAGCCTTAGTGACCCAATTGAGCACACACTCAGGCATATAGCGTCCTTTTGCTGTTAACTGTGGATGGGTGGGGGTGTATGTCCGATGGGTTGGCTATGTGTGTGTGCAGGTTGTTTGGTTGCTGCTCCTACTTGCGCGCTTTGTATCATTTCTTTTGGCCATTTCAAGGATAAATTACTGGTTTTGAGGATTTTTCGTGGCTTTAGATATTGTGAATGTAGTTTTATAACTAAAAGTTTTATTCCAGATATCCAATGAGCAGTGGCACCACAAGAGGAGCCAAGAAGAATGAGGAAGGTGCTGGTTTAGAGGAGCACAGATTGGAGGCTGTGCTTGCCTCTCTGCTCCAGTTGTCCGACAACCAGAACCGACTGCTCTGTCCTCCTTTTCGGGTACTGGACTCTAAAGAGGTGGGTCTATTTTCCTGATTTATACGGTGGTACTCATGGTTTTAAGTGCGCTGACCCGAAATCTCCTTTTATCGTTGAAGGTGGGCCAGCGTATATTAGGACGCCCTTTCCTCAGCCAAACCGTTACCGTATTTTCTTTAATAAGGCGGCCGGTCGCCTTATGTTTTTGGATGACCGAATATCGGAAAATTTGGAATTAGATCTCAAGATTTTTGGGTGCTCAACCAAAATCTGAAAAGTGCAATCGGTAGAGCTCGCGGAGTTAAGAAAACGCATAAAACAGCTTTGCAAAATATTTATACTAGGCTGATACAAAGGTCCTCAAAGTCGGGGGCGCCTTATTAGAGGAAATACGGTACTTCTGCTCTTGAGGGCGCCAAAAAAACAGGAGGGACCAAGGAAATTTGTCAATTTTTCAGCTTCTCTGGCTAATAACTGTTAACAACTTTTTTTCAGGAGTTTCCCCTGTACTATGAGCACATCAAATCACCCATAGACATGAAAATGATTGCTGCCAAGATCCGATCTGGCCAGTACACCTCCTGGCAGCTGTTTGAATCAGACATTAGGTTAATGTGCAGAAATGCGAAGGCATTCAACGAGCCCAGCTCCACCATCCACAAAGATGCGTCCAAACTGCAGGCCCACTGTTTGTCCAAGAGGGATGAGTGTTTGAGCAGGAAAATCACCTCCAAAGAGTAATTGACTTTATTTAAAAATTAAGAGACAAAGGTAAAACGATAACTTTCGTTTGTAGAATGGCCCAGAACAGAGAGATCATTGATGAATTGCTGCAACAGGAGACTGCCCACAGCAACGAATTTAGTGAGGACAGTGAGGAAGATGAGGACAGTGAGAATGACAATGACCCCAAAGTAGGCATTTTGATCTTTACTTTTTCACTTTATAGTCAATACCAGGGTTGGCAATTACCGTATTATCTCTAATAAGCGCCCCGGGGCGCTTATTTTCAACCCTCCGAAAATCGGAAAAATTTTGGGTCAATCTCGAGATTTTTGGGTGTACAACCTAAATCTAAAAAGTAGAATCGGTAGAGCTCGTGGGAGTTAAGAAAATGCAAAAAACAGCTTTGTAAAATATTTGCTCTGCCCCGAGATACAGACCCTCAAAGTAGAGGGGGGGGCGCTTATTAGAGAGGGGGCGCTTATTAGAGAGGGCGCTTATTAGAGAGGGGGCGCTTATTAGAGATAATACGGTATTACTATTTTGTGTTACAAGAATAGCACATTTCGAATAAAAATGAGCACAATGTGCTCAAGTCACCAACCCTGGTCAATGCTCAAAATAATAGTACTGATAAGAAAATAAAAAACCGCGGCCAAAAATCTTGTGTAAACTGTAGCCGCTTTGAAAAATATCAAAAAATAATGGATCAAATAGGCGAACCCAGCAAATTCTTAACCTGACAGTGTGAATTATACCAAGATTCGACTGTATATGGTCTTTTTAGTGGGTATTGTACTGGAAAGTGAGGAACTTTAACGTGGTGGATGGCAACCCTCTGTGCGAACACTTTCTTGAACTGCCCAGCAAAAGGTAGGTTTTTGTTGGATAGTTCAACATATAATTTCCCTTTTTAGCTACTACCCAGACTACTACGATGAAATAGAGAAGCCTATGTCTTTGTTCATGATCAACAAACGCCTCAAACAAAACGAATACCCTGACCTCAAGTCTCTTGTGGAGGCTCTTCTTCTGGTCTTTCGAAATGCTCGCTCCTACAACATAGAGGAGTCCGACATCTACAAAGCGGCCAAACAGTTGGAACAGCTCACTCTTCAAACCGCTGAGACACTTTCCCCGGAGTTAAAAGCACAGGTAGAAAAGAGTTTACCAGAAATATACAAAGAATAAATAAAACCGAGTGGGAATCGAAACCACGACCGTTTTTCTCCAGCTTCTGCCGCTTTACCCATGAGCCACAGAACTCATCATTCCCTTTTGGCTCTATTCACTTTTAGGAGCAACATTTTTGCCTTGGGTCCCTTGTTCATTAGAGTTATTTTAATATTGAGGACAACAACAGGGGACCAAGGAAATTTTTAAGAAAAAACAACAGGGAGGACCAAGGCAAAAATGTTGCCCCTAAAAGTAAATAGGCCCCCTTTTCATTAATTATACCTAAGAGTGCCCCAGCCAAACTACTTACGCGAAAATAAAATATAAACCGACCTAAAACCTTCTTTAATTACACTTTTTACATACAAACCACAAATATTGTCGAACTAGAAATATGATGAAAAAACTGATGAATTTAGTTCTCACCCGCGGAGGGAAACCCCAAACAAGAGGAAGAAAAGGCATCTGCTGCAGCCAGCTCCACGGAAGAGCCCCCTAGCCCAGCCCCTAAACCAGTGGTCAAAAGAGGACCTGTTGGGCGAAAACCAGTAAAACGTGCCCGCCTTTCTTCTGAACGATCAGAGCAAGGGTCTGAAGAGGGCTCAAGTAGTGGTGCTGCTGCTCCTCCTGCTGTTCCTGCTTCAGCTACTACCACCCCAACAAGCACTCCAGCTAAGAGGAGACGCCCGGCCAGGGAGTCCTCGCTCACCAAGTCCATTGCTGAGAAACAAAAGCCGGGAAGGAAGTCTTTGGACGAGTTGAGGGAGAAGTTCACCTCCAAACTGATGGAGGTGTGGAATGTGGCCAGAGATCTGAAAATGGGCAACAGAGTGGTCTCCGACCAGTTCTATGATCTGCCTTGCGCAAAAAAGTTCCCAGATTATTACACTGACATTGCCAAACCCATGTCCATGGCTACTATAAAGAGCAAAATTGAAGCTGCTCAGTATGTGGACTCAGCTGCCATGATTGCCGACTTTGCTTTGATGTGCAGCAATGCTCGACAATACAACAGACCTGACTCTCAGATATTCACTGACAGCACCATACTCGAGAGTGTAGTCACTGGTAGGTGTCTTTTGATAGTATTTCATACAGTCAAATATAAATTTGGATTTATAGGCACAATGAACTCACTGACGCAAAACAACACCATCTACTACCCCTATAAGAAAAGTGACAAAAATTGGTCGGAAAATGCTTCTTGTTCACTTGAGTAAGTGCCTTATCTATTGCAATAACATTTAAAAATCTGGAATTTTTCTTGGCTTTGCAGAATGATATACTTTTTTGACACAAAAAATTATGTGTGGAAACGTAATTCAATTAAAAAAGTAGCTTTAAGCAGGCAATCATGCTACCGTAATTCGACCGTAAGCGACCCAACAAAAGTTATAACGGTCGTGCCTGTTGCTTTTTTTTCGGTAGGACAATACTTTTTTTCGAATAAAATACCTTTTCTCCCTACTAAAACACTCTTTTTCCGACTAGTTTTATATTTGCATTTTCTTTAAGTTTTTGCGTTAATTTTTTTTTAATTTTTAGCATTATCTTATAGCCAAGATCTCAGCTTTCTCATGAGCTATAAAAATCCACTGAACAATTTAGAGCAATCTTCAAAATAAAGAGATCTAGGGATTGAGATAAAATAACACCTATTATTTTCAAACCCCCAATATTCATTTGTGAAATCCCTCGCTTTAGTTTGATAGCTAGTTAGAAAGCTGATACAGCCAAACCTCGTTTATCCGGCTTGCGTCCGACACTTTGTTTAGCTCAATTTTCGAATTTTTTTGCTAAATGTGATTCGCCAGTCTAGTCCGAAATATTGCAAGGATTCCGATTTTGCCATTCGTTTTTTCAAAATCTGATTTTCAAAAAGGGGTGCCGGATAACCGAGTTTCGCGGGTCTTTATGACGAAATTTAAAAATTTTGGAAAAACGACCGGCGAAAACAGAATCCTTGCGATATTTCGGACTAGACTGGCGAATCACATTTAGCAAAAGACTTCGAAAATTGAGCTAAACAAAGTGTCGGACCCAAGGAACTTTTGGGGGTGCCGCATAAACGAGGTTTGACTGTAATACGATAATGCTATAAAATTGAAACAAAAACTCAAAGAAAAATGCAAATATAAAATTAGTCGGAAAAAGAGTGTTTTAGTCGAAAAAAAGGTATTTTCTTTTTTGATATACCAAAGTAGGACTAAGAGAAATTTTCAAAAAAACAACAGGGGGACCTCACGTTCTTTATCGGGTATCTCGAACTACAGGGGTGTCAAAAAAAACCTAGACAAAATTCTTTTGGAGTCTTTTGGAAAGTGATTTATAAATGTGCTTGCTTCTAGTTTACTATGGTAAAAGCCCAACTCGCACAAGTCCCAACCTGCACATCCTGACTCTTCGTCCAATTGGTTTTTTGGCCTGTGCATAGGCGCAGGGTAGGTTAGCGTATGTTAGGAGTGGTCATCCATTTGGTGCAATTTTTTATGGTTTTGAGGTTTGAAAACCTGTGTTCTGAACTAATTCAAGTATTCTAAAGATGGTTTGATAGTAATATAATGCCGTTTTGTAGGGTATTTTTTAGTTTTGGTAAAATTGCTCAAATTACAAAATACTTTTTAGAAAAAAAGACGCTTTTTGAAGCCAAACTATAAGAAAAATAATTTGCCCTGAGTGGGCATCCAGATTCACTACTTGTATCCGGGTATGGATTCAGTGGACCAAAACAGTTAACTTCCTTATTTCACTGGGTATCCTTCACCATCCATTCACCAGAGACATCTTTTCATGTTCAGATATCTCCATTCACTTAAACCACCTGAGCGTTGGGTACTAATACTTACATACTTCCACCTGAGTACCGATACCTAGGTAAAAAAAATTGAGCACCACCTGGATACCCTACGGTACACATAACCCCAGAACTGGGGTTCGTGCAAGTCAAATCACTGTTTTAGAATTATCAACCCGTGTTGAGGACACGATTCTGCGTAAGGTACAATAATTTTTAAATACTTTCAGCTAAATCCAAAATTTCCGATTCTGGAGGTGGATACCCACTTAGGGGAGGTACCAGGGAGTTTCATTACCCACCTTGAGGCTTAATGGTCTACAAAACTAGTTTTTTGACTGTTATTCAAGAACCAATTATGCCTGCTACCACCAGTATTTGAAGCTGTAACCTCAAAACTTGTGCGAGTTGGGTTATGCGAGTCAGTCCTTTTGCGAATTGGGTGTTGTTCGTTTACTCTCACAATCCAACTGTCTGAAAAATTTACAAATTAAAACCTGTAAACATTCAGTTTCTCCAAGAAGTACTCAATGCAGAAACAAAAGCCTCGAATGAAAACACCCAAGACAGAGAAGCCAGGAGGTGACTCCTTCAGTCCGGCTCAATCTGCTTCACCAGCTCAAATGGTGGTGTTTGAGCCAGCATTTGTAGCTCCAGCTGTCCCGACTCCAGCTCCTTCAGACTCCCAGCAACAACAGCAACCATCCAAGATCCCAAGGAATGTGAGCAAAGAACAGCAGCAAATGCATTCCCTCCTGGATGCTCTCATCACCTTTAGAGATAGCAGCCAGGACGGCAGGGTGCTGTCCGAAGCCTTCATGAAATTGCCTTCCAGAGCAGTGAGTTGTGCCGATTGATTATATTGATATGAAGGCTGATTGCTTTGCAGGAATACCCCGAGTATTACGATGTGATCCGGAAACCGATGGATTTGGCCAGAGTGCGCTCCAAACTACAACAGACTAACCAATATGACTCACTGAAAGCATTGGTGGCTGACCTCAACCTGGTGTTTGACAATGCCTGCAAATTCAACGAACCTGACTCTCAGATTTACAAGGTTGGTGCAAATAGCACTTTTTTAGTTGAATTATACAATTTTTCTTAGCTTTCCAGCCGGCTATCAAACTTTTTAGTGCAACGTTTTGAACCCGTCGAAACTCAAAAACATGAAAGGAATAATTTTACAAAAAATTACATCATTCAAAGATCAAAATATCTACATCTTTGCAAATTTTCGGGGAAGTTTCATACCTCATTAGAGGCCTGATATCTAGTTTGGTGCGATAAAAGCAAGTATTTACAGTATTCGGCAAGAAACTCGCCTGATTTTTGAACCACCATAACTTTTTTCTTTGTAGGATCTCGAAATTTCACGATTTTTGCTTGGTCCCTTGTGGTTCCGCAATCATCTGGACTTCTGAGGTGATACACAATTCAAATCCCCAGGGACCAAAGGAAAATCGTGGTTTTGGCATTACTCAAGGAAAGTCGATTTGTAAAAACAGAATTAAATTTTGCTACAAAGAATAAAATTTATTGGTATTTTCCCTGTGAAACATTTGTAATTATGTTTTTCAGGATGCCCTGACTCTTCAAAAAGAGCTGCTAGAGATGCGCAGCCAGTTTTACGAAGAATCCAACTTGCCTTCAGTGCAAACACAAGTTCGTCTAATCTTGACCAACCTGCTGGTAGCTGTCACCACTTACAAGGTATACTATCTCACTACAAATAACCAAAAAACTATTAAAATTTAGGATTCGTCGGGTAGATGTTTGTGCGACTGCCTGGGAGATGTGCACGATTTTCTCAAGAAAGCTGGGGTGGCCAGTGAAGACTTGCCTTTCTCCATGGACGAAATCAAAAACAATGTGGACAAGGGCAGGTATAGGAGGCTTGACCGGTTTCAGGTTTGTTTTTTATTTTATATTTTTATGAACTTTGGATTAAATTTTGTGAACAAAATAAATTGTAGGAAGATTTATTTGCGCTGTTTTCCAAGGCTAGGCAGTTTTCCGAGCCTGACTCAATGGTTGGTTGCTTGGATAGGTTTGAGTAAACATTATATATGCTAACTGATATTTTAGACATTCAATGTGGCTGTCGATCTACAGCTGTACTACTTAGAAAAGAGAGACGAGCTTTGCAAGGGCATTTTAATCTCGCCAGCCTCACTTCATCTCCGATCCACTGTGCTCGAAGAGTCCGAGAATTTGAGGAAAGAGAAACGGCTAAAGGACAAAAAGGCTGCTGACACAACTCTCACTGGCACTGCTGATGGACCTAAGCTGGAGTCTGAGGACAGTCAGGAAGTGATCGACAAACCCAAGGTGGACTATTTAATTTTAGTAAACTAATATTTTTGGAATAAGCGGTACGCCTCTTTTTTTAATTAACTGATTTATAGTCTCTGTTTGGGCGGTTTTGAGCACTCCAAGACCACAAAAGCATCAAGTACATAGACATCTAGGTTTTGGGTATGGTGGGCACCCAATAAAATACGCTTCCACTTTATCGGTACAAAAATTTTGGGTAGCTAACAGCCAGTGCTGGTCAAAATCAAAAATTTTACACTGGCTCGAAACACGAGCCACAGCCTGAACTAAACACTGCTGACAATCCTAAAATAAAAACTTCGCCTTTTTTCCTTAATTTATCAAAATTCAAAATGGTAAAGAAAAACTTCACCTGCTCTGCAACTAGTTTAGTCTCATGGCCTAGTATTTACTGCTGTGCTTACAGGTGGAAAAAGACAGCCAGGACGAAAAAGAACTAAAACCAAAACTAGCGGAAACAGAAGAACTGTTGGATTCAGTGGATAACGAAGGGCTGACCTATTACCCAAAAGAATATGTCTATGTTAGTGACTCATCATGCAGCTCCACAGCCCAGGACGACAGTAAACACATCATGCACGTTGAACACATCATCAGGGACAAGGTAATATACTCTGACAACAACAAAATCCAACCAGTAAAATTATTGCAGGAAGACAAAGAAGTGGTGTTCTTGAAGGGCACCTGGTGCTACAAGCCTGGCGAGACCTACCACAAAGCAACCCGAATGTTTTACCCCAAGGTTTGCTGGAGCACCAAAACATTGAAATGAATTGAATTTATATAGTGGTTTTAGGAGGTGTTTCTGACCCCCTACAAGGACACCATCACAGTGGACAGACTCAAGGGCAAGTGCTGTGTCATGTTTGTAGACGACTACCTCAGAAGGAAACCTGTAAACTTCGCTGAAGCTGACACTTATGTATGTGAGTCCAGATATTTGGGCAGGAAACTTCACTTCAAAAGACTGCCTTCATGGCCATATCCGGATGAAGCTGCTAAACTAAGGACTGAAGACAGGAAGGAAAAGTTAAATCCAACTAAAGTGGTGTCCGAATTTGTGGCTGGTGTGCCTGAACAAAAATTTGTGAGTTTATTCCATTAATTAAATATAGTGCAGTGATATAGTATTAGAGCTGCATCTGTCTGTGGACATTGGATGTTTTGTATTTTTTTGAAATGTTTTTATTTGATTTTTGGGTCAATTTTTTTTAAATTGAAGCTGAGAACCTCAGGAGTCAAATGATGCGATTTGATTTCGGTTTTGATTTTTTTGGTTTGCTTTTTTAGTTTTTAAAGAGCAAATTGTGTTTTCTCTTTGAGAGTCAAAATCTCGGAGTTAAGTGTGTCACACGGTGTTGTTACAGATATTGCCATTTAGCGCTGAATCTCAGCTTTATTAAAAAAAATCGCTGAAAAATGACGACTTTAAACTGGGGATGTGTCAATGAGTATAAAGGTGGTTGTTTGGAGGGAATTTGGATTTGGGCATCTTTTGAAATACAATGTGTTTTTGTCTCGAGAGGAAAGTAGTTCCGACGCTAGTGTAATGTACCCCATCCACCACCTTAGGCTGTCTTACCATGTTTTTCAACGTGGGCCGTGGCAAAAAGAGACTTTAAATCAGGGCTCCCAAATCAAAATTTTAAAAATAAGGATATTTAGGGTATTTTGGGGAAAATGGCATTTTTATCCAGTGCTTATTGCTCTTTTGACCACCGGAAATAAGAATTCAACGTAAAATTTTGAAAAAAAAATAAGATTGGGGTCCCAAAATAAGGACAAATCTTATTAATAAGGACATTTGGGAGCCATGCTTTAAATGCATTTAATGATCAAGAGTACTTCTCGGAATCATGTCTAAGGTATGTGAGTGCGCGCATATCTAACTCTCAAACCCCCTGCGCCCCCGGTTTGATGGCTTGGGGTTGAGATGCGCACACCCACATACTTTAGACACAAATCACTCGAAAGTGACTCTGGATGCATGAAAAATCATGCATACCAGAGTTTCTATATGCGGTAGGCCCCAGTATTCAAAACTATGTTCATCATCTTTATTTTTTGGGCCATTGGACTCTCTAAAATAACCCTAAAGTGGCCCCTATTTTGTCCCTTCCTCTTCCTATACAACCCGTTGTCCCTCTTTAAATTGCTTTCTTAGACTTTTTATGGCAAAATTATTGCTTAAAAATGGTTTCTGGACACTCTTAAAAAACTTGATCAGGGGGGGGATATATTACACTAGGTACGTTGAAGGAGGGGGGAGGGGTTGTATATTACACTAACGCCGTAGTTCCTTATATTACTTAAGACATCTTTTTTTGTTTATTTTTTTTCTATGTAGATTTGTTATGAAATCAGGTAAGTCGTCCAGGAGAGTGGGTGATTGCACAAGGAAAGTGGGTAGGTGTGCCAGGAGAGTAGGTAGGTGATCTAGAAAAGTGAGTAGGAGTATTAGGAGAGTGGTTAGGTGAACCAAGAAAATAGGTAAGTGAGCCAGGATATTAGATTTTTTTTCAAGAGAATAGGTAGGAGTGCCAGTAGAGTGAGTCGACATGCCAGGAGAATAAGTAAGTGAGCCTGGAGATTAGGTAGGTTTTTTAGGAGAGTGGGTAGGCGTGCCAGGAAAGAGAGCAAGGGTACTAATAGAATAGGCTCAAAATGCCCTAAATCATGTTTTTTCGACGTTTCAGCCTCTGAAACGCGCAGAAAGGGTGTTTTAAAGCTCAGCCGAGCACTTTTGAGAAAAAAAATTTCACCTTGCCTTGGGAGACCAAGGCACTTTTGCATAAAAAGGTACGTGGATAGTCAAAAAGTGGTGATTTATTGGTATTCTACCTGTTTTTTCGACTGGAGCTTAGCAAAAAAGACTATTAAAATACTTTTTTGTCAAGAGTCTTGGTGGGTTAGAGATGCGCGCACTCACTTACCTTAGACATAATTCCGAACAAGACTCTTGACAAAATGTATTTTAAGAGTCTTTTTGCCAAGCTCCAGTTGAAAAAAACATAGTAGAATACCAATAAACTACCACTTTTTGACTATCCACGTACCCTTTTAGGTTAAGTTACCTTGGTCCCCCAAGGCAAAAAGTCAAATTTTTGGTGAAATTTTTTCTCTCAAAAATGCTCGGCCGGGCTCTAAAAACACCTTTTCTGCATATTTCAGGAGCTAAAACGTCGAAAAATTTAGGGCATTTTTGAGCTAGGCGGTATAGGGTACTCGTGCCCTTCAAAGTCATAAAACATAAGCTTGTGAATTGTCTAGCGAAAGTAAAATAGAGCCCAAAAAATGCTTTAAAAAATAGCTAGACGTGAAAAACTTGCAAACTCTAAATTCTGACACCGGATTCGTGTTCAGCATGGCTGATTTACTTAAGAAAGTGGTCTTTGAAAAAAGTTACTATCACATTTTAAATTCCATTCAACACAAAAATATTCAAATAAAGAATTTTTTGAAATTTTCCAAGTTTAAATCTTTTTTGTCTTGAACGGAATTCTAAAATGACAGTAACTTTTTGATTCAAAGAGCAGTTTCTAAAGTAAATCGGCCATGCTGAACACGAATCCTTTAAAGCACTGTCAGGTGCCATTTTTCATGCTGATTTTTAATCTGAATTTTTTTATGGCTACATGCAACTGTGCAAAAATATTTTGTACTTTTCGTAATATTGTAAATTTAAAAATGGCTTTTATTGATTATTTTGAATTTTTATCCATGATAATTTTTTGAATATAGGCAAAAAACATACTATAAAAAATCTCGGACAAAGGGCTTTTTTATAAACATAAAAGAAAATGCTGCGCTAAATAAAAACACTGCAAACTAGCCTGAAGAAAAAGCCATCCATTTTTCAATGATTCCTCGTAAAAATTGGGCTATTTGAGGGCATTGCACGCAAGTTTGGAGATCTGATTTTGTGAAATTCGTGCTCGGCAGGTCTTATAGCATGCCCTGTAGGAACCGTTATTACAGTCGGGAATTCCTGTGTTAAGTTGAAACCAAAGTAATTTCAGCAGGCTAGTGAAAGTGATACAGAAGATGCAGACGAATCACCCAGAATGCGCAATCTGCCTGCCATTCTTGATGTGGCCAGGGAAGAAGTACTCGAGAGAAGGCAGTTGGGAGATACATCTGACACAGCAGCTGGCACCTCCCTAGATGTAAGTAGTTTATGCAGTCAACCCCCGATTTAACGGCTCACTAAAAAGCTCGTTCTCACCTAGGGTCCGACACTTTTTTACCTCAATTTTGTATATTTTGCCGAATATGATTTGTCAGTCTGGTGCATTTCGATTTTGCCAATCGTATAAATGATAAGGCTTCCCTCATACTCCCGCGGGACACGGGAAAAATTTAGGCGTAAATTTTAAGTGTCCCACGGGACAATAAATTTGTCCCGTGGGACTGACTCACGGGACAAAATTCGCGGTACACACTTTGTCCAGTGTCCCACGAGAGTCTGAGAACAGCTTAACAATTTTGCCGAAAAAAAACGCGGGTACTCGATTTAACGACTCCCTATTTTTGAAATTAGGCGGCCGTAAATCGAGTACCCGCGGATCTTTTTGGCGAAATTGTTATCATTTAATGAAACGATCGGCAAAATCAATAGCTATGCGATATTTCGGACCAGACTAGCCGAAGACGACCGGCAAAAGCCTTCAAAAATTGAGATAAAAAAGTGTCGAACGAACTTTTTACGGGGCTGTTGAATAGGGGGTTGACTGTAGTTGATTTGCATTTGACTGTGAGCAGCTGTGGTCATAGTTGAAGGGTTATTATTCAATTGAACATCCACATCGTTATTATTTTCAGAACATCTACTACCAGCAAATGGAGTACAACGGGCAGTATTACAGGTTGGGAGATGGAGTTATGGTGTTCCGGGAGGGCAAACCCCACTGTGAAGTCATGCGCATCGACAAAATGTGGCAAACTCCCAGGTTGGTGAATTTAGCAACAGAAATTGTATATATTTAACATTATAATATATTTAGTGGCCAGAAATTTTTCTCAGGCTGTGTGTTCGCCCGTCCTAAAGAAACCAAACACGAGCAATCGAGAATGTTCTACAAGCGAGAAGTGATCGCTATAGAACAGCCCGACAAGGTGGAGCCAATGTCACTGGTTCAGAACAAATGTGCCATTCTCACCACCAAGACTTTTGAAACAAGTAGGTTTTGGTGGTTAGTTTTACTAAAAAATTGGTGAGATATGGTCTAAGGTAGGATGTTCATCATTCTTGTTGGTCCAACTTTAGGTCATATTTCGGCAACCTAGCATTTAAAAAAATTCTGATTTGTGATTCATTTTGCGATTTTGAGTGAATTTCATCAGAAAAAAATTTATACATAAAAAGGTATTTTTACGGGTGGCATGTTAATTATGCTGTCAAATCAAATATGCTGCTAAAATTTAAGAGTGGTACCTTTTTCCAGTACAGTCGCCTCTCGATTTAGTGTAGACTAAATTTAGTGTAACTCTCGATTCAGTGTATATTTTTTTACCATTTGATCGGTTAATTTGAAAACATAAGGAATCATACCTTCGATTTAGTGTACTTTCGATTTAGTATATATTTTTCTCGGTCCCGACAAAAGAAAACAACTCTCAATTTAGTGTATTTTTTCTAATTTGATAAAAATTGCTGTTTCTAAAATGTTCATGTATTTGATTTTTAAAGATTAATCACTGAATACTCCAAAAAGCCACCTGTGATTACTTTAGCCAATCAAATATTCGATATAGGGCGGTCGCTTAGCCTACACTAATCGAGAGGCGACTGTACCAAAATACTGTATTGGCTACTGAATTTGGGGGGCATAGTTCAAACTTTTGGGCAGCAATATCAATATTTTTTGCAGCATAATTAAAAATTTTCGATAGTGAATTTCAAATTCCTCTCGAGACAATAAATAGTTATATTACCAAGTACTGACTTATTTGAATATTTATTGTCTCGAGAGGAATTTGAAATATGACTAGATTTGTACGTCTAAGAGTATTTTTTCTAAGCAAATGGGTACGCTGATCACGAATTCGTCGTCAGAATTCAGGGTTTGCCTAGGGAAAAAAATTTTTACGCTAAAAGTTTAACAGAGTTAGAACGACCAACAAAATTAAAACGTCATTTTTGGCCTTCCTCCCTACCCCACCTACAGAAAATATATACCATTCGAAAGCTCATGAATTGAGCTTTGTGATAGCATAAATTTTTGTTTGGTCAGTTAGTGAAACATTTTGAGAAAAATGGATTTGTATGGCGAAAAGTCAGTTTCTAAAAAGGCGTGTTTTCAAAGCTACTAATCTTTATCCACCTCTTGCAATCATGATTGGGGCCTGTAATACCTCCTTAGAAAGCCCATCATCTGGGCTTTCAAAAGTATATAACACTTTGGGAAAACATAACGTAGAGTGGCCTAAAAAGTCAAAGTCTAAAAGAATATCACATTTCGGAGTACTTGATTTTAGAGGCCATTTTTTCCAAGCTGAGTCATAAAACCGGAAATTCTAAGCGTGCCATTGTGTTCGGCGTATCGTAAATAAAGTATGTATGCATTACTCTGGCGTACCCACCTATCGGCAACTTTAAGTTCAATTTTACAAAAAATCGCTCTTAAAAAATAAAAAAACTGTGGCTCATGTGTCCTACACATCAAAAATTAATTGTTCTTCGCTTATAAATTCCTCATTGAGTTGCATAATTTGTTCGATATTAGAAATAATTCCAACTATATTTATCGTGTTTTCAGGCAGACCCACAGAAATTCCAGAATGTGATGTGTTTGTGGTGGACCAGAAGGTGTTTGGCCTCAACTACAACCAAAACCCCATCAACAACAAAAATTGCTCGTTGGTGGCCAAATACTCTGAAGCTGTGGGCACTGAAAACGTAAATGCAGAGGCGGAGATGAACATGCAGCATGCTAGGACTTTTCGCAAACTCAAGGTTCACTCCTTCCACATTATCCTTGCTCTAAAAAGAAAAAGGGAAATTTGAAGAGGGCTCTCCTGCCTCCACAATCAAAATATTATATGGTTTTGTTTGATTGACTGGCCTGTAAACACAGAAAACACACTGGGTATCTCACAGAGAGAGAGACAGGGGGAATGTAGGCAAAGCCTCTTTTTTGTTGCCTGCACTTGTGCCAGTCCTGTTCGGGAGCAGGGAAACAGGAAACTTTTCTTAAATCAATAGCAAACTTGCCTGTTCAGTCTTGTTTTTTACTCACACAACAGGCAAATAATATTTAGAGCAATCTCTCACACGCATTTATCTGGCAAGCAGGTAAACACCTCTAAAAAGGTTGCAAACAATTCAACCTTGGGTCCATGTATATGCATCGCAAATTGAGAATAAAAAACGAGCAAATACGGGGGGATACAAAAGACTGCACCAATTTTGTGAATTTTGAAAAAAGCTTCAGCAGTCTGGTAAAACTCCCGGGAAAAATCGCGAGACTTTGAATAAATGACGAATTCTAATGTAATTCGATTGGCTTATATTCAATTCCCGCAGTAAAATAGTGATCTACTGCAGCAAATAGATTTTTTTCTGCAGTAAATTCAAACTTCGCACAAAATAATGAAATTTTGCAGTAATATCTTGCAAAATTTGTACAGGGTGGTCCAAGAAATTTGAACACTTTTAAACCGTCATAACTTTTTGTCCTCGCACGATTTCGAATTTCTGTCAACGCAGATCGACTCAGTTTTTCATGACAATTTTTTTAATATATAATGTGAAAAACACGATTTTCGCTTGGTCCCCCCTGTTGTTTTGGCCTTACCCATCCAAAGGCCACCTACAGACCAGGAGCCAAACAACAGGGGGGACCAAGCGAAAATCGTGGTTTTGACCTTATATACCGAAAAAATTATCATCAAAAACTGAGTCGATCTGCATTTACAGAATTTCGAAATCGTGCGAGGGCAAAAAGTTATGACGGTTTAAAAGTGTTCAAATTTCTTGGACCACCCTGCAGTTGTCTGCAGTAACTTCAACAAATCTTCTGCCTCTTCTTTCGTTCAAAATTGTTATTTGCCGCGGAAAAATGAAAAATCTTTTTTTCTTGAAATATATTTGTTTGCATCAGATTTACTTATTTTTGCATCAGCTCAAATTACTGATGTAAATCAAAGTGAATCTGATGCAAACCAAGTATTTATGAAGCAATCAAAATTACTATCTTTCATTGTAAAAAAAACTTCTAAATAAAAAAAATTTCGAAAAAAATCCGATGCAAGCTGTTTTTTCACTGCATAAACGTTGATTGTAGCTTTTGACGGATTTCCAAGATTTTTGTGCTGAGGTATGTGTGTCATTCAGGTTGTGTTGCTGACCTTGCCAGCTACACACTTTCTCTTGTTCTTTTTCTTGCTTTCCTGTGTGTTCATTTGTGTCGTCAAATAGACCATCAGCAACAGCAGCAGCAGCAAGGAAGTAGTGTGCTCTCTTGCCTAACATAGAATTGTTACTTGCTGGCTGCTGCAGCTCCATTCGACCAATATTTTTGCTCTTTGTTTATTGCCTCACTCGTGTGTATGTGTAGATAAGGGGAAAAGAAGGGGTAGAGAGTGTAGGGTATGTCTGCTGCTGTCTGTGCTTTCAATAATACACTCTTTTCCCACACACTTCTCTGCTTGTGGGATGATGATTATGTTTTGGGACGCCGATGAGAGGAGGATGGCGGTGGCAGGGGCAGCAGCAGCCTCCTTCCTCTCCCCTACCAACTGCTTCTGGTGAGTAAAGAGAAGAAGAGACCTGCGCCCCCTTCCCTTTGCAACCCACCATCTGAAAGGGTATCTTTGCGACTTTGCGAATGGTCGCATAGTCTGGATTTCCTATTTCACCCTTTTTTGGTTACATATAGACTAGTTTTTTATGTGAAATGAATAGACTTAGACCAAAGAGCAGTTGTTTGACTGAGTGTCATTTGATTGATTGCGTATATCCACACACACACACATACACATATATTGATTTATGATGCATACAGTTAACGACTCTTGCTGCTTTTTTCATTACTAGTTTTATGTGGGTGTTTGTGTTTTGAAATCTAAATTCGCTCGCTCTCTTTGGCCCTTTGTGCAGAGTTTGCTGCTACTGCTGCTATATTGGGGGTTGCTAAGGTGGGATAGGCAAAGAGGGGATGGCTGCTGCTGTCCTTCCCCTTCTCATTTTTCTCACAGCAGGCGTGCTGCTTGCCCCTCCTCCCTGGTGCTGGGGTGTATGTCTACTCATTTGGTGGTGGTGTAAGAAGAGGACAAGGTACCTACTGCTGCTTTCTATCTTCTCCTTTCTTGTGCTTGGTGTTGCTGCACCAACAAGCATGGGGGATGGCGAGCGATGTGCTAGGAGAAATCGCTGCCTTCTTTGCGAATTGCTGCTGCCTGTCTCCTGGGCTTGTGCAGCATGGCTGCTGCTGTTGGTGGTGGTGGGTGGGAGATGGGGCGCTGCAGCCCCAGCAGCAGCCAGTTTTGTGTGGGCTGGCGGCAATACCCATTAGGAGAGGGACTGAGGGGGCTGCAGAGTGGTCAAGGGGCAGCGGCGGCATGAATGATCCACCTAGTTTACTTACTCTTCTCAGGTTCGACCCCGCTTGGCTGTAGGTGTACTTTTTCGATTTAGTGAATAATTTTTGCAAAAGATTCCAAAATCAAAAACCAAAATTGTTTTTTAACTCTGTATTTGTCATAAAAAAGTAAAATGAATCTGAACATAACACAAAAACGCACAACAATAAAATTTCAGCTAACAACGAATTTTTTTATTGCTCGTATTTTTTTCGCCAAAATTAGCTAAAAGAAAAACTTTGACGAAAAATTTTTATGCAAGCAGGTCAAGTGAAACCTTACAGCCTTACTTGTTACAGCCATAAGCCATATACCAAAAGTTTCTGACCAGGGTTGTCAAGTGATGATTGGCAGTGGACGCGTACTCAAAAAAGGGGAGAGGGTACTGTAGCCAATCACTTTGTCCTAAAATTGTAGAATACTATTTTTGCTGATGTTATGTAAAAGTATTCATTGAACTAACATCCATTATTTACAGCCCTACAATTTATCCAGTGGAGTAATAGAGGATGAAATTTACTATTTCAAGACACCACTAATTCTTGAAAAGGTAATTTTTTTTATTAACGTACCGTAAATTTTCTGATAAAGCCCTCCTGATTTGGAATTCTGTTTGCATTTTTGATGAATCTAAGCCGAGTTACCATTCAAATTGTAGCTCATCTCACTGGTTACAAATTGAGTGGTAAGTTGCCTAAGAGTCATCAACAAAAGTTGGGTCAAAAACACAATTCCAATTAAATTAGCGGGGTTGTCAGAATATTCACAGTGACCTAAATACACTACAACACTTTTCAAAAACGACGAAAATTGTTCTAGGAACTATCACCCCAAATTATGTCAGACACTTCTTTGCCCATCGACCACTCAGGTTGTTCTTTTTGTTAAACTTTCAACTTTTAAATTTGTAACAGTTGACTGTTTTAGATCTGGACAATGAAGCACAACACATTAATGAGACCATGGAGCAGGCCCAGTCGAGCAGTGGGGGAAGTAGTGGGGCAGCTAAGGTTGTTCATTGCTATTATTTGATCGGTTTTACGTGGCTAAAATTAGTTCAAAGAATCGGCCCAACATTTTCCAACTAGGGTTGTTGAGTCCTATCTAAAATACAGGTGTCCAAAATTTTTGGAAAACTCGTTTACCTACATGGTGACAGTACTATACCGAAAACTGCAATTCAATTCTAACCAAACACTAACCTACCCTCCCTATTTAAACTAAAATAATTCAGGGAGGTGCTACCTGGTTGGCGGCTCAGCCTAAGTTGAATGCCAAGTCCAAAAGTGGCTACATCCTCTTCTCGGCTGAAGTCAGGAAGAAGATTATGAGCGAAAATGTTGGTTTCTTTCCCTTTTAATTGTTAATTTGATTGTTGATGTTTAGCCTGAGTCCGGGTTTGGAGAAGTGTCCAAAATAGTAGGAATAGAGTGGAAGAAGTTGCCGGAAGAGAACAAACGGCAGTACGAGATACGGGCCCAATTCATTGCTGAGGAAAGGGCTAAGGCTGACCTATTGACACCCACCAGCAAGTTGTTGCAGGTAAGCGAGATAGTAGAATTGGTGAAGCTCTAAAAAACCATCCTTGCTCTCAAAAAATGGCCACGGAAAATGTGTCAAAACGAAATTATTCTAACCCTAGTCAGATCCAGTGCTGGTCAAACCCCAAAAATCGCCTCCATCGAGGGATCTGCCTCCGAGCTCTTCAGTTTTTTCTCTCCAGCTCGGAGTCGGAGCGAAACAGGAGCCTGCGCCGGAGACTTGACCAGCACTGGTCAGATCTAAATGCGTATATAATCAATTTTTTCACCTCACTAGAGTTAGAAAAATATCGTTTTTGACAAATTTTCAAAAAATTTAAAATTTTTACAGGGTGTTGATAAAATTGTTTTTTGGAAAATTCATTATCCACTTTCAATAAAACCATGATACCCAATCTGGGGTATAAACCTCATTGAAATTCCCTGAAATAGGCAACAGAGTTAAGAACCATTTTTGGGCCAAACGGGACTCCAAGACTGTATCCTGTTCCTATTTAACTAAACTTATCTATTATCTCAAGTTTTACAAATACGAAATTTTAGCCTGGCCAAATTCGGGTGTTCAGCTGCCGTTGGCAACTCTGTGACTACCAATTTGATAGTCAAGAAGGTCTATACGAACATATCAAAAGCAGCCACACTTGTCAAATAATTGGTAAGTGCGATTGATTAGGTTACAAAATAAAAAATAAATAAAATTTAAGTGGAAGGCGACAACCAATATGTGTGTTTGTGGACATCCTGTCTCAAGTATCGAAAGGAAGGAAAGTGAGTTTTTTCAAAGCATAATAAATTTAGTAACCTCTTTTTACTTGTAGACCGTTTCCATCGATGCCCAGACTTCATCGTCACATCAAAGAGAAGCATCTGGCTTCCTCTTCCAAACCAATATTTCCCAACCAAAAGAGCAAGTAAGTGCAATCTTTTATAAGTTGGGTTTTCTTACTTTTTCGTAGAGAATTAAACCAATTTTTCTATTAACTAGTGAAAACTTTGAACATTTGAGACGGCGTAGGTGCTTTTGGCCCCTTTTTTCCAATTACGTAATTCGTTTGGCCCCTTTTTACACTTTTTAAATTAGCGCCTTTTTTACTTTTTATTGTTTTTTTGCAGTTTGTTGCTTTTTAAAATACATTTAAACTTAGTCAAAGGCTTAGGCACAGGGTAGGCCAGCGCATGTTAGGACGGGCTTAAATGTGTGTCCCAAACTGCTATAAACACTAAATTTTTCCACTTTCGGTAAATTCCCCGCGTTAACTTTCCCCTCCAAAATTTTGAGGTCACAGGTTCAAATCCTAGTGATAGCAGAAATATTTTTTTTCAAATAACAGTCATAAACTAGTATTTATAAGACCAGTAAGCCTTACGTTGGGTAGGGTGACCGCTTGGTTCCTTCCCTAAGTGGGTATCCACCTCCAGAATCCAAAATTTTGGATTTAGCTGAAAGTAATTTAAAGTCATTGTACCCTGTCCAGAATCTTGTTCTGAACACGGTTTGATAATACTAAAACAGCATTTTGACTTGCAGGAACACCAGTTTTGGAGTAATTACGCATCCCGTAGGGTATCCGAATAATGCTCAGGCTATTGTACCTAGGTATCGGTACTCAGATGGAAGTGACTAGGTAGTAGTACCCAATTCTTAGGTGGCTTAGATGGATGGAGATATCTGAAGATTAAGGGTGCCTATGCGTAGTGGATATTTAGTGGATAGGCTGAAATAAGGAAGTTTTTTAGCTTTTTTTATTTTTCACAATGTTTTAGTCAGGGATGATAATGAGAATTTTCGAAAATAAGTACATTTTTCCAAAAAAATCATATTTTGACCCCGAAAATAAGTACAATTCCCAAAACACGCTAAAATCGCTCAAAAATCGTTTATTCACCATTTTTACATACAAACATAACATTTTCAAATGATGACGAGCGGAAATAGCTTGATTTCCTTGTGATTCGAAGCAACAGTCGAGATTGAAAACGGCTGTTCACCCAGTTTCTTCAGAAGACAGTAAACTGAGTATGGTGCCAGCACATTTTATGTTTCCTTGTTGATTTCTGTGAGCTTAGGTGTGCTGGCACCATACTCAGTCAACTTTATTGCACAAATTCTGGAGAAGCATGGACTCAAGTGGAACAATCTTGTCTCTTTCTGCGCCGACAATGCTCCAGTACACTTTGGTGGCCCGCAAATGCAAGGTCTGAATAACGTCTTCAAGAAGCTGCTCGTCAAGAAGAATAATTTTATTTTCGTTGGATGCCTGGCTCATATCTTCCACAATTCAGCTCAGAAGGGTGCCGATCGTCTTCCGGTGGACGTCGAAACCTTCGTTTTCAAACTGGCCAGCTACTTCAAGAGATCAACAAGCAGGCATGAGAATCTAAAGGATGTGTGCGACTTTCTCGAGGTTTTTGTGTTTTACTTATTTTGTTTAGTGTTTCACTTGCTGTTTTCAGGTTGGCCAATGCGTTCGTCGAGAGAGTCTTTTCTTTGTGCAAAGCGCAGTGGACGGATGTTAGGAATTTGCTCCAGGTGGAAACGGTAAAGGCTCTCCTCCAAGTGCGGGTGAACTTCGATATCAACTGTTCTGATGTCTACAAGCTTCTCATGAACGATGGAGAACTCCGACAGAAAATTCAAGGTGGTCAAAAATGGGAATGATTATGATTTTTTTTGTTTGGAAATGTTATGTTTGTATGTAAAAATGGTGAATAAACGATTTTTGAGCGATTTTAGCGTGTTTTGGGAATTGTACTTATTTTCGGGGTCAAAATCTGATTTTTTTTGGAAAATGTACTTATTTTCGAAAATTCTCATTATCATCCCTGACTAAAACATTGTGAAAAATAAAAAAAGCTAAAAAACCTTTTATCAACCATAAAATTACTATATTTCATAAAAGAACTAAGGTCTCATCCCTGATGAGAGGGTGGTTTTGCTTTTTCTAGGTCACAGGTTCGATTCTCTCTGGGTGATTTTTTAATTTTCTAGGTTCTTGGCAGTCATAACTCCCAAACCACCTGAATAGTACCTCAACTAACATTTTTTATTCAAGTTCTCTAATGTGCAGGATAACTAGCTTCATTTCAAGCTTATGTAAAATGGAGTTTTGACTGTACATACATCAACTTTTACGTACTAGAATGTTTACGATTGAAATTTCGAAAAATTTGTCATACACAATTCTGAATACTTTTTTTGCAAAAAAAGCAAAGAAGCTTGAAATTTTGAAATGATTTTTTTAACTGGGGGTAACGAAGTGTATATGGTCTCAAATGGGTCGTAGCCTTTTGGTCCCTTTTTTCCATTTGTGGAAAAGGGGGGTATTGGTATTTTTTTCTTGTGAAGAACTGCTAACATTTTAACTGTTTTTTATGATCCAGCCCAGTTTTACTAGATAATCCATGCACCGACCAAACCAATTGGTCGTCCATTTAGTGTGAATTTTTTTTATGTTTTTCGGGTTCTAAACCCTGTTTTTTGCACTAATTCGAGCATTGTAAAGAAGGTTTGATAATAGTAAAATGCCATTTTATAGGGTATTTTTTGAGTTTTTCCCCTAAGCATCCCCCTAAGTGCACCCTCTTGAAGTGCACCCCTTCCCAAGGTGGGGTGCACTTCATATGCTGTCATTCTAGTACGCCCATGCTTTCTAAATTTTATGAGATCCAAATTTGTTATATCATGGTATAAAATTAAAATATAAAAAAAGACAACAACTTATAAAACCATATAGAACTGGCCATATCGAACTGGGCTGTCTCCCCGGTGCTATGTCGTATTTTTTCGTCTCAAATAATTTTTTTGCTAAATTTTGCAACTTCTTATTTTTTTAACTTGTTTAATTTCAGACACTTCTTCGTCTATCTTCCACCCCAAGCCAGCTCCTCCTCCCACCACAGCAGTCAACAGTCGGGTCATTTTGTGCACCAGCCCTATGGTGTCCCCTCAGCCAATGCGGTTTGTCTTGCATTCTATATATTTTTTTATAATAATACCAGACCAATATAGGTTGGCTGCAGCGTTGCTACTCCCATATCCAGTGCAGTTGCTGCAAGTCCATCCAGCCATGGAGGTCATCACCAGCAGCAGCAACCCATACCCTCTCCTGCTCCAAGCAGCAGTAGCCAGCATGGTAACTCCACAGCACCTAATGGTTATGCCCCTGCCACCCATTATGTGGTTGGGCAGCACCACCAGCCACAACAGCAGCAGCATCAGCAACACCACTATGCTACTTCTTCTGCCAGTTCTTCACAGCATCATACGACTGTGGTGCCTGTCTCAGCTATGGTATGTTATGTTGCGTTTCCAAGGGTGTGGGTGCCTTTCTTGATCTACCTGGTTCAGTGGAAATTTCTGACAGGGGACGGGGATGACTAAAATTTTTAAAGCCATTTTATCCAGTGTTTGTTTATTTTTAAGGACATTTTAATAAGCACTTTTTGATCAGAACCATAGGGCAGCGCTGTCGCGAATTTTTTAAACACGGCAAAAGCCCGTATGTACTAAACTATGCGTTTTCACGCTGAGCACAATGGCTGAAAAAAATTTTGGAAAGAGGAGGGATTAGAACACGTAAACCAGCATTTGAAAATAGTTAATTTTCACCTATTTCCAACCACCTTGAAATGAGTGGTACTTGCTCAAATTAATGTACCGTCTGGATGTGTAATATCTCAAAATGTAGAGCGTGATTAGAGCTAACTATTGCACATAAAATCGTTCGACAGAAAAATTAGTTCTGGATTGTGGGTGCGGGTACACTGGGTTTATAAGATTTATATTAAACAGAGAACCCCTAGCTTAACACGGGAATTCCGGGTACTTTTCGTAAAATAGTAAATTTAAAAAACAGCCTAAGTTGATTCTTTTAAATTTTTATCCATGATAATTTTTTCGAATGTAGGCAAGCGACATACCATTAGAAAGCCCAGACAAAGGGCTTTCTTATGAGCATAAAAAGAAATGCTGAGCTAAATAAGTTCACTGTCAACCAGCCTGAAGAAAAAGCCATCCATTTTAAATGAGTCCTCGTAAAAATTGGGCTGCTTGAGGGCTGGACACAAGTTTTCAGCAGGTCCTAAAATCTTTATAGGAACCGTTATTCAAGTCAGGAATTCCCGTGTTAAACTTAGAAATTCAGCTACAAAATGAATGGTCATACGAGAAAAGCAATTGAAAATGTTTGAGTACAAAAGATATTTTTTAACGAGGCGGTTTTCGACTATAGATTAGGCAAGGCAACTAAAAAAGATTTAAAAAACAATATTAAAAATGTGCTAAACACATGGCCAACCTACAGAAACTGATATTTTCGCTGTGAGACGTAGTTATCAAAATATTTCGCTCAAACATATATAACCTTTCACAAATTTGATTGCCGCTTTCCGCCACACCCCACAACCATGCAATTGCAGGCAGGAGGCAGTAGTGGTAGTAATGGAAACAATGGAGTGCATCACCAGCAACTGGTGCAAGCCACTATCAACGGCAATACTGTGTATGTACCGGCAGGCGCTCAATACCAAACTTACGTGCTCAACCAACCAAATGGAGGGTCATCACAAGCGGGTGCTCACCAGATCGTGGTGCACCAGACCCCTGCCCACATGGTACAGCAGCAACACCATCCATCAGGTAGTAATTTCTTAAATATATTCATATAAACAATATACTTTTACAGCTGGAGGGGGTCAGATGCAACATGTCACCTATGTGCAGCACAATGGCGGGGGACCATCTTCTTCATCCTCCTCTTCCAGCAATGGAGCAGCCCCTGTGATGAATGGAATACCACCAGGAGCATCTTATGTTACAGGTAAGCACCACCAATGAAAAAAATATGAGTATAGCAGGTACTTCACACTTAAACCTCTTGATAGTTAGGCAAAACAACGCTCCACACAGGCGAAAAGTCATAGGTTCCATATGTTCAATATGGGGTTTCGATTACCGTATTTTCTCTAATAGCTCACCCGAGTGAGTTATCTTTCAATCCCTCGAAAATCGGAAAATGTCAATCTTTAGATTTTTTGGTAAAATCAAAAATATAAAAAGTAGAATCGGTAGAGCTATTAGGAGTTAAAAGAAGGTAATAAAAAAAAGTCTGCAAAATATTTGCTCTAGACTAAGATATAGACTGACTAGGGGGTTAGTTAATAGAGAGAGGTGAATGAGGTACCGCCAGGAGCATCTTATGTTACAGGTAACCACCAAGTGAGAGAAAATACGGTATGCTTATAGGCATTATCCAAAATGGCTCATTCACGAACTGCGACTTGTGCTGAGAGTGAAACTAAAGGGTGTTCATAAAGCCAAAATAGTCTAAGGACCGGAGCACACTTTATCGACTGTCTAGAAAAGCAGTTTTAACCACTCCTAAGGCAATTTTAGGCAGTGAAAACGATAGAAAACGTGTTTTTGAAATTCCCTTTTTACTCAATATTTTGTACCACAGTATCTGTTAAGAACTACCCCGTTTCAAGCTATTACTCAAATCGTATGTAATTGTTGACTTGACGGAAACTTGATAAAGCAAGACTTTTGGCTTGCTAACTTACCGAGCTAAATTATAAACACTCTAATATAGCATTCTTTATATATAAGCTATGATTTGTTCAGCCCCAGCAGGCGCGACTTTGCATCTGGCAGGTCAGCTGGCTCCACACACCATACAGACAGCTCCCAACTCCATGCACCACCTGCAACAACACCCAGCTGCCCCCACATCTGCTTCAAGCAGTCATCAACAGGGAAGTGCTTCTACTGGTCCACCCACGCTCCAGCCAATGATAGATGCAGGTAGAACAGTGGTGCATGCTCCCAAAGCCCCAGAACCTGTGTTCTTGGCCCCACCAAACTCAATCCAGGTCAAAAGAGTCATGCATTCTGAGGCATATGTCAAGTGAGCTATTTTTTCACATTTGAACTATTTAGTTAGTTATACAGTTAACATATAATCCCTACAGTATAATCTGTATTAATTCCGCATCCGCCCCCCCCTCCCCCAAAGTGTCAAAATGTATTCAATACAACCTTATTTCCAGTACCCCTTCACGCTACATATTATTTTATTTTGGCTACATAGGCAGGGAGATTCCATAGGTCACAAAATAGTTGTGCTTCCGATACTTTTTATAAGCAATAATCTTTCTGCTTGCCACAAAAAAATCCGAATCTCATAAAGCTGCTTCGACTTTTTTGTAAGCATCAATTTTTGTGGTTATTACAACAGTCAATCTTTAGCAAAATAATTATATTTCATGACTAAAAATTGAAAATGGTAAACATAGCCACTTTTGAAAACGCCAAATTTTCGACAGTCTTTGGGGTTTAACCTTTCTCTGTGCTGATACTTTGCCGTTTTTATTGCAGATTTAGATAGAGCAACTGAAATGGCGCAGAACAGTATATTAATGCATAAAAAACGGTCGTTAAATTGATGAGAAAATAATCGACGTAAATAATCGACGTAACAAATATGAGTACATTTTACGAAATCATCATTTTGACGTCTGGTGCTAGGAAAACCAGAAATTCTGACACCGGATTTGTGTTCAGCGTGCTAGATTTGCTTATAAAACTGATATTCAATCTCAAACCTATCTGCCAAATATTAAAAAAAAACCGAAATTTTGTAATTTGAATATTTTTTGTCTCGAGAGGAATTCAATAGTTGGCAGTTAGGTTTGAGATTAAAGGGCCATGCTCACCTGTTCAAATTTTGTCCCCGCCAATTCGAAAAAATTGTTCCTAATTATTGAACTCCTGTACCGATTTTTCAACTTGGTTTCTGACATAACTATACCTAAAATTAAATTCTAGGCCTTGTTTTGTCAGAAACCAAGTTGAAAAATCCGTACAAAAGTTCAATGATTCGGAAAAAAAATTTTGAATTGGCGGGGACAAAATTTGAACAGGTGAGCATGCCCCTTAAAATATCAGTTATATAAGCGAATCGAGCAGGCTGAACACGAATCCGGTGTCAGAATTTCTGGGTTTCCTAGCACCAAACGTTTTTTTGTAAAATGTACTCATATTTGTTACGTCAATTTAACGGTCGTTTTTTATGCATTAATATACTGTTCTGCGCCATTTCAGTTGCTCTATCTAAATCTGCAATAAAAATGGCAAAGTATCAGCACAGAAAAAAAAGTTAAACTGCAAAGACTGTCGAAAATCGGCGTTTTCAAAAGTGGCTATTTTCACCATTTTCGATTTTTAGTCATGAAATAGAATTATTTTGCTTAGCATGTAATGTCAGCAACATTTTAAAATAACGGGTGGTCAAAAAGTTCCCGATGGATTTTCAAAGCTTCATTTTTTATCATTTTTCTTATCATATTTTTAGAAGTTTAGTATTATTTTGTAGCCCTGTTCTTCCTCTTTCAAACGACATGTCACACGTTTATTTTACTCAACAAAATGACCACCATTTGCATCAATACATTTCTTTAATCGTTTTGGAAAGTTGTCAATGGCTTTTTGGATCATCTCTTGTGGAAGTTCGTCTCATTCTTTCACCAGTGAAGCTTTTAGGGCAGCAATTGACTTGTGTGGCTTGGAGCATGCTTTGGACTGCAAGTACGGCCATCAAAGTAGTCCATCACATTCAAGTCGGGGAGTTGGGCGCCCAGTCACCTTTGATCGCAGCATTGTCACCCCAATGAGAATCAACCGTGATGAAATCTGGAAAGTGCTCCTCAATCCAGTTCTGAGTTTCAACGGCTCGATGAGAAGGCGCGCCATCTTGTTGAAAGGTCCAATTGTCTCCCATATTCTCCTCAGTCCACTGGATTGAGGAGCACTCAGATTTCATCACGGTTGATTCTCATTGGGGTGACAATGCTGCGATCAAGGTGACTGGGCGCCCAACTCCCCGACTTGAATGTGATGGACTACTTTGGATGGCCGTACGCAGTCAAAGCATGCTCCAAGCCACACAAGTCAATTGCTGCCCTAAAAGCTTCACTGGTGAAAGAATGGGACGAACTTCCACAAGAGATGATCCAAAAAGCCATTGACAACTTTCCAAAACGATTAAAGAAATGTATTGATGCAAATGGTGGTCATTTTGTTGAGTAAAATAAACGTGTGACATGTCGTTTGAAAGAGGAAGAACAGGCTACAAAATAATACTAAACTTCTAAAAATATGATAAGAAAAATGATAAAAAATGAAGCTTTGAAAATCCATCGGGAACTTTTTGACCACCCGTTAATACACAGAACATGCTGTAGTCTGAAAACAAAAGCTGTGACCAATTTGGTGTATGGACCCAATGTGGATTTCTTCAAGTTTTTAAAACGCCGAAAAAACTACCAGGAACGGCGTTTTTGAAAAAAAAATTACAGACGTTATGGTTCAGTTTGAAAAACTGAACCAGGGTAAACCGTCGTTACAGTCAGGGCTTCTCGTGTTAATAACGCGAACTAAAACTTGAAACATTTGGATATGCCTCGTACAAAATAATACCCTCAATGTAGCGGTATCTTCGTCCACTTCATAGAAGTACCGTTATATCGAAGATTAACTGTACTCATACTAACTAAAAGCAGGGGTGGCTGAACTAGTTTTAATCCACCAATTTTTGAAAATTAAAATTATATTGCTGAATTCGTCTTTTCTTTGCAGATACATAGAATCTCTGTACAACTCCAAACAGAAGACGGTCAGCAAGTGGGACAAGAACCTACTGGCAACTAACAGAAACACCACTACCAATCACAAAAAATTGCCCTATGACTGGATAAAAGTAAGTGAATTTGTAAAATTACTTATGAGCAGTTTGTAATTTACCTATTAAAATTTTAAGCATGCCGCCAATGGAAATGGCAAACCCAAAGAAGAGGAGATAGTCAAGTCGCTGTGGAAACTGAGAGAGCAATTATTGCAGGACAATACTGGAATCAAGAGGAATACTGCTGACCAACAGGCCCAGCATCCACTCTAATTTCCGAAAACTTGGGACATAAGCAATAATAGTAGGCTGCACCTTGATTTCGCCCGTCAAAAATCTACCCCGTCAAAATAAAAACACCCCGGTCCAAACTTCCTTATCTTGTGATTTCAGCTGTTTGCAGCTGATTTTTAAAATTTTTTGCATAGTGTAGCCTTGGATCCTCGCTTTACAACTGAGTAATGGCTTAACTAATGTCATTTTAAACATTTTGAGAAAATAACATTTACAAAGTTTTTTAACTATGGCGGCCAAATCAATTTTTGACGGGGTAATTAAACCAGCTGACGCAGCAAAAATAAGTTTGAGCCAATGCTAATACTCTTAGTGGTAATGTGCGCCATGTGTTTCTTAACTTATATATATTGCCCCACCCTCCCTCCATTCCATGTCTCAATATCATCTAAGCCTTGTTGTTTTTGTGAATTTTTGGTATGTTTGTTGTATTATTATTTTTCACTTTTGTGGCATTTTTCCTGTTAAATTTAATAAATTTGATAACAAGTTATAAAAACATTAGATACTTGCAGGGTTTTCATATGATATCATGTAGACTGATATGATATCATGAGGGTGATATCACGTATCATATCATTTCACTGAACTTCATGTCATATCATTATCATATCACATCACATAATAAAAATTAGGTGATATCAACCCATATCCTGTGATATCAGAAATATTTCAAAACAATCAATTGTAACAGTGTTTTATTTATCAAAACTATCAAAAATAGACTTTTTTACTCATCCGATACACCCAAACTTTCGCTTACTTTGTTCTTCAGCACTTGCTCGTGCGACTTCACGAGATAATCGTCAACTGCTATCTTCACTTGTGCTTTCAAATCGGCAGGATTTACCGTTGGTGGCAGATCAGGGATAATAATGTCAGCTGCCGTGTCAGGCGCCATGCGGCCGCCTTGACAATGAGCTCTCGTCCACTTTGAGCCCCGAATAACTTCAAAATTTTAGACCACAGCCCCTGAAATATTGTTAACTCGCGCGTTATTTGATATTGATCGAGAAAAGCAAAACGTGGCTAAAGTACGGTATAACAACTCCTCCCAAAAACCGGGTTTAACCACTTTTTCGTGTGTTTTAGCATATTTAACGTACAGAAAAATTGTAAATCAAAAATGGCCTTAACTCTGAAATCCTAGTCAAAAAACGGGTAACCTACTCGTCATCAAAGCTAATTTGGCAGATGCGATCCTAAAGAATGCGGCAGAAATAAATTCAAGAGAACTAAAGGAAATTGTTGATTTTTTTGTTTGAGAAGTGTGTTTGAATGTTATCATCGTTTTTGTTCAATAAAGATGTTAGAAGATGTTTTTTCGACATTGCGACACGAAAGGTCGAACATTTTCGACATATGTCGACGACACGACACGAAGTGTCGAAAGGTCTCGACACGGCACGACATTTCGACACGAAGTGTCGAAAGTTTCGGCACCTCGACAACCCTATTTGGGAGTGTCTGAGAGAGATTCCAGAGAGCATCTATTAGGTCGTCCAATAAGTTTTGAGAAAAAGCACGTGGATTCGCTTTAATTTTCAAAGTGCATCATTTCGCACATTTGACAATGATGTCTCTACGTGTCATATACCATTTTGTAGCCCGTTCTCTGTTCTTTAAAATGTGATATTGAACAATTCTTTGTTATTAAAAAATAGGATCAAAAATAGGAAAACAAAAAATGTGCATAAATTTACCAAACTTGAGAAATTATTTGTTTTTTTATTTTTGGTCCAATTTTGTTATAACAAAGAGCCGGTTAATACGACATTCAAAAGAGGAGAGAACGGGCTTCAAAATGGTACAGTCAACTCTCGATACAGTGTACCCTCGATATAGTGTAGATCTCGATATAGTGTATATATTTTGAACCTGATTTGGTCAGCCCTGAGCCAAACTGGCTTATAGTGCACCCTCGATACAGTGTAATCCTCGATATAGTGTATATTTTTTCTCGTCCCCGGGGCTACACTGTATCGAGAGTTGACTGTATATGACACGTAGAGACATCATTGTCAAATGTGCCAAATGATGCACTTTGAAAATTAAAGCGAATCCACGTACTTTTTTCTCAAAACTTATTGGACAACCTAATACTTGAAGGTGTGTTTATACACAGTATTATGGTGATAGAGATTAAAGAAAAAAGTAGCAAATGGTAAACTGTTGATATCATATCATTATCATATTCACCTGATATCATCATGATATCATATCATATCACGTCCGTATTATGCCCGTGATCCCATATCAATATCATATCAGGTTATTTTTTAAAATTCCACATCATGTCAGATGATATGAGGTGGAAATTTGACGAGTTCCATATCACCCTAGGTGATATCATGTCAACCCCATATCATACCATTATCATATCAGGACTCCAAAATCCATATCACGAAAACCCTGGATACTTATGTTCTTAAGGGGCTCACTCAGATTTTTTGGAAAAGTTAATCAAAAACACACCTCAAATTACTCTTTTTGTCTAAAGTGCACAATGTGTCCTTCTTCCGAAATCGACCAAAACCATTTTTAAGGAATTGAAACACGCTAAAACGATAGAAAAGACGTTTTTAGGTGTGGGAAGGCACTTTTTGTAAAAAAATCGACCTACGGGGGGGGGGTATCCAGAAGTGGCAAAGACCAGACCGGATCAGACCGCAGAAGACCAGACCGGATCAGAGCGGTCTGATTCGGTCTAGACCAAATTACAAATATTTTTGTTTAAATTAAAGAAATTTTGCGGGAATTTAAATTTTCTCGCCTGAAAAATCCATAAATATGCCAGAATCTCAGCCCAGAGTGGCCAAAAACCACTGGAAATTTGTTATTCGGGTTTTACTAGAGAGTAGGTAAACTTTTCACGAAAAGGCGATTGCGCACATAAGAATAGTCATCTGATGCACTCAATCTATCAGAATCTCACTCTGAGTAATTCTAGACCATTTTAAACTATCCCAGATTGCCTCAACACTTAAATGGCTGATCATTTATAGCACGCCAGATATTTTACTTTTTGCTCAGCTTCTGGAAACTTTTTTGTAAAGTTTGTTCATAGCACCTATGACCAGCTATGGTAAATTATGGGGCATGTTTTGTAGATTATTTGAAAAAATCCATGTTTTCCATGATGAGGGGTATGGTTTTTTGGTACCCATTATACCCCCATAATTATTATTATTATAACCCCATCAATGAACGATCGTAAAAATTGAGGAAAAAGCAGTTTGAAAATCTTCTAAGTGACGTGATTCTACGATTTGCTATTCGAAAGCACAAAATTTTTTCTATAATGGGCCCTATACGACAATAGGACGCTTTTTTTGTCTTGGTTCCCCTGTTGTTTTTTTAAGGAAACTGATTTTTTCCAAAGGGGCATAACTCAACATTAAGATTTTAAAAATCATTCTGTAACATGGGTTTCGTAGCTCTTGAGCTGCGATACAACATGGTGATAAGATGTTGTCATTAAGCTTGAAATTCAATAAAACATTTTACCACTTATAGTCATGAAAACGCTTGTGTGGAGATTTGCATTAGTCAAATTTGCATCAGCCATAGCGAATAAGGAATAACTCAACAAAAACAAAAAGCTAATGCAGAGTTTTTAAGCGGAAATGAAAGGGTAAAATCCCAACTGTCAGCCATTCTAACTGTCAGCCCCAATCTGTCAGTCGAAAAATTTGGCGGGGGGTTTATTAAACAACCGGAAAATTCAAAAACCGGATAATTCAACAGAGGAAAATTCAACACCCGCGTTTTCAAAAGACGAATAATTCATCAGCAGATAATTCAAAAGCTGATAATTCAACAGAGGAAAATTCATCAGCAGATAATTCAAAAGCTGATAATTCAACAGAGTATAATTCATCAGCAGATAATTCAAAAGCTGATAATTCAACAGAGGATAATTCATCAGCAGATAATTCAAAAGCTGATAATTCAACAGAGGATAATTCATCAGCAGATAATTCAAAAGCTGATAATTCAACAGAGGATAATTCATCAGCAGATAATTCAAAAGCTGATAATTCAACAGAGGATAATTCAACACCCGCGTTTTCAAAGACGAATAATTCATCAGCAGATAATTCAAAAGCTGATAATTCAACAGAGGAAAATTCATCAGCAGATAATTCAAAAGCTGATAATTCAACAGAGGATAATTCATCAGCAGATAATTCAAAAGCTGATAATTCAACAGAGGATAATTCATCAGCAGATAATTCAAAGCTGATAATTCAACAGAGGATAATTCATCAGCAGATAATTCAAAAGCTGATAATTCAACAGAGGATAATTCATCAGCAGATAATTCAAAAGCTGATAATTCAACAGAGTATAATTCATCAGCAGATAATTCAAAAGCTGATAATTCAACAGAGGAAAATTCAACACCGCGTTTTCAAAAGACGAATAATTCATCAGCAGATAATTCAAAAGCTGATAATTCAACAGAGTATAATTCATCAGCAGATAATTCAAAAGCTGATAATTCAACAGAGGAAAATTCAACACCCGCGTTTTCAAAAGACGAATAATTCATCAGCAGATAATTCAAAAGCTGATAATTCAACAGAGTATAATTCATCAGCAGATAATTCAAAGCTGATAATTCAACAGAGTATAATTCATCAGCAGATAATTCAAAAGCTGATAATTCAACAGAGTATAATTCATCAGCAGATAATTCAAAAGCTGATAATTCAACAGAGTATAATTCATCAGCAGATAATTCAAAAGCTGATAATTCAACAGAGTATAATTCATCAGCAGATAATTCAAAAGCTGATAATTCAACAGAGGATAATTCATCAGCAGATAATTCAAAAGCTGATAATTCAACAGAGGAAAATTCAACACCCGCGTTTTCAAAAGACGAATAATTCATCAGCAGATAATTCAAAAGCTGATAATTCAACAGAGTATAATTCATCAGCAGATAATTCAAAAGCTGATAATTCAACAGAGGATAATTCATCAGCAGATAATTCAAAAGCTGATAATTCAACAGAGGATAATTCATCAGCAGATAATTCAAAAGCTGATAATTCAACAGAGGATAATTCATCAGCAGATAATTCAAAAGCTGATAATTCAACAGAGGATAATCATCAGCAGATAATTCAAAAGCTGATAATTCAACAGAGGATAATTCATCAGCAGATAATTCAAAAGCTGATAATTCAACAGAGGATAATTCATCAGCAGATAATTCAACAGAGGATAATTCATCAGCAGATAATTCAAAAGCTGATAATTCAACAGAGGATAATTCATCAGCAGATAATTCAAAAGCTGATAATTCAACAGAGGATAATTCATCAGCAGATAATTCAAAAGCTGATAATTCAACAGAGGATAATTCATCAGCAGATAATTCAAAAGCTGATAATTCAACAGAGGATAATTCATCAGCAGATAATTCAAAAGCTGATAATTCAACAGAGGATAATTCATCAGCAGATAATTCAAAAGCTGATAATTCAACAGAGGATAATTCATCAGCAGATAATTCAAAAGCTGATAATTCAACAGAGGATAATTCATCAGCAGATAATTCAAAAGCTGATAATTCAACAGAGGATAATTCATCAGCAGATAATTCAAAAGCTGATAATTCAACAGAGGATAATTCATCAGCAGATAATTCAAAAGCTGATAATTCAACAGAGGATAATTCATCAGCAGATAATTCAAAAGCTGATAATTCAACAGAGGATAATTCATCAGCAGATAATTCAAAAGCTGATAATTCAACAGAGGATAATTCATCAGCAGATAATTCAAAAGCTGATAATTCAACAGAGGATAATTCATCAGCAGATAATTCAACAGAGGATAATTCATCAGCAGATAATTCAAAAGCTGATAATTCAACAGAGATAATTCATCAGCAGATAATCAAAAGCTGATAATTCAACAGAGGATAATTCATCAGCAGATAATTCAAAAGCTGATAATTCAACAGAGGATAATTCATCAGCAGATAATTCAAAAACCGGATAATTCAACAGAGTAATGTTCAACAGTCGGACATTTCACCAAATTTTTTGCCAAACAGTCAGCATTCGGTCTAATTTCCCGATAAAACCGAAATTTCGCAGTTTAATTATCCGACTATTGAATATTACTTTGTTAAATAATCCGACTGTGTAAAATTACTCTGTTGAATTATCCGCTTTTTGAATAATCCACTATTGAATTATTCGTCTTTTGAAAACGCGGGTGTTGAATTTTTTTCTGTTGAATTATCCGGTTTTTGAATTTTCCAATTGTTGAATAAACCCCGCGCCAAAAATTTCTGGTGATGATAACGTTTAAATTCTTCAACAAACAATACATGATGACCTTGACGCCATTTGCTCTAGCTGGTTTGCTGTACTGAATCGACCACGTGTAGCATTTCAGAGGAGTTGTTGCACATTCCGGATTCTTGCTTCCGTATCGCTGATTGTACGTGAAAAGGATTGCGGACATCTGAAAACAAAAGAGAATCAAACAAACAAAGGAAATAAAATGAGAAAGCTAAGCAAAAAATCAGAGAGCTAAGCGAAAAAAATACGACTGTATTATACTTAGGGTATTTTCAAACAACCATTTTTTTCTAAATTTTTCGATGCGTGTCAGGACTACCAATTTTGGCTTACAGTTGGCATGGGTGACAATTGGCATGGCTGACAATTGGATCTCGTTCAATGAAAGAAGGGGGAAAGGGCTTTCTTTTGGTATAACACGTGCTATGTGATGAATAACTTTGAATCAATAAATTTAATCATAAAAAACAGTTCGCGAACTTATTCCTCAACCTGATACATCATACCTTTTTCTGGCAATTTCCCTGTTGAATTGAATTGACTTTTAATAAACTTGGAAAACAAATCATAAAAACATTTTGAGATACAGACATTTTACAAATAATAATTATTTGAAGTATGTGGAACTCTTGCCAGGCTTGTTGTCCATAGGTGTAGGGTTGATTATCTCGATGCCCTGGACGGGCGTGAACGATATGGAAGAAGTCATTCCACTAGTTTTAGCCTTGAGAGAAGTTACCCCTCCATGTTGACGTCTTTCCATAGTCTTTTGCAGCTTTTGAGACATTCTTAAATAAAACATTATTTGCCGTTAAAATTATGGTACTTTAACGTTTCAGCAAACTTTTTTAACTTTAACTAATTTTTTTTTCGTTTTTCCTACAAACAGATCTGATTTTTTAATCCTCTAAAGTTAATATTTTAAATAAAATAAAAAAGGAATTATAAAACTAGAGGTGATGATGGCATAGTTTTCCCCGTACAAAATACCGTGCGATTTTGAGCAAAAATACCAAACCGAAAAATCGGCCGAGGTCAAATCATACCCTCTAAAATAAATGTCACAAGAAAAATCACAGATAGTTTTAGAAAGCTTGAGGCAAAATCTTGACGTTGACTTTTGAAAACACTGAATATGGCTACAGTCAAATCTCGATAAGCTGCCAACCACTCAAGTTCGACCTCCACCTAGGTTCGAAACTTCTTTTATCCCAATGTTTGTGATCTTTTGTAAGTTGTTTTTGGTCGTTGTGGATCGCAAGGGTTTTGTTTTTGAGGGTCGTTTCTATAGTTTTTCTATTAAAAATCGTGATTTTCAAAAAATTCCAGAACAGTATGCCTCCTTTGTCTTAATAAAAAAACCCACTTGACTCTGGTCTTGTTGTCCACAACAGCTGCTCTGATGCGTCCTCCTCCAGACAATGACTGTGAGTTGACCTGTCCCAATGTGAAACCCATATGGTCTTGCATAACATCTTCCTGCAGTTCTCCAAAGTTCATGCGGTTCTGTTTTTTACGCATCTCTGTCTGGCCCATCCTCTCTTTGGTCTTGCGCACACGTCTGCCACCCCTCTTCTTGCTGGCTTTGTCCAGAGGTTTAGGCAAAGATTTTTGGTTTTTCACACTTGGCGGTTCGACCATCTTTTCCAGTTTTTGCTTAATCTCTTCTGACAATTTGTCCCCGACAGCACCATCGGGTGCAGAGTGCAGGAAGTCCACTCGAGAGGCCAATGTGCATTTGGCTGCAATTCAACAAAAATATTTCAATTATTTTTTAAAGTGTGTCTTACAGTACTGCATTTCATTTAATTATGCGGCCAGCCCCGTGATGGTTTGGCTTTATACTGGAACAGGATTTGGGGTATGCACAATGGAATAAAGCCAATTTTTGGATGAGTTTGTGAAATTTGACCCCTCATTTTGTATCTGACTAGGGTTGGTCAATAAGAAATTTCACGGTTTTTTTCTCGAGCAAAATTTAGATTTTGCTCGACTGTATCAAAATGTAGCAAATTTTTTTTCGGCGCTTGCTAGAAAAGTTTGCAGCGGCGTAGTTGCAATATATAATTTGTTTCTGCTAGTCAAATTCTCAATATTGACACCGAATATATTGTGTTCAGCGTAACCAGAAAAACTGTCCTTTGTATATCAAACGCACTGTCAAATTCTAAATCCCGCTCAAGAAAATAAATATTTGAATATGGCAAAATTTCATTTTTAAAATAATTATTGTCTTGAGCGGAATTTATAATTTGACAATGATTTTGATACTTAAAGGGCAGTTTTATAAGGAAATTGACTATGCTAAACATGAAATCAGCAACTAATAATTTACCAATTAGTATTTTGAATTTTCAATAACTATACTCTATTCTCATAACTATTCTCTCTTACTTGAGAAAAAAGATTTTGCTCTATTTTGCTCGGTTTTGGAGAATTTTCTCAAAAATATTTTGCTCGAGCAAAATCTCAACCCTATATCTGACAATCTTGGCTACAAAATGAGAGGTCAACATTCAATAATTCGTCTAAAAAAGACAAGACATAAAAAACACAATGCCACAAAAATTTCATTTGAAAAGTGACGCAACCTAACATCCTGCTCTATGAAAGCAGTTTCCAACTAGCGTGTCTAAGTTAGAGTTGTATGATAAAGCGGGTAATTGCCCATATCATAATTTCCCATTTTACAGTCCTATTCAAAATACAAGAACACGATTTTGAATCAGAAGGGGATTAAATGTTTATTAGAGTATGAATTCACTAACCTGCAATTACACGAGCTCCTTTACGACGCAGGTCGGGTGGCAAAAGTTGAACAATTGGATGAAAATAGACAAAACCTGCGTGGGGGAGAATGGCAGAGGAACTGAATCCTGCTAGAGTTCGCTTTTGTTTACCTGAATAAAAACAACCATTTGTCAATATCATTTGATTGATTTTTGAATTTGAATGAATTTAAAGAACATTTGGCGCTACCGGAAAAAAATAAATAAATATTTGAATATGGCAAAAAAATTTTTAAGGTCACAGGTGACCGTTAAGGTCACAGGACATCAGTGGTTTTGGAACTACGAGGTGTCTGATATACAGTCCCCTTCGGGGGCGCAGGAGGCTTGGTTGGTTAAAGATGCGCGCGATCACTAAACCTTAGACATAATTCCGAGCAAGACTCTTGATCAAAAATGCATTTAGAGGCTCTTTTTGCCCAGCTCCAGTGACCAAAACATGGAAAAACAGCCAAATGGTCGAAATTTCAAAATGCCAAAACTCAATTTTTTATTGACCAGAACACAAAAATAATGTCTTTTTTGAACTTCTGAGGTGATTTTAGGTTGATAAAGGGTGTTTGGAAACACTTTAAAAAATTTCATTTGGGGGGTATACTCCGGTAGGGTCGAACATTTTTATAAAAATTCAACTTACCAAGGACAAGAAGGTTGCAAGCAGGTTGTTTGGACAATGGGCCAAGTCCACCAGCCTGAGAGACCAGCATAGCAGCAGTGCCTGCTCCAAGAATTCTGCACAAATTGGGCGCTATCAAAGCCATTCTCATCTCTACAAACTGGTGCATGGTCATTTTGCGTTGGTGCAGCTCGTTGACCATGTCACATGCTTCGAGTATCACTTGCAACTCATCTGGCTCCAGTTTTTGGCCTTGGGAAGTTGACGCCGTCACACTCACCACAATGCAAGTGGCTGGTGGCAAAATGTCGCTCAACATCTCCTTGTTTTGTCCTTTGGTATCAATATCGTTGCCCAGCATGCGAACCGTCTTTATATAATCGAATGGCATAGGCACCAGGGACTCCAATTCAGGGAAGCGTTTCTCATATTTGTCACGAACAAACTTGTGGATGACTTGAATCTCCTGGTCAATTTCACTGGCCAGCTAAAAATAATTTTTTTTCGATTTTCATCACTTCTGCTATTGGAGTATTATTTAAATTTTTTGGGTTGCACTTGCCTAAGTGGGGTACTTAGAAATATTTTTACTACGGAAAACAAGTTTCGGTCTATCTTAAAAGGCAATACTTTTTTGTACCAAATTTACTCTTATTGTACTAATTTTTCTGTCTTTGTTTTCTTTTTCACTTTTTATTTTTCTAACTTTTTTTCAAAGTGATAACACCATTGTGTGGCCCCGAGGTATAATTTTTGCAAGATATAAAAAATGTAAAACAAAGTATTTAAAAGTATGAACCAAATTATTATTTTTTTGACTCGGTCCATATTTTTAATTTTTTGTACTATATTTTTGTTACATCTTGCAAAAAAATATACCTCGTTAGAAACTAGAATCACAGGGCTACACGATGGTGTTATCACTTTGTAAAAAATCCAGAAAATTAAAGAGAACAGGACCAAAGAAAAATTTAATAAAAAAGAGTTAATTTGGTACAAAAAAAGTTTGCCCTATCCTAATAACCTGGCGGGACGTAATTGACTCGCCAACGCGAAACACTCGCCATTGCTAAAAAACTCGCCATTGCAAAAGCAATTTAAAAATTGCTAAAAAAAATTGAAAAATTTATATTGGTAGGTTTTGAAATGGCAAGTTCTGCGTTGGCGAGTTTTGCCGTTGGCAAGATTTGACGTTGGAGAGTCTTTTATGTTAGTGAGTTTTTCGTTGGCGAGTTGGTTGCGTCCCAACCTGCCCTACCCTAAATCCTAAAAACAGGGGGAAGGGGATTGGTGTGGCGAAAATTAAAGTGGGGCCTCAACAGCGAAACATAGTGATCGCGCCGTACATTCTGTTAAAGAACTTTGGGCGCGGGTTTTATTCGACAATCGGAAAATTCAACAGAGTAATTTTCAACAGTCGGATAATTAAACTGCGAAATTTTGGTTTAATCGGGAAATTAGACCGAATGCTGACTGTTTTGCAAAAAATTTGGTGAAATGTCCGACTGTTGAATATTCTTGAAATAGGTCACGAAAAATTGTTGTTTTATTTTTTCAATTCTTTCTTTATTCAAAACTCAGTTTAACAAAAGTTATCAACTGATCAAATAAGATCTCAAAAAGTTGGAGGAAAAGATCTTTGAATAGAGCAAATTTTTTCGAAAATTTGGTCTATTTGAAGACCTTTTTCTCCATTTTTTTCGAAATCTCATTTGATCAGTTGATAGCTTGTTAAAAAAACTGAGATTTTGGGCTACAAGCTACAGAAAAAATTTAAAAAAATTAACACGAAAATTTAGAGAAAATGCCAATTTAATGTTAATTTTGGTTTTTCGTGGGATATTTGAGTCTTTTCGTGACCTATTTTATCTTTTTCGCAAACGAAATCAGTATAAGCCTTTTGAATTATCCGTTGTTGAATTTTCCTCTGTTGAATTATCCGGTTTTTGAATTTTTCGATTGTCGAATAAACCCCACAACCCCCCCCCCTCGCCTAGCAGTGAGGGAGAAAAAGATGAGGATGACCATCCGAAAAATAGGGTGGGATGGCGGATGGCCGGCTAATAATACATGGTATTTGGTCTTGCATTCCAATTTAGGAGAAAATACGGTTAATGACAAAAAGTGTTGATAGTGCAGCAGAAGTACTGAATTTTCTTGAACCGAATAATAGGTCTTACCTCAGATAGTTTGACTACTAAGACGTACTGAGCATCTGCCTCAATGGGAGTGGTTATCCGTGGAATTTCAGACATCTCCATGTATCTGTTCAGCTCAGTCATCAGATTTTTATACCTCAAATGATTCAATTAGCGCAAAAACGATAAAATTTAATACATACTCTTTTGACTGGGTTAATTTGGCGACATCAGTTATGCGGTCATATCCGGACATGTTTTGAAGTGGTGCTTCAGTCACTTCATCAATGCCTTCATCGTCCTCTTGCTTAATGTCGTCCACTTCAACACCTTCCATATCCTCATCTCCATCATCTTCCAAGTCAGCAAGAAGTTCTTCTGCTAACGACATTTTTTATTGTCTAAATTAAGTCTTAGCTTTAATAAAAAATAGGATTGGGAAAATACCGGTATTTTGTTTTCCCGGTAATAAATACCGGTATTTATATTTTTTGGTAGTTTATTACCACCGATGAAACCGTGATGAAAGGGCTAGGTAAATTAAAATGCAAACAGTCAAACTCAGTTAAAAAACAAGTGATAGATACCAAGACAAATTTTATTAGCACATAACACTCAATCAAACTGGTTAAACAACTCAAAATCATACAACTCATCTGTTTCTTCGATTAATTCCGGCATTGCTTCTTCACCCGCCGATTCATCGCTGTTGGTTCGAGTAGCTGGCTTGAAGAGAGGCGCGTATTCCAACAAAAGGTTATGCTTGATAAATGTAGTCTTTGAGGCAGTGTCCACGTTCATCCTAAAAAAAGAGTTAGTAGACAACGAACAATCCTTAAGGATAGTTTTGTATGCATTCCGCTACGAAGGCTCCGGCTTCTTTCCGTAGGCGCTACTGAGATCGGTACATTATGGATCATTTGGACCACCTCTGACAACAGAGCATACTTGCACGGGCACTGCCGGAGAATCCTCCTTTTCCTCCTCCTCCTCCGCGGCGCAGGCGCCGATTTTAAGAGCCCGGCGCCGGCGCCCTTGTGCATAAAACCGGCGCCGGTGCCTTAATTTGTTGCATTACACCTATTTTTTATATTTATAAAATAAATAAATAAATAAATTTATATTTTTTATATATACTGGCTGCTGAGTTCAGAAACAAGAGCACGTAATCTGTTTTAAATTATGTTTTATGCGATTGTTTTTAAATACAGTTATACCAGCTCGTTTATAGCACAAAATCGTACCATATTTTTGTCCGTAAAAGTAAAAACCCTTTAAAATAAAAAATTTTGTTTTGTTTGATTTAATAGAATAATTTCCCAATTCGCTGGCGCCGGCGCCGGCGCCTTAATTATACCTCCCCTGGGCGCCGGCGCCGAAATTTTGAAAGCCTGGCGCCCTCGCTTAGCGCCGGCGCCATAATTACACCCTGGCGCCGAGGGGCCCTGTAATAATGCCCGGGACGCTTGCGGCGCCGGCACCGGGAATTTGAGCCTGTGGCGCTGCTGCCGACGCTGTTTTTCCAAACGTGCATGCAACAGAGTATCAGAGAATCAGGCCTTCTACCAAGTGAGAGCATTCATTGTTTTCACTGTGTCCCATGCGTAGCTTCGATTTTCTTTTGAGAAGAGTCCAGTTCCACTGTGTTGAATTCGCTCAATGTTTCCATCCACTTCTATTGAGGGTGCATCAATTGTACCAAACAAGAATGGCTTTGGAGTATGAATCACCACGTTGATAAGAGTACTCCTGCATACATCGGACCAGCCATCAGATGAGATTGCGAGAAAGTCTGACTTAATCAAAAAATGATAAGCTAAAAAGTAATTACAGAAAAACCAACCTTTTTACACGATTGCTATAGCAATTCCTTGACTCTATTGAACTCAGCTGGAATCAGGACCTTCGCGTACTTATACTTTCTTCCAGGCAGTTGATAAGACGGCTTAGGTTTCGCAAAGAGCTGTTTGATGAACGGGATGTCGAGCACATTCGGAGGGATATTCGCAGTAACCATTGCCTGAAAAAGGTGATTAGACAGTTTTAACCATTTGATATAAAAAGTTAACCCTGTCAACAATGTGTCGATCTCTTCCTGCTCTTCTTTCGACGTACTTTGAAACCAGTTCTTGATTATCGGCGAGCTTGCTTGATACGAGACATCAGCACCTTCTTACAGTTTGGCGATCTTCCTCAGAGGCGATTCATTGGCGGCAGCTGGATTCTTCAACCTCGAATCGATCAACTTTCTGGTATCGGCGCCGACCTTTTTGCAATTCTGAATCAAACCCCTGAATCTTACAGGGGTGAACTGTTGGTGTCATTGTAAAATAAAAAATACATCTAAATGTTTCTCCATCCTCGGTATATTCGCTTGATAACGCTTGCGGCAGAACAGGCATTAAGCAATACAGACCAATTTTCCGTTTCCATCCCTTTCTTCTTTTTGCTCAAAGTACGTCCAGCACCAAGATAACGGCTTCTTGCTTTGCTTGTTCATTGTAGAAGACTTGAAAAAAAATTGTGAGTCAAAAAAATGGACAGAAAAGAACAACACAACGAACAAAAATAGGCGACAAAAACAAAATACAATTTGTACTGTACAACAATGAAGCCGGATTTGAAAACTATCCATATCCGGTCTTTTATTAATAAAGCACTGGTATTATTACCGGTATTAATACCGGTAATAATACCAGTAATAAGACCATTGGCCAACCCTAATAAAAAAGACTTAAAAGTTGAATTTAATTTAGAAAACAATTTTTTTGAACAAACATTTCGCCAATCCATAAAAAGTTATTCCCTTCAAGACAATTCATCAGGCTTTATTTGTACGTAGGCAACAGCTTTTAAAAGGAATCGGATAATGTTCCTTTTCATTTTATGTGAACATCCGAACAGTTTTACATAAAGTTAAAGAAGTTTCAAACAAATGTTATTCTAAAAGTGCCAATAAATGCGCTTTCTCATAAAAACCTACACCTCATTTCTCGAAAATTCGGAAAGAGCATACAGCTACGGTCCTGAATGCACGTCTGCTATCCTACTACAACCCATCAGATACCCAATAGCTTTGCCTAGCACTATTTGGATTTTTCGGCCAACTATAGATTAAAGCCAGTAGTGCAGGGGTCCCTTTCCATAACATCAAAAGATGCAACTTTTTGCCTTATGCTTGCTTCTTATACCTGCATGCCTCCCTTTAAAGGCTTCATTCCTAGAGCAAGTCACAACAGTGTGACCATCAGATGATTCTCCGAGACATTTTCCGTAGTCACGTTGGTTGTTCGGAGGAAAAGCGTGTACGTTTTAGCAGATTAGCTATGTGTTAGTTTGGAGTTGCGTTGACCACAAGTTTAGGATGGCGCTTAAAAAATTGAATTATAAATCCTAGTGAAAGCATTTTTAATTAACATAATTTGTTAGATTATTACAGTGATTTTCGACGAATAAACGCTTTTCCATTGGGTTTTCAGTAGTTGTTGTTCAAAAATTTACACATGTTAAAGCTTACAGTAGAGGTTAAGTTTTTGTTTTCGATATTATTGGGGAAATAGAAGGGGCAAGAAGCTTTTTTTTTCACAAAATGTCCTGCTTCTTTTTTTCCAACTATGTACACCCTAAACTCCTGGTAGCTTGGTGGTTGGAAAAATTAAAGCGTACTGAGTCCACATTCGGCTTATAACACACACAGTTCATAAAACCATAAATTGGTTATTAGCATAATTTATTATATACTAAAAATGTATTTATGACTGCTTTATCAATATTTTTAAAAACATCTAAGAGTAGCAGCATTAATGAAATGGAAAAAATACAGAGATTTCTAACAATAGAAATAATGCTGGAATGTTTATGTATTTATGAGGGAAAGTGTGTGAGTGCCAAGTGAGTCAATTGAATAGTAGGAGCCAGGGCAACATCAAAAAATAATAATATTTGCCCTCGAGCTTAAAAAATTAGTTATTCTAACAAGTTCAAAATTTTCCAAATCTGTCCAATTGAGATCCTGATTGGGACAATCAGGTAAGCAGCCATCTCAATTCAGTCGCTTGTTTGGACACTCACACACATTTAGAGGCACAAGGAATGTATGTAATACTAATTGCTTTAGCATTCTATAAAAGTGCATCATGGAAGTAGATAACAACAACAATAATTTATTACGGACAATTATATTCTTGATTCAATGGGACTTAGCCCACTTCACATGGGTAATTTAGAGTCGACACGCAAGGAGTGGCAGCCCCAGATCACAATGAGCGCACTGAGCATCAGACACACCAGAGACATGCTGACTACCATGGACACGAACCAAGAGTCCGCCATGCAAACCATATCCACCATTTCGTCCAAAGCTTGGGTGGTTGGACTGAATATTGGGGGTTTTAGCAGTGAAGGTAACATTTTACACACAACACCGACAAAACTTTTTCTCAACGCCAAAATTTTTTTCTCTCGTCGGTGCCCAGTAAAATGCCAACAAAAAAAAATGGGAATTCAAAATTTTTGCTGTTTTAGCTATTTTTGCAGTTTGAGACTAAAAATTTAAATTCCCGCATTTTTCATAACCTTTCTCGTCACCGGCGACAGGAAAAAGTTTTTTCATTAGCAAACTCACATATTGTGGTTGATGTACCTGAAATTTTTAAATTATTTTTGAAAATTAAAAAAAAAATCCGCATACCCGGTGGTGTTTTGGTAGAATCGTTCAACCTCCTCTTCTTGCTCGCCCTCAGCCAGAACTCTAAAAATTTCCAAAATAAATTCTTTTGCTCTAATTTCGAAAATTTTTGCTGCATTGTTTTAGGCTACTGTAAAATACAAATCTGACCTAATAATCGCAGACAGGGTCTCTGCGGTTTGCTGTTCCTCTTCAACTGACTGAATACTGCGCTTCTTTCTTCCGTGCGATACGAAGAGTTCGTTGGTGCCAGAGTCCAGACAGTTGCTCTGTAAATTTAAAAGGATTGATGCTATAGTTGCGCAAGCAATAACTCACAGGTGGGCATCCATTGGGTCCTGCGCAGAACATAACAGTGCATTCAATTTGGATGTCGTAGGAGCCGTCCAGACGGAAGGCCTTCATATCCGACTTCAGACGGTTCTAAATTTAGCTGTGAAATAGTGGAATCAGAGTTTTACAAGTTTACTGTGAGGTAGTTTTCGTATTTCCTCTAATAAGCCGACTGGTGGGTTCAATATTCAAGTCAACCAATCACGCCCCCCCCATCATTTGGAAAATTTGGCACTACTCGGTTTTACACCGAAGGGGGCGCAAGGGGCCTGAGATTTAGAGATGCGCGCACTCACTTACCTTAGACATAATTCCGAGCAAGACTCATGATCAAAAAGTCGTAAAGAGACTATTTTTGCCCAGCTCCAGTGACTAAAACGCAGTAGAATGATTCTTATAATCATTCAATGATTTTCTAGTTTATTTGCCTTGGGGACCAAGGCAAAAGGTAAATTTTTGCAAAATAAAAAATCTTTGAAACCCTTAGTTTTTAGTAAGGAAAACGTCGGAAAACAAATTTTTTATCAATTTAGCGTAAAAAAATAATTAGGAGGCATACAAACCTTGTTCACAGTTAACAAAAAGGGCCCCCAAGTGCACAAGTACCCTATTGTTTAGCCAAGAATGTGGAATGTGTGAGTGATTACTGTTGAAGATCGAGAAGAAATATTCAGAAAAATTTTGTGCTTTACTGTCGCCCATATAAACGAGGGTTCCTGAATGGTTTTGAGGGTTCCTGAACCCGAAGGGGGCGCAGGGGACTTTTTAGTGGTTTAAAACCGAGTAGCTTTGGGGGATGGGGAGTGTATGTAGGGTTTAAACCGGGAAGGTTTTTTTGGGGGGTGGTAGGTTGGTAATAAAAACGAGTAGCGTCGAAAATTTGAATTCGATCTCGATATTTTTCCAACTAAAACTTGAAAAGTGGAATTGGTAGAGCTCATGGTAGACAAGAAAACATAATAAATATTATAACATAAATATGCAAATAAAAACATAATAACGCTTTGCAAAATACTTTTTTTGCCGCGAGATACAGATCTCCAAAGATGATGGTCGGACTTATTATAGGGGGTAGTCCTATCAGAGGAAATACAGTAACCAAATAACTAGCTAACTGTAGAATAAATAAGCACAACTTAATTTTCAAACAAGATGACCACAATTTAACTTTAAAATAGCCAGTCACAAATTAAATCTTGTTCAAAAAAGCAACCTTGTCGAAATCTTGTTCCACAGGTCCTACCAAGGCTGGGTATCGTGGACAACTGAAATTATGGAGGTTAACCAACAACAAAACTAGCTTAATTTTTTTAGAAACAATAGGGTGGTAATTTTTTTGCCCATAGAATACTCGTTTTTGCCCATAGAATACTTCTTTTTGCTCGTAGATTTCTCTTTTTTGCTCATGGATTCTAATGCTTATATAGAATACTCGCTTTTGGCAATAAATTTTCAATGTCTATAGAATAATGAATTTCCAATTTTTAGATTTGAATAGTTTTAATATTGTACAAATCTTTACAGCCAATCAATGCATCTCTAGCCAAATAATTTGAACAAGCTTTTCGACGAGAGACATGTCTGTTACCTTTAGTATTAATTATTAATTTCTTTTTAACTCGCTGACAATGATGACTCTTCTCGATTGAAAGCTGGCAACGAAAACTTCATCGTCGTCAACTGGCTCGATTATTTTCTCAGCAGCATAATCACTGTAGTGTGCGATTGTAATCGTTGCAGTGTCTTCTTTTTTCTCACGGCTCAGAAAATTTCGGATCTGGCGAAGATTAGTGATATACTGAGCTGATCGTGTCCATTCCCTGTAACATGGTATTGAGAAAGAACTGTGGAGGGTTATAATATACTCACCAGCTTATCCTGCAAAATCAGTTTTCCGGTTTTTTCTTCTTTTGCTTTCTCGCGAATCACTTGCTTTGCTTTTGGTGAGATACTCCTTGCGCAGTTGACTCGCGGCTGGAGTGCTTCCCACTTGACTCGACGATTATTTTTCGATTGCTATTTGGCTTTCGGATTCTAAGCTTCGCTGGGCAGACACACTTTTTTCTAGACACAGCGCAATTCCAATTTTCAATTAGTGCTTATTGCAGAAAGCTTTCCCTTTGCTGAAACTATGGATAAAAACTAAAAATGGCAACAAAAACTTACAAATTCCACTTGTTTAATGACCAAACGCTATCTGAATTCATCTTCCACTGCAGTAGATGGCTTTCTGCTTCGTCACCACTAAACTTGATCATTTGCGCGTACACGAGACGACACCTCTTGCAGAGACATAGCTAAAAATAGCAATTATATACGGGTGAGTAAAATATTAGAAACCATACAGATATAACAATGAAGAAGTCAATATTCTTTCCCAAAATTAGTATTCTATAAGGAAAAAAGGGCAAAAAAGAGAAATCTATGAGCAAAAACGAGTATTCTATGGGCATTTTAAATTCTATGGGCGAAAACGAGTATTCTATGAGCAAAAAAAAATATTATCCGAAAAAATACCCATTGTCAATGATGGTGAAAGGCACAGCGTCTCCTTCTCCACCCACTCTGGTGGCAGTGCATTCAGTGAGCATCATGTTGTGAGGTCCAGCCTGTTAAAAAATTAATAAACCAAAATTATTTAATTTATAATTTTACCTGGTCACTAGTCACCACCAACTTGATCTGGTCTCCAATAGAAGCTGTTTGAAGGGGCTGATCATTGGCGTTCAAGAACTCCAGTTGAGCAGTGATTGGTGGTGGGGTGCCTGCGTCTAGAACTTGGGTATTAGCTTCACTAAAAATTTTTGATGTGTTTAACAAAAAAAATCAACAGCGAAAATCACAAACCCAGCTTCAAAGATGGTAGTAACTACCACAGTGCCCTCCTGAGTCATTTTCTCCATGGAAACATCACAAGAGACCCTGTAGAAACGGTCCCATTCAGTGGTGACTTGATGCGGCAACACTCCATCAAGAGACACCACAACCAAGGCTTCCAATTTGCCGTCCTTGATGGTAGTCCCGCAGTTGGGAGAGATGGTCGGGGGAGGGAAGGTGATTGAGATCTGTTTAGCGTTTTCCACCACTTGAGAGCAGGTGCTAAACTTCTCAGCAGCATAAATGGCTCCAGTGTATGGCTCTTTGGTGTTGACAATGAAGCGGATACCTTCATTAGTGCACAGCGCCATACCTCCGAATTGGGACTCTGAAAATTTCGGGAGTTATTACTTTGGAATTTGGAGAATAGCCAGTTTGACATTTTATTGAAAATTTTCATGTTGTTTCGGAAAAAGTACCTTTTGGGGGTCTAGGAAATTTTACCGTTGGACATTTTTCCGTCGGACATTTTTTCGTTGCATCATTTTTCCGTCGCATAGTGTTTTATCGCTTTTTCATTTTTGGTTGTAATTTTACTGGGTCAATTAAAAATCTATTGTATTTTTGATACTTTCTCATACTCATACCTTCTTTTTTCCAATATTATCCTTTCTTTCTATAGATTGATGCTATTTTAAAGAAGCCGCATGCCTCACATTCAAATCAAGGGGACAAAAAGTATGTTCATCAAGGACAGAGTACTTCAAAAATATCAATCTCAGTTTTCTAACGAGCTATCAACTGATCTAATAAAATATTAAAAATTTGCAGAATAGGGTCTTTGAATGGACTAAATTTTCAGAAAAAATTGGTCCATTCAAAGATTTCCTACAACTTTTTAAAATCTTATTAAGTAAGTTGATAGCTCGTTAGAAAAATAGTACAAACTTCAGCAAATTTGATAGAAAAGCTGGTGGAAAGCAATAAACAGCAAAAACCGATTAAACAAATAAAAAATTGATTACTTAATTCGTTAATTTGATCACTTTTTTCCACAAACATAAGTAAGCGGCCAAAAGAGGGCCTAAGCAAAATATTAAATTTACCAAGTTAAACAGGTAGGTACAGGTACTATCAGGTAGGTAAGTATTTCAAGTTGAGATTCTCAACCACCTAAAAAAGAAGGTACCATAACCACAAGGTAAGTGCTACTCTAACTATCTGGAAGGTATCTACACCACCAGGAGAGCATAACAGTAGTAACGAGGGTGGTATACTCGTTATAACTTAGCCGTCAGTCTCAGCCGGCTGACTTCAGCCAGCTGACGACCACCCTGGTAGTAACCTAACTACCAATCCACTCACTACAGTACCTACTAACATGTTACCATAAAACACATGTTCTCCCAAATCTTGTATCTAAAATATCCATGCTACCCATGTGTCTATTTGGTGAGGGGGAAGGGGTAATGTATGGTCATCGTCCAAATCCCTTTAGGGTGTCCGAAGACCTGAAGGCGGTAATTACCCCTATAGCTATAACGAAAGTTGCAGCCCTGCTCTTATTCAGGATAAAAAGGAGGGTCGTTTAGAAGAAAATTTGGAAGTGCTCGCTTGACCAGTGCTCGCTTGGGCACGTAATGACCAGTGGACAAAATGACCGAGGATGAAATTACCAGAGGACCAAATGATTATCACCCTCTTTAAAAGACGTTAGCAGTAACAACGCAATTGTTCTTGACGGTGGCGAATACCGGGAATTTTACGGTAAAATCCGCGGCCAATGCCGAAAATTTTCTGGTATAATCTGTGGCCAATACCGAGAATTTCCCGGTAAAATCAGCGGAAAATACCAGGAATTTCCCGGTCTTTTCCACCGGTAATTTTCCGGTAACCACCTAACGCCGAATATTCAACGAATACCACGTATTTAAAAAAAATTCAGGTTTGAGGTTCAGATGTCTGAGGAAATTTCACCTACTGGGTGTATCAGAAATAAATTTCATATAAAAAGATACTTTTCCAAAAAAGTCAAAAATGAAAAAACCGCCTCAACTGGCTATTTGCCTAGAAACTTGGTGTTAAATAGGTATTTATTGAAAAATATAAAAATTTTCAAAAATCATGCTTATTCTAGTCAAAAAATACTTGCCGCAGTTGAACTCGTAGAAGTCAAATGATGGATTAGTTTTGACATTCTGTGTAGTTTGACCAATAGAGTAGATGAAACATGTGCTTGTGGTCCTGTCGTAGTTAATAGACTTGCAGTTGAGGTTCTGGAAGCACAGCGAGATGCAGTCGGACACAGTCACACCTTGAGCGGAAGCCACGGGTTGACCCTCAATGGAGGTGCCGATAAAGCGACTGAAAGCAGCTTGTTGACGGCAGGTAGATGAACTCAAGTCTGCTGCTACACAGATTGGCTCGTAGTAGTCCTTGCTTTGGACTGCCCCTTGTTGATCAGCTCTGGAGTAGGTGTCTTCATCGCTCACAATGCAGTTCTTTTCGTTAGGACTGAACTCAACAGAGCGACAGAAGGTGTTCAGGGAGTCTAGGCACTTTTGCAAACAATTAGACTCCTGAGGCTCTACAGACTGGGTGTGGTCGTAGAACTTGATCTCAAACTTGGTGGTTTTGACAAACACTAGGTTGCCACCGGATTGTCCGCATCTGTTTTGGCCTGAATATTGGATATTTTATAAAGTATAAAAACGAAATTGTAGCAAAAAATTACGTGTAAGACAATTGTTGTCGTAGTAGTCCACAGGTGCGTCAGACATCCGCATGTGGGTTGGCTTGGACCTCCTGTCCTCAGTGGACAACTCGCAGTTGTAATTGTCATAGTTGTAGTTGACTGAGCGGCACACAAACTCTTTTTCTTTCAGACAAGCACTCAGGCATTGCTCTCGGCTTTGAACCTAAAATGTAGAAAATAGCAAGCATATACAGTTGACTCTTGCTATCACAGTCGACTCTCGATATTATCAGCACACCTAGGCTCGGTAGACGGGAATTTTTCGGAAAAATTCAATCCGGACAATTTCACCAAAAAGTTCAAAAATTCATTTATGGTTTTATTGGTCCCTCACTGCGAAAAGTCAAAATTTTGGTGAAAAATTGAAATTTTACATCAAAATCTTTATTGTTGTTGCTCAAAAATCTCAAATCATTCTTACCAAAAAATGGCCAATATGTACTTTATTTGAAAAAAAAGTTCTTTAATTGAAAAAAAATCTTATCAACAGCCTTGCCATATCCGAATCTTATTCGTCGTTATAATGCGGTACAAGTTTCGGTAATCCGTCAGTTTTTTAAAGATGTTGTATTTGTAAAAAGTGGGGTGCTAACCCACTGCGCTACACGTGTAGGACTCGTAAAAATAGTCGTAACTTTACCGTGAAAATACAATTTTTGAAAAATACTAGTCTCCATTGTAATTTATTCTATGTTTGAGTTTGATAATGAAACTGTTGTTGACTGTTGTTCAACTGTTTTACTACCTCCAAACTAACAAACCTGAATACTTTTCTTCACAAATCCCTCAAGAGCTGTCCTCCTCATTCGTTCAAAAGAGAAAGAGCGGTAGGTGCAAGCCTGGATAGATTAAGCCATTATTACAATTACTAAAAGAAGATTATTCTAAGTACAAACTTCATGAGAAGAAACCCCAGGCAAACAGGTCTTCTCGTAATAGAAATTGTTAGCAGAAGGGTTAGGGTTGAGGTCAGCTGTGCCTGCTGGACTAGCTGCGTCGTCAAAAAAGTAACATGTCTCTCTTCCATCAAAGTTGAAAGAGGCACACACTCGCTGAGCTCCTAAAACACTTTTTTAATTTACTGTTCATTTATTTACTGTTAAACACTTGTCTAGGATTTAATTATTTTACGGTTAAATCGGATTTAGTACACCCATCCACACCAATAAAGCGCCCATCTACTTTGAGAGTCAGCTTCTCGGGCCAAAACATTTTTAAGGCTGCTTATTGAGTTTGCTTAACTACTACGGGCTATACTGACTTCGATTTTAATTTTGCATCCGAAAATCTCGAAAACGACCCAAATTTTGTCCGATTTTCGGAGGGTTGAAAATTTAAACTAGGGTTGGTAAATGACATATCATTAAAAAAAAAAAGTCATTTGCCATGCCATTTTGTGTTGTCATTTTTCATTTTGTGTCATTTTCCAAATAACAATTTTAGGTACCCCCCTAAAATTAGGGATGCTACGTACGAACGTACCCTACCTAAGCACTCTCCTACCCTTCTTGATCAACTCCTTTAACATACCCACCCACTCCCCTCGTATGCCTACCATCCCTTCTCACACCCCTACTCACTCTCCTTCACCCCTACTCACTCTCCTTCACCCCTAGACACTCTCTTGACCCTCCTGGCACAATTACTCCCCCTCCTGGCACACCTACCCACCCTCCCGGCACTTCTACCTACGCCCCTGACACCCCTACTCACCCTCGTGGTATCCCTACCTACTCTACAGGCACACCTATCCACTCTCCTGGCACCCCTACCTACTCTCCTGGCACCCCTACCTACTCTCCTGGCACCCCTACCTACTCTCCTGGCACCCCTACCCACTCTACAGGCACCCCTAACCACCCTCCTTGCAAATGAAAATCGGATTAATCACAAATTCTACCGAAAATCCAGACAAAAATTCACCATCTCCGATCTGGAGGGACTTAAAAACTTTTTTTAGAGCTATCTTAATTTTACATTTTTGTGCTTAAAAGAGGGCTAAGATGTTGAATTTCAGGGTTCCGGAAAGACATCTGACATATGTTTGCAAAAACTGGCTGGAAATTGGGCTTGAACACAACAATCCACCATAAATCCAGGCTAAAATCCACCATCTTCAATTTTGATGAACTTAAAAACTTTTTTTAGAGCCAAGTCAATTTCACTTTTTTGTGCTTAAAAAAATCTAAGATGTTGAATTTTAGGGTTCCGGGAAGATATCCGACTTAAGTTTGCAAAAAATGCCAGAAAATTGGTCTTAAACACAAAAGTGGCGACCAACACAGCCGACCCAAATACTATATAGAGATAGGGGCGTTTTTGTTACTTTGTGCAAAATTGCACAAAGTAACGGAAACGTCTTAATTTTTCATTCATTTTTGCAATCTTTGTTTATTTTTCATTTCTTTTTTCTTTCGTTGTTCTTCAACTCGTATAGGTTCAGGTAGCTAAAAACTACCTTTTGAGGTAGTTTAAAGTTAAATCGTACGAAAAACACAATTTTTTGGTCAGAATTAGCATTTGACAACGAAAACATTGGGAATTTCGGTCCTAAACAGCGCAAACCACCCCAAACCACCCTAAACACCCCAAACCACTTTAAATTGCCCCAAACCACTTTAAACCACCCTAAGCACCCCAAACCATCATAAATCCCCCCAAACCACCCTAGCTTGTGTGTTAGTGTTATACAAGTGGCGTAGGGGTGGTAATGGCATGGTGTAGAGGTGGTGTAGGGATGGTATGGGAATGGTGTAGAGGTGGTGTATATATGGATGGTCAAGTATAGTATGAGTGTAGTGTAGGATAGCCTAAGGGTCATAATTCACACGTAAAAGTTAGAGGAAAAATTCACATGTCGAATTTATATGTCAATTTAAACGTCAAGATTAAGATTCATGTGTCAAATTCACAATCGTCAATCGGACGCAGACGTGAATTTACTTGTCGATTCACGTGTCAATTTGATTCACATGTCAAGTTCACATGTAAAATTTATGTGTCAAAGTTAACGCGTCAATTTGAGCGTCAATCGGATTCACATGTAAAATTTAAATCTACTATCACTCTTTTACTGGATGTGACTTCTAGGGTCAATCGTATACTATAGGGTGGCCTAAAAAATTCGGGAAATTCTATCGATAAAAAAGCTTCAAATCTAATAGCTAAGCTACCTGTCGGCTCTTTGATATGGCAGATAGATCTGCATGGAAAGCAATGGGAATGAAAAATTTCAAAATCAAAAATTTACTAAAGTTTCCGAATTTTTTAGGCTACTCTGTATATTTTATCTACATCAATCTTATTGTTGTGTTTTGGGTGGTTGTTAGGGTGGTTTGACATGGGTTTGAGGGCCTGTTTATTAGTTCAAATAGTTCAGTTTTGATAAAATTTTAAAATTCAAACAAATAAATAGGTTAAAAAAATAATTGTTGAATATTTTCGGAGTAAAAAAGTGTCCCCCGCAAATTCAAAATTCGGAGATGCCGCTGCGTTCAAAAACCATGGTCTTTTCAGCAGTATTTAAAATGCACAAATAAGTAGTCTTTAGAGGACTACTTGACCTGGAGGTAGTCTTTGGCATACTAGTGCCCAGGCCTCCCCCAATCCAACAAGTACCGGTAGAATTCGTGGTAGTCAATAAAACGCAATAAACAGCAATGTCAAAAATTTGCTCCCGGCTGAGATACCATATATTCTCTATTTAACGGAAATTTCTCATTTTTAACTACTAAAAAATCAGGAAAATTTCAATCGAAAAAGGCCTTAACTCTGAAATGCTAGTCAAAAAAAGAAGGTTTGCCTGTTTATTAGAGAATGTTCGTTTAATGGGTAATATACGGTAAAGGTCTTCAAAGTCGAGTGGTGGCATATGGCTTTTTTATAAACGTCGTCGTTGTCGTTGGAATAAATGTTTATAAATATTGGCTTATTAGAGGGGGTAAGGTAACTATTATTGCATTTGATTAGCAGTTAAGTTTATCTACCTGTAGTTGGCTCAATATTGTTTCGACAGTACTGTGCACAGGTAAGGTCGTGTCCAGCTGTAGACACCACTACAGGTGTGCCATCTAGTCTGGCTCTGGACACTCGCACGAATGCTGCAGTTTCATGGTTACCACACTCGAACACAGCATCAGACACCCTCAGCAAGGGGAGAGTAGTAAAGCGAGGGAGAGCAGCCAAAAGGATGATCTACTGGCTTGAGCCATAATCCTGGTGATTTAGGCTTTTGCTGTGAGCGGAGCACGGGCAGCCTAAATATACAGTACATACATGCTATAATTGCATAATTTTTATAAAAGAGATTGGACCACAGCATAATTACACAACTATTTTCATTTTTGCGATTTAGTTTACTGGGGCTGTGGTGCTCCAAAATATGTTCAAAAACATTCCAAATATCTTTTTCTAATATTTTACAATTTCTTTTATAAATATCACAGACTTAAAGTAATTGATTAAAATTATATAAAATACAGTCAACCCTCTCTAAACGGGCACCCCTAGGGACCGAGCCTTAGGTGCCCGTTTATAGAGGTGCCCGTTTATAGAGAATTGACTAATTGTGGGTCTTTGAGGAGCCCATTTATAGAGGTTTGGTTAAGAGACACTATAAAACAAACGAAAATTTTATTAAACAAAAAGATGACCAAGGATGTTGGAAACAATAAGATGACCAAGGATGTAGAAACCTACAGCTATAGAAACCATAAAAACGTGACTTTGGGTTAGGCGATAAAAGGAATTCCTGCCAAGAGCCCGTTTACAGAGGGAGTTTTATTGTTTGGGACCGAGAATTAAGTGCCCGTTTAGAGAGGGTGCCCATTTATGGAGGTGCCCGTTTAGAGAGGGTTGACTGTAATTGAAAAAATATTAAAAATCTTAAAAAAATTGGCACTTTTAAAACAAAAACTTTTTTGGACCAGCCCAAACTATATTAGTTGCAAAAATCGATCTCGTGATTCTCAACGTTTTTATATATCTGTATAAAATTATATATAATCGGTAAGAATAACAAGATATTTCCTATATTTCATTCTAAGGTGGTCAAACGAAATCAAAAAAATGGAATCGGTAGAATAAACTAGTAGTAAGAAAATAAACAGCGATGAGCTAAGCTGAGATATGGCTCCTCAAAGTCAAGAGAACGGCTTATTAGAAGGAAGCGTCCTATTAGAGTAAAACTTCGATACAAACTGACCAGCTCAGGGCAGGCTTAAGAGGACGTTACTCCTACTTTACTTACTCCTCCTTGATATCAAGGGTATTTTGTAGCGAGAATATGTTACATCGAGGTTTTACTGCATGTATTTTCAAATGTCGTTTTTCGAGTCATATTTTGTTGACAACCCGATGTTGCAATGTTAGCAAATATTGTGCAGAACGAAATGTTGGATCAGAAAATTAATATCAGAATTGCCCAATTTCTTAAAAAAATGCTCTAAAAAATTGAGGCGTCGCAGAAAACACACACGCCAAAAAAGATTGACGTATTTTCTATGGCGACTCGATTTTTAGAGCATTTGTGAAGAAGTTTCGCGATTCTGACCTTGATGTACTTTTATTACAGTCAACTCTCGATACAGTGTACCCTCGATATAGTGTAGATCTCGATATAGTGTATATATTTTGAACCTGATTTGGTCAGCCCTGAGCCAAACTGGCTTATAGTGCACCCTCGATATAGTGTAACCCTCGATATAGTGTATATTTTTTCTCGTCCCCGGGGCTACACTGTATCGAGAGTTGACTGTATGTATAATTTTGTCTTAAATATGGTTCCAAAACAATTTCTGAAAACTACATATTATGCACATTTTGTTAATTTTAGGGAGGGGGGGGCATAGTTAGAGAATTTACGGTATCTTCAAAGGACCATACCCGTCTATGACAACGATTGTCCCCCGCCAATTCAAAAAAATTTAATCATTGATCTTCTGTACGGATTTTTCAACTTGGTTTCTAACAAAACTGTACCTAAAATTAAATTCTAGGCCTTGTTTTGTTAGAAACCAAGTTGAAAAATCCGTACAGAAGTTCAATGATTAAGAAAAAAAATTTATTTTAACAAAAAAATGAAGTTATAATAAAAGATGGTTTTGATGTAAATGGTGTTGACCAATTGAAAATTCTCCAAATAACAAGGGAAGGACCGTCACTATGACCTGGGGAAATTTCGATGAATTTTTTTCTTGTAGAGCGTACCCAAATCCCTTGTGAATTTGGCTCCCCGGCTCTGAGAGCCAACAACAATATTAGGAATGACCCATTGGCCATGGGTCAGTTATGAAAAACCATGTTATGGGTATCAAGGAGTTTTTAGAACTTTCAGTGACCGTTGTACCACTCTTTGTAGACCTTCAAAGCTGGGGAGCCAGATTTGTCAGAAACTCGGGCACGCTCTACAAGAATACGCAGAAAAAAATTTCATCGAAGTTCCCCCAGGTCACAGTCAGGGTCCCTTCCTTGTCCAAAACATCAGCTAAAAGTATTTTAAAAGAGCCCGTTACACTAAATTTTCAACATCTTTATATATCTGCATAAAATCATATACGAACGGTGAGAATAATAACATATTTCCTATATTTAATTCCTGATGACGCAAATGCCAATATATGATTATCAACTAATTACAAAATGCCTAAACCGTTGTCTAAGAGAGCTTCCAGACAACCAGCCAGCATCCTTTATTCCACTCGAATACTCAGCAATAGCAAATTGGTGACACAGATAACCGATGTAACCCCCCAAAAGTGGGTCAGCCCCAGCGTCATCCCCGCCCTAAGGCATCTAAGACATCCTCCCACCTGCTATCTCCTGCTCCAGAGAACTGTTCAAGAGAAAAAGGCAATTGGGATTTCATTCATCCTCTTTTCCCACAAATTGGATTTGTACAGCAGCGCATTCGTTGAGATTTGGTGCACAAAAGGAAAAAGAGAGATTTTTCTCCAATTTCCTTGGAAAACGGTTCACGACAGGAGCATGTTGTTCTCAATCAATCTATTCCTCTTTTGTTTTAACCCAGATATATCACTAGGAATAGGAGGGCAGATCTATCTAAATGAGTGGCTGTGCTACTGCTATGATCTGCCCCCTCCAAATACAAGGAGTCTTAAAGGCGGCGAGACCTTGACCTTGGATGTATGTGTGTTTAATACACCGTTATTCCTTTTTTAATATTGTCTACTTAATACAATGAACTATAATGTAGGGAATAGTAGTGTTTCTTTTTGCATTGGATAAAACACATCTACCGTATTACCTCTAATAGCTCCCCAGGGGAGTTATTTTTCAAACCCTCAAAAATCGGGAAATTTTGAGGTCGATCTCGAGATTTTTGGATGAAAATTAAAAATCAAAAAAGTGGAATCGGTAGAGCTCGTGGGAGTTAAGAAAACGCAATAAACAGCTTTGCAAAAAATTTACTCTGGGCTGAGATATAGGTCCTCAAAGTTGAGGGGAGGTGGAGTTATTGGAGGGGGGGGGAGCTATTAGACGTAATACGGTAAGTGTCGTAAGTGTTTTAGAAAAATATAAGGGTGAAAAAAAGTTTTGCAAAAAAACCTCACACATTTTTTCCAAAAAATATATTTTTCGAAAAAACTTGCCAAAATGCCCAGACCCAACATTTCGTCTGGAGCACGAATTCCGTTTTGGAAATACTTTTTTCTTTGACAGGTATTTTAATTTTTCAAATTTATTTGCCGCAATTAAAAAAGACCATAACAGCATTTTATTCAAAGTAATTTCCACCACATTCAACAATTTTTTCACCAGCGAGCCTCTTTAATATTATTAAAACAAAAAAACCAGAAGCTGATCCTTTTTGCTAGAAATCTCTAATAATCATTATTTTTGTTTTATGTAAAAATTGCTAAAAAATATTATTTAATAACAAATATAGAACTAGGGTTCTTTTTATTTAGAAAAGATCTATCCAAGATAAGCCACCTTGACCTGTTGCCCTGGTCATGCAAGGGTAGCACTGATCAACATTCTTTCCTGATTGATTGCAAGATATAAACATAATAGAATGTTACAAAAAGTAAATGTTTAAACAATTTTGACATTAAGCGATCAAGTTAGCTGAATCTTTTGTGCCGGATCCTGGGAATCGAACTGTGATGCAAGGCTAAACAGAACCTTTGCCCTCCCACTCGCCAGAATCCCGACCAGTGGGAGGGCCAGGGTTCTGGCGAGTGGGAGGGCCAGGGTTCTGGCGAGTGGGAGGCCAGGGTTCTGGCGAGTGGGAGGTCCAGGGTTCTGGCGAGTGGGAGGTCCAGGGTTCTGGCGAGTGGGAGGTCCAGGGTTCTGGCGAGTGGGAGGTCCAGGGTTCTGGCGAGTGGGAGGTCCAGGGTTCTGGCGAGTGGGAGGTCCAGGGTTCTGGCGAGTGGGAGGTCCAGGGTTCTGGCAGTGGGAGGTCCAGGGTTCTGGCGAGTGGGAGGGCCAGGGTTCTGGCGAGTGGGAGGTCCAGGGTTCTGGCGAGTGGGAGGTCCAGGGTTCTGGCGAGTGGGAGGGCCAGGGTTCTGGCGAGTGGGAGGTCCAGGGTTCTGGCAGTGGGAGGGCCAGGGTTCTGGCGAGTGGGAGGGCCAGGGTTCTGGCGAGTGGGAGGGCCAGGGTTCTGGCGAGTGGGAGGTCCAGGGTTCTGGCGAGTGGGAGGTCCAGGGTTCTGGCGAGTGGGAGGTCCAGGGTTCTGGCGAGTGGGAGGTCCAGGGTTCTGGCGAGTGGGAGGTCCAGGGTTCTGGCGAGTGGGAGGGCCAGGGTTCTGGCGAGTGGGAGGGCCAGGGTTCTGGCGAGTGGGAGGTCCAGGGTTCTGGCGAGTGGGAGGTCCAGGGTTCTGGCGAGTGGGAGGGCAAAGGTTCTGTTGTGCCGTGATGCAATATGTAAGTTTGGATGCACAACTCAAATACAAATTTCGTTCTCCTTCCACCTTCCTTTTAAAGGGGCATACCAGCGCGTTTCAAAAAGAAAAGACTGGGGCCAGCATTCTTTTTAATCATTCCATTTTTCAATCGTTTTGCATCAAATCTGATATAGATGACCTTATACTACTTTTAAAAACTAGACAGAAAACATAAAAAATCCAGATGAGAACGCATGTAAAAATTTTTCGAGAAAAAAAAGAATTGCTGGTCCCCGCCTTTTGTTATGTCTTTTTTAAAAATCGGCCTTCCTCTTTTTTTTCACTTCATGGAAGACAGGACGAATGGAAGACATAGAATAGGACGAATCATAGGAACATAGAGCGATGTCTGACTTGGACTACTAAAGTGAGGATCGGACTACTAAATTCTAACTGGACTATTAAATTCTAAAGTGCATTAGCAGCAAATTTTATTGTTGTTTTAAATTAATATTCATTGGGCTACAAAAAAATATTCAAAGAACTAGCAAATAAAATATGGAAGGGTGAAAAGAATAACAATCAAATATTAAAAGTTGATATATTCTGCTGGAAGATTGACAAATTGAGATCTGCTGATTGATATTTAAAAAACATAACACAATAGGAAAGAAAGCCGTATCATGAAAAGACTAGCCACATGGGAAGCAGTAAATATGGTACACTTACTTAACACCCTTCCCCCAACACTGGGTGATTTTCTAGGCTCAAAATACAATTTTGACCATTTTCAAAAGCACCTGTTTTATACCCATTAAAAATAGAGAAAATGCTGTGTTTTTCCTATGCATTAAAAAATTTGGTACTCCTTCGGCTGGCCCCCATTAATTTTGATTTTTGTTTGTTTAAATTTAAAAAATTTGAAAAAAGAGGGGGCCAGCCGAAGGAGTACCAAAAATTTTGACGCCAAAATCAACTTTTCAGTGATTGCAAATTGACAATGATAATTGTCATTATGAGAAATTGTCATTTTACTAATGACAATTGCTTATTAGAATGACAATTGTCATCTGACAAAACGACAATTCTCATTGTCATTTTGCAATCACTGCAACTTTTTAGACACTTTAGGGCTTTTTCTGAGAAATTCGAACACACATAGCTGAGACACAAATAACTCAAAAGTGACTTTGGATGCATGAAAAATGTATGCATACCACAGTTTCTACACATTCAGTTCCAGTCACGAAAAAAATGCTCAAACTCTCTTTTCATCCTTTTTAGGGCAAAAAACGGTCTAAAGGGTGTTAAAAAGTTTTTGGTGTTAAAAATTTTAATATTTTTCGAACAACAGCAAAACCGAAAATCCTAAAAATATTTGTGATAAAACGGGAAAAGCCACCTTTTAATGAAAAAGTGCCACCTTTTGTGAGAATTTGTGTTGAGAATTAGTGTTCGACGCGTAACTGGTTATTAATGTCAATTTTTTTTTGGAAATAAAATTCATGAGTATATAAAGCAGGACAAATTCTCACACAAAGGTGGCACTTTTTACGTATCGTCCAAATATATAGTGTTGTTTTTAGCAATAAGCATTTTCGCACCTCTATATTTGCTTTGATTACGAAAAAAGCCTTGAAATATACCTAACGGTGGGGGTAGGGTTTAGTGAAGTCTATACGTAAATATAACTACCGTATAACCTCTAATAGTCACAAAAGTGACAAAATGTTCCCAAAGTAAGATTATTTCCGATTTTTTTTATCTAACTTTTAATTTCTTTATTAGCTATTGGCATTTGACCATTGGTTACGGCTTTCTAAAATAAGTACATTTTGTCACTTATCGGGTTGATAGGGTATAACAGCGTTTTCTTAATTGAAATCTAGCTTAAAGTTTCTATGCTTAATGATAGGCAGTAAAAATGCAATATAAAAGCTCTAACAACTTGCCATAGAATGACATATGTCATATAATAAAACCAATAATTCTGCACAGCATTGACGAAATTATTTTTAAAAACTGTTTTCTTGAATGCAACCAAGTTGTAGCCACTACAAAAACGGTAGCCAATTAACATGAAGGGTAGTTCCAATGAAGAAATAGGCCAGTAGGTAAGTAAGCATAAGGAAATGCAAAAACCTAACACGGCCATATATTGAGAGAAATGGTAGGAGGAATGGTTCTAGCAAGTCTTCAGGTACTGCCACCAGAGGTGTTTGCTCAGACATAATCCGTGCAATCACTATGTGTAAAAAGGGGGAAGAAGAGAACAGCAATCGCATGCTCACTTCCACATTGTACAACAATATTCCTGTAAATGCAATAAACAAGCTTTGCACTGCAAATGGGATCAGTGTTCGACGATCAATCAAGATTTGCTCAATCCTAAAAATTAATCTTTTAATACAATTTTAACTGAAAAAGGTTTGGTAAATTCTCCAATAGCGTTACAACAGCTTCGAAATTTTCGCAAGGTCTATGAATCATCGAAATATATATAAGAACAGGAATTTCCGAGAAGACCTATTCTTAAGCAAGATGCTCACCTGTTCAAATTGTGTCCCCGCTGGACTTTTCTGTGATCCGGATTTCACTGATCTGATAGCGGTATCAATGATAGTTTGGATCATTGATAGTCGGATCAGATCAGTGGCCAAAAATTTGGGGCCGGATCAGATCAACCGAATTTCGGCGAATTTTTTAGCCATTATCATTGATCCAGGTATCATTGATCAGATCAGATCAGATGAATGGCAAAAAACCGGATCAATGAAAACTCTGGTCCGCGCCAATTCAAAAAATTTTCCTAATCATTGAACTTCTGTACGGATTTTTCAACTTGGTTTCTAACAAAACTGTACCTAAAATTAAATTCTAGACCTTGTTTTGTTAGAAACCAAGTTGACAAATCCGTACAAAAGTTCAATGATTCGGAAAAAATTTTTGAATTGGCGGGGACAAAATTTGAACAGGTGAGCATGCCCCTTTAAACAGATTATTTTCTTTTTCGATGTCAAAAGCATGGTACGCTTTGTTTTGTCCCCTTGTCTTGATTTTTTGTGGACATGTTTTTGGCTGTAAAAAGCAAAGTTGTGTAGCAGTATCTCATGAGAAGGTTTTTTTTGACCGCTAGGAACATGTCTGGAACCGAAACAAAAGTACAAAACAAGCACACACAAATTTTTATTATTATTTGATTATAATCAAAAGTAATCAAATTCGATTAATTTGAGTACCATGAGTCAAAACTGCTGTTTTTTGAAAAACAACCAGTGAGATATAGAATATGTTCGATTTTTTAGCCTAGACTGACCAAAGAAAATTCTGCTCTATTCAACAATAAGTACCAATTTTATCGCCTTAGGTGCCGCTGTTGATTTTTTTGGATTGTGCTTATGCGCAGGGCAGGACAGCTTTCGTGAAGACTTTAACATTTTTCCCAAACCACAGAAAAGTGACAAAAACATGTTTGTGTCCGTCCTAATCTACGTCGGCCCAAGCTACCCAATAAGCCTAAGTTAAAAAACAACAGAGGTATCTAGGCGATAAAAACGCGGTGGTATCAACTCAAAAAATAAGCCCATCTGCGAGCTTTGCATTATTGTGATTACAAGTTTTGACGTTAGTAGCGGATACACATCCCATAAATTTTTTCAAACTAATTTTTTTATCGTTGTTTTTAGGTTTAGGCATAGGATATAGAGACAATGACGGGCGGGGCCCCGAACGGGTCCCCACCCAAACGGTCCCAATTTTATGTAAAACCCCGCCCGAAATCCCGCCAGGTCAAATTGTAAAACCCCGAAATTTTTAGTAAAAATTTGAGATATTTTATATAAAAATTGCATTTATGAATGACCGAGAAAATAAATATGCTCACCAACAGTTTTTGAAAAAGCAGACCGCGAAACTATGTATTTTGAAAAGCATATTTAATTTCACAATTTTTCTCTGCTTTTTTAAAAGCATAATTAATTTGATGATTTTTCTCGGCTTTTTAAAAAACATATCTAATTTCAAAAATTTTCTCGGCTTTTAAAAAGCCGAGAAATTTGATAAAAAATTTTGCCTTTTCAAAACAGCCGATATTATTTGATTCTTTTTCTCAGCTTTTCTAAACAGCCGATATTTTTTGATGATAATTCTCGGCCTTTTGAAACTGCCGAATTATTCTAAGTGGTGTTTCTAAGCAGTTCATTTAACTTTAGTTGTCAACTTACAAACTCGCAATGTCTAACACGCCTACTAGCCAGAATAGTCAGCAAGAGAGAAGTAAGAAGTCTTCTCTCGCAAGCGGAAGATAAGTGATCAGAATGATACTTCTGTCTACGAACATGATGACTTGGAGTACATCGAAGATCGAGCAGTCCGCAAGAAGCATGTCGTCTGGGGCCTGTTCGTCGAGATTGGAATTCGACAGGACGATGCAGTGACTGTAAGTTCACTCATTCACTAGTTTGGAGTCTGTAGTGAATTTTTTTTAGGAGAGAATGTATTGCCCGGGATACAAGTGTGATCTAGCTCCAAAACTCTCTACCCTCAAATCTCACCTGAAAGCTTTTCATGAGGAAATATCAATGGCAATGATACAGCAGCAAAAGGCGGAAAAGAAGCAAGAGTATGGTTTCTCCTTCCTTGAAATTTTATTGATTATTCCTTCAGGTTGACCATTAACGAAGCTTTTGCATTGGTTTTGTCAATTCCGTGCCTTTCGCTTAATATCTTCACTCATCCTTATATGCCTCAATGGGTCAAATTATTCCTCGAATCGGATACTTGGAATGTATGTCAATTAAAGTTTTTTTCATACCAGATCGTACCAGCCCTTTAGATGCCAAAAAGCACTTTGTCTTCACGTCTTCAAGTACTTTGTAAGAAGGTTCACTGAGAAATCATCTCTGTGCTGAGTGGAACCAAATACAGGTAAGTAATTAAGGCATATATAAGAAGGTAATCGTGACCACTTATTAAATGTTAGACCCACGCTGGTTGCAGATGCATGGTCGGATTCTTCTATGCATGGCTATCTCGGGATCAATCTGGTTGTCGTGGACTCAGCAGATCTGGTGTTAAAAACTTCCGTGCTAGGTGTCTATCCACTGGTGGGGAGTCAAACAGCTGAATACCTTCTTCAGAGAACGAAAGAAATTCTGGCGGAATTCAATGTAGATCTATCTTCTATCATTCTTCTATCATCTAAGGCTCAGCATTTGTCAAGGGCTTTGAAAAGTTGTTAGCTTCAGCTGGTAAGAATGGGTCCCGACTCTATTAGTCAGAGTAATTCCACACATTTTTCAGTTTCTGCCAACGATGATGATTCATATGAAGATGATGAAGAAGAGGAAGAATGGGAAGATGATGAAGAAGGCAATAGAGAAGTCTGCTACACTCCTATGCCAATCGCTCAGCAAATGCTGTGAGTATCTTGCAAACTTAAGCCTCTGTAAGTTTTTCTCTTTTTTAGAGTACCTCGTCGCACTAGCTGTTTCTGCCACAATCTACAAAATGTACTGGAGCTGCCTTTGCGCAACAATTTGCGCAGCATCCAGCGTTTAAGGCAAGTCTTTCCTTTATCTTAAATTATGAAGGTTCAGTGTATATTTTAGAGCATGAAAGACTTGATTTTTACGGGTGCTACACTACTCAAAGATCAGCTAATTGTCTACCTCAATTACGGACAGCTTCATGGTCAGCTCTAAGAAGTCAAAAGTATTTTCAACCATTTATTCGCACTTGTTTTGATTTGTATTGTTTCGCCTTGTTGAATAAATGTTATTGCGGTGAGTGTGATAAATTTAAATACCTTCTTTCTATTGATGATCTTTAATTTTCACCTGACTCTTAGGATAGGTGGGATCAGTACAAGAATCGAAAAATTTTGGACTCTACCCGTATTGAGGTACTCCACTTGAAAAGTGTATTATTTTCGTACATAAATCGTCCAACGCCCACCTGGATAAGAGTACTTGGATATCAAGGATGGATCGAGCCAGCTGGATGCTACCAGCTTGGTCGGTGTACAACATAGATAGGACCACCTAAGTATAAGGTTGAAAAGACCATCTAGATGTATGGTTGGATAGGACCACCGAAGTGTATGCTTGGTTAGTACCACCTGAGTGTATGGTTGGATAGGAGCACAATGTGTGTAGCCAAGATTCTTGGCTTTCGTTGGGCTAACATATAGAGAAAAATACGATATAATTAGGACCCTAGTATAGTACTAGTCATGTTCATCTTTTTTATCCCTTTATCATGCTCTGTTATCTCACTTTTAAAAAGCATTGTTGTTCGGCCGAACAAAACCTGGGGAAAAAGCATAATTAATAACTATGCTTTTCCATGATTTGTAAAAGGCATAATAAATAACAATGCTTTTCCATGATTTAGAAAAAGCATAATTAATAATTATGCTTTTTCACAACTTGAAAAAAGCATAGTTATTTTCTCATATGGGTTTGCAATTGGCAAAAAGTTCTCGGCTAAACTCAAGTAACAAAAAAACAGAAATAATTTTTCTGCTTTTTCCCGCAATTTTTTTAGCCGAAGAAAAAAATATGCCAACACAATAGTTTTGAAAAAGCAGATTGAACTTCTCGGCTTTTTTCGCGGCATATTTAATTTGAAAAACTTTCTCGGCTTTTTATTTGGCGGACTTTTTTTGCCTATATAACTATGCTTTTTCAAAACAGGCCGAAAACTGGAAACACTGGTTGAATGTATATGTCCGTTGTCGATAAACAGTTATTTTTTATTGCGTTAGAAGAACCACGAAATTGTGGACGGGGCCCCGCGGGGACCCGATTTTTTTGTGCGAAACCCTGAAACACCGACCGGAATTTTCGAGCTGAAAAACCCCGCCCCGAAACCCCGACGACAGGCATTTCTTTGTCTCTAGTAGGATAGTACAGCGTATGTTAGGATGGATTCAAAGACATATTTCATACTTTTTCCGTAGTCTGCGAAACATATCTGAGTCTTTTTCATAGGGTTTTGAAAGTAAAAATATAGGGGAGGGAAATTTGCAACTAGGGTTCAAATTTTGAACTTTTACGTGATTTACCAAAACCAACCTCCTTGAGTCATTGACTACGTTGGAGACTATGTCCACCAATCCATAAAAAACAAAACCCAGTGTAGGTGCTGCCATTAGAAAAAATGGAATTTTGCGGAGTCTCCAGTAACCGAACAGACTCACACCTGTAACAATCATATCAACAATATTAGCAAGAATTCGATTTTCTCGCCACTCACCCCAGTACTTTTCCTGCACTTCAGTATAGTAGGCTGGCATTAGAATGGCTGGATCTCTATCTTTACTAAATTTTCTGGTTGATTCGCCGTTAGCGGTGGTCACACACATACCTACACCAGGTCATATTACCCACATTTCCAGGCAACACAAATGAGACATTAGTGTGATGGATGTAGTCGACAACCCTTTCATCTTGGTAGGCGGCACTGGTTGTGCAAAACTTTTCCTCCACTGTGAATCCAAATAAACGCATAGGCAATACCATGATACAGAAGCAAAGCAGCAGAAAGGGCAGTTTAGAGAAGACCTAAAGTAGACACTTGTGATTTGGACCAAATTATTTGATACGGCCAACCATCGATAAACCGACACCACGGATGACTGGCCTTGGTGTGCCAGTTTATCTAGGGTTGACTGTATGACAGGTTGATGGACCTTGAGAAGAAAGTTTAAATTCAGCTCTTCAAACTCCAGCTTTCCATCATTAGACTTGCGCAAAATAACTTCTAACAGGATGTGAAAACCAATGTAGCCGATGTTGGTTAGTCCATTGGACCTAAATAAAGTGACCCCTCAAGTTTTTTTTATGAAAGTTGTAAATTTTTAATGACTGTAAGTGAAGTGCGCCCTCAAGGGTATGAATGTCACCAGCAAATTTTATATTTGCATTCCTCCCAGTTTTTGTTTTCATTAAAAAAAACTTTACACTAGCATGTCGCCCTAGACCTTGGCTTTCTAACATGCTATCAATCTGGGGAGGAGAAAAATGGGCCATTTCAAATTGGGCCAATGCAAATTGAGCCACATTTTTGAGTCAAACTACACGGGTACCAAGGCAATATTTTTTCACCAGACTTTTACTCTCATTGTTTCTGTGCTTGATTTGTTTCACTGCTTATTTTAGAAAATGGAAGGTGCATGCAATACACAGAAGGGAAATTTGCTTGGGTTCTGCAATGGCCACGCAATGAGCTTTCGTCGGGTGCGTCAATGTGATAGAAGATGGATATGGCGATGTACAAACAGAGGCTATGGAGGGACCGCTACTTCAACCAGTGAAAACGATCTGACTGAGGGTAAAGAATTAAAAATTGCCAATTGCCTGTTTCATTTCCACTTTCGTTCCGTTTAATAGTGCATGAAGGCCTTTACTTTTAGCCGAGAGTACAGTCCTGTACCTACGCACGTCAAAGGAGGAATGAAGTCTAAAAAAGTAATTCATTCAGGAAAACAGATCCAGCAGCTGACTGTCAACTATGCCAATGGAGTCGGATTACCTCGTATTGAATTTCTCGTATCCATCGCTGCTCATTTGGAAAAGTACCAAAGAAATTGTTAAAAATCTTTTTGCTTGTTACTGTTGTGTGTGTTAGTTCTGGGGAAGGCGTGTATTGACTTTTTCAACCTATGTTTGAAAAGGGTGCGTTCATTAGAGAGATACGGAAATAATAACTAATGTTGACCAGAAAAAAACCCTAACAAAAATTTCATCCCTCTGTATTGAAAGCGAATTGCATTTTCTCAAATGGGTACAGTCTACAATTTCGTATAATGCCTTCGCGATATAACGCCACCAAAAGTCGGCCACAAGAGGTGGCTTTATATAGAATGTAGTACAAGGAATGAGGTAAAAAAGCATCAAAATGTAAAATTTGAAAAGGCACTCAAGTTTAGGAAAAAGGTGAAAGTCTGGTGAAAAAACATTGCCTTGGTACCCGTGTTGCTTAACTCAAAAATGTGGCCCAGTTTGCATTGGCCCAATGCAATTTACAGGGTGGCGCAACATAAACTCATGAATTCATTTTCGCCATAACTTTTTTAATTTGCGGTACTTTGACGAGATATTTTTTATTTGAAAGCTTAATGGATGAGAAACCGAATAACACCAAGCTTATTAATTTTCGTGTTTGTCATCAGTGTTAAAAACATGTTTGATTGAAAAGTTAGTTTTTATCATTTACCCAAATCTACAATGTTGAAGGCATTGTCAAGTGTGTCGAATGGCTCATCAGATTTTGACGCCTCACAAAATGCAAGAAGTCATAAACATTAAAATCTAAACAAATGAACTGATCTGAAAATCTGATGAGCCATTCGACACACTTCGCCGCCTTGCCGTCAACATTGTAGATCTGGGTAAATGATAAAAACTCACTTTTCAAACATGATTTTAACAGTGATAAACAACACGAAAATCAATAAGTTTGGTGTCATTCGGTTTCTCATCCATTAAGCTTTCAAATAAAAAATATCTCGTCAAGTACCGCAAATTAGAAAAGTTATGGCGAAAATGAATTCATGTGTTTATGTTGGGTCACCCTGTATATATATATTATCGGATAATAATTACAGTCAAACCTGGGTTATCCGACACCCAAAGGGACCGCCCTTATGGTGTCGGATAAACGAGGTGTCGGATAACTGGGGTTTAGGTTTACCAGGCCAACCAAATCGGGCTCATGGTGTCGGATAAAGGAGGGTGTCGGTTAACTGGGGTGTCGGATAACCCAGGTTTGACTGTAATGTGAAATAGGCTCCATAAAAATGTAGCTGAGTATACGAAAAACGGTCCAAATCACTGAAAGAACAGCACACATTGGTAAACACTTACTTCCGAAAGTATTTTCAATGTTAACAAATGGACAAGCCTAAGACTAAAACACTAATCGGGCCAGGAAATCTACCTAAAAGGTATCAACCCATTAAATACAAACTGCGTCTAAATAGCGCCAAAACTGTGCCTAAAATTTTGGCGCAATTTAGGCGCAGTTGCAGGATGAAAAAAACGCCAAGCTGTTTTGGCGCAATTGCGCCTAATTAGGCGCAATTGCGAACTATATGTACGACAAAAATCATACCAAAAAAGGGTGCAACTTGCCTGGTTAAAAAAAGCAAATGACAAGATGAAAGAAGCAAGTATTTGGCGGACTCTGTTATTTGGCTCATATTGAAGGAATAGAATGGCAGAAAAGGTGAAAAGCATGTACAACGACTCGCTGTAAACAGCTGAGAAGAAAATAGAGGCTGGACTCCAGCAGAAAATATAAACAGAAATAATGGCTTCTTTCAAACTGCCTGTGAGCATGTAAGCCAGCCGGAACAAAAGCAACCCATTCACCACAAAAATTATCTGAAATTAGTTTTTGTTTTCGTGAAAACTCACAACTTTGACTTACATTGTTTAAAACTACTCCTCCTAAAAGCATGGCAGAAAATAAGTTCATAGGGCCCAGTATCAACTGGATGGCAGATCCTAGGATCCGCAGAATGGTTGGGAACAAAGGAAAAAACGCTAGACAACCTAGAAATTTAAATGTGATTCAAAATTTTAGTTCAATTGATTAAGCATACTTTCCCAGGTGTATCCAAATTCAGCAATGTGTAAAAAGTGACGAGCATCCCAGCAACCAAGACCTCCTACTAAGTCTTGAATCACAGTGTCACGTCGAGTTAGCTCTAAAAAGCAGTAAAAAGGTGTCTAGTAAAAATGCCAACACAAAAATGCCGACGCAAAAATGCCAACAGATATTTGGACAGCAAGAGCTTTGGTTGTCAGTCCAGTCCTCTTTTTGACCTATTAACTATCGAAAACTGGCTTTTCGAGATGTTAGAACCATCAAAATAGTCTGCATTGTTTCCTAGGTGTTCTACTAGGTGAATTAGATTCTTTTTCTATTAGGTGCTTACCCCAAAATAAAATCCTTTCTGTAAGTTTACTAAGCTTATTTTTTACAGAAAGTAGATGGGACCCAAAATCTTTTTTTTTGAAATTTTAGTCAAAAATTTTTTTTGTTTGAAAATGACAACAAGCACTAGATGATAAAATGTCCATTTTCCTCCGAAAGGGTCTAAATGTTCTTTTTTTTGTCAAAATGTTCTTCTTTAAAATAAATTTGAGATCGATACCCTGGTTTACCTAAATAAAATTGTTATTTGGATTATGACACATAATGAAAAATGACAACACAAAATGACATGGCAAATGACACTTTTTTAAAATGACATGTCATTTACCAACCCTATTAGAAACCAAGTAGAAAAATCCATACAGAAGTTCAATGATTAGGAAAAAAAATTGAATTGGCGGGGGCAAATTTGGACAGGTGAGCATGCCCCTTTAAGAGAATTATTTCGAAAGTATTCCATGCTTAGACCAAAGACACTTATGGCAGGTTAGATGTTTTGTAACTTTGGCCCGTATTTTATAACAATCGATTTTCTAGATTTCGCGCAACCGCCTGCAAAAGTAATGAAAAATCTGTCTCCATCCGTTGTACTGAATTTCTGCCTCTTCCATCTTGGCCATAACCACTTCAGAAATTTGGTTGAGTGGAAACTTCGTCCTTTTTACGTATACTCATCCTCATAGTTATTATGAGTTTAGCTAAACTCATAGTTGAGAAAGGGTCATATCTCGACAAACAATAATCGTTTTGTAAATCTGAAAAATGCATAAGATTCCTCACAAAAAGTTGGTAGACAGATGTGTGAACAGATTTGAAATTTAGAGTCAAAAATTTTAAAATATTTACAACTATGAGGATAAAACAACTATAAGTTTAGCTATGAGGTATGAGCCCCCTCATACTTCATAGCTAAACTCATAGTCGTCGATATTTTTAATTTTTAAGAACAGACCTCAAATCTGATTACACATGTGTCTATCAACTTTCCGTGAGAAATCCGATGCACTTTTCAAATTTAGATTTTGATCATTGATTGCTGAAATATGACCCCTTTCTCAACTATGAGTTTTGCTAAACTCATAATTACTATGTTTATGAGTATGAGTTTTGCAAACACTGGTACGATGTAATAATAAAAAGTGGGTTAAATATCGTAACGAACATTTAGCGTTACACAGAGAGAATCCTACAAAAATACTGTATGTAAATTCTTAATTCCACTGAGACAAAAAATCGAATTTTGGCGCGAATTCAAATTACAAAAAAATACAAATTTTTAAATTTTTCGAATAATTTGCTCGCTTGGACATTTCATAACTCAATTTCTGCAATCAATTTTCATATTCAATTGAAGCACATCTATTCCACTTGGGTAAGTACACCCGATTTAGAGATATCAACCCAGTCAGTTAGCTTAGACTTAATAAAAGAAAACATTACTTAAAAAAGTATTATATATTTTGCGTTCATCACAGAAAGTTGCTTTAAAATCTATGCCAACTATTTGCATCAAAAATTGAAATTCTGATTTTTGCGCCAATTTGAATTCTAAATGCTGATAAATTTTCAAAAATTTGTCGAAAATTTAAAAAAAGTTTATCTTAAATGTTTTTTACCGCATAAAGTTTCCTTAGAAACACTGCTCATCTTCAATTCCCATCGAGACCAAAAAAATTCGAATTTTGGCGCGAATTCAAATATTTGAATTTTTTAAACAATTTGCTCGCTTGCACCTTTGTTGTGTCTTCGACGCAAGTGATGTCTACAAATTCTTCGCCTTCCCAGCCTGAGGTGGTCTATTGGTTAAGGCGATTCCCTGCGGATCCAAAGGGAGTGGGATCAAATATCCCCTCCATTCCCCTTTTCCAATTCACGAGCTGGTGGCCGTGGCCGTTCGCGACACCTTCCATAGCTCAATTTGCGCTTATCATTTTGACCCACACTTTTTTTATTCAATAGCTGATATTTTGGAGAAGTGCCCTTTTGGTCAGTCCAGCTCCGAGAAAATTCAGGAACACCTCTAAAAAATCCAAAAAAGAAAACACTTTTTGACCTGAAAAATTGGAAAAAAAAGTGGGCTAAAAATTTTTTTTCAGAACTCCCCGTAAAAAGTTGCCAGACTAAGGTGCAAAAATTCTCTGACAAAGTGCCAGGAACATGCCAAACATTTCACCTTACCCAAAATGGAGTTTTTTCAGTAAGGGGATAAATGTCTGCATCTCATGTATCTTCTGTTTTTAATACATAGACTTATGGTACAGAGACCTATCCAGTTGTCAGATTTTTACTCGATGCGTGGCTCTTGGCCAATTTTCATAAATAGACTAAAGCATAAATCAATAATGTCTGACTTTGGCAATGCTATACATCCTTCACTTAGTTACTAAGCATTCACCTAGTTAAATTGACCTAGAAAAAAAGTTCTACCATATATCTACTTAGTCAAGCCCGCATAAAATTTTCAAGTGAACATACGTTCTTTGCAAAACAACACGAAAATTACAAAAAAACCGCCTGTTGGCATTTTCGCGTTGGCATTTTTGCTGTTGGTTTTTTACGTTGGCATTTTTGTTGTTGGCATTTTTGCATTGGCATTTTTGCTGTTGGCATTATAACTGATAAACGTAAAAAAGTCTTCGCATTTGTATTACAGTCAAACCTCTATACAACGGCCCCCCTAAGGACCGACCTTGGGGGGCCGTTATATAGAGGGGGCCGTTATATAGAGGAGCCGTTATATAGAGGGTATATTACTAACGTTTGTAAAGGGGGCCGTTGTATAGAGGTATCGCAAAACGAGCTTATTATTGAAGTGGCAGACTCAGAAACAACCATTTATTTAAACACCAGCAATAACAACTACATTCAAACAACGCGCAATCAACGGTTAAACGAGAAGAAATGGGTTAATGTGCTTTGCTTTTGTTTCTTCCTGCGCTCCTTATCCAGAAATTCATCGAGACCATCGCTGAGGCAAAGCATGGCCGGATTGTCAGAATTCTTCTCCACATACTGTTGGACAATTCGAAAGGCCCACTGTAGCCCCTCAATTTCGACTTCCTTCGCTTTAATGACATCGCTAAGCTGGTCGCCATTGTTCGCCGTGACGTTTTCCACGATCTTAGCGAGAATCAAGACCCCATCTACAACAAAAGCAATGTACAACTGTGTCCCCCAAAGCCCACAAGAATGAACAAAAGAATGAGTGCAAACCTGCCACAACTCCATTGTCTACGTTCAAGTAATCATCCATAGCAAGGCCACCTTGAATTTCGTCGCGCAATTCCAACTCAGTTCATGCTTCAAGAAGCGCGTCAAGTGAGCGTGCTGCTTTATTCTCCTCTTCTTGCAAAATGGCAACTGGAAAAAGGTCGTGTTCGGGTTAGGGGCCGTTATATAGAGGCTTCTTTCATTTCTAGGGACCGGCCATGGGGGCCGTTATATAGAGGGGGCCGTTATATAGAGGGCCGTTATATAGAGGGGGCCGTTATATAGAGGGGCCGTTATATAGAGGTTTGACTGTATAAGTATTTTATTTGTATCTAACTTTTAATTTGTATCTAACTAGTTTTTGACCGCCCTGCGGGCGGGTTTTGCATCTCATTTAAATTTCGCAGATCTTTTCCAAAAGTATTTTTTTAAAAGGTATTTTTTTATTTTATGCAAAAAAATTTGAGATTCACAAAAGAGTTGGTTCGTTTCCTGTGATTCGAAAAGAACTTAAGCGCTTTAATCACATTCAGTGAACTGAGATTCAACTAAAAAATCTAACTAACTATATTAGTTTGGCAACGTTTATGTGTTAAAAAACGAAGCACCGTTTTATTGTTTTACTCAAACAAAGCTGTAAAGATTGTAAAATCAATGCTTTCAAATTTTCTTAAATCTATAGCACAAAAATATATTTTTATTGATACTTCTTATACAGAAATACATTACAATATGAATATAGATGACACAACAATATTTTTTGAATAGCACCACTGAAATACAATACTGAATCACTGAAGAGCCAAGATATCCGACTGTACTGTGACTGAGATTGTCCACCATGCAGTTCATCCTTCTTTATCATGGTAACTTAATGATACTTGGCGATACTGAAAGCAATAAATACACTACTGAATCACATAATGATTCTTGATAATGTACCTTATTCTGACAAATATATTTCACCATGCAAATCATCCATCTTGAGCACAATAATTAAGACTTCATGAGAACAAGAATTACTAAAAGCAATAAATACACTACGGCTCACAAAATAAATCTTGATTCTGTAACGTGAAGAGCAGTACACCATAAAGAGGAAACAGACTGAATCAAATGATCACAGTCAAAGTAAAAAAGAATGAAACACTTACAGTTACATAGATATCCACCATGCAGGTCGAGTAGCCGACTCTTCGAGCGATCCACTTGATTCACTGTGAAGAGGAGAGAGAGAGACTAAATCAAATGATTTACAGTCAAAGCAAAGAAGATTGAAACACTTACAGTTACATAGATATCTACCATGCAGGTTGAATAGCCGACTCTTCCAGCGATCCACTTGATACATCGTGAAGAGAAGAGAGAGGCTAAATTTAAAATTGAATCATTGAAGAACAGTAAAAAAATAATGAGACTCTCAAAAACTGAATCTCAAAAGGACATTCACTCTGTTTTATCTCAAGACCATTTTTCAAACGACAATTTGAGGAATTGGATTGGAATGAATTTGAGGACGGACAGACACTTCTCTTTTAGTATGTTTGACTAGAGGCGCCTATGCGGCAAATGCCGCAGTTCGTTGGGTTTTGAAAATCATAACAGAAATTTGCGTGAATCGGGGTTTACGCTGGTAGTTCGGGTAATCGCCGCTGGATCAGGAGTATGGTTCGAGTAAAAGCTGGTGGTTCAGAAGTATCCACATGGTTCGTGTACCCGGTGGTGATTCGGGAATATCCACATGGTTCGGGTACCCGGTGGTGATTTTAAGTACTACAAAGGTGGTTACAACTACCAGGGTACAACTACCAGGGTACCACTACCAGGGTACAACTACCAGGGTACCACTACCAGGGTACAACTACCAGGGTACCACTACCAGGGTAGAACTACCAGGGTACCACTGCCAGGGTACAACTACCGGGGTACCAATACCAGGGTACCACTACCAGGGTACAACTACCAGGGTACCACTACCAGGGTACCGCTACCAGGGTACAACTACCAGGGTACCACTACCAGGGTACAACTACCAGGGTACCACTACCAGGGTACCGCTACCAGGGTACAACTACCAGGGTACCACTACCAGGGTACAACTACCAGGGTACCACTACCAGGGTACCGCTACCAGGGTACAACTACCAGGGTACCTTTGGGTACCATCCAGGTGGTTTGGGTACTATCCAGGTGGTTCGGGTACCATCGAGGTGATTTGGGAACTATCCAGGTGGTTTGGGTAATATCCAAGTGGTTCGGGTACCATCGAGGTGATTTGGGAACTATCCAGGTGGTTTGGGTAATATCCAAGTGGTTCGGGTACCATCCAGGTGGTTTGGGTACTATCCAGGTGGTTTGGGTACCATCCAGGTGGTTTGGGTACTATCCAGCTGGTTCGGGTACCATCGAGGTGGTTCGGTACTATCCAGGTGGTTCGGGTACCATCCAGGTGGTTCGGGTACCATCCAGGTGTTTTGGGTACCATCCAGGTGGTTTGGGTACCATCCAGGTGGTTTGGGTACTATCCAGCTGGTTCGGGTACCATCGAGGTGGTTCGGGTACTATCCAGGTGGTTTGGGCAACATCCAGGTGGTTTGGGTACCATCCAGGTGGTTTGGGTACTATCCAGGTGGTTCGGGCACCATCCAGGTGGTTTGGGTACCATCCAGGTGGTTTGGGCTCCATCCAGGTGGTTTGGGTACTATCCAGGTGGTTCGGGTACTATCCAGGTGGTTTGGGTACCATCCAGGTGGTTTGGGCTCCATCCAGGTGGTTTGGGTACTATCCAGGTGGTTTGGGTACACTAACTATTCTTTTCGAGACAAAATAATTATGCATGTTAGCACCAGGATTTGAACCTGTAACCATGCCTTGGTCCCCCAAGGCAATTCAAAAATCACACCAAATTGCCTTGGTCCCCCCTGTGGTTTTTGGCCACTTTCAAGTGGCCATAACTTTTTTTTGGCTCAGACACACCCAACTTTTGGGAGTTTTTCATGAAAGTAAATCGACCATTCCGCGTCGATTGGTGCAAAAATTTTAACCATATGAATGGCGGAACACCCCAAACATTTTTTGTGACCGACGACAGACAGACCAAACAATGGCCATATAGTAAAGGTGATTTGAAGAAAAAAAACTACAGAGTGTTCCAATTTTTAAAGTCTTTCATTTTTACCATAACTTTAAGTTAGAGATGGCTACGAGACGGGATCCCATCCAGCTCGCTTCGATTTCGGCCGAAAACCCCGACCGATCCCGTTAGTCATTTTCAGGAAAAATATTTCCCAAAAGTAGGCAATTTCAAGAGAGAAATTTCCTTAAAGGGAGGGCACACCTACTGTCCGTATCTGGTCTCGCATGGAAATGTTTAAAATTCAAATTAAAACGCATTTAAAGGGGCATGCCCACGCTAATAACAGGTGGTGCCCGGGAATTCATATTTTTTTCCTAATCATTGAACTTCTGTACGGATTTTTTAACTTGTTTTCTAACAAAACTATACCTAAAATTAAATTCTAGGATTTTTTTTGTTAGAAACCAAGTTGAAAAATCCGTACAGAAGTTCAATGATTAGGAAAAAATTTTGAACTCCCGGCCACCACCTCTTATTAGCGTGAGCATGCCCCTTTAAGGGTTGCTGGTTCGAATCCCTCTAAGTGCATATCCTATGTTTTTTCATATTCTATTTTTTAAATTTTACTGCTTGATTTTTGGGGAAAAGCGTGACCGATAGGATATATCCGTTGTTCCTATCACTAGTGCTGAATCAGTATTCCAACTGCAAACAACCAAAAACAATCACACCACCAGCCGTCTTTATTGAGGATAGAAAAGCAGTATCGAGCCCTGTCGTAACAACTACACGTCAATAAAATGAACGAAAAAGATGGAACACTGGATTTTCTTGGAACACTACTTCTTCTTGGGCTCTGGAGCAGCAAGAGATTGACCGATATGCTTTCCACGCAGCTTGACACCGAGAGCATGCCCCATATTCGCCAGAACGTTGGTGTAGGGAATAGCTATGGCACTTTCGTATTCTTCAATCACTTCCACCTTTTCGTTGACATGAACCCCCAATTTCTTTTGCGTCCATTCTTTGGCTTGACGAGCTTGCTGGATGACTTTCCCCAAGGACAGTGCACATGTTCGACGTGGAGCTTTTCTGGAATCAAAGATTTATAAGAGCATGAAAATTTAAAATAACAACCCTCCCCTCAGAGTGACATCCCCCTTACTAAACACTTGTGATAGTTTGCCTGAAAAAGACAAAAAGCCAGAAAGCACAAGCTGACAAGAAAATAGAAGAAACTTATCTGATGCTCTACGCGGATTGAAATGCTTGAAGACGATGACTGAGTTTTCCACGATATGACGAGATGGCTGATCTATAAGAATACGGCCCTCGACATCCTAACTAAGCAGAAGCCTAAAAAGAACGAACAAAAAAAAGCTGTAGACGGCAAATTAGCCAAAAACACTTATCTAATAGAGCTCAAAGCAAAGATTACGTCCGTCTTTGGCGACTTATCGACTTTCTGAAATAAAATAATGTATGTTTGGGGGCATAATGACAATCTAGCATTGAATGACAATCTAACAAACAAGGCAATAAACAAGAAAGTCTGAGCGTATCAGCGAAGCACACCGAAAGTGATTCGAGAATTCAAAATGAGCATTTGAAACAAAAAAATGTTTGCATTCAAAAAACAATTCGCGCTAAACCATAGTGTAAGATTTTGTTCCCGGGAATTCAAATATCAACAATTGATTTTGCCTTAGGAGAGCATGCCCCTTTAAGTGTTAATACAAAAAGTTGCAGACATCCAAGATCTTCGTGATCTTTAGGTTTTTAGAAATTTCAACAAAAATTTAAAGAATACCGAAGATTCTTGCATATTATTCGAAAACTTATTTTTAACTTTAACAAATGCTCATCTTGTTATTTCCTAAACTTATCTTCTAAACAGAATAATATTTCAACATTACCTGTCTGAGGGATTCCTTTGAAAGCATCTGTCGGATAGTCCTTCATTATGCGGTTAATAAAAAACTGAAAGACTAGCAAAAATATTCTGCTGAACACCAATTGTTTGGTCACAAAAGAGACAATTTTCGGCTCAATGTTCCATTCCTGTTGTTCATCCTGCAAAATGCAATTATTTCCACTTTCCATGGCTTTAATACACTTACAAAGCTATCAACACTTTCTTGCAACACCGAATTTTCATCCACTTCATCACTGTTACTAGACCAAGAGATTTGGGCGCCATTAGTTGTCCTTTGCAAATCATTTCTTGAGGACTGCAGGGAAGTGTGTAGTTGCTGTTGATTTAGATGTTGCTGGAAAACTTGCTGCTTCTTCTTTCCGCGTGGCATTTATCTACAAAGCATGAACACAATTATTAAATGTGGCATTTTTACACTATTCTCTACTTGGATGCGGCAATAAATTCGCCTGATTTCCAACGGCAATAACTTTTCTCCTGACAAGATCTCGAGAACTGTTTTTGCATTCAACTGTTCTTGTGTTTTAAATTCATTTGGTATATAGTGTCAAAGTGGTATATATAGTGTTCGATATGTTCCATGTGGTTGGAGCTCTACTCCTAGCTGACAACCCGAATGAGTAAAGCCCACACCACAAAGAACTAAGATCGTGTTTTTCAAATTATACATTAATTGAATTTTAGACTCAGCAACAATATTTCGAGGTGTTTTTAGTACAGTCAAACCTCATTTATCCGGCACCCCTAAAAGTTCGTCCTCGCCTTGGGTCCGACACTTTTTTTAGCTCAATTTTCGGATTCTTTAGACAAATGTGATTCGTCAGCCTAGTCCAAAATATCTCAAGGATTCTGACTTTGCCAGTCGTTTTTCCAAAATTATTTTATTATGCCAAAATGAACCGTAAACCTCGGTTATCCGGCACCCATTTCAAAAAAGGGTGCCGGATAACCGAGGTTTACCAGTCATTTTGCCAAAATTTAAGGATTTTGGAAAAACGGCCGGCAAAATCAGAGCCCTTGAGATATTTCGGACTAGGCTGGCGAATCACATTTGTCTAAAGAATCCGAAAATTGAGCTAAAAAGTGTCGGACCCAAGCCGGGAACGAACTTTTAGGGGTGCCGGATAAACGAGGTTTGACTGTAAAAAGTTATAGTCTTTTGAAATCAGGCAAATTTCTCGTTGCTCCCTGCATTTTTTAAAACATGAGTAAATTATAGAAACCTGTAAACACTTAATTAGATTGTTTTTTATCCGTTCAGAAATAAAAACACATAAACCCAACCCTACATAAAATTGAAAATAGGGTAGTTCTCGGTCGGTTTTTTGCCCCTAACTGGTTTTTTTTCAAATTATTTTGATTAATTTTTGTCCTCAATTAAGCGGAGTTTTGCTATACCCGAGTTTTGGTTAACCGTGTTTTTTCATTTCCAGTTTTTGTTTAGCCGGGTTTTTTTCGCTATTTAACCAAGTTTTTGGTTAACTGGCCAAGAAGTACCCTATTTTTAATTTAGTTAAGTCATAACAGCTACATTTTAAAGCATTTTTTCATTCAACCCAATAGTTTGTCTCGACGAGATCTGCTAATTTTAATTGGCAACATGTATTTTTGGCTGCTTGCTGCAATTGGTACATTAAAAGCTTGTAGAAGTTTTACTGAGTCTTTTTTGGCATGTGTTTTTGAAATTATTTTACAAAATTTTCTAGTTAAGGACCTACAAAGCCTTCCATGCAAACTTCTCATAGTAGATCACAACAAGGCCACCATGCGAGTTGGCACAACCAAAGTCCAGAGAAAAGACCTCTGCGAAGGCACAAACCAACTGTAGGGCCTGGGGGCCAGAGTCAGGAAAGTCCGAACTCTAGAGTGTATAATTCCGGTCACCCAGATGTCTATCCACAAGACCCTAAACAGGAGGAAGATAAGATGACTGAAACTAGACTTCAGCAAGGCTACAAAATACCAGTGCCACAAATTGAATATGAGTCATTGATAACCACTAAGGTGATTCGTTTTTTATTTGAAAAACTCAAAATCGGTAAAGGCCTTGGCAAGTAACTTCTAGCTAGGTTTGCTTTTCAAGCTTAAGGTCCGAAAATTATTGTTTTGCGGTTTGGAGAACACACTTTGCCCAGTCTTGAGTGGTCAGAAAGGGATATCTAACTAATCGAATTGACGGTGTGTCAAATTGGTGAAGATTGGAAATAGGTTGCGGCGTTCTGTTTTTCAAAATTTTTAGATTTTTTTAAACTTTTTTTTTGTGACATTATACGTGTTTTTTGCGGTGTGTGTCAGTGTGTCAAACTGGCGGATGGGTTAAGAAAGTGGTTTTCTTGGCAAGACTTTAATTTCCGAACATATAAGAATTAGGCAATAAAAGAATAAGCAAATTTAAACTTTCTTTGTTTTTTTCACACCAAATTTTTTGTGGTATTGCAGCAAATTCAGACTTAAAAGAAAGCTGAGATTCTGCGCTACAAACTGAGAAGTGAAATTGATGTTGCTACATAGAATTTTGGAGTTTTAACACACAAAATAACATTGGTTGAATTTTCCACTTTTTACAGCTTAGTTTTCATTGTTTTAGCTTTCATTGTGAAATTTTATAAAAAATTTCGCTTATTTTAAAATTAAATCCAACAACTTTGTAGAGAAAGCTTCTGGCTATCCGATGAGACTAATTACTTGACTTAGACAGAGCAAAATTATATCATAACGAAAATTTTGAAGTTATAAGGCAGTTCCATAGCTGGGGTCATTTTCCGGTCACAAAAATCAGAAAAAACTTCGGCCTGCAGGGAATTTTTAATTTCGTTATGTCCAAGTCAAGTAATTAGTCGCATCGGATAGCCAGAAGCTTTCTCTGCAAATTTGTTGGATTTAATTTTAAAATAAGCGAAAAATTTATAAAATTTCAAAATGAAAATTAAAAGCTGTGAAAAAAGAAAAATTAACTCATGTTATTTTACGCGTTAAAACTCCAAAATTCTATGTAGCAAAATCAATTTTACTTCTCAGTTTGTAGCGCAGAATCTCAGCTTTCTTTTAAGTCTGAATTTGCTGCAATACCACAAAAATCAATGTAAAAAAGCAACAGAAAATGTTCAAGTTTGTTTATTTTTTGCCTAATTATTATATGTTTAAGATTTTAGGTCCTGCCACAAAAAGTCCTACTTCCGATTTTTGCCAATTTGACACACCGTGAATCTATCGAGATTGAAAAAAGTGCAACCGCGTTCGACCCCTTGTTGAGTCCGACACTATTTTACAAAATTGATCTTACTTTTTTATGTTACGTTCGACCCTCGGTATAACGAACCCCCTGTGGGACGCACAAATATTCGTTAAATTGAGTATTCTTTATACCGAAGGTTCGTTATATCGAGGTATTTTAACCAAAACTAAAATAGGGTCCATTCTATCGAGATTTTACTACATTCGGCTTGAGTATAGAATCCCCCCCCCCACGCAGAATGGTCAGATAGAGGAGATAACCTCATATTCGTGTTTCTCGAAACCGATTTCATGAGAAAGCCGCGTGTTTTTTTTTTTTGAATTCTGAGCAAAAAAAGATTTTCGAACCACAGGGGGTATCATGGTTTTTTTAGTCAAAATTTCATAATTTAAATTGGCGCCTATGAATTTTTAAAGAGAATAATGGCTGTATTGGTAGGGGAAGGGAATAAAAGGGGGCCACTGATCACACACGGCCCACTAACAAAAAAAATGTTGAACATAGTTTTGAATACTGGGACCGCGAATCAAGTGGACAACACTGGTTATATAAGGGTATACTTGATTATGTTTTAGTCAATTCCAATCAAATTGAACCGAAGGGTTCGTTATATCAAGGTTCGACTGTATTACCAATGTCGTAAAAGCTCGGCGTCTGGCTCTTCTCCCAGCCAATGCAAGATCCAACAATTTTGGGAGCTGTTGCTCGGAGACTCTTAGAAGCCACATTTTTGGCAGCCATTTTACTCTAAGCCGTAGCCGAGACAAAATCGTAAATTTTTACGGCACTAACTATTAACCCCTTTTTCCCACGGGTATGAAAATTAACCTAAAAATTTCAAAATTTTTTTTTCTTTGGAAACATCATATACAGGGGTAAAAGTACCGGTTTTATTATAAAAATGTTGTCAAAAATAGCATTTGATAATGAAAAATATGAGATTTTGCTATTTTCGTTAGTTTTTCACGTGGAATTCTTTGAAGCAAGGTGCAGGATGCAGGCCTACATTACATTTTTCGCATTTCTTGTTAGTTCTCCCATCACAAACCCCGCATTGAAGAGATAAGTCTGTTGTGGCAATCCAATGATTGTACCCGTCAAGCCGCACACTCTCATTTACTCGCTTAGAAGTTAGTTGTCTATCTTGGGATGATCTTCGGCCGGGTCCTGTGGGTGGACTTCCATATGTTTGCATATAGGAGGTGGCAACATAGCGGCGAAACTGGAGGTAGTCCCACTTATGGTGGACTTTTCTATACAACTGCCAGGCGTTGTGCACTGCAGTATCTACTCCACAACAGAAGCACGACCACCACCACTTCTTGGAGCCAATGGAAACCCTATAGTTATTGATATTTTGGTCCATTTGATATTTTGGTCCACTGCTTTGCCACGTCACTCAGTGGACATTTTTCAGTGCGAGATGCATTCACAACTCTTCTTTCTACTGATAAAACACTATTTTTGATATCATTTTTACAACAAAACCAATAATTTTACCCCTGTATACAACGTTCCCAAAAAAAATAATAAATTCAAATTTTTTTGAAAATTAATTCGGGCAAAAATGGGTTAAAGAGGCTCTCCGGATCAGCTGAGCAAAAAAGGTGCCTCGGTGGCGCAGTGGATAAGCGTTCGTGTTTTATGGCCCAAAATCGTGCGCAGGCTCGATCCCATGTGGAGGAACACTATTTATTTTGGGTTGTTTAACCAATGTATAGGAATAATTCGACTTTTTAGATTCGGAATCAGCGACCCAAATTACCCCTATACATTGGTCAAACAACCCAAAATAAATAGTGTGCTACCACGTGTGATCGAACCTGCGCACGATTTTGCGCCATAAAACGCAAACGGTTATCCACTGCGCCACCGAAGCCACTTTTTCATACTCAACTGATCTGGCGAGCTTCTTTCATCAAACTGAATCAACAGTAAAGTTCGAAAAATCGTGATGTTTCAAATTCGATTTCTGCAACTAAATGCAATTTCACCATTAAGACCCGCACCGATTTTGAAAAATATGTGCTCTCAAATTTTTGACATTAATCACACACTTTATTTAGAATCCCCGACTAAGTGCTCAAGAAGATGGGTTCCCAAAAGCGGCTAAATGCATTGTGCAGATCATGCACAAGAAGAACGATCTGAATGTCGTCTCGCTGGACAAAAGGAAAATAAAGGAAGGCACTTTTCAGAGTTTTGCTCACGCAGCTGTAAGCAATTTCTGTGTCGCGGACACAATTATACTACAATCTGTATTCCAGAATTCTGGCAATCTCAAAGGGGGCAAGGAGCATCAGAAGTTCTTTGAAGACTTAGCAAGAGGCAGCAAATCGCTGCAATCTCTGAACAAGCGGTTTCCTTTGTTCAAGCGGAAGGATGAGTGCATGGAGTACATCTATTCCTGCAAGGTGCCCATCCAAAAAGCTATCTGGTTTTTTAAAATGGGCCAGGTAGCTCATGGATCTCCCCTAGTCACTCAGAACAAACAGAAAAAGACTAGCCTGGAACAATACTCTGCAGGTGAATATAGCATAGCTAGAGTGTTATAAGACGATGAGTATTTTAGATCAAACAAAACTGTTCGCCAAGTATTTTCGGGATATGCTCAAAAGATTTCAGGACAGTCCACAAGTGGAATCCTCACCCGCATACCATCGATGGCCCTACTTCATTTGTCTGTTCAAGCATTCTTTTGAGGTTTGTCTTTATTTAAGAAGTAAAAATAATATGACAATGGACAAAAATTATTTACTAAATTATTACAACCAGTCGGAGATTTTATACCTGGAACCCGTAAATTTCAAAATAGCATCATACGACCTCTGATGAAAAATCTTATTTTTCCAGGAAGGAATTGTTGATCGGCACGATTTTCTGGTGGATATATCTGACTTGCCTAATGACTATATCAATTTCCCTCTTGAAAAGCCACAAATATTCCGAATGCTCATACTTTTCTTGTCCCAATTTGTGGATGTGATTACCCAGAATGTGTTTCTAGCAAGGAAAGTTGCTTATATGATCACGTCAAGACTGCGGATCTACAAAAAAGACTTTGAACGCAAAAAAGGGTCTATTACAAATGCAAGCGAGTGCTTCAATGACCTCATCCATTGCCAACATCACAGGTTAGTACACTCTCAAACAGCTGTAGAAAAGGCCAATAAAACCTATTTTGCAGAGCCCTTGTGCTAAGTATGCAAGGCCTGCTGCATGCTATAATCATCGACTGTCCTGTGGCACTAGTTTGGAACAACTTTGACGACCACACACTACCTCAATCATTGTGTGGTTCGCCACTAGATCTGCTACCTTTCTCCCCAGATGTGCTTACGCAACACCTACCGAAGTCAGCTAGTCAAATTGATGAGATCATTAGGATGAGGATAGGCGAGATAAAGAAGAGAAGCAGAGATGTCGAAAACCACTGGGCACTTACGCCCAACTGCCAGTCTGGTTTTGGTTTGTATTTATTATTAAAAAGATTCGCATTCAGCTTAAAGGGGCATGCCCGTGCGCGACACCGAGAAAGGGGATCAGCAAATATTTTCTTTCTCAAAACATTTTTACATGCTTTCTAGCCCAGATTTTTTAAGATTTTTGCCTAATTTTTAAAAGCAGCATAAGGTCATCAATATTAGATTTGACGCATAACAAATGAAAAATGAAACCATTAAAAATATTAAATAAATACTTTTCTTGCCAAAATATTAAATATTAAAAATATTTGCTGGTCCCCCCCCCAAACTTTCCGAACCGCTGCGCACTTACGCCCAACAGGGGAACACGTTTGAGCCCGTCCTCACATGCGCTGGGCTACCCTGAGCCTAAGTCTGGGCATAAATACCATGGTCGCCACTTAAAATGTTTCTTTAGATTATATCTCAGCAAAGACAAATTTTTTTTGAATTTTGTTCAGCAATACGGATTCCTGAGTATGTTTTGGGTATTAGGGCGCCTCAGAATAAAAAAAATCTGTAAAAAATTACACTTTTTTTACTAAAATACAAAATAGTGCCCGCGACGAAGAAGCGGTCCGACAAAGAAGTGTCCACGCAAGAAATTCATTAAAGGGCGCACACTACACACAATTTCCTATATAATTCGACAACTGAATACTAGCACCACCTTTATTGACAAGCATGCACGATACAGATTGAGGTTATGTAATTATTGGTTTTGATTTCTGCTAGTTCTTGATGGTGCTCGATTTCGCTGCTGCGTATTGCTCTTGAAGGCTCTGGGATTAACATGAGAGGAGACCACCTGAAAAAATTGTTTTAGGACATACTGAAAACACAGAACCCTGACCTACCTTTCCAACGACATCCTGTAATGGTTGACGGCCGCTTAAACCCGCACTTGCTGACCTTTTTTTAGAAGCCCTTGGAACTGGAGGAATGTTTTCGGGATTTTCAGGGCCATCTAGAATAACGAAAATGGTGAGAAATAGACTAATATAAGTCTTACCATTCTGATCATGCCCAAACACTGAACAGTCAGATGCCGACGAGCCAATCAGTTCCTCCATAAATTTACTGGCTAAATTTTCTGGTCGACGAATCATGAGGTTTGCTTCGCGTGTGTTCTGACTGGCTAAAGAAAAAATATTAATAGCTATGTAAGTAACAAGAGCAAACCTTGGTGACGACTGAAACTACGCATCATTTCCTGCCACTTCTCACTCAACAGCTTCTGCACATCTGCATCCAGTCGACGTTTCCTCTCCTCTAGATTACTAGCAAGCTGATTGAACTTGGTGAACCATTCATTGCGCTCAGCAGCTAACTTCTTTGTTTCCAACTCTGCTTCCTTGAGCGCATTCTCGAAAGTTTTCTTCATTTGGCGATGCTTCATCTCGTATTCCTTCACTTCGGTCTGCAATCTATAGCTATGTTGACGCTCAAGTTCAGCTTTCTGCCCTTCCTAAAATAAAAATATGATGAGAGAATATATGGCTTGGAAAACATTGAAAACGAACCATTCGCTTTACCACATCCCTCTCATTTCGCTCTAAATGATGCTTCCACTCTTGTCGTTCAACCAAGAGCTTTTTCTCCAGTTCTTCAGCGTAATTTGACTTTACCCTTAGCTCAGTACTTAGTTTAGACATGTTTAAATTTATTTCATGCTCATTAGTCCTCAGACTAGCTATTTGTTGAGTAGTGCCCGCCTGCATCTTCAGTAATCCTAAATAGAAAATTGATAACATTGCCATGCAACCAAAATTAGTGCAACCAACCTTCTCTTTCTCTAATCAAGGCGCTGATTTGAGTTTGCATTTCCTTCTTTTCTACCTGCAAAGCGGCCAAGGAATCCTCCATGCTTTTTTTCTCCTAAAAATGAACGATCAGTGGCACTTTTTTCGACGCAAATCAAATGGCTTACATCAACAGCTTTAGATAAGGACTCGATCATTCTGTCTTTTTCTGCTTGTATATCCTGGTTCTGCGCTCGCAACTGGCTAATAGTCCTTCGCTGTTGCTGATATCTTTCTGCAAGGTTTCTCAAGCTGTTCGATAGCTCTGCATATGGCTTTGTCACAGAACGCAGTTGATTAATAGACTCTTCCACATCGTGGAATTTAGTTTGAATCTCTTTTGAAGCGCTGAAAATAGTTTTCTTTTTTATATAGATGAAAGCTAAAAAAGTACCGCAAAGTAGATCGTAGAAACTGGTCGGCTTCATCTACAGCTGTGTTTTTTTCGCCCTCGTCCGACATGGCAGAACTAAAATGCGAAAACGTCAAATTTTTCATATGAAACTTCACTTTCCCTAGCTGGTCCCACTATTTTTAACTTTTTGATTCTCTTACAATTGAAAATAATAATTATAACCAATTTTCATAACCATGACACGCTTCTACGTAGCGCTACTACTTAACCCATTTCTTCCCACGGTGATGAAAATTAACCACAACCTTGAAGGTTTGGTTACGGCCGATTTTTTTTTTGGAAAAAGGTATGTGTTAAGTGTTAAATGCAAAGTGTTAAGTGCTATTTTCGGAAACACTCGTTTGGGCCATTGATAATTTTTGTAAATAAATATTCAGGTTAAAATTATCGCAAGAGTGACGCTTAAAAATGTTATTTGAGCAATACTGGCACATCGCCAAAACTTCAAAAAAGATTCGCATTCAGCTTAAAGTGGCATGCCCGTGCGCGACACCGAGAAAGGGGATCAGCAAATATTTTCTTTCTCAAAACATTTTTACATGCTTTCTAGCCCAGATTTTTTAAGATTTTTGCCTAATTTTTAAAAGCAGCATAAGGTCATCAATATTAGATTTGACGCATAACAAATGAAAATGAAACCATTAAAATATTAAATAAATACTTTTCTTGTCAAAATATTAAATATTAAAAATATTTGCTGGTCCCCCAAACTTTCCGAACCGCTGCGCACTTACGCCCAACAGGGGAACACGTTTGAGCCCGTCCTCACATGCGCTGGGCTACCCTGAGCCTAAGTCTGGGCATAAATACCATGGTCGCCACTTAAAATGTTTCTTTAGATTATATCTCAGCAAAGACAAATTTTTTTTGAATTTTGTTCAGCAATACGGATTCCTGAGTATGTTTTGGGTATTAGGGCGCCTCAGAATAAAAAAATCTGTAAAAAATTACACTTTTTTTACTAAAATACAAAATAGTGCCCGCGACGAAGAAGCGGTCCGACAAAGAAGTGTCCACGCAAGAAATTCATTAAAGGGCGCACACTACACACAATTTCCTATATAATTCGACAACTGAATACTAGCACCACCTTTATTGACAAACATGCACGATACAGATTGAGGTTATGTAATTATTGGTTTTGATTTCTGCTAGTTCTTGATGGTGCTCGATTTCGCTGCTGCGTATTGCTCTTGAAGGCTCTGGGATTAACATGAGAGGAGACCACCTGAAAAAATTGTTTTAGGACATACGGAAAACACAGAACCCTGATCTACCTTTCCAACGACATCCTGTAATGGTTGACGGCCGCTTAAACCCGCACTTGCTGACCTTTTTTTAGAAGCCCTTGGAACTGGAGGAATGTTTTCGGGATTTTCAGGGCCATCTAGAATAACGAAAATGGTGAGAAATAGACTAATATAAGTCTTACCATTCTGATCATGCCCAAACACTGAACAGTCAGATGCCGACGAGCCAATCAGTTCCTCCATAAATTTACTGGCTAAATTTTCTGGTCGACGAATCATGAGGTTTGCTTCGCGTGTGTTCTGACTGGCTAAAGAAAAAATATTAATAGCTATGTAAGTAACAAGAGCAAACCTTGGTGACGACTGAAACTACGCATCATTTCCTGCCACTTCTCACTCAACAGCTTCTGCACATCTGCATCCAGTCGACGTTTCCTCTCCTCTAGATCACTAGCAAGCTGATTGAACTTGGTGAACCATTCATTGCGCTCAGCAGCTAACTTCTTTGTTTCCAACTCTGCTTCCTTGAGCGCATTCTCGAAAGTTTTCTTCATTTGGCGATGCTTCATCTCGTATTCCTGCACTTCGCATTGCAATTTTCGGCTATATTGACGCTCAAACTCAGTTTTCTGATCGTCCTTAAATTCGAATGACAGTGAAATTGATAGCTCAAATTGTAGTAAAATCCGACCAGTCGCTTGGCCATCTCCCGATCATGTTGCTCTTTCTGATACTTCGAAAACTGATGTAACTCCCCAATTTGCTTCTTCAACTCATCAATGAAAGTTGACTGCGCCCTATGTTCATCATTCAGTCCCGTGATTTTGGTCCTCATTTCATGCTCCACAGTCCGCATACTGGACATTCGTTGAGAGGTTTCCGCCTGCATCTTCAGTAATTCTGCAATAGAAGGTTTGTTTGATTAACATACAACCAAAATTAGTGCAGCCAACCTTCTCTTTCTCTAATCAAGGCGCTGATTTGAGTTTGCATTTCCTTCTTTTCTAACTGCGAAGCGGCCAAGGAATCCTCCATGCTTTTTTTCTCCTAAAAATGAACGATCAGTGGCACTTTTTTCGACGCAAATCAAATGGCTTACAACAACAGCTTTAGATATGGACTCGGTCATTTTGCTGCTTTCCATTTGTAGATCATGATTCTGCGATTTCAACTGGTTAATAATCCTTCGATGCTGCTGATCTTTTTCTCTGACTTTGTTCAAGGTGCTCGATAGCTCCATATATGGCCCTATCACAGAACGCAATTGATCCATGGAGTCTTCCACATTGCGGACTTTCGTTTGGATATCTTTCGATGTGCTGAAAAAAATGGAACAAAACTCGAAAACAAATTTAGAAAACATTACCGTAAGACTGATTGGAGTAGTGCATCACATTCATCAAAATCATCGGGATCAAACATCTAAAGAATAGAAATGATAAGTAAACACATACCTCTTTTCATATATTTTGTTTTCTTATCTCAGATGTTTTTACACCGTTTTGTAGCTGAGATTTTTCTCTATCGATTGAGTGGTCAAACAGACCAGTTAAAAATAATTTTTGAGGAAATCATACAAAGTGTTTAAAAAATCAAGTGTACACTTAACACTAAATTAATTTTAGCTGGTGTGTTTGACCACTCAATCGATAGAGAAAAATCTCAGCCACAAAGCGGTGTAAAAACATCTGAGATAAGAAAACAAAATATATGAAAAAAGGTATGTGTTAAGTGTTAAATGCAAAGTGTTAAGTGTTATTTTCGGAAACACTCGTTTGGGCCATTGATAATTTTTGTAAATAAATATTCAGGTTAAAATTATCGCAAAAGTGACGCTTAAAAATGTTATTTGAGCAATACTGCCACATCGCCAAAACTTCGGCAACAATTTGAATCAGTAATACCGCTGAATTTTGGAATTTTCCGTATTTGTCCTTATTTATCTGATAGCTTTTCTAAAGGGGTATACCGTATTCTCTCTAATAGTCCGGCGCTCTCTATTAGAGCGGCACCCTCTAATAGAGCGGCATCCTCTCCCATAAGCAAAATAGAGGGTATTTTATAAGTTTGAAACGCATTTTTATGGTATCTTGTATAATTCTCTTAAGGTGTGCTGGAATGTCCTATTTAAAGGGGCATGCTCACCTCACGGCCATCAAAATCTGCATTCTAGTGCAGTTAAAAACAAACATAACGCCAAAAATTTCGAACAAACTTTTCGTGTGTTTTCAAACGTTTTCGGGTTTTTCGTTGTTTTCGGTTCAATTTAAGCAATTTTATCAACAACTTCACAAATCAACAACCACAAGTCATACGAATTTCCATCAAATAAAATGTTTCTGACATGTGAGTCTTCTAACATTTTCTTCAGCGTCTTCTCTTTTTCACGCAAACAGAAAAGTCTTCTTTCATCACCATTCACCTTACAATGCAGAGCTTCTATTGATTGCTCGGACAGGAGACCACAAAAACGATGTTTTTCCATGAATTGGCTAGCATGCTGGCATAGTATGAGGCACTTAGGAGTTATTGCCATTTGCGGAAACACATCCTATGGAACTCTAATCAGCAATAGCTGAAACAGACTTACCCTTAGCGTGTTGAAGTACGCTTTCGACCACTGTTTGAAGCATTTTTTAATTTTTCGTAAATAATGTTTAAACGTCTCTTAAGTGATTTTTATACGCTAAAAACGATAAAAAACTGTTTTCCGACACTTTTTTCATATAAAAAGTCGTTTTTTTTTGAATAATTTTTTTTTGACCAAAATCGACTTTTTGCCTTGGGGGACCAAGGTAAACTAGAGATGATGACGGGACGGGACGGGACAATTCCGTCCCGTCCCGTTAATTTTAGAGAATCGTCCCGTCCCGGAATCCCGCCCGGAAATTTTTTGGCACCTGTCCCGTCCCGAAAAAAAATTATTTGAATTCCGTCTCGTCCCGTCCCGAAAAAATTCAATTTTTCAACAACTACCTTCAACTAGTAATTACAGTCAACCCTCGATATAACGGACCCTCGGTATAACGTCCCTACACGGCCGGTCACACTGCGGGCCGTTATATTGAGGGTTGACTGTACCATGAATCAGATCTTAAAGGAAGCCCAACAAACGTGAATCAATCGGAAGAATGTCAAACGTCTGGAAATTTAAGCATGAATAAAGCATATAGGATTGAAATTCCCGATCGGAAATTTTTATGACCGTCCCGAAAATCTTCCCTGTCCCGGGGTCCCGTCCCGATATAACTTTTTGACCTGTCCCGTCCCGCGTCCCGTCCCGAAATTTTTAAATTTGAATTCTGACCCGTCCCGTCCCGAAAAGGTCAAGCCATCATCTCTAAGGTAAACCACCTTAAAAACGTCGAAACTACAAATGAATTTCGATTGAAAAAACTTTTTATTTAACAATAGGTGACAAAACAGCTCTATTCGCACTTATAGTCTTTGTAGACACTGATTTGATGCCAAAAGTGATAGAAGACATTGTTCCCTTGGAAGTAACGTCGCCACAGGTATTCTTCGATATAGCTAACAAGTTTGCTTCTGGCGGTTCCATATTCTTTCTTGTGGCGATGCTTGAATTTCTGGTGCATGGATTCGATGCTCTGAGTGTAGATATCGGAGTCGTCGGGATTGACAAAATTCTCCGAATGGTTCACCACATAATGCTCATACCCTTCCGGAAGATCAGCGACGCCATTATATCCAGCCCAACCGTCGGGTCACGGCAGGCACGAAGCACTTATTCCACTTCCAAAGCTTCTTCCATCCCAGAGGTCGGCGATCTTCACGGGTTGCGGGCATCCAGGCGCCAGATGCAGCAGAGCGACACGGAGGCTGATTGACTTCCACAGAGACTGCCGAAGCAGCAGCACACAGACGAGTCGACGCACCGCCTAAATGCCAAAACTTCCTCGACTGATCTCAATTACTCGTCGGTCAAATAATTTTACACAAGACAGATCGGGGTTTTAACTACGGTTTCAGATTTGCTTTCGCAAATCCCCTTCCCTTACATTATGTAGAGCGTTTTTGTAGAGAGACTCGACTGTAGTGAGCATTTGTCGTATTCTGAAGGGTTTTTTTCATATCGTCAAACAATTTTGTTTAAGATAATTTTTAAAGAAAGCATATATTCAGATAACAAAATTAAATAAATAATTACACTTTCAGAATCGATTGTTGATGTTTGCCTCAATATACTGGGTGCTTTGGATGCTGTTGTGCTCAACTCCCCAAAAGCATTGCTCAATCTTTACCACAATATCTTCTGTGCAGAGCCAAATGAAAAAGTGCAACAAGACCTGCTTATTCGCATTCGTCTTCTGCTACACTGGGCTGTTAGCACAGAGAGAGAGGGAACTCATCGAGTTCTTGTGGTCTGCCACCTTTTGCGTATGCGGAAGCGTCACTACCGAAGCACAGCTTTTGGAACACATCAACTACAGGATTTGCTCATTGATTACCTGAACAAGGAAGCACCAACACCCGGCAGTGTCCATTTTAGACAGGAATTCTCCAGTTTAATGCTACTTTTTTATGAATTACACAGGTTTAATCTGTTCAATCACGATGCTTATGTTAGAGGTCGGTTATTTCGAATAAAATTGTTATTTAGTAATTCCACGAGATTCGGCTGACTTTAAGCGGCCATAACTTTTTTCCTAACGCAGTTTTGAGACATGGTTTTTTGCGTTTAACTCTTCGTGAGTCCTAAATTCATTTGTTTACAATGTCAAAAACAAGATTTCTGCTTGGTCCAATCTGTAGTTCGGGCCCTTGTCTTGGAGGTCCAGATCGTTTATATTACAGAGGATACCAAGCCGAAATTGTTTTAGGCATTAAATAATTTGAGACTCAAGAGTAATAAAAGTTGTTTTTCAAAAAAAATATGTCCGTTTAAAATCAGGCAAAGTTCTTGCCACCCCTGTACTGGTGTTCAATGCAATAATCTCATTACACTGATATTCAGCTTTGATGCGCTATGGTCAATTCAGTTATCAAGAGCCAGTGTTAAAACGCCTTCAACACTTTATGCAGCCAACAGAGCCACTTATGAGAGGCTTGTCTTCTACTCCTAGCCAAGTGGGACAGCCTGTGCAAGAACCCATAATGACTCCATCCACCACTAACCCGTCTATCAAGACAGAACTTGGAGAGCAACCTCCAGCCATTATATCTTTTATTCCAACTACCTCCACAACTCTGCCTGTCTCGATGGCTGGTTCTGCTACAGCCGCTATTTCTACTGACCCCAAAGCCAACCTTAGTTCAACGAGGTGAGAATATTCACGAAACTTGGGACTTGAGACTGGAACATTTTTTTTCATTTGTACACCTTTTAAAGGTGAATGCTCACCTGTTTCACAATTCAAAAAATTTTCCGAATCACTGAACTTTTACAGTAGCGTCCAAAAAAAAGGATCACTCATTTTTTGTACCAATTTTTTTAAAATCCCGCCAATTTTTCTCGGTCTAACCGTCGCACGGATTTGTTTAGAAACGCAGTTTTGTAGCATTTTTCCTGCTCATTAAGATTGTATAATTGGTTTTTTGTGATGTTTACTGAAAACGTCAAAATTTTGAGTTTTATCGAGATGGGTCATTTTACCATGCGTCCAAAAAAATGGATCACTGCGGTCGCCGACCCGCCAAGAAGCCACTCATAACAAAAAAGAATCGTAAAGCGAGATTGAAGTTTGCCAAAGATCATCTTGTGTGGACATCAGTGGAATGGGCTGAGGTGGAGCGATGAGTCAAAGTTCTATCTCTTCTCTTCTGATGGGATTCGTTATGTGCGCCGGCCACCGGGAAAGCGTTTTGATGTAAAATACCATGTAGCGTTTTGAGCTTAGTATATCTTCATAAAACGCAGTGATCCATTTTTTTGGACGCATGGTACGCTACAATAACAACTTTATTGAATAGAATAAACATTAACAACATCTAATACTATTTGCCTTGATAACAGCCGCACAACGGCTAGGCATCGAATCCACAAGTTTAACAATGCACTCAAATAAGATTTTCTTCCATTCTGCTTCAACTGCTTTCATCAGATCAGCTTCCTTCTTAAATTTTCTTATTCCTAGTTGACGCTTCAACTGCTCCCAAAGATGCTCGATCGGGTTGAGGTCCGGTGAATGTGCAACTGCTTTTTGACCATATCTAAAATATATATGGTAACCAGCACAGATGAGACAAAAATGTATGACATAAACAGCTTAATCAAATGTAGATGGCTTCAAACAACAGAATAAAACGCAGTGATCCTTTTTTTTGGACGCATGGTAAAATGACCCATCTCGATAAAACTCAAAATTTTGCCGTTTTTAGTAAACATCACGAAAAACCAATTATGCAATCTTTATGAGCAGGAAAAATGCTATAAAACTGCGTTTCTAAACAAATCCGTGTGACGGTTAGACCAAGAAAAATTGGCGGGATTTAAAAAAAATTGGTACAAAAAATGAGTGATCCATTTTTTGGACGCTACTGTATACAGATTTTTCAGCTTGGTTTCTAACAAACAAGGCCTAGAATTTAATTTAGGTATAGTTCTGTTAGAAACCAAGTTAAAAAAATTCGTACACGAGTTCAATGATTCAGAAAATTTTTTTGAATTGGCGAGGGATAAATTTTGTAACAGGTGAGCATGCCCCCTTAACGGACCATGGTTTTCGCGCGCAGTGGCATGTGAAAAATTTTGAATTTATGAGGGACAGTTCTTTTTCGTCTAAAACTGTACTCTTTCGAGTCGTTCGAAATGACTCAAAAGAGTACAGTTCTACTATCCACGCCCACCAAGGTATTATTGGTATTATTTTGGAACTTAAGTTTTTTCGCAATTTTAATTTACATGATCATTTACATCTATATACTGAAATTGACGCCGAGAAGCAGAGCTCCATTTTGGGTATAAGATTGTAAATTATCATATGAATTAAAAATTGCGAAAAATAAATAAGTTTTAAAAATAATACTGAAGAGTTCTTGGAAAACCTCGGGTAAGATAGCAAGGATTTGGGCATTGTTGAGTGTTTTTCGAATTTTAATCATTGCCTGAGTTTGCTTTTGTTCTGTATGGTAGCTCAAATGAAAGCCCAGAATCGTGGCTACATTTTAGTATATGAAAGGGGGGACTTGTAGAAAAAAGTCAGAAAATTTCAATGAAACTAGTCAAAGAAAAACCCCAAAAAAACCCATCGATTTTAGGAAATTCGGCGTATGTAAAATGATATGACGAAAAGCTTTACCCACTGCGTCATGCAAATACGTCTAAGAAGCTCGAGAAAACATTTTCGGGCGTTTTGAAAAGCCGTCAGGTGCACATCGAAGAGCGAATATTTTAAACTCTCAGGTTCAACTCTGCACACTCTATTTTTTAACTCCTTTTTGGTGAGTACACTGTGTTCTAGGGCCAAAAAGTATCGAGCAATCGATTATGACCAGCACTGCTTTACTGTCAGCAACTACCTTGATTTTGCGATTTAATGCAAATTGCCATCAAAATAAAGGAAACCAGCTTGAAGCCATACACGTTGGTATTCATCGCGTCCTCCTGTACCCATTCTTATTAACTTTTCACAGGGGGATATAAACTTTTTAGAGTCAGAATTTCAGGAGGAATCACATGAAAATGATTTCACATCAAAATTGATTCAGAAAAGTGGGTAGCTAGCGAAGGTTTGCTCCGGCGACAAAAGAGTATGTCTCATGGGTAGGATGTCATGGAATCGGATATTTTTGAGTTTTAGCTGTAACGAAATGTTACTTTTTTTATTCTGTGATAGCTATAAGGAAAGCATAGAATCTTGGCTACACATTGGTATATAAAACGTGTGCAGTTGTAAAGAAAGTCGAAAGATATAAATTAAACCAATAAAAAAACCCTAAAATGATAAAATTTCGAACAAAAAGCAAGTTTCAGGTAGTGTTTTGGCCTGCAACTAAGCCGGGATAATTGTTCAACCATGCGCTGATGGTGGTGTTGGATAGCCAAGAACCTGAGCATTATTTTGATACAAAAATTGTACATAAAACATGAAAAAAATGGAGTAAAAAATAGGGTGTGCACCCACTGGGAATCGAACTGGAGAGTTCAAAATATTATACTCGATGCGCATGCATGATAGTTTTTCTTGCATAAGATATAATTTTTTGTGCATAAGATTTTTTGGATAGGATATATATTTTTTTGCATAAAATCTAATTTTCATCAGGTTATGTACCAGGTTTACTTCTTTTTGCGTAAGATGTAGTTTTTTCCTTTTTTCTAGTTAGAGCCACCTGTTAGACCGTTAAAAGTAGGGGGCAGGAAAGTTCTCGGAAGAGGTGGAGGCGGTACAAAACAAAGGGAAACCAGCTAGAAGCCGTTTACTTTGGTTTTCATCACCCCCTCCTCTACCCCCCTCCAAATTGTACATAAAGCACGAAAAAATGGATTAGAAAATAGTGTGTACACCCAGGAGGATTTGAACTTGAGAGTTTAAAATATTCGCTCTTCGATGCGCACCCATCCCCCACCCTTTAATTTCAGTCAAAGTCTTATCCTGAATTTTTAAGTTTGTTTCTAAACCATCTTAATTACCTATATTTTAGTTTAAACGAAGACAACGCTGAGGAATATGCTTCACTCCTACCACTCCCCCAGTCAATTGACCAGGCCAGCAATTGCGCACAAATGTATATGGAGAAGCCAGTGGAGCTTTCTGCCCACGAGCGTTTCCTAATTCAATTGCCTATTGAGCAGAATGAAGAGTGGCGAGATGCCTGCAACCAGCGTTCCATCCTGCTTTACGGCATTAGTGATGAGCGAGAACTAGCCAGGCAAGAGTTGCGCAAAATCACCCTTCAGATATGCAGGATATGGCAGCGAAAGCTAAATGTAGAGTTCTTTCATAACTCCAAGGAGGTTCGCTTCAAACGCAGAGTCACTACTGAAATTGTGGGCGAAGCACTTAGCAAATTCAAGTAAACTTTATAATAGTACTGAATTTTTTAGTTTTCCAAACTTAAAAAAAAGTAAAGAATATGGCTAAAGTACACTTTCAGGGGTTTTCTCAAAAACGCATTTTAACCACTTCTAAGGGTGTTTTACACCGTAAAAACGACAGAAAAAATGTTTTTAGGACGCGAAAGAGCATTTTTAGGAAAAAATTTCTGACTAAAAAATTGAATTTTGCATTGGGGGACCTAAGTAAACTACCCAAAAAGGGTATGTGGAAGCCTTCAAAACTTCTGAAAAGATGAAATTTTAACATAGTTTTGTTAACTAGGGGCTACCGCTTAAAGAAACTCTGGTATGCATAAATTTTGCATGCATCCAGAGTCACTTCCGAGTGATTTGCGTCCAAGGTACGTGGGTGTGCGCATCTCAACCCCAAGCAACCAAGCCCCCGAAGGGGGCGCAGGGGGTTTGATGGGGTAGAGATGCGCGCACTCACTTAACTTAGACATAATTCCGCGCAAGACTCTTGATCATAAAATGCATTTACAGTCTCTTTTTGCCAAGCTCCAGTGACCAAAACGGGGTAGAATAGAATTTTTTTTCAATTTTTTGTCAAAAATTGTCATTTTTTAAGGAAAAAAGTTTTCCGAAAGTCTTCCCTAATACAAAAATTTTGTCCTGAATCCGAATCCGTTGAGATCAGATCGCAATAAATTTTATGAGGTGAGATATATATAAAAGTAGGTAAGTGGTGCGAAATTTCGGACTTATCTACTCAAAATTGCTACATCATAGCTCAAAAAAATTTATTTCGATCTGATCTCAACAGATCCGGATTCAGGAGACTTTCCAAAAACTTTTTCCTTGGAAATTGACAATTTTCAACAAAAATTTGAAAAAAAAAATCATTCAGTGTCGCTGATCGATATTTTACCGTAGAATACCCTAACATAAGATGGTTGGCCTTGTTCTCCCAAGGCAAAAAGTCAAAATTTTGGTCAAAATTTTATTTCCAAAAATGCCCTTCTGCGCACTAAAACATATTTTCTATCGTTTTACGGTGTTAAACACCCTCAGAAGTGTTTAAAACGCGTTTTTGGGAAAACCCCTTTAAGTGCACTCCGGCCAAGAATTTTTTGGTTTCAAGAGAAAGGTGACCAGCTATGGGTATGCACCAAAGATGACTTCAATCTAAAATAAGGATGGCTTTTAGGTACTGTATAACCTTTGTTAAAGGAGCATGCTTTCCTACGGCAACGGCAATTGTCGTTTTTTGAATTCCCGGGGACATAAAAAAAATAAAAATAATCATCACAAATTTGCGCAAAATATTTTTCAAACGCAAACAATTATTTTTCGGCAGTCATTTTAGACTTCTCGATTGAATTTTCGGTCGGGTCCGCCGACCCGCTGTTACTTTGTGGTCGCTAGGGTTGTCAACCGGTCGAAATTTTCGACTCGACAGGTCGAGTCGAGGTCGAAGGTCGAAAGTTTCGACCGGTCGAGTCGAGTCGAAGGTCGAAAGTCGAAAGTTTCGACCGGTCGAGTCGAGTCGAAGGTCGAAAGTCGAAATTTTCGACCGGTCGGGTCGAGTCGAAGGTCATAAGTCGAAATTTTCTACCGGTCGGGTCGAAAGTCGAAGCTTTTGGCCGGTCGAGTCGAAACAATAATAGTCAGAAATAATAGCCGAAAAAGATAATAGAAGTTGCTATAAGCGATTTATAAACATAACATAACAAAATATGAGTTCTCTTTGTACAATCAAGGCAAAAGTCGAAATTTTCGACCGGTCGAGTCGAGTCGAAGGTCGAAAGTCGAAAGTTTCGACCGGTCGAGTCGAAGGTCGAAAGTCGAAAGTTTCGACCGGTCGGGTCGAGTCGAAGGTCGAAAGTCGAAAAAAGTCGACCTTTCGACCTCAAAGGTCGAAATCGACCGGTCGGGTCGACAACCCTAGTGGTCGCCCAATCGGTTTTTGTGTATAGCTAGTTGAATTATAGTGGCTATATCTATATATTTATGTCTTTTTTCAGATTATTAAAAGAAGTAGCCAAGTTGTTGCCTCGAAACTCATTTGATAAGTTTTTATCGATTATTTGCCGTCTTTTTCTTTTTGTGGTTATTGCATTTTTTAGGTTTACGTGGTTATTTTCAGCTACAGTCGCCTCTCGATATAACATACCCTTCGATATAACATACCTCTCGATAACATACCTCTGAGCCGGTTCCGAGAAATAAAAAGACTATCGGTATAACATACGGTAAATAAAAAAATGCGTACATGTAAATGCAAATTTTGAATTGCCGCGTTAAATTTTTGTTGCGCAAAAACTTTTTTTCAGTATTGTCATTGTTCATTTTTTATGTGCCTATATTTTTGCTGTTGTTTGTCTTAATTTTTAAAGCTGATTTTTTCTGTTTAGGTTAACCATGGACACTCTAAGCAAGAAGCGCCGGATCATCAAACTAAAGAAAAAGAAAAAGATTATCGAAGCTTCAGAAGAGGGGAAATCTTTGGGTCAGCTTGTCACCCAATTTGGCATGAAGGAAGCAACAGTGCAAACAATTCTCCGAGACAAGGCAGCAGTTCTTAGTGCAATTGATGAAGGAGCAGAAGCAAAGCGATCCAAACTGAAAGCAGCCAAGCACGATCTCGAAGAAGCCGTCCTCTGCTGGGTCAAACTGGTCAGAAGCCAGAATGTCGCTGTCACAGGTCCTTTGGTAATGGTATATTTTTCGTACTGTTCGTGTACATGTTGATTTTTAAATTTTTTGCTTCAGGAAAAAGCCCAGCAACTTGGCGTCAAAGACTCAAAGCAAGCGAAGGCTAGCTAAACAGGTTCAAGCACCGACATTCGATCAACTTTGGAAAGGAACAAGGCGACGCTGGGGACATCGACATTGAGGCTCATGGCAACTGGCAGCAAGCGATTCTCCAAGAAGCAATCTCCAAGTTCTCTCCAAATGACGTCTTCAACGCTGATGAAACTGGACTCTTCTGGCAGCTTCTTCTCAACAAGACTCTAAAGTTCAAAGGTTAATGTTTACTTTTTGTATTTGTCTACTTTTTCTTTCAATCTTTTCTTTCAGGTGAGCGCTGCACGTCAGGCAAGAAGAGCAAGGAGTGCATCACGGTGCTGGTTGGGTCAAATATGAGTGGAACTGAAAAGTTGCCTCTGCTGGTGATCGGGAAGTCGGCCAAACCAAGATGCTTCAAGAACAAAGAGCCGCCAGTGCATTACAAAGCAAACACGAAGGCTTGGATGACCGGTAACTTTTATTTATTGTCAAACTCTGTTATTTTTTCTTTTAGCAAACATCTTCGAGGAATGGCTCAAGAACTCGGATCGAAAGCTCAAGCGTCAGAACCGGAAAGTGATCCTCTTTCTTGACAACTTCAGTGGGCACTCGGACATCAAGCTGGAGCAGATCATTATCAAGTTCTTTCCGCCAAATACCGCAGCAGAGCCTCAGGTTTGTTTTTAACATTTTTATGGGGAAATCTTCATTTAATTTTTAGCCAATGGATCAAGGAATCATCGAGAACCTCAAAGTGCTCTAACGTCGTTTTCTCCTTCGTGAACGCTTCGCAGCCTTTGACAGTACAAGATCAACCTTCTGCACGCTCTATTATTCCTGCACCGCTCATGGGATGCCGTCAAGTCAGAAACTTTGAGTCGTTGCTTCCAAAAAGCCGGGTTTGTGATCACTGAAGATGTTAGATTTTTATTTTTGTTCAATTCATGTTGATTGTTATTGAATGTTTTCATTAAGCCAGAAGACAATGACGAAGAAGAATAAAACATCCTCGCCGACATGGACCGACTCTGGGCTGAACTCCAAGCAAACAACGAAGTGGAAGGAGACCTGGCGGAATACTTGACTGCGGACGAACAAGTCGCAACTGGCGGGGCGATGTCTTTGGCCGAAATCGCAAAGGATGTGCAAAGCAAAGAAGTGGAAGAGGCCGAAAGAGACAGCAATTCAGACGTGGTGGAAATCGAAGAAGAAGAGCCTGTCGTCACTGCCCAAAAAGCCAACCAAGCAATGAGAATCCTGCAGCGATATGCAGACTTCGTCACCAATCCAGCCGCTCTCAAATTGTTTGATGATCTCGATAATTTCCTGGCCGAAGAAAGAATGAATAAACTGGTACAGAAAAAAATTGAAGATTATTTTGTGGCTAAATATAAATTTGTTTTGTTGTCGAAATGATTGTTTGATGTTAACCCTTTTTGATGTTGCTATTTTAATAAAACTCGCTAGACAAATTCTATGATAAATGTTAACACTCGATATAACATACGGCTGCCAATATTAGGAAAAGTGACCCTCGATATAACATACCCCCGATATAACATACCACTCGATATGACACACCCCTAGGGCCAGTCCCAAGGGGGTATGTTATATCGAGAGTCGACTGTAGTTTTTCTTTTTTTTCATGTATTAATCGTAGGTGTTTAGGTGTCTAAGGAAGAATAGTTGTCCGTTCGGACGAAATGAAGCTGTGACTGCATTTGAAGGTCCGGTGTATAGTCTGTGGTTGAATAAGTGATGAAGGTAAGCATTTTTCTGTGCCTCCAAAGACAACTTTATGTCTGTGCTTCAGGTGTCTTATCAAGAAGAGCCGGCTGGTTTAGACAGTTTGAAGGGGTGGCTGACATAGAAAAAATTCGACGCACAGTCAGGTGATCGGACAAGAGCAATGGGTAAACATTTTTTACGTTCAAGGTCAACTTTGTTTCTGTGTTTAGGTGTTTAAGAAAGAAAACCGATTTGGTTGAGGTCATGGAAGCTTCGTTGTCAGGTTTAGACTTTACCGACGAATTCCAGTCTAGTGGCTCTGAAGTAAGTGTAATTCCTAGTCCTGAATCAGTTGAAGTGTTGGACAAGAACGATGCTTGTCGAGTGCTTATGGAGTCATTCTGAATATTATCTCATCTGACCAATTTTCTTCTACTTCTACCGTCTGAACGGAGGAAACAGCACGTCATTTGTTGAAGGCTTCAATTCCATATCAATCAAGTATAGACCCAAACGAAATTTTTTGTAAGTTTTCGCTACTTCTTTTGAGATAATTGTTATGAGCTTTTAGCTTAACGGGGGGTTTCAATACAAGGACCCAATTGACAGCTCTCCACTTCAACTCTAATAGGGACGCTGAAATCAGAGGAGAAAGGAAGATTGAACGAGTTCGGAAAATTTTCTCCAAAGCTAAAAATGCTGACGTTCAAAAGAAAGTGAGGAGCAAGGGGGACATAAAATGGAAGCGCAAGGTTGTAGACATGGCAGTGTTCAAGAGATCACAAATCCGAGTAGAGGGAGTACCACTTGGCAACGCTGATCTATATGACGGCTTTGACTGGGATGAAGATGAATCCTTTTCCTCAGGAGAAGATAGCGACCAAGGAAATTATTATAATTCTGGTGTTGATTAACTTTATCTCTGATCTCTTTTTTATGTGCATGCACAGGCCCTCCTAAGATTTTTTCACCTCACAAAAAAAAACAGCTGAGAAAAAGAATGAGAGTTTATTTATTGTGTGTTGAGTTGGTAAAAAAATCATATCCGTAATTGAGAATTTTAGGGTCAGTACAGAATGTGATAAAAACGTTGTTTCCGACCACTTTCCATCAAAAATTTTGACTTTTTTAGATTTTCTACCTGCCTGCCTTCGGCAGGCAACCTACTTCAACAGGAAGCCCCTTTGGGGGTACATGGTCCGGGCCAAGGGCTGACCCTTTATATATCAAGAAATATATATCTTGAAGATATATATCTATATATCTTGGTGGTAACTGTAATAATAATTTGTGGAGTCAAATGCGTGACCTTTTCAATAACAATGATCAATAATTTTACATATAATCTATTTCTTTAAATCTGTGTTACTCTACTACATATGCACAAGGGAGCACAGGCGCCTATCGGCGCCTCTATAGTATTTCGAAATTTCAATGAGGGGCTATGACTTCATTCATAAAAATAGGTATATCCCCTATTAGAACTCTTTTTTTTCGCCTGTTCTTTTTTTAAAACGAAAGCTGACATTCTAGGGAACACGATGGTATTAGCGACAAAAGTGATTTCGCTATCTACGACCCGCTCTGGCCTTCAAAGTGAAAAAGCGTTACCCACCCACCCACACATGCCAAATACTATATAAGATATATTTTTTTAAATTTGTAGAATTTACCAGGTTTGTCTACAATGTTCTTTCTTCTTTTATATATATTTTTCTCCTGGAAAAAAATAAACAGCTGAGACAGCGCATGTATCTTTATTTTTATTGGTTAAATTTCCTTGAAATATTTCTTGATATATAAAGGGTCAGCCCTTGGCCCGGACCATGTACCCCCAAAGGGGCTTCCTTGGCCCGGACCATGTACCCCCGTAGGAAAGCATGCTCCTTTAATTTTTCCAAGCCTCTTTTCAATAAATTTCTTTACCGCCGCTGTCTTCAGCTTGATGCCGCTTGGCGAACTGTAAGTTCCTTGCTCCTCTAGCTTCTTGATGTTCTTCTATACACAGTCTTCATGGGAATTTAGCCAAGAAGACTATGAAAAACTGTAATTCCGGCGCTAGTAACAAATCCGTGTCCGACATATGACTTTGCCCCCTTGCTGTTTTTATTAAAACTATGCTTTTTATTCTAAAAAGTAGAGATAATCGATGTCGGTAGTCACAGCCGCACTTGATTTTTTGCAAAAAGCCGCATACAAACATCCCTATTGAAAAGTTTTTTTTACACAAATCGAATATTTTGCGAAATTTCGAAAAACTGTTTACCACAAGGCTATCGGCCAAAAAGAGATTCCGAAATAGTAAAATGACGGAAAACACGATAAAAGATGTATCTTTGATAAGTTTCTAAATAGTGTAACAAAATTCGGTTTTTTCAGGTCCCAAACCTACTACGACCAGCTGGTGATCTGCGGTTGGTGCACAGAAAGCCTGATGGACATGTTCCGGGAATTCTTTCAATGCACCACTTTGGTGCTTCCAACTAGTGAATGCCTGGACATGTTGTGCTTTATGCTCGAAAACTGTGGCGACTTGCATGGATTGCTTACATTGGCTGTAGAAGTCTGTTGTTTTTCCAGGTTTTAAAGAGGGGGGGGGAGGTCCATGCACATCGAAGAGCGAATATTTTAAACTCTCAGGTTCAATTCCCAGTAGGTGCACACTCTATTTTTTAACTCCTTTTTGGTGAGTACACTGTGTTCTAGGGCCAAAAAGTATCGAGCAATCGATTATGACCAGCACTGCTTTACTGTCAGCAACTACCTTCATTTTGCGATTTAATGCAAATTACCATCAAAATAAAGGAAACCAGCTTGAAGCCATACACGTTGGTATTCATCACCCCCTCCTCTACCTCCCCCAAAATTGTACATAAAACATGAAAAATGGAGTAAAAAATAGGGTGTATACCCAGTGGGATTTGAACTTGAGAGTTCAAATATTCGCTCTTCGATGTGCACCCCCCTTTAAAAAGCAAAACTTTTTTTTGTCACAGATTCAAAAATTTGCCTTGGGGGACCAAGGTCACATTTCAGGTTCCAAATAATTTTGGACTACCTGCGTCCCCCAAGACAAAAAATTTTGCGAAAAACATGATTTTTTGACAATAATACTCAAAACATGGTAGAAACGTCGTAGAAAAAATATTAGGCCGTTTTGAGAAAAAAAAATTCTACCAATTTTGAAAGTGCTTGTCTCTCCCTGTGGTTTTGGCTGAATCTGTGACAAAAATGAGTAAATCTGTGACAGAAAAAAGTGAATCTGTGACGAAAAAAAGTTTGCCCCCCTTTAAACCACTTTTTTAAATCTAATTAACACAAATTCAGGCTGTATTAAAATTTCAAGTTAATTTTTTAAGCTAATCCCAAAACTGATCAGGCTAGAGAGAGTGCTGGCCACTTTCCATAGTGATTGCATGCCTGGAACTATTGCCTGTCAAGTAGCTTATGTGCTTGTGGGCTATCTGGCAGACCACTTCTACTATTTTCTATATTCTAAAGAGGCATCCACAATTGTCAATGGGTAGTTTATTGCCTAGAAATTGTGCGAAATTATCCCAACTTCTTTCAGACTATACAGAGTGGTGGAAAAAGAGCTGTGTGCAGTGGGCTATCCCATCACTGGTTGGGCCAGAGCCATTGCCATTTTCGTCTACCACAGCAGGAATGAATTGCTGAATGCCCAACTGAACGACCAGCCACTTCTGGGTGCAAATACAGATGTATTCAAGAAGATATTTCCAGAGTCTGGTGCTGGTCTAATGCCTGAAGATCTCAAATACAATAGTCTACTACTCACTGATTTCCTCAAAGAGCCCAGGTAAAGGTCACAAGAAAGTTTCTTGAAAAGTCACATACCGTATTTCTTGTAATTTCTCCCCTCCCTCTAATTCCCCCCCCCCTCTAATTACTCTTTCCTCTTTAATTACGCTCCCCCACACGAATTTAACCCAAAAATTAAAGAAAACAAAGATTTCCGTGATTTTGAACGCCGAGCTAATGGTCCATGCTCCAAATTTGACAATTCGTAAGAAACTCTTTGCCACCACGAAAATTCAAGAATAATGTAACATTGTGGATAATGCTCTAGGAGTGCTGGTCATCTGGCTAGGTACCGAATTCATTGGAATACTTTATGGGTTCACTTGAGAAGGCTGTTTAGACCCTAATTCACTGCGGATGTTCAAACCTCAAAGATCTAGCCCTGCACCCTTGTACACTCCGTAGCATATTTATAGACGCACCCCGATTTTTTGCAGTTAAGCCTGTTTTTGAAACTGTAATGCATAGGTTTTTTTACCGTAGCATCTAAAACGGCTAAAAAAGTTGTTTCGTGCGAAAAAATTAGTTATTTTGAAAGTGCGCCTACACGAAAAATAGGCGTATCATATATATAGACGCAGTTGGAGAACGGCAACAAATTATGTTGCCTCGTCTTTATTTTGTGTGTTCATTGGGCTAAATTATGATTTTCAGATAATGCCGCGTGGTGCAGAGCTCTCTGATTTCGAAAAAGGGCAAATCGTTGCGTTGAGAAGCGAAGGGAAGGGTCTCCGTGCCATTGCTCGCCAGGTGCAGCGTTCCGACCATGTCGTACGAAATTTTCTCTCCGATCAGCAGCATTATGTCAAGAAGAATCGAAAGGGTCGCAAGAGGAAGCTGAGCAAGCGGGATGAACGTCAAATCGGGAAGCGAGCATCGAATTCCTCCAGCAGTCTCAACACCATGAAGGCGGATCTCGGATTGGGGGTATCGAAAATGACGATCTGGCGGGCTCTTAAGCGAAATTCCAACATTGCTCGAGAGAAAATGATGAAAGCGCCGCGTCTCCTCCCTCGTCACATCGAAGCTAGACTTGAATTCGGGCGAAATAACATTGGCCGCGACTGGAAACACGTGATTTTTTTGCAATTTTTGTTCTCGAAATTCGTTATCTTTCGTTATATTTTTAGGTGATCCGATGAGAAAAAGTTCAATTTGGACGGTCCGGACGGGTTCAACGGATACTGGAGGGACTTGCGCAAAGAGCCTCGTTACTTTTCGAAACGAAATTTTGGCAGCGGAAGTGTGATGGTGTGGGCTGCTTTCAGTCACTACGGCAAGGTCGGGATTGCTTTCGCCTCCTCGAAGATGAAGAGTGCGGAATATGTCAAGGTTGGCTACATTTAAACATGTTTCATGTGTTACCATAGACTTTTACAGATTCTCAGAGACAAACTGCTGCCGTGGCTCCGTCACATTCATCACATTCCGTTCGTCTACCAGCAGGATAACGCCTCAATCCACAAAAGCCGGGAAACTACTGCGTGGCTCGTGTCCGAAGGAATCAGCGTCTTGCCTTGGCCAGCTTGTTCACCCGACCTCAATCCGGTAGAAAATCTCTGGGGTATCATTGTGCGTCGTATCTATGCCGAGAACCGTCAATATGCGACCGTGGAAGATCTCAAAGAGGCAATTCTGGAAGCTTGGCGCGGGCTGGAGTTTGCGCTTTTGGAGAAACTGGCGGGTAGCATGAACAATCGAATTTTGTGTGTTATAAATCGTTCTGGTAGTGTGACGGATTATTAAAATATCGTTCCTCGTCGAAATAAATAGAGAATATGGGTTGTAATGATGGTTTTGTTGCCGTTCTCCAACTGCGTCTATATATATGATACGCCTATTTTTCGGTTTTTAGTCAAGAACTTGTAGGCGCACTTTCAAAATAACTAATTTTTTCGCACGAAACAACTTTTTTAGCCGTTTTAGATGCTACGGTAAAAAAACCTATGCATTACAGTTTCAAAAACAGGCTTAACTGCAAAAAATCGGGGTGCGTCTATAAATATGATACGGAGTGTAGTAGACGAGTTAATATAAATAGCATCTAGCAGGGTGACCGAAGCGAAAACGTCCAGACCTAAGGCTTCTAGCTGACTAGCAAAAGGTAGATGGACTGGGAGATGCTGCTAGTCCAATACTTCACAACTGATTTTCTGTTGTTTTTCAGTATTTAGACTGAGATCCTGCTTCTCGTATTGGCTGCTTGGGGTGTTGATCCTAGAGATCCTAGCTTTTTTATAAGGTAATAGATGTTAAAGTTTTGGTAGGTTTGAGCACAAGCGCTGCTAGTGGCATATTTCCATTGCTTTAAAATGTCTCTTAAAGTAGGAGCTATAAGCTTTAATGTCGTAATTGTCTGGTGTTGTGGAGTGCCGGAGTAGAGAGTTTTGGCACATGTGCTATATTCATCTTTGGCACTAGTGTTTATTCGTTTATATTTGCAGCAGATATCAGTGATGCTCATAGTTCAGTCGGATAGTTAAGTGCAAGCCCTAAGTCTACTATTAAGGAAGAGCCTGATTTAAGGGGTAAACGAGAGATTGAAAACAAGCTAGTCCTGTTGCCAGAAAGGCAAAAGCTACATGGCTGAAAATTTGACTCAATTTAGTTTCCCTAATAACAAAATGTGAAAAATTTTCGTAGAGGAGGGTTGAAAAATTTCTCCCCCGGGGAGAAATTACAGGAAATACGGTAATGTTGTTACATGGAATTTAGGATTTTGAACTAGGGTTGGAATATTTTCCGGAAAATATCTTTCGAGGAAATTTTCCTGAAAATTTCCTAAAACCGGAAAATATCTATTTTGCAGGAAACACTTCGAAATATTTTTAATACTTAATATTTTTAATACTAAAGACAGTTTGGCGTAAAATACAGGGTGTCCAAACTTTTTTAGTCCGATTTGTTTACTCCCCTCCCTCTAATTTCTCCCCCTCTAGAGGAGGGTTGAAAAATGTCTCCCTCGGGGGAGAAATTGCAGGAAATACGGTATGTGTTACAAGCAGTCTTGGGGAATCCTTAATTTACGGCTTCGGCTCTGGCTTCAGCTCCCAGATTTTTAATTTGACCTAATCGGCGCCTGCTCCGAGCTTTCAAAAAATTCGCTCCAGCTCCGGCTCTGAGCTTTCAAAAAATTCGCTCCAGCTCCGGCTCTGAGCTTTCAAAAAATTCGCTCCAGCTCAGGCTCCGGCTCGGAGCCGGAGCTGGAGCTGTCCCCAAGACTGGTTACAAGTAAGGAAATTACCCTTTTTTCAAAGTGGTCAATCGAATAAATAAATATCTTATTGTCTCAGGTCATCTTATCATTTAGATTTAGAGTCTAAAAAAATTATTTTCTGATTTCAGGCGCTTCTATTGCTATCACGATTACAAACTTCACTTGCCGTCCATTGAGGATGCGCACACACGTTACTCTTTTGTAGTCAATGCTTTTCTAGCTGCTCGCAATTCCAAAAAAGACTATGATAGATTAGCCGAGCTGTCCAACATTTGTGGACATGTGTCTGTCCAGAAGCCAATGGCAGGCGAGTGGTGTGTGGCAGTCCAAGAGTTGTGCTACTCCAGTGTGTCAGTCAAGAGTGGCTACAGTCATCTAATTAGGGAAATCAATGTGAGTCAATTCGTGCCTTAAGATGAGCACACAATATTGTCTCAAAATACTAAGTTGGTCTGCAATGTTGTTGGATTAGGGAAAATTGGAAATAAAGTTATTTTAGATCCATTTCATTACTTTTGGGAAAGGGAATTATAACAAACCCTACGATTTTGCTATCACGTTGTGTGCATACTTGCACGGCCGCCGGCGGAGCGCCGGCGGCAAGCCTTCCGCCGGCGGCCCGCCGGCAAAAATTGGCGAATTTGGAGCGCCGGCGGCCGGCGCTCCGCCGGCGGCGGCGAAATTTTCGGAAAGCCGGCGGCGGCGGAGGCGGCGGCGGCGGAGGCGGCGGCGCTCATTTTTATACACACAATTTGTATAAACATTGATCACAATTTTTGCAAAAAAACTTTATTTTTATAACTAACTACGACTATTCAAAAATGTGTAAACAAATTTGAGAATTTAAAGATGTTTTTAGACTAACACTAAGATTTTTTTTTGAAAAAATTAAAACTTTTTAGACTTCCTGCAAATCTTTACTAGCTAGAATTTTTTTCGCTAGGCGTCGTAGGTACTCATCTACTTTTGCCTCAGCTTCCTCTGACTCGTCATCTAGTATAGCATCAGTTGCTACGTCAATTGCAATGTTGATTCCAATTAAACTTAGAAGCTTTTTGCCAAGATGTTTTGTGCTTTTAGCCCCGCAGTACCGTAGGAATTTTCGCCAGAAAACCTACAATATCTATATTTTCGTGAAGAAAATAAAACATACCTTTATGTTCAGCACAATGGCCATGTTGACTAGTGGTCGAAAAAGCAGAACAGGTCCACTGCTCCTCAAAAGTAAAACATTAATGTCCTACAATGAGGCACTGATAGAAATTTAAAATACTAGATTATGTAATAATAGGTGCAATACTTTTTTATAAAAATTGTACGTTTGAAAAAATAATAAAATTGACTGTTCGCTTATAAATAAAACGAATTCAAAAAAAAATACAAATATGACTTATTTTTTCCTCGGCGGCCCGCCGGCAAAAATTGGCGAATTCGGAGCGCCGGCGGCCGGCGCTCCGCCGGCGGCGGCGGCGAAATTTTCGAAATGCCGGCGGCGGCGGAGGCGGCGGCGCTCATTTTCAAAAAACTCCGGCGGAGGCGGCGGCGCTTTTTATTTTTTTGGGAAGCGTGCAAGTATGGTTGTGTGAGGCATTTGTCCACCTTTCAAACAAAATGGGAAAAAGTAGACAATCGCCCCAACCTCTGTATGATGTTGAGAAAGAGAAGTTGACCTAATCTACTAAAGTTTAGGTGAATGACCCTTTGACTCACTACTCCTTATCCACTTTTGTGGTTTTGCTAGCTTCCAAGTATTGTTTCAGTGCTCATGCTTTGCTGCTCCGATTGCTGAATAATGTGTTGGTGCCTATTATCAAGGCTGACAATTTAGGTAAACAAAGTGCTCATTTTGAATCGTCATAATTAACAATTTTGCAGCTATTCTGGAAGGTTCGGAAATGGGGTTGTGTTTAGCTTTGCAAATAATCTCATCTATAGTTTGCGCAACTGATGTTCCCTTCAATGGTAATTCTCGGTGTTTTACCATTAGTATCACTGATTCGAAGCAATTTTTTAAGTTAACTGGGAGTTGGAGTCAACTTCAACAAACACCACCAACAAGGCACAATCGCCGAAAAAATTGCTAGAGATGCGTAATGCAGATTTGAGAGCACTCAAAATAGTGCATATACGAGAGTTGGACGCTTGTATATTCCCGTTGTTGTCTGCAGTTGGCATTCTCATGGATATGTTGAAGAAAAAGTAGGTTAAATATTGGTTGCCCAAATACAGGGTGACACATAAAAACAATCACATTTTTGAGAAATTTTTAGAATTGAATTTTTCGGGTTCTAATTCATGAGTGATTGTGTTTATTTGAAAAGTCGCTGCTTCCTTTAAGTAATCTCTAAGTTTTTTATAGGAATTATGAATCAAACAGCTCCTAGCTAGCTTAATTACTGTCATCGATTTTTCTGGGGAAATCGATTGGGCAAGAGACTACCTACACAAATTTTTCAAAAATGTGACTGTTTTTTTGTGTCACCCTGTAGATTGCTTTAAAAAATCAATGCTTTGTAAAATTGAATTATTACCATGCCGCATTTTTTCTCATTAGAAAAATTAACCATTGACCCTCTCAAGTATCAATCATTTGTAGAATCGATCAGAGCAGCAGTAACAGTAACACCAACGTCAGTAGTCTCTACCGTCTGAACTGTCTACATTCCGTTGTCAAATGCTCGCTGCTAGCTATGTGTGAACAGGAATGGGTCATTTCGAGGGTCTTTCGAATTTGTGAAACACAAAAAAATATGGATGCCTTTAATTGCAGTCGACTAAAAGATGATATTGTGAGTGTGTTCACCAATACGTTTTTTGTGTACATACTATTTTTTCACATTTAGGGTCAATTGCTGTTGCGCCTATCCCTACGTCGTCGAAATGAGCGCCAGACTAAGGAGGACTTTATGCAACTAAGAGGCGATGAAGCTTCTATAAAGAAAGCTCGTTTTGACAAACTACTGTCCACAATGAGTTTGTGGAACATGCGCGCCACTTTCTATGACTTCAAACTTATGATCAAAGAGGTAGTTATAGTTAGGATTTAGGGAAGGATTCACAAATTGTAAAAAGCAGGCGGATAATGACGTTTTGTTGAAATTGAACATAGCAGACTATAAAGTCAATAAAATTGTTTTAGTTTTTACTTAGGCCATAAATTTATTCCTAGGCCGTTTTTTTAAACCTTTTTGACGATCGACCAAAAATTAAATTAATTTATAAAAAAGTTGCTTAGCACCGGGTGGTTTCGATCCACCAGCCTATGGGTTATGTGCCCAGCAGGTTATCAGTAAAAATGCCAACAGCAAAAATGCGGCTTTGGGTTTTGGGTATTATTTTTTGGAAAAGCGCGAGTGTGAAAATTTTCCGTTTTGGACATTTCCTTTTTTGGGCATTTGCCGCTTTGTGATGATTAAATTGAACCTTTTCCATTTTGGGACAAATAAGTTAGGATTCTTTCGGTTTTTGTTAATTTATAACGCCATTTACGACGTTGAGCATTTTTCTATGGAAAGGTTGGTCTCGTCTTCACTTCCTCAAAAATGAACAGTGCTGAGTATGTTGAGGTTGGTTGAGTTTTAGTGTTTTTTCATACCTATTTATGTTTTTACAGATTCTCCGCGACAAATTGCTTCCTTGGGTTCGCTTTGGTCACCGCATTCCATTCATCTACCAACAGACAACGCCTCCATCCACAAAAGCCGAGAAACAACAGTGTGGTTTAACTCCGAAGGGATCAATGTATTGCCTTGGCCAGCCTGCTCACCTGATTTGAATCCAGTCGAAAACCTTTGGGAAATCATCGTGTGTCGTCTCTATGCCGAGAATCATCAATTCGCAACAGTGGAGGAACTAAAGAGTGCTATTCTTGGTGCGTGGTTCGGTATCGAGTTTGCGATGTTAGAAAAGCTGGCCGAAAGCATGAAGAATCGAATTTTCCAAGTAATTCAGCGTTCTGGACATGTTACAGATTATTGAGATGTCATCCTGTTTTGTTGATTTTTGTCTGTTATGAAATAAAGGTCATTTGTCAAATGCTTTATGCTGAAGCACTCAGGTGGAGTTATAAATATGAAACGGTCGTTTTTTGGTTTTTACGGTAAAAAAATTTCCCGCGGTTTCGAAATTCATTCTTTATTGTTTATTGTAAATTCATTCTTTTTTGTTAAACGTGTTTTTTTGACAGATTGCATCTTAAAATGGTGCCACTTCATCAAAAAATCACTGTTGGTAGCTTCAAACCCCAAAATTATAGATGGTGTTATAAATATGAAACGGAGTGTATATTTTGCATGTTTTTTGGTATTTTTTATTTTTTTGCCCCATGGAAAAAAGATCTTGATTACCACTTGTTCTTGAATTTTCGAGCACCAGCTAAGGTAACTTGAGCAGATTGACACATCATATACTTTAAATTTTGAAATGAAATAACAAATTATTACAAAATTTACACTTGCCTAAAGGTTAACTGCCAAGAGTAATGAGTCATCAAAATTTTCACGATAATTTAACAACGAAATACCACTTTCCTAATAAAAAACTAATGGCTGACTAGTGATCGTTGGAGCATATCGAAGTGCTGGTTTTTGACAGTCGATAAGTTGAAACAAAGGCTGGTTGGAGAGATAGACCTGTTCCTAGAAAAATATCTGTTGACATTTTTGTTGTTCGCATTTTTTGCGTTGGCATTTTTGCTGTTGGCATTTTTACTATACACTGCCCAGCACGCTCCCACTGTGTCACGGTGCTTGCATGATTGCACCAACAAAATTAAATACATTATCTTTTGGTATCCTATTTACATACGGAAACCTGAGCCAACCTGAGCATCTTGAAACAACCTGTATTTCAATCTTAACTTTTCTTAATCAATAATAAGTTGGACTGATTGTTCTATGGTTTATATTCATAATTGACAAATTTGAAATTTTTTTCCACCAAAAAATTGATATTAAGATTTCCCCGGACATTCCTCAGAAGGCCAGTTCGGCAACCATGGTTCAAGCACACCACCAGCGTTCATTCCTCGCCAACCGGTTTATCACAGACATTGGAATGTATTGCAAAGAGTTGTTTGTTAACTGTAAGCGGGAGGATTACTACCGAGGGCCTTTTAGTCAGGTGGAGCGTTTGTTTTAAATGCAGAATCGTTGTTAGCTTAAACTAATTGCAGAACACTTTTCGCTTCCACCACATTAATTGCTACTGGTTGATCGCTCCACTTATTAGTGTGTGCCCTAAACCTGACAACATTCCTCAGATGGTTACTGGTAAAATTTTCCTTTTTGAGTCTTAAATGTTGCGTTCACACCCATCCTAAAAAAATTGCCTTGATCTTATTTAGTTTTTTTTTAAAACATTTAAAAAAACTTTTTGGTGAAATTTCTGTTTAAAAAAATTAAATTGCTGAAATGCGCCAATTTGAAAAAGTAGCAAATTCTTACGACCCACCCTATATTTACTAGTCTTTTTGCCTAGCGTATTTCCTCTAATAGAAGACCCGGGTCTTATATTTCTCAAACCCCCCAAAATCGGGAAAGCTTTGAGTCGATCTCGAGATTTTTGGGTGCTCAACCAAAATCCAAAAAGCGGAATCGGTAGAGCTCGCGGTAGTTAAGAAAACGCAAAAAAACAACTCTGCAAAATATTTTCTCTACCAATATATACGGCCCAGGGCCACACCGGATATAAAAAAATATCGGATATGAAAAAGTGCCGGATATCGGTTATCGGATACCGGATATCGGATATTTTCTCAAAAAATTTTAAAACAAATTTAAAAATTTTGCGCTACTTGGATATACTCCAACCCCCATCCCCCCCAATCAACTTTTTTTTAAAAGTGTTCCCAAACACCCTATATCGACCTAAAATCGTCTCAGAAGCTCGAAAAAGACATTATTTTTGTGTTCAAAAAAGTTGAGTTTTGGGGTTACTTAAAAGTACCTTATTGAAGCAATCTCTATATAGTATTTGGCATGTGTCCGTCCTACTTTTTAATGGACATTTTGACCACATTCAGGCCATTTTTGCTTATTTTTCCGATTATTTTCGGCAATGTCTCGACGGAACCCCAAACTTCAGACAATTCAGCGTCTTTTTATGCCGAGACCCAGGAAAATGTCTTCGAAAAAGAAAAACTTTTGTGGTCCCTCAAAATTGGAGTTGGAGGATTTTGGGGTAGGCCTGGAGGATGGTTTTTCTGCTTCCAACGATGGCCATTTTTGCGATGTCTCGAAAAGAACGTAGACGTAGATAGACGCGTAGTTTTTCACGATGAATGCACTATCGAAATTTCGAAATACTATAGAGGCGCCGATAGGCGCCTGTGGTCCCTTGTTTTATATTAATTACCATTGAAAAGAGGCCAAAAAAGGGGCGAATCTTGTGTAAAAAAGGAAGATGTTTTTTTGAATACCGGGACCTGCCGCATAAATAAACTCTGGTATGCATATATTTTCCTTGTTACAGGTTCAATGACGGTAACTGTCAAGGCGAAATTCCTTGACGAAGCAGCCAGTATACTAGACGGAGTGAATGGCTCGCACACTCAACTGCTGGGTCAACAACCTTTTCTTAACCTTATCCTCACTTGCATTCAAGGTGAGGAGATCGACAATTTAGTTGGCTCCTTATTACGGCATATTCAAGCCATCATCGGCAAAGCTAAAGAGGTGATTTTGCGTTTAACTATTTGCTGAATTTTCATGAAGTTATTTTAGAACCCCACCCTGCCTTATCAAAGCCAATTTGCGGTTGAAAGAGAAGGCCTTCTTTTGAGACTTAATCTTGTAGGTGGTATATTTGATTCCTTGCTGCAGACCAATGGAAGCAGTGAGCCCTGGGCTTTGGCACTCTTTCAACTGATGTTCTACGAAATCATTGCTGCTGACAGAGACAAGTAAGTGAGGTTGAGCAATGAGGGAAAAACATGCACACAAAAGACTTTGTAAAAATTTAATTTTTGTGCTCCATGAAAATGTAAAAAAGAACAATTGCACCATCAGCACTTGATTGCATTATTATTTTTCCCAAAAGCCTTAAAAACTATATTTATTTATTTTTTAATTTCGGTATAAAAATATTTGAAAACATTATTTTGGTCCCCAAGCTAAATCCAGTGATGGGGTTAAAAACTTTTACTCGTTGTTCGATAAGTATACCTGCTCTACTAAATCTTGTTTTCATTTTTCTTTATAAAAATTACTTATCTGTTTCTAAGTACTGTTTAACTCAATGAAAGACGAAAAAGTGGAGCTGCTGTATACAGAGAAAATCGGAAGGCGGGTGCTGGCTATCACAAAGTGCTCACAAAAACCCGACTCTCACTGCTATGATTGGACGATGACAGATACGAATATAAGATGGCACTGAAAGAATCACTTTTCTCTGTGCTGGTTGCCGAAGCCTATGCCAAGCCAAAAACAGCAGTGTAGCCAAAGATACTCCTTTGCCGTCGTTGGTTGCCATCCGTTCGACTGACAAGGTGATTAATAGGAAATGGAGCAAATAATTTCTGCGCAGGACCAAAGGAAAGGGTCAAAGTAAGACTTGTCTGCGAACTTTTTTTTGATTAGTATGGAGTATTCAGATAACCGCGCTAGCGATCAGAAGAAGTATGGGGCTGAACTGGCAGTAGGATGAACGGAAACAGCAACTTCCGCAGTGACAAGACTCGAGGTCAAGCTTCTGGAAAAGTTGACCGGTGAAGACGAAGGTAGCTTATATTTATTTGCTTGATTTTTCTGAGTAGTCAAAATCCTTTTTCAGAAAATCTACTCAAGGACAGGCAAGCTGCTCTTTGCGAGAACACTGAAGCACTTATGCACTATTTTCGTCGATGCACAAGTAAGAGATTTCCTACGCTGAATCACCTCAAAGATCTCAAGGATTTGGAAAAACTGCACTACACTCACAGAGGAGCAATTGGCAAGACTGGTACCGAATATTTTCAAGAGAGATTCCTTCTCTACTCCAGTGAAGATTTTTCTCTCTCTTGTTTTCACTTTAGGGAAAAACATGGCAATTTTTTGTTCAGATGCTCAGCTGAAGCTTTGGGATCGTCACTTCGACGTCGTAAAATTTGAAATGAAGCAAGTTTGTTGATAAAGGCGCTAACCAATGTTTAATCAGATTGTTATTTCATTTTGCTCAATAAAGTTGTCTATCAATAGGTATATAGAGGAGGTTCGGCGGTAAAACTTTAGAACATTGTTCAATGAGACAAATTTTTGGTGTGTGGATAACAGTGTGGATTGTAAAAACCGTAAGAAGGACACCAGATAAGAATCATTAAAAAAATGAAATCAAACAATAAGAAAAGGCATAAATTTCTTGGCAGGACAACCTTTTTAAAAAAACCGTTTCTAACTGGCCGCTAGCAAAACCGTTTCTAACTGGCCGTTTCTAGCTGGCTCCGTTTATAACTGGCCAACCCCCGTTGGTGGTGGCTTGTTAGAGGCTGGGGGCCAATTAGACTACAGTCAACCCTCGTTAATCCGCCACCCCGTTAATCCGCCACCCTCGATAATCCGCCACCCTGAGGCCGGTCCTTAGGGGTGGCGGATTAACGAGGGTTGACTGTAAATATGGGCAAAACAATTTTTTTTTTGTTGAATAAAATTGGACTGCACTTTTTAGACAGTACTTTGATGTGTGTTTTGATATGCTATCAACTCTAGTGCACAGTATGATGACTTCTTCCAACTCTCAATCCGCCTACAATGGTTTGGTCCGTAAAATAAGGGTTGGTTTTTAAAAGCCTCAGTTTTTAAACTAATTCCCAACATTGCTTGCAGAAAGAGCTTGGCGATCGACCTATTCCTCCAGACCTTAATTGTTTGGCTCAGCTACTACCCATCAACAAGTCCAGAGCTGAGCTCACTGCCTGGGAGTCTTTCTCCTCAACCAATTCTCCCCAAAAGACTTCATCTAAATCCAGCGGAGCTGGGTCCGCTAATTCCTCCTCTACTGCAATTAGTCTGGTCAATGGTCCTTTACCAAAGGTAACAAACTAAAAAAGATGCAGCTCTATACCAGATCGGACTAAAATTATTTTAACTAAAATATCATCTTACAAAATTACAAAATACAGTCGTGTCTCTGTAATCCGGTGGCCCTTCAAGACAATACTCAAGTCTTCACTTTTTTACTTCCATATTCGAAATATTTTACCAGTTCTGCTTGGAAAGTCTGGTCCCAAAGACCCCAATTTAATTGGTCTTTTTTGCTAACTACGACCAAATACGACCAATGAGAACCGTGCAGCAAATAGGACCCAGAAAAATTCATAGCCAAACCGAACGACTTAAAAAATTAAAAAGGCCTTTTTTAGAATAAATTAAGAAAAGACAGGCACCGTGGCGCAGTGGGAACATGCTGGGCCCATAACCCAGAGGTCGATGGATCGAACTTTTTCGCAAGCTTTAGGCAGCAAATTTCAATTTTTTGAATAGACGGGCAGTGAAAGACCGTGAAAATCGTGTTTTTTGGTCAATTTTTAGTCTTTTGCGGCCCATCTATTCAAAAAGATGCCTAAAGCTTGCAAAAAAGTTAGTCCTGAATGTTAGCTTTCGAATGACATATAACTTGCTTGACGTCAAACAAAAAAAGATGGACAAGAACCCCAAAAAGTAAAACCTAGTCTGGTTGAAGAATAGTCCGGTTGAAGAATTGCCGAAATAAAGCCGACTAGTTACAATCAGTTACCATTATATCATCTTCTCATATTACTACAATAATTACATAGTGATCAATACAGGCTACTCGACTGGACAAACATCCTCAATTGGTACAACGCCAACTTATGCGACTGCTGTACCACAACCACTACGTAGACTATCCAGCCCCCGGTCTGTGGGGAGCAGACCACCAACAGCAGCAGCGTATCGACAGGGACATCTTCTTGCAGACCCCCAATGTCGACTACTACCTGCCCGAAAGGGGAGAGGAAGAGGATGAAGGACTGCTGTCCCCTTCCTCCTCCTCTTCAAATCCATCCAATCTTGGGCATCCACCTCAACAAGCGGGTCAATCTGTAAGTCATAAAGCTTTCGTTTAGAAGTTAATTAATTAGCTAACCAAATGTACTTCTCCCCCAATAACATAGGGCTAAATGACTATCATCATTCGAGGAAATGGTATATATTTTTTCTCTGATTCCCCTGCTAGCTAAAATTTTCTGAAGAATCTATAACACAAAGTGAAATTTTGAAAAAATGCTTGATTTCCGAGATGTGACCGAAGATTGGAGTGCCAACATTTTAAATGACGACCATCAAACTTTGGGTCATATCTCGGTAACCAAGCTTTTTTAAAGATTCGGCTTGGTGATTTGGATTCTTGAGAAAATTTCAGCTACTAGAAGGCATCAGAAAAAAGTTCTTAAAAAACCATCAAACATTCTCAAATAAAACCGTGACCAACTGAGTAGTACCGCGGAAACGGGCTGGTTATTTTAGGATGGCATAGCAACTTAAGAACTTGTACCACGTTTCCTAACTACTTCCATTAAGATATTTCCATCCTCTTCCTCATCAGCGATGCCTATGCAACATGCTGCACAGTCAAATGCATCATCAGTGGCACAATCAGGTAGAAAGAGAAATAATTGCATCATGCCAATACTTTTATAATAATTTTTTTCGACATTTTTCAGAGAATGCGCTGAAAGCAATGAAATCCACATCATGCTTCCAAATGTTGCAAGCAGGTGGATCCAAGGAACAACAGCAACACCGCCAATTCGACGGTGCTCATATGCAAATGGGTAATCTATCTGCTGCACCTCCACTGCCTGCAAACCCCGCTTATGGACAACCACAGCAACAGCCTCCACCACAAATAAAGTTTGAAGTGGGCACACAACCACCTCAGGTCAGTCCATCCAAATGACTTTCTTCAATTAATTTTGCCAATCCTAAAGTTATTTCAGCAGCAACCGAAACTAATGCAACAGCAACCAGGTATGCACCAACCCTCTCACCTTCTCAACCAGCAGCAACCAGGCCTGCATCACCCCCAAGGCCTTATGCATCCCAACAGCGGCGGTCAAGTGACCCACCCACTGCTCAACCACCCGTCTTCCATGGATCCGTCCACCTCGTCCATGTTTACCAACCACCCACCATCAGGAGGTATGGCTGCCGCCGCAGTGGCTGGATATTTGCACCAGGGCATGCATCAAGATCAGCAGCAAAGAAGTGGGTCTTCCACGCCTACCATTTTAGGTGTGGGACCATCCACTAGCAGTCCTCAAAGGGGGGTGGGCAGAGGTGGAGGCAGGAGGAAGAATCCAGCAACAGCTGGTTCAACCACCTCCACTGGCAGGGGGCAAAAGCGGAAAAAGTTGGAGGCAGGCCCTTCCAAAGGATTACCTCCTATGGATAGCAATAGCATGATGGGCATGGGTCATCCACCAGCTATTCCTCCACACTTGCTGCACCAACAACAGCAGGCAAACTACATGGCTGCTTGGCAGCAACAACAGCATGGCCAGGGACACCCACAACAGCAACAACAGCAGTTCATTGGCCAGCAGCAACAATTCCAACAGCAACGAAGCAAACAGCAGAAGCAACAACAGATGATGGGTGGTATTGGAGGCATGCCCCAGTCCCAAATGCCTCATATCCAGCAGCATCAAGGTATGATGGGAATGATGTGCCAGCCAGATGCAACCAACCAAATGCAACACCCACAGCAACAAGGGCAAATGAGTCATGTGAGTGACTCTAAGCACAATTTGCAGCAAAAACTGCTGCAAAAAATGAGTGAGTTTGGCGGGATTTAGACATTTGTGCATTAATAACACTCGTGCTAATTTAGATGCCCAGCAACAGCAGCACCAGATGTAAGAAAGAAAACTTGGTCTTACAGACAAAGTGAGGAAACGCTACTGTAAATTATGTAGAATGACACTTTTTGATTTTTCCGTAGAAAATAAATGAAGCCTTCACTTTTTTAGTTTACAGCATTTAGCATTCAACACAGCAAGAAGAACTGCACCAGAGAATGCTTTGAATTAAAATAACAAAAGGGTATTTAAAAAGTTATAAAAAACATTTTTATTGATACTTTTATCAATACGTTTATGGACCATACTTGTTGATGACAATGAGAATCTGGCAAATTCAAATGCGAGCGGGACAGTTGTATTTCGTCTCGCACTGTACTCTTTTGAGTCGTTTAAAATAACTCAAAGGAGTACAGTGCGAGACGAAAGAGAACTGTCCCGCTCGCAGAAATTTGTCAAATTCTTATTGTCATCAGCAAGTATGGTCCTTTAAACTTTTTTCGCTTGGAATACTGAATTCGTGTTCAGCATGGTAGATTTTCTTGTGAAATTGCTTCCTAAACTCAAAATGTACCGTCAAATCTCAAATTCCATTAGAGACAATAAATATTTAAACAGAATATTTTGCATTTGTAAAAAAACCTTGCTTTAGTTAAAATATATGCCGTAGTTTCAACACCCCCTGGGAGCCTGTGGCGACGAGATATTCCGGTAGGGCCAATGTCCCAGATCATTATTAGATAAGGGAATAATGATCGTGGGGCGATTTGGGTGGGGCGATTTTGATGAGGTCGTTCGTACAGCGCTCTCTTCATGATTTCGAGCTAGACTCTTGATAATATCTTGATTTTCGTGTTAAGGGTTAAGCTATTTTCCAAATTTGATACAAATCCAGTGTTCTACGACTTTTTTTATAAATAAATGTCTTTATTTATCCCAACAAATCAGTGTCTTAAATTCAATAATACAAGGAAATTTAAAAGTTCTGTAAAAGTTATATAATGTTTATAAAAAAATATAATTCAGTGGCAGTGGGATAAGGCAGGAAGAAGCTGGTCAAAGAAGTATTGCATCGGTGAAAAGTCGCCTTGAAAGACATTTTGCTCGACATAGTTAGTCAACAGTAATAAAGAAATAAAGAAGAAATAAAATTTGTTAATTAGCATCATGAAAGTGAATTGGACTCAAAAGGAAAGACAAGTTTTTTGGGCTGGGATTGCAAACACATATTTGTTTCTAAATAAAAATAGCACAGAAGACAAGGTTTAAGGCCAACTAGAATATTTTTTATTTGACTTTTACCGCAAAATTTGGCCTTGAACTAAGCCTTAGGCAATAACAAGAATAGAACCACTTATCCAAAGTATGGCAGGAAAAATAAACAAGTAATTTGGGTTGAATACAATGCACACATGTCGACCACAAATATATATTAAAGGGGATTTAACACAAAATATTAGGTGTTGATGGCGGGATAATTTAGTTGATGGTGCGTAGACCTGCTCGTGCACAATACATTATTACATTCCAGTTGCTCAGGCATACCAAATCGTTTTGCTCGACAGTGTTGAGGGATTGGCCCGATCTAGCCACGTTGCACATTCGAAGGCATCTATAAATAATACGAATGAATAAGATATTTGATGAATCTTTTTTTCGTTCCGAAATAATAAGAACGTCTGAAACGAGAGTCACCGTAATTTCCAAAAAAATCATGGGGTCTTTTTTGTCGCTAAAATGTAGGTCACTGAAAAAATCTTTGAAATAGTTTTTGCTTAAACCAATTCTTTCGGGTTTGTGTACAATAATGTCAGAAGATCCCTAGAAAGTCGTTTTAGCGGATAAAAATTGGTTAGAAGTAATTTCGTCCCTCATGTCAGCAAAAAAATTAAAAATTGCATTGATCAACCATGTTTTTGCCGAAACGTTTCCCAAAAATATGTAAAAGAGCAAAATTTGTGAAATGTCCTACTGAATGAATCAAAGAAATACGGAATTTTCAGATTATCATGAGGCAGGAAAGAATTTCAATATAAACAAATTTAAAAAACGGCAGGTTAAATCGATTTAAATGAAAAAATGCGATAGGTTTAGAAGTGTGATCAAATTAAAACTGACCTATCGCCCACTCCCAACTCTTCGCCATTCAAGCTAAGATGAGTGCAGCACTTGCGGTTGTCTCTATTCTGGTTGGCACAATATAAGATAGAGCTCACCCACTTGAGACTGCATCCGTCCTGTTGAATGGCTGCAATCATGGTCTCTGCGGCCACATGCTCCCTGTGCTCATAGCTGCACAGGGTGTGGCAGTTGGAGGGCACCTGTCAATTTCAACTCATATATAAACCATTAAACAACAAGCCTCTAGACCAACACTTACATGTTGTTGGCAACAGCTCAAAAAGAGCTCGTCCACAGACCGTCTCGACAAACAGGGTGCAAAGGGCGGTTGGCTTTGCAAAGTGCCACACTCTTGTCCTAGGTCTCTGTCGGAAACTTCAGTTATGGGGTATTTGCTGCTCAGCTGGTCAAAATCTCCGCCTGAACGGGATGCAGCACTGAAACTGGAGCTGGTGCGACTTGGAGGCAAGGGCTCTGGCTGCTCTATAAAGCCTTCGACAGGGGATGGAGTGGGGTCCCCTCCTGCTGGTGGATCTGCTCCTTCCACGGCTGGCAAGTCAGCAAATTGGCGTGGGTGGTCACCGGTGGGAGATAGGGGGCGGGGCAATTTACTTTTGGCACTGGATTTGTGAGGAGGGGGCACAGTGAGCACCAGATCGGCATCTTCATCCGCTTTTACGGGCTCTACCTGAAATGTATATATGTAAAAGTGGTAGCAATGGCAGGAAAAAATGCTTATTTTTGTGAAATCAAAAGGATATGCGAAAAAGTATGTAGCAGGGGTTTCTGGTTTTCTGCCAGATTTTACTTACTGCATAATTGAAACAAGCTCAATGTTTTTTGTTTAAATTCACGCCTGCAGCTCTTAAACAAAAATAGACATCTAGGTAGGTGGAGTCAAACATCAGACCCCAATCTGATTCAATAAAGTAAAGCTCACCTGTTTGGACTGAGCCCGTCTTCGCTCACTGGTCTGAGGTGTTGTGCTGGCTGGACCAGATGAAGGAGCTTGTATTCGGTCAAACTTGTGGAGTTTATGAGGACACTTGTCACTAACATATTCCACACATCCAGCCAGACACTTTTCCAACACACGCTCTGTGCAACACAACAGTTTGGGAATGGCATCACAGGAAGGCAAGTGGGTGTCCACTGCACCTCCATCTTCTGGTTTCTCACCATCAACAACACACAAACAAACAAGCAACAAAATAAAATAGTAGAAGAGGGGGGTGGACATGTGGCTATATATACACATATATGGTGGATGCTGGATCAGTGGTTCTTCTCTTATATAACGCACTACTTCTTGCTGAACAGTCCACCACCAGCAGTGGACGAGAAGTCGGCGAAAGGACCGTTGTTGTTTCTGCAGCAAGAAGAAGAAGAGGAGGCACCACCGAAGCCCTAAAAAAGACAATTTATTTAGGTTTATTGCGGTAGTCTTTGTGGAAGTGTCATGATCAACGCCTTTTTTATTACCGCTTTTTGCAGTTGTGAAAAGACAATAAGAAAAAATCGGACTAAATTAAAAATGAGGTATTTCTTGGAATGTAACCACCTATACCTCTGAAATGGTCGATAGAAAATAATTTTCGGATCTCAACCGTCAGAAAAAATGTATACAAAATCTGAATCTTATCTAAGATTTTAGTATTTTTGCAAGGACCAAACTGCTAAATGGTTAACTGATAATATGAGCACACTTGCGCATCCCACTGATTCTTTACATTATTTCAGAAACTTTTGCCTAAACTTTTATTGAAATGATTTGAGTTTGAGACTGATGGGATGCGATATACCTACGCCGGCGACAATAATGCGATGAGAAGTGCGTTTTATGATTTTTTTTAAAGCTGTCGGTCAATCAAAAATTTCGGTTAGCCGGACTGACAAACCAAACGGGAACCGAAATTTTCGGTCCGGTTACCCGAACCGAAAACATAAATTTTGAGTCCGGTTAAACTAAGCGCAACCCCAATTTTTCGGTTTGATTAACCGAGCCGAAGACCAAAAATAAAAAAAAATGTCGATTTTTCCGAAAACGATTAGCCGGACAGATAGCTCTATTTTTTTTTCCAAAAAACATATTTGCAGCTAGAAGTACTCTAATCTGTAATCCCTCCCTCTCACAAAAACATGTCATGGTGCCCCAAGGCAATTCAAAATTCGCCCCAAATTGTCTTGATATGTCTTTGATTTTCCCTGAGCTTTTTTGTCATTTTTAACTGACCATAACTTTTTTGTTGGTGAAATTAACCCCAATTCTTCATATTTTTGCAAACTAAATCAAACTATTCGGCATGTATTGGTTAAAAAATACTTTAAAAGTGATGGTTGTAACACGGATTGTTTTGTGATAAACATCAAAAAACAGACATATTAAATGGGGTCTTTTTGTCTAAATCACCGCGGGATTCCTTTCCGCTTTCTAATTTTCTGGTAAGACATCTGACATGACGATGATTTAGGTAATTAAAAAAGGGCCCAACAGAATATCAAAAGTTTAATTTTTTGTTTTCAAAATTTTCCAAGCACGTTTGCATTGCCGACCACCACATTCCAACCTTACTTTCTCTCTCTTTTGTACAAAAATGGGTTGACTAGCCAACACATTTTTTGTGCGCCAATGTTTGTATTGGCTGCAGAAAGGGAAGGGGGCGGAATGGCACATCTTATTTCTAGATCTAATCTGTTTTCTCGAAACAAGGAGGCCCTGAACGAAAGAGAAATGAACGAGACTGCTGGTGACTGCTGACACCAACAACCAGGGCATCCCCCTCCATTTAATCTCCTCTTTTTTGTCTTCAATGAGTGGAGATATTGAGATGTGACCAAAGAAAATCTGTGAAGGAAAACAGGTGAAGATGTTAATGATGGGCAGATAAAAACTGTCTTCAAAGGGGTTTTGAAGAGTTATTGTAGTTAATAAAGAAAGTTGACTCTTTGTTTGAAGGGGCGTGCTCAAAAGTTTCAGCTCACCTGTTCAAATTTTGTCCCCGCCAATTCAAAAAAAATTCCTAATTATTGTACTTCTGTACGGATTTTTCAACTTGGTTTCTAACAAAACAAGGCCTAGAATTTAATTCTAGATACAGTTTTGTTAGAAACCAAGTTAAAAAATCCACACATAAGTTCAATGATTAGGAACAATTTTTGAATTGGCGGGGACACAATTTGAACAGGTGAGCAGGCCCCTTTAAAGAGAAGCAAAGTGGTTCGGAATATAATGTACAGGGTGAACCAATAATTTCTGTCACTTTTCAACCCCATTAACTTTTCATCCTGGCGCAAATTTTGTAAGTGCATATCGACTCAGAATCGGATGACAATTAGTTTGGCATAAAATGTGAAAACACGATTTTTTCATAGTACTTCTGCGGTTTTGACAAGAGTAGTCTCAAGCCGAGACCCAAACGACAGGGAGACCTGTGTTTTTGACATCAAAATAGAGTTTTTTTTTAATTCTGACTTTAGGGGGTGGTAGGCACTATTTCGCACCGTCAAGCGAAAATCGCTTGGATGAGCACGTGCTATTTCTGAGTCAGAAGTAATACTCGAGAAATTCCACAGTTAACTAAGCGGTGCTATTGCTAACTCAGAAATGAGCGCTTTTCATTTGAGCGTGGTGCAAATGTAAGCGTTTTTGAGACTGTTCATTTCAAGATGGTGCAAAAAGTACATCGCTTGAAGGAAACAGGAAGCCTACAAGCCTCATAATTGTTGTGCGCAAACAGGGAAAAATTGCCTTGGTCCCTCCGAACTGTAACCTAGGTTCCATTTTAAAGGATGCTTTTAGCGGTTAATTTATTTATAAACTCAAAAAAACTTATTCAAGAGGATGAATAACTTATTATTAAAGAATGCGTGATGGCCATATGGCCAAGCCATTTTTAAATAACTTGCCGGTTGCCAAATTCTAGTATTATTTTATAAATTTCTAAAATCTCACCTGATTATTAGAGCTGAAGTTAAGTCCACCGTTTCCACTAGAAGATCCGCAAGAGAAGCCACCACCCAGTCCTCCGCCCATTTTCAAGCCTCCTCCCAATCCAAACGAAGAGGAGGAAGAAGATGTGCTGATGTTTGAGAAGCCAGATCCGATCCCACCCACCCCTCTGGTGGACCAACTGGATGATCCATGACTCGATATTGCTAGACCCGAAATCACACCACCTCCTATCGAGAAGGGGCTGTGGGTGACTGTGCCAGAATTGTCCAGTGAAGAGGAAGAGGCTTGCAGGTCGCTCAGGGCCAAACCTTGTCGGGGAGAGTGTGGTTCAGGCAACATTTTTGTGGTTAAAGAGTAGTAAAGTAAGAAATTAACAGGTAGTTGGCCTGTCTTAAAAATTAGCTCTACAGCTAGATCGATTAGGAATTAGAATAAGACAACAGTTGAGAGCTTCTAAAACTATAAAATGGTCAATATTTATACAAAATAGCCGTTTTTAAATTAGAAATGTGAAATTCTTCGAAAAAACCCCTTAAAAAGTAGGTGCAGTCGCCCTATTCCATAGTGGCCACCCTATAGACAGGATAAAGTTAGTCACTAGGGCAAGGGCAGGGTTAGATCACAGTGTCCCGGCCACTATAACGAGGGCCAATCTCTTACTAAAAATCTCTTCTTGGCCTATCAAACAAAATTTACTTATTACTATAGAGGGGGATGGACACAGGAAGGGAGTCAACTGTATGCCCAAACCAACGCAGCCCGAGAAATGAGACTAGTTCGATTCCTAATAATGCAAACCTATTTTCTAATACTTTTATTATAGCCAATATCCAAAGGTGTATTTGGCTAACCATGGTCCAGCACTACTAAAACCTATAAACTGTGGGTAAAGGCGACAACAGGATATAGGGAGGAGTCCATCTCCCCAAGTCCTCCATTCATTTTAAACAGCACTGCAAGAGGCGGTCTCTAAAGCGGAAACAAGGATTTCACTCAAATCCCGCCTCCTAATCCACTGATATCTCTTTCTCTGACAAACTATCACCAATAGTTGTCAAAAACCCACAGTTTTATTTCAGGGAAATCCAAGAAAGTGTATAAAAAATTAAGTAAAAGTTGAAAAAATCAGTTTTTTTGCAGGAAAATTACTTCCACTTTTTATGAGCAAGAAAAAAGTAGTGTTGGGGGTGTGTGTGGGGGTGTCTGCGTGCTGTTCACGCCCTGTCTGCTGTGGGGGTGGCCTTGATCCAATCCAAATCTCCCTGCAAACGGCAATCACCACCGAGACAGCAAAGGTGTGAAAGTCGCCCTTGCTCATCCATCTCTTTCTGAATTTTGAGGGGGGGGGGCACCCAGCATGCCTACTACTTCACTTTTGCTACCCCCGCACCACCAATCACTCATTTGGCTTGCACTCACCTAAATACATTGAGGGATAGTCGGAGGGTTGCTCGGCCCAAGAATAGTTTTTTTTCAGTTATCGCTTGAGATCACAAGCTACTTTTTACTTCATATGAAACTAGCAGTTTTTCTAACCAGAATCTGGACAAATTTCATTAGCGGGGTTGATTTAACAAATTGAAACTGACCAGCCTCAATCTATATTCTAGAAACCTGAATTGATCTTGGACATAATTTTTACAAATTTAAAAGGTGAGATATTTAAAACTCGTTTACTTTCTCTCCCTCCATTTTTTTCAAAAATTTGAAGTTGGAAAAACCCTACGAACTTTTCATTTTCGCATGCATGTGCTTGACACCGAAAATAAAGTGGGATCAGCAATTTTTTCTAATAGTTTCGTCTTTCGCTCATTTCGCATCAAATCTGAAATTGATAACCTTATAGAAAGAGAGATCTTGCATCTCAACCTTATACTACTTCTTAAAATTAGGTAGAAAACTTTAAAAACATCGATGAGAATACACATAAAATTTTTTGAGAAAGAAAAGCACTACTGTCCTCTTTTTTCATTGTCGCACACGTGCATGCTTTTATTAAAGCCTATATATAATCTATTTATTAAATTTTTGATGCTGGTGTCATATGCACACCAACCCCAGTGTGCATACGCCCCCGCACCCCCAACCCCCCGGTACCTAAAACCACCATTTTTGAATTTTTCTTTAAAAAGTTGATATCAGTAATGGCCAGGTCCTGAGCCTAAACCTAAGCCTCAATGATCACGCGTTCTGTGAACTTTTCGCGACTAGCTGTTTACTAACCCTTGATTATGCAAAAATCGACAACTAGAATAGACAACCAACAAAATTTTACAAAATTAATCATTTTGCAAAGGAACCCAGAAATTTTGGTTTATCAGAGAAGCTTGTGTTTAACCCTTTTTTCCCATGTGTCTATAAATCGACCACAACTTTGAAGGTAATCGTTTCGAGCTGATTTTTTTTATTTGTAGCTCTTCATTAAGACTTTCAGGTTTTCTTTTTAAAAAATTTTGAAACATATTTTATTCTTCAAAAAAATGGCAAATAAACACGTCGCTTTGGACCAAAAAAGTCATTTTAACTGGTTTGCCAAAAGTCCCTGACAGATTTTTTCAAAGCCTTGTCGTTTATCAATTTAGGGATCATATCTCTTTTCTTCTAATACTATTTTGTAGCCCTGTATATCCTCTTACCAATGGCATATTAAACTTAGCTTTATTTTTTCAGATCAGTAACCATGTGGGTCCAAACACTTGTGAGGTCATTTTGAGAAGTTGACAAGCGTTTTAGTCACTATAAGTTATCAAAAAGTACAGGGTGGCGCGAAAAAAATCGGCCACCTTAAAAAAATTGAAGTAAGTAATCGCTTGCCGGTCGGTTTCCGATTTTTGGATGGCAAGCCCTCGGAAACCTCCACAAATGGCCGGCTGTGATGAAGATAACAAGCAGATAGCTCCCAGGTAGCTTACTACTGTCATCGATTTTCCTGGGGAAATTGATGGGTCAAAGGGCTACTTATGCAAATTTTTCTAAATGCCCGTGTTTTTTTGCGCCACCCTGTATAAGTATAAAGTACAGTAGTGTAGTATGTAAAAAAAGTATCTGTAAGTCATGAAAACATCTTGTCACCATATTGTAGCGCAGCTCAAGAGCTACATGATTTATTTTACAGAATACTTTTTGAAGATCTGAATGCTGATATACTGCCTTCTGGAAAAAAATAAGACTAAAATCCAAGTTTTTTCAACTTTGCGGATTTTAGTCATTGTTTTACAAAAATTGTTTTTTCCAGAAGACCATATCTCAACATTCAAAATGAAATTGGTTAAATTTTCCAAAAATTGTTCTGTCAAATAAGTCCTGCAGCTCTCGAGCTGCGCTACAACATGGTGATAATATGTTGTCGTGATGCTTAAAAATTGCTTTTTTTGGTTGTGTAAAACTCGATTAAAAAAATCGGTAAATTTTGACAAATTCACAAGCATTTTGATTTAAATTTTTATTTTTTGTTGATCAATGCGATAATGTTAAAAACTATGTTGTAGAGCAGACTAAGAGCTACAAAATTTATTATTCAGAATAATTTTTTTATGTAAGAACGCTGAGATATAGCTTCTTTTAAAAAATCTCTCCAGCGTGAAAAAATAAAGAAAGCATAACAAATTCAAATTTTTTTTTCGCTTGTTTTCCTTATTTTGTTTTATAAGTCGTCAGAAAAGTTTTCACTCAAAAGATAGCTGAGACAATATGCTACATTTTGAGTGGTGACTTGGTCAGATATTATGCACAAAAAGTAGGTCAAAATCTCCAGGATCAAAAACCAATTTTTAAAAATTGTCAAAATCTCGAGATTTCACTTTTTGAGATTTTGAACACTTTTTGACCGCATTTTTATAATAAAATCGAACATTTAACCCCTATATAAGAGCATTCCAACTGAAAAAAAATTCAACAATTAATGCGGCTAGAAATTGGTTAATATTTCCGGTTGGATCTCCCTCAAATTTTCACTCCACTTTGTTTTTTAAAGGTAGTGAAAGGGGTTGAAGGGGGTATTTAGGACATAATCTCGACACAAAATGAGCAATTCAAATTTTCCATTTTTCAAATGTGGTTTCATAGCAGGCTCCGAACTCAAAATTCTAAATTAAAGTACATTTTGGTTATTTTTGTTGTCAAAAAGTGCCATTGTATCAAGTTCTTTGAACCCTCAAAAGTTCTAAATATTTTGAGTCTCAAATAAAGTATTGTAAAAATTTAAATACAGTGCGATTTGGAGCCTGCTTTAGAGTGATATTTTTTTGACAACGCGGTGTTGCAATATAAAAAAAACTTATGCTGAATTTCTAAATTCCCTCAAAAAAATCACCTAAAAATTGAGGTGGATAAAAAGCTGATCAACATTTTTTCCGATTGATTTTCACTTTTCCGCATCCCCCAGAAAAATATAGAAACACAAAATCGAAAATTAGGCAAGACCCAAGCCAAAAACACTTGCTTTTGAAAGAATATGAACGCTTTTTTGGATCATTATTAGCTGCTGCAGTTCTATGAACTTTGAGCCGCTCTTTTTCTTGACTCATCCCTTATTTGCTATCCACTTGAATTAGAGCAAAAAAATCAGATCCAGAACACACAGGGTATTTCAAAACAGTGTTGTTGTTATTCGCTTAGCCGTCATCTTAATCCAGGTGGATCTTCTCTTCTGGAATTTTCTTCCTGCTCCTTTTCTAGATTGGTAGAAGGGGGAAGGGAACAGGTGACACACCCCTGTTCACCTTCACAGGATTGCGCAAAACAATAGCAGTAGGCTGTTTGACCAGTTGTGGCGGAGAACAGGCCATCCTAGTCAAATGTTTTTAGAATAAATGCGGCTGGAGAATGCCAAAGATCTAGAGGTGGCCTGACAACCTTCCACCCGTGCTCAAGAAGTGCTCTGATGTACCACTCACCCAGCCAGCACTATGCAACTGAAACATAAACCATCATAACACTTTCTAATTGGGCTGGCGCAGAAGGAGAAGAGCTATTAATTTGAAGACCACATACATCCACCTGGGTCTATCTAGTTGTACGAGAAATCATATCTTCTTGGGCAACAAACACAAAAAATGGGTTGAAATCATTACAGCACAGAAAAGACTCAAAAAGCTTTTTTAAAATATTGAACATTTGTCACCTGATCAAGTTTGACCCTCTGCTAAGTTTGACTATTTTTCACTTCTACAGCTCTAGATATAATTGGGCGAAAAAGTTTGCAAGATCTCAAACAAGTCAAACAGATGAATTCACAGAAATCGATTCGAGTTTTGAAATTTGTAAGTTTCATAGGCGAACAATAGACGGCACGTTCGAAAGATCTTGCTTTAAAGAATATTTGGACACAAGCAGTCCACAGCCAAAAGAAAAAAAATCAGATCTGAGACACGAAAGTTCCGTGACAGATCTATAAGGCTCTTAAATGGACTATTTTTTATAAACTTTTTGACGCCGATTTTTCCTAATAATGATAAATTTGAATTTTGGGGGATTTGATTTAGTCGACTCTCGATAAACTGATACTTCTTTAAGTTAGTTACCCTGCTGCGTCCAGCTATTTTTGATCTTCGGTTTGATGTCTTTTATCAATTATACTTTTCCCCCCTTTACTATAGCGCTGTTTTGTGTCTGTGGGTCACAAAAAATGTTAGGGGTGTTCCCTTGATCAGAATGAAAATCTGTTTGCACCATTCGACTCAGCGTGGTCGATTTACTGTCTGAAAAAAATTACGAAAAGCTGGGGTCGTCTGTCTCAAAAAAAGTTATAGCCCTTTTAAAGTTTGGTCAAAAACCACAGGGACCAAGGCAGTCTGGAGTGAATTTTTAGTTTCCTTTCAGGACCAAGGCAAAGTTTCCTTTCAGGACTAGTTCCTTTCAACCAAGTCTGGACAACCAAGGCATTCCCTTTCAGGACCAAGGCAGTTGGAGTGAATTTTTAGGGACTCTGGGTCTGGCCTGGACTTTCAGGACCAAGGCAGTCTGGAGTGAATTTTTAGTTTCCTTTCAGGACCGAGGCAGTCTGAAGTGAATTTTTAGTTTCCTTTCAGGACCGAGGCAGTCTGAAGTGAATTTTTAGTTTCCTTTCAGGACCAAGGCATGGTTACAGGTTCAAATCCTGGTGGTAGCATGTATGATTTTTTTGACTTTGCAAGTTCCCTACGCAGGTCCTCGGCGCCTACGAATTGCCACATCTGTGGCAACAACATATTCTAGTTTGATTACTATGACGCAGCATTTGCTTGTATGAAACACTCACCAAATTGAGGAATTTAAGATGTGGGCACGGGCACTTTTGTGAAAGTACTAAGAATCGAAAAATTCTTAGAATTTGAAATGAATTTGAATTAAAATGTTTGTGGTCTCGCGAGGAATTCAAAATTTCACAGGGAGTATCAGATATAACGTCTCATTTGTATAACGTCTTTTTTGAAAATGATAAAATATTTTAAAATTCATAACAGGAAATGACTGTACCAAAAAACGTTTTTTTCCAATCCGTTAATAAATGGGGTAAGGTATATTGAGCTTTCATTTTGAGTAATTCTTTGCTACTTAAAAATTGAGTGACTAAGTATCTTTTTCCATGTCATCACCACTTTTTTATTTCATGAATTGCCGAAAATGGTTTGTAAAACAAAAAAACAAGCAGTGGATGTAGGTCAGTAGGTTGGGGGTTGCTATTGACCTGCTGTCCCCAATTCCTTCTTGAAGATTGCAAAAAGTTGTGCTCTAAACAAGACGGTGGTAGTGCTGCATCCTCTAATTCAATTAAAGTGCGCAAGAATTGGGTTCCACGGATCTATTCCAGGCGAAAAAGAGGTGAAGGTCACTATCTCCTGCTGGATGATTATGATGGCAAGGGCAATACACTCACATAGGCTGGTACACTTATTCACCTGAAATCCCAGGGTTTAACTTTCGCATCTCTCATCTAATTTTCGCTCAACCAAAACAACAATTTTCTGGAAAATAAAAAACACAATACACAAAAGATTTATTCATTAAAAAATATCTGTCTCTAGAGGGGGGAGATATTAAAGACGGGGGAGTTACTGTATTTACTCTTATAAACGGCCCGCGCCGTTTATTTTTAACCCTCCTCGAAGGGGGCGGGCGTTTATTAGAGAGGGTCCGTTTAAGGAAAGGGTCCGATTATTTTTCAACTATTTTTTTTGTTCACAATTGAAAAAAAAGAGTAGTTTTCTGTATGTCGTTCAGATTTTTTTATTGTTTTTGTCGTTGTTTTTTTTTGGTTTTTTTGAAATTTAGTAGTCAATTTATTTGGCCGCGAAGCAGTTTAACTTTACAAAAAGCCGTTCTATCCCGTCCTTATTTAGTTAGCACTCAAAAAAAAGGTTTTAAAGTAAAATTTTACATATTTCTTGAGATCCGAGGTCCCAAAAGGAAGAACAAATATTTAAATAAAAGAATTTGAGATCCCTACTCATGGGATACAATCAGTTTATTAGATAGGGGCCATTAAATAGAGTAAATACGGCAATAAAGAAAAGTTTGTTATTTATCAGCATTTCAAGCGCCGAAGGCTACACAAAATGTAGAAGTAAGTAAGCAAGCAACTACGCAAACAAACAACATTTTGATAAAATTTTGTTCAAAAAAAACGGACAACAAAAAACTTAATTTAAAAATTCGCTAAGGTATATGTCACTCAGGTATAAATTCTCTACGTCCTTGCCATAGAATACGAAAGAATCTGGAAAACTATAAGAACTGCTTAGTTTGAAGCAAGGAATAATCTCTTTGCTAGCGAATGTTTAAACGTGTACAGAACCATTCTATTGTTAACAGTCAAAGGGATGACCTAGTTAGGACCTAAATATTCAAAAAAATAAACTGTGCTAATTTTTTTGATTGTTTTGCTAAAAGTACTCGTATCTTAGCTTCTTTGAAATTTCTTGACCTTATTTCAAGACTTTGATCCAGGTGTGTAACTTTTGGGACTCCTAACTCAGAAGTTTGCGCTGAACACGATGGTGTTTTGAAATTTTTCCTATAAAATTTTTGCTAGAGACCTCTGAACAGGGTGGCCATATCATTTTTTGGAAAAGAGGGCATGCGATCACAAAAAGGGCATTTACAAGTAAAAATTTTGAAAAAAGGGCATCATGAATATTTCTACTACGCAACACTTAAACTAGTTCAACATGCAAAAATTGCACAAAACGACACTTTCAGAATTTTAAACACAACAAGTAAAGCATTCCGTTCATGTAGAATTTTTACTCGATTTTGCAATTATCTGCCCTTTTTTGTCAAATAAAAAAGGGCGAAAATTTCAAAAAGAGGGCATTGCCCTTCAAAAAGGGCATTATGGCCACCCTGCCTCTGAAAGTTCGGCGTTTTTTATTTTTCGTCTTGGCACGAAAATATGAAAAACGATCGCAACTTTTTATATACTGAATGCTTTTATGACTTGTAAAAGTATTAGGTTGTCCAATAAGTTTTGAGAAAAAGTACGTGGATTCGCTTTAATTTTCAAAGTGCATCATTTGGCACATTTGACAATGATGTCTCTACGTGTCATATACCATTTTGTAGCCCGTTCTCTCCTCTTTTGAATGTCGTATTAACCGGCTCTTTGTTATAACAAAATTGGACCAAAAATAAAAAAACAAATAATTTCTCAAGTTTGGTAAATTTATGCACATTTTGTGCTTTCCTATTTTTGATCCTATTTTTTAATAACAAAGAATTGTTCAATATCATATTTTAAAGAACAGAGAAAGGGCTACAAAATGGTAGATGACAGGTAGAGACATCATTGTCAGATATGCCAAATGATGCACTTTGAAAATTAAAGCGAATCCACGTGCTTTTTCTCAAAACTTATTGGACGACCTAATATCTTGTAGAGCAGAAGCGGGGCTATCTTTTGATTATTTATTTGTCTTTGTATCATAAAAATTATGGTGCCGAGAAACCCCAAATAATGAAGCTCTCATTTGTGTTTAACGCAGTGCGAATTGTTAATTTTAAAATTTTGAGTTTTCAGATAATAATAAATAACTTTTAAATAACTTTATAAAATTTCCTACAAAACGATATCCTATCTACACTCAATCTGTTTAGTGTGAAAAAAGATATGGCCATTTGAAGATGAGTCCCCATCAAATGCTTACTTTGTATTATTTGGGTTTTCTCGGCACCTTTTATGATACACAGACAAATAAATAATCAAAAGATAGCCCCGCTTCTGCTCTACAAGATACTTTTACAAGTCATAAAACCATTGAGTATATAAAAAGTTACGATCGTTTTTCATATTTTCGTGCCAAGACGAAAAATAAAAAACGTCGAACTTTCAGAGGTCTCTAGCAGAAATTTTATAGGAAAAATTTCAAAACCAATAACACCATCGTGTTGAGCGCAAACTTCTGAGTTAGGAGTTCTAAAAGTTACGCACCGGAGTGTTAACAGATTCGGATTTAAAAAGACATTTTGGTATTGGAGGTTTCTTTCCAAAAGGGACAACGCTCTGTAGTGCGATGTCTGTGTGTGTGTTTGCCAATATATCATCAATATTAGCATGTGGAATATTGGCAATTTCTCAAGAACGACACACAAACTTGTTTCATCTTAGCATCCCCTTCTCTATTCAGTCATTGCTTAATATCGATGAATGAAGCAATGACTGCGTAATACCCTTCCTCCAACCAGTTTACAAGCACAAAGCAACAAAAAGCAGTGGGCGATGGCCAGCACTATTGGTCAGAAGGGGTATTTGAAAAAAGCCAAGAAAAAAGTATTCGGGTGGTGAAAAAGCACTGACAAATTGGTGCTTCTTCTACTGGACAACAACTGGACTGGTTGTGCGAAACAGCAATAGGAGCAGCCGCAGGCAACTGCTGCTAATGCTGCTGGATGATGATGAAGTAAGAGGGATGCAGCAGCTACTGTTATGCAAGAATACAACAACAATCAAATACACCAAGCTGGTGGCTAGACGAGAGTTCCTGCTCCTCCTCATGCCTCATTTGCTTCCTCTTTGTGGGTGTGCAGCCAGAATGACGCTGCAGACACATTCTTGAAGCATTGCATAACGTGCTCCTGCTATTGCACAATCATTGATCAGTCAACAATAATTGCTGACGAACAGTGACACAAATTAGTATGACAAAAAAGAAATTAACAGCAGGCTGCAAACAAGAAATTAGCCAACGGGAGTAGTCACTAGATACCGTATAATATTTATTCATCTCACATAGGACCAAAAGTACCCAAAAATATTGTTTCCAACATTCATCTAACTTTCAATTTTATTAATTTTCCGCCGCCGTGTTGATGCCGTATTTGCATACCCATGTAATGTCTTTCAGCTTCCAGAATAATTGCCTTCGCCGAGAATGATAATTTCGCAAATTCATCAAAGAAATATTTTTCACGGTAAACAAAATTTTAAAATTTTTTTTGAATACTTTTTTGCTGTGAAAATTTTAATTTCGTGTATTTTTTGAAACAAATCTTAAAATTGCATTGTAAAGACGTCAAGCTATAAAAATCTTTAACCTTATGCGATATGGCAATGTTTAGGAAAATTGGGCTCGAATAGTCTACAGTTTGACTTTTCGGCGCTAGTGTGGTATACCCCTCCCCCAACAATTTTTTCATTTAGGCTTAAGCTCTTTTCTTTGAAAAATTGGTTTTATACATTTTTGAACAATTATTGGGGGGCGGGTTGGTTCACGACACTAGCTCTTGAAGGAAAGTAGCGGGAGTACGGCAGTAGCGTCGAATTAAAAAAAATTGAAAAAAGCCGTAAAAATAATTTAAAAATATTTTTGTTGAACATTTGCGTTTTTAGTTGAATATTTTTGTACGATTAAATTTGCGAAATTCTCATTGTCGGCCTTAACAATGATCCTATACTGTCTTTTGCTGTACTGACCGTTTCATGCTCGTCCAATTTCTTGATGTTTCTATAGACAGTCTTCATAGGAATTGCAGTTTATCTTCTTGGCGTTCCAGACCTTCAACCATTGATTTCATGATTCTGATGGAAGATTCTTTGTTCTTCAATTTCGTGCCCAAATTCTTTTTTACCCTTTGCTTGTCACTTTTCTTAAGCTTTTGAAGCGTTCTAAAATAAGTAAATTTTTTCAATTTTGGGGAGATAATTAGTAATTAGAGCAATTACAGTAAGATGCTCTTACTCCAACTTATGCTACCATCAATATTTAATAAAACAAATATTTAGTCATACTTAAACGGGATTGTGGGCTCCTTGCTCACATTCACATGAATGCAGGTAGAGCACCACAAGGTGGGGGTACCTTTTGTTTTTCTAACAACAAGGATCCTAGAAAAGATTAATCGTCCTAACTGCTCGTTACTAGCCACACAAATTGTTTTCCCTGGGCAAGTGCAAATCCAGTTTCCAATGTGCTTTTTAAAGGTGTTTAAAGTATTTTTGCACCAAAAATAATCAACTTTACTCACCAGTTCTACTTATCCATCTATTTTAAATTTTGCATTTTAGTGTCAACTAATTGAATCAAGCAAAAAACACGAACAACTGACTGGATGAGTGTGACCTTTTCAGGAATTTTCCTCTTGACTTGGTGTTTACGCGCAGAAGAACAGGATCTAGCATCACTTTTTTACTTGTCTTTTACTTTTTCTATCTTTCCTTGATGGTTTGCGGGTGTGACAAGGCTGTGCATATGGCGACTCAAGATTAACGGAAAGTAAACTATGGATTTAAATTTCCGGGAAGAAGAAGATAGCAAGCAGATGGTTTGACAAATGAATGAGATAAAATAATTCATGAAATAAAAAAAGGCTGTAGGTTTTACAGTACAAAGCAAAGCTGATGAGATTTTGACGAAAAAAACAGCACAAAATCAAATGTGCTGTTTTTGTGCTGTTTGGACAGCACATGTGCTGTTTTAGCGCATAAGCTCTATGAAAACTTGTAATGTTTTTATACAAAACATCATGCTTTTCATTAAAGTCAAGGCATAAATAGGTAAATATTGGTGGCTGTGCATGGTTGTCGAAAAATACAACTGTACATAAATATACTAGACAAGGGACCACAGGCGCCTATCGGCGCCTCTATAGTATTTCGAAATTTCAATGAGGGGCTATGACTTCATTCATAAAAATAGGTATATCCCCTATTAGAACTCATTTTTTTCGCCTGTTCTTTTTTTAAAACGAAAGCTGACATTCTGGGCAACACGATGGTATTAGCGACAAAAGTGATTTCGCTATCTACGACCCGTTCTGGCCTTCGAAGTAAAAAAGCGTTAACCACCCACAAACACATGCCAAATACTATATAAGATATACAGAAAAAATACCAGATTTTACTAATTTTCTTTTGTCTTTTTATCAGCGATTGTGTCTAAATTTTCATGCGCAGTAAAAGGCAAAGTTATGCAGGAAATACAGCTCTACAACTTTGCTTTTCACTGCGGATGAAGATTTAGACAAATTCGCTGATAAAAAGACAAAAAAAATTAGTAAAATCTGGTATTTTTTTTGTATGTCTAGTATATTTATGTAAAGTTGTATTTTTCGACAACCATGTGGCTGTGGGTAAAAAGAGGGCTGTGCTGCATTCATTTTTCCAAAAGCCACTTTTTGGGCTTTTTTGTCTTGATGGTTATTAGCTCTGGTAGGCATGGATTGCCAAGGTTTCACAGCTTGTTCCTCGCCGCTAAAAAGTTTTCACCCCCTCAAATTTCGCACAAAATATGTAAATCCCTCCTTAAATTAACCCTCTAAAATTCAAATGTTTACGACCTCAAATTTATTTTTAGGATTGCATTAACCAAAAATCTTTTTCTTTGCATCAGATTGAATTTTAAATCAGATTCGTTTTTGTATCAGAAGTACTTATTTTTGCATCGAATTAACTCTTTTTGCAGTAGATTTACTCTTTTTTATTTTTATTTTTTACCTTCTTATGCTAACAGTTTATGTTATTTTAGTGTAAAAAGAAGAATTTGCGATAAATGCGATCGCAAAAAATAAATTTGAGCGGTGAAAATTGAATTTTAGTGGGGATTTACACACTTTGAAATTAGATTTTGAGCGGTAGGGGCAAAAATACATTTGAGGGGAGATTTACATATTTTCATTTAGAGCCATAAAAAATAAATGCTTTAAGCAACCAACCAACCAAAGAAATCCGCTCTAAGGTGTGCTCAACTGTGGAAATTCTTTATTTAACAAATCGGCAAAATAATTTTTCATATTTATTCAATCAACGGTGTCCAGAATAAAATTTCATTTATGAAAAGAGCCGCCACCATTTATAACGCAAAACTTTTTCATAATATATCATTCTCTTCTCGCTGCATATTTCGTCTACGTAAATAATGTATAGGGCCAGCTTTTTGGGAGTTTTCACCTTGTTAGTGGGGCTGCAAGCCAATATTTATCACAAAATTTCGCCTGAGCGAATCGCAGTAAACCAAAAAATCAAGGAGAGGTTCCCTCAAATCATCATCTCCGAAACTATTCCCGGCGGCCATCTGAACAACTCTGAGACTGTGGACGACATCCTAAAGGCTGGTTTTGTCAGAATATTTATTTGTCAGAGTTTTTTCAATATTGTTTTTTCGATTTATGATCTGCTAGACATAAACATCGTATTGAAAACTAAAAAAGATTTAAAATTTTAGGCCATTGGAAAAAGCACCCCCAGGCCGTTCAAGGATTTGCTGCTGCTCAGAGAAAGCGATGATGTAAAGGCGGGCTATCGGCTAGGAGGTCAAAGAAAACCACCGCAAATAGGCCACAATGAGTTGAGCAGCTCACTGCCAGCCAGCAGTGATTATGGAAAACTTAGCCAAGAGGAAGAGCTGGTCTTGTACCCTCTGTTGAAACGATTGGCTGTTGCCTACCGCAACACCTTCAAGCAGGACTATGGAGTAGCCAAAGAAATCCACCTGATCCCAATTGGCAAGTTCCGATCAGTGTGGAAAACTGAAGTGGAATATCCGTATTCGTCCAACGAATATCCGTCAAGCGAGTTTGTGATTGGTGTGCTCCACAAAATGAATGGAAGGTTGAGTGGCATTGCTGCTCTCATGATAGAAACCGAGTTGTTTGACTGATCAGAGCAGAGAATTGTGAAATAAAATGCTGGAAATTTATTGAAATATTCTTTTGCAATAAAAAGCAATTGTGAAATAGAAAAACAGGTCTCCATGGTTATTTTGCACATCCAGTACCAAAATTTAATTTTTTCCAGCTGAATTCAAAGAATAAAAACGAGTGAATTTCAAAAAACAAAACAGGAGTCGTAGAGAAAAAAATTATTGTTTTTATGCCAATTCAGCAACGGGCAATACTTTATTGTGTACCAAATTTCCTTTTTTCTGTACCAAACCTAATTTTCTTGGTTTTTTGGAGGTTCACTAACGGGGTAAGCTTTTTGCGAAAGAGCGATTGGGTGGATCAGAATTCCAGTTTGATGGGCTTAAACGCTCAGAATTCCAGGTTTATGGTGGTTTTAAGTGGTTCAGGGTGAAATTCTGAGCGATTAAGCCCATCGGACTGGAATTCTGATCACCCAATCGCTTTTTCGCAAAAAGTTTACCCCTCTTTAGTAAGCCCCCCAAAAGACCAACTTTCAGGGGCTTTTGGCCATTCCAGGGTGGGATGCTGAGCAATCCAAGTCATTTTCAGACTGTAAAATTTGAATTCTCAAAATTTTGCAAAATTTGATTGGTCTTGAACAGAAAATTAGGCTTGGTGCAGAAAAAAGGAAATTTGGTACAAAAAGAAGTACATTTTGGGGACCCTTCCTTTTGGCCATAAGTTTTAATATTTCTAACCGATTTTACTCAAATTTTTTGCAGTGTACTCCCACTGTTATAGGCAACAGGATAACACTAAACTTGCCGAGAATGTCAGTGATAATCGGTCTCAACCAACACCACACAAAAACACCAAAAATCAACAGTTGTCAAAGGACCCTCTCAAAGCAGAGATGAAAGAGACACCTGTCAAATTTAGTTTCATGCTTTGCCTTCGGATTTTTTTTGAGATCACTGATTCTTTCTGTTAAATTACTGTTTCTTATGCCTTCCTTTCCTAAATCCCTTCAGCAATATTAGTTCTAGGAAGGGTCTTAGATTTTTTCAGAAAAGGACATTTTGAACATTTCTGACTCTCAAATTTTCGTAAACAGTCAAAATGTCGATCATAGGCAATCTTCTATAAACAGGCCTCTCAAGGAACCGAGCCCCTGGGTCCGTTTAGGGAAGGTTGACTGTATCATATTGACTGTATCATGTCCCATGTTACCTTATTTTTCAATTTCTTTGATAAATCAGAAAAATTTCAGGTCGATCTTGAGATTTTTGGGCGAATAACCAACATTTAAGAAGCATAATTTGTAGAACTTCTGAGAGTTAAGAAAACACTAAAAACAGATGTGCGATATATTGATGTTGGTTCTTTTCGGTTATCCCGAAACAGTCTTAGACTGGTTTGATTGATATTTTCTTTTCTTACTCAAAATTACTTCTGCGCTTTAAATTGTCGAAAACATAGGTTTTTTAGTTTTTCGTTCTTCAGTAAGTTTATTTACGTTTAGACTTTCCTAACGTGCGCCTGTGTCTAATTTAAAATGGCTCTGCTTAATTTTATCCCGTCAAATTTGAATTTTTGAATAAAATAATTATTTACCCCGTTCAATTATTCACTTACTGCGTCAAATTTTTTAATGTTGCGCAAAATGATTCAAAAATTTGACGGAGTGAATTAATAATTTGACGAAATAAATAATTTTTTGATGGTGTAATTGATTATTTTGGTCGAAAATTTAAATTTCACGGGGTAAATAAATAGTTTGGCGGGTAAATGAATCTTTTGCTCACAATTTTAATTTGACGGGCTAAACATGGTGAATGATTTATTTGATGTGTAAGCCAATTTTATCCATTTAAAAATTAGTTTTCCTAGTGTTAGTATTAGTGTTCTGAAAAATTACAGCTAATTTGCATTATTACTTATAGTTTGTAAGAGCGTATTGAAAAATAGATTTAAAAAAGTGCCATGTATAAATGAAGCAAGTTAAATAACGAATTTTCAAAAGTCCATAAAATAAAAATCCAATCTTGTTTCTTACACTTTTAATTTCCCAAGCAACTTTTCTTTTTGCCGAGATTTGAGGCAATTGCATGCCGTAGTATGGCGCCTTTACAAACCAATAATGATTGGACCATACTGGATGATCTGTTCATTAGGTATAGTGCAATGCTCTCCCCTTATCCTTACCATTTTTTAATTTGCTCGGCTCTGCAGAAACGTACAGCTGTACCAAGGCTTAAGCCTGCCGATCAGAGAGTCTGGATGCCTATTCGCCAGCTGTCCTTATGGAGGTCCTATAGCTATTGCTCTTGCCATGCAAGACGGTGGACAAACTGGAACGTCAGCAGCCACTATTTGGAAAGTGATCATCTGCTCTTCTAATGGCCAACACCAGTTTGGATGCATCCAGGCCAGTGCCATAGTCAACATGTTTTGGTCAAAATGCCAAAAGGTGGAAAATTTTAATGGATTTATGTGAGAATCACAAAAACTATCGACTTTTTAGCTAAATTACATATACAGTCGAGTCTCGATACAATGAACCCCCAAAAAGTTCGTTCCCACCTCGGGTCCAACACTTTTTTTAGTTCGATTTTTGAAGCTTTTTGCCAGTTGTCTTCGGTCAGTCTAGTCTGAAATATAGCAAAGATTTAGATTTTACCGATCGCATTTGTACATAACAGCAGTTTTGCCGAAAAGACCCGCGGGTCTCGATGTAACGAACACTTATTTTCAAAAAAGGTGAACACTTATTTTCAAAAAAGGTGAACACTTATTTTCAAAAAAGGTGAACACTTATTTTCAAAAAAGGTGAAAATAAGTGTTCGTTATATCGAGACTCACGGGTCTTTTCGGCAAAACTGCTGTTATGTACAAAAGCGATCGGTAAAATCTAAATCCTTGCGATATTTCGGACTAGACTGACCGAAGACAACTGGCAAAAGCTCAAAATCGAGCTAAAAAAAGTGTCGGACCAGAGGTGGGAACGAACTTTTTGGGGGCTCGTTGTATCGAGACTCGACTGTATTTGAAGGTTTCAAAGATTTTTAAGTGGAGCAAACATGTTTGAGAAGAGGACCTAAAAATTCTAGGCCTATTAAAAAAATGGCCTATTTTGGTCTTGGTTTCTTGTTTAAAAAAGATTTTTTTTTTAAATTTCTTTCATCAAAATACTATGCTCTAGATTTTTTGAGTTATGGGTATATTTAGCCACGATATCGACAGTTACTGTGGTTTCCGTATAATTCTTACCCATATTATCTTAATTCCAGTTGATAATCATCAACTGCGATGCCAGAGTGCTGCTGTATAGTGCCCTTGGCAAGAAATTGCACATCTTTGACATGGGGAAGGTAGGGAGATGAACATTTTATGAACTTTTTAAGTCTTCTTTTCAAGTTAAGGAGACTCAAGAGTTGGGCATGATTGAGGCTAAGTGCTTCAGCTATGCAAAAGACACAGGTCTGGCAGTGCTCAACTCCGCACACCACATATATGCCATCAACTCTATCAATAATAGAGCTTTGTGGAGGGTGCATGATTCTGAACGTCAGTTGGTTTCTTGAATGACTAGAAAAAAACTAAAAAAAAAAGTAAAAAATTTTTAATTTTTAAAATAGATGCAGAAATCGATGCGAAAATTGAAATTAAATTGATGCTAAAAACGTAACTGACTTTTGCATCACACTACCATCACGTTGTGGCAAGTTCACTGTTTGAGTTCGTGTTCAAATTAGAGTTCGGATTTTTAGCTACGTGAACACCTTTGATCTGAACTCGAACTTAAACTCAGAGCACATCTTTAAAAGACGGTCTGGGTCGTAGTGGTTAGGGCATCCACTGAGTCTGTCCCGTCCGGACGGTGTCATTTTTCGCCCGGACAACAAAACAGTTCTTCTTGACGGATTCGTGTTCAGCATGGTCGATTTACTTGTAAAAGTGCTCTTTGCATAAAAACTCACTGTTGAATTTCGAATCCCACTCGATACAACAAAGATTTAAACGAGATTTAACAATTCAATTTTTTAAAGTTCAAATCTTTGTTGTCTCGAGCGGAATTCAAAATTTAACAGTGAGTTTTTATCATGGATGTCAAAAGCGATAAAAATTGTATCGCTTTTTATCGCTTTTATAATATACTTCAAAATGTCTTCTGGTATTAGTTCTTGAAGAATTTCAAGGTGAATTACTTAACGTTCAACCAGTTTTTTGCATGCCTTTATTAATTTGAATTCGTGAAATGACAAAAAGTTAAGCAACATCTCTCAGATAAAGTGAACGGAGTTGAATTAAGGTTGCAATTTTTTCTGGATGCAGCCTGTTTCTCGTGAAGTCCCCCACGATGTATCGGAGCTCTTTGAATGCACGTTCACTTGATGCAGAAAACGTTTGGCATCCAAACATTAGATTCGCTAAATGAGCAAGACGAGGGGAGACCTAATTTCGTAATCAACGTTGGAATTCAGCAAACAACAAATTTGTCACCTTCTGATTTTCCTTCCGAAATTCAAGCGAGTTTTCATATGGCCCAACAAGGCTGTAATTGTTCAATTCTTCTTTCAAAGCAGTCGGCGGAGCAAGTTGGAATAAAGCACTAGTAGCGATTGGAACCAATGGAGGCGGCACTTCCGGTGTGATTGACTCGGCATATTCGTATACAGCTCTTTTTATCTAAATTCACTATGACTTTATTTTTAGGAAATTGGACTGTGCTTAACCTTTTCATAATTCCATCCTGGTATTTTTGAGCACACTGTTCTCAGCTGAGCATGAGTAAAGGGGTCGACATACGCTGCTTAGAGAGCCACTTTCTTGTTGAGCTTTCCCGACACTTTTGTCATCCGACCGTCTGAGAGATCTTCAATTTTGCGTTTCAAGGATACCAATGCTGCAGTGGCCATTGAAACACACCATACTGTATTGACACCAGGGCGAGAATGTTCGAGTAGAAAATAAATCCACAATGAGGCTGAGTGTAATAGAATCCAATTGGCTGTCACACGACTTTCTGGCTGAAATAAAAAGTCAGCAAACTTATAAAGAACAACAATTAAAATTGCACCTGAAATTCATTGACCATTCTCGAAATCGGACGAAGAACTGCTAAGTAATCTCCAAAGAACGGCTTCTTAGCTATCTCTAGTAGTGCAAGCGCCGGTTCATTTTCTGGGCAAATACGATTAATCGTGGCTTCGAGAAGATCTATATTATTGAGGAGAGCTTCCACCATATTGATGTAAGACAACCATGGATTTTTTTCAACTTGGTTTCTAACTTTTGTATGGATTTTTCAACTTCGTTTCTAACTTTTGTATGGATTTTTCAACTTGGCTTCTAACAAAACTATACCTAAAATTAAATTCTAGGCCTTGTTTTGTTAGAAACAACGCTGAAAAATCTGTACAGAAGTTTAATGATTAGGAAAAAAAATTGAATTGGCGGGGACAAAATTTGAGCAGGTGAGCATTCCTCTTTAAAATGCCTGTTTCTCGAAGATTTTCTTACAAAAACAAAAGATCTCAACAGTTTTGGACTGCCCATTAAATTTTCAACAAGATTGGTGAAAAAATAGAAAAAAATTCAGGTCATCGTTCATTCATACAGATTATGTATTTTAAGTCGCTCGAAATAACTCAAAAGAGTACGGCTCTTCCTTGTTATAGCCAAAATTTTGCGCATGCCGCTGTGCGCAAAAACTATGGTCCTTCAAGAAACATTTTTGAGTCCGTTCTAAAATGTGCTGGCTTATACTGTACCTATAATTAGGGGCGGCCTGTTTATTGTCAGGAACGGTAAAATAATAATAAAAAAATCCCTAAATTTTTATTTTCCAGTTTATAAAATTATTTTCAGGCAGAACTGAACCACCCACTTGTTGGGCTGTGATTTCAAGCGCATCGAAACCAACTTCCGTGTTGATTTGTGCAAGGACCAAGTTTTATTTGGGCATTCTTGAGTCTAAGGCTGAGCAAATTGTAAACCAGCAATCCTACCCCTCACATCAATACTCTCGATTATTTGCAGAACTTTGAATGGGCCCTGTCCTCCGGCTCCTATCTAGCCATTGAGCCAAACGTTGTGCAACAGGAGTTGGCTCTGTTGCATGACTCAGGTGTGATACAAGTGGTGTCCAGTGAATCGCATTCCTTGCTCCACATCATCCAGTTGAGCAACATCCAGTGCTTGAGTGACATACAGCCAGTTTGGTTGGCTCCTTCTGTGCTTGCTTTAAAAACATCTGCTAGAAGCTTGCAAGTGTATGGCACCAACAACTCTTCTTACACGTAAATATATTCTATTGGTTTATAAAACACAAATGTAGTGGGCACAAAAAAGTTTTTCCAATAATAAAGAACACTCCGCTCCATAAAGAACACTATAGCACGGGGTTCTCATCAAAACTTCAAGTTAAATATTCCTATGCCCTTAGAGCTCAATTAGGTAAAGGTTAATTGATTGCTAGAGGCATGGGCAGAGGCGAAGCCAGAATTTTTTTCATGGAGCTAATGTTATAGGGCGAACAATACTTTTTTGTCGTAAAAATGTTTTTTGCTGCAAATTTTTTTCTCACTGAAAAACGATTTTTCATGGAAAAAGGAAAATTATTTTACGGCAAAAAAAGTAATTTAGCATCAAAAAATAATTATTTCTGCGGCAAAAATTTTCACGGTAAAAATATATATATATTTCGGCAAGAAAAAGGGGCGCTACTGTCATATAAATCAAACTACCGAAGACACAACACAAACTCCCCAACCCTGAGGAAACGACCAATCGAAAGATGATCCACGTCTAAGATAGTATGCAAACGATGATGAGCAGCTTCAGCGTAATTGTTGTTTCGATCTTTTGTGGCGAGCATCCTGTCATAGCACGACCAAAGATAAAATGAAAACGGAGTAGGCTGTGTGACTGTACTGCAATAGAAAAATAGTTTGGTTTAGACAAAATATCTCTCACCAACATAATTGTTCGAAAACCAATTAAGCATAGGTTCCAGATCAGGCTCACGAACAGGCAGGTAGTTTTTAAGTATGCCAAATGCAGACCAGATTAGAGTAGGAGGCACAAACGCTAAGCAATAATCATTCTGGAAGTAAGAGCGAAGTTTGTCGTAGCATCACGATAGTTGACCATCAACCCAGCAGTACTCAAGTTCTTCTTGAAGTTTCGTATCAAGTGAAAAAAGACACCCATCAATTCTCGTGCCCTAAATGATTTTCTAAAAAACTGCTGGTGAACGAAAAATCTACTAACCAGGAAAAGGAAAGTGATCGTGCAAAGCTTGGATAGCTACTTGCTCAAGATCAACAGAAATCGACTTTGGATAAAAATTTAGCATCAGCATTTTTACCACACCAAAGAGATTTGAGCAGCTGGCACTTGATTTGCTCTAACAACGCATATAGGATAGGAATAGTAGAAGGAGCCACTGGGTCAACGGCATGATTATGAGTCTTCCAGAGCTTGACAAAGACATTACCACGAACGAGGGTGTGCAGACGCGCTGGACATTTTTCATCCTTCACGTTGAACTTGTCGCATCTTCAAAATTGCGTTTGACCATCTGGCTTGCTTTGGCCATCCGCCACAAAGAGAAACCCTTGATACTTTGCTTTTTCTTTTCCCCTCCCCTGACCGATTTGATAGTTGTGATCACTTCTTCGATAACACCCTGAATATTAAAATGAAACAATTGAAGTCAAAAAAATTGCTGACCTTTTCCTCCTAACAGATCATGTTGAAAAACACTTGGTCGCTCTTCCATTCGCAGATTTTCGTTTTCCGCCTGTGAATAAAATAAAAGTAGCACATAAATCAGAGAACTTTTTCATCTGATTGTCATGTCATTATTGTCAAAATAATTTTGCTGACCATTGTTTTCGACCACATTGAGAACTCGAGCAAGCAAATTCATATTTACGCTCATCTTAATAGTATGGATAAAAAGTAGTAAGAATTTTAAATGGTCAAACATAGTTGACCAGATAAACGATATACACTACTCTTATACAGTAAAAAACTACTTGGCCAATGTGGGTGCAACTTACTGTAAAGAGAGTAGTTTGCAACACCAAAAAACGTGAACTGTATCAAATAATACCAAATGACACACAAATTTCATACGACGAAGAAGAGGCTGCGACGAAGAAATGTCACGTACCACGAAAAATGTTGGCCTCACCCTAACTAAGTCCACAGGCATGAATAAAAGACTCCACACTTTATAATATTCAGAAAAAAATTTAAAAATTAAGATTTTAGGTCATATTTTCATACGAAAATATGGAATATTGGATGTCTACCTGACATCTTAAAATTACATAAGATAGGATAGAGATGATAATCTAAGACCGAACAGAACAACGTGATGAGATTTTTCGACTCACACTTGCCTGCATTACCCGGGATCGGAATTCGCCATACATACCCACCGGACATCGGTGCGGGACATTGATCGAAATTCAAGCCAAGCATTCCCCGAGAGGCACTGGTCCCGTCCCATTATCGTCTTCAAAATTGAGTAAGAATACAATAGAATTCTACTATTGGTTTTTATTGGTGCGCCGTGGTAACATGGGAAAGGAATTAACTGGACTAGATACAATAGACAAAGAAATGCTACTATTAGAGACTGGAGATTCTGATTCTTCCATCCTGACTGGAGATGAGACCACTGGATAGCCATCCACCATAGCAGCAGAAGAGGGGGCTGGAGCAGGCACCACTTCCATAGGTGACTTGGAGATCTCTTCTTCCTCACCATCGTCAGAGTAGCATATCTGGAGAAGTTACCGTGCACTTCAGGTGCGGACCAATAGACTAGCTGGAAAGTCCCCTCGATCACCTGCGAAGTGAGAGCGCGTACTTTTCAATATTTTGAACTGGAGTAGACCGAAATCTTAACGTATTCAAGAGAACTTGAAGCTGAGTCTCAGCTCGAGCCAACTCTGGACCTTTCAATTAGAAAGGTCGGACTGGGGTTCGGCAAATGAACTGGACAATGACGACTTACATGGCGTAATAATAGAAATAAACTGAATAACCTCGAACAATGATTGAGCACGCTCCATAAATCAAAATCCAGCAAAAAGAATGATGACTTATGGAACTTGCTCGCTCTAGCGAATATTTCTGGACAAGACAAATCACTGTTTCAAATGGACTATTTAAACTAGACATATTTTTAGGCACAATATGTTTCATACCGAAACATATTGTCCTGACTGGAAAATGTCATTTGCAGGAAGCAACAATCCTTACAAATGTATCGATCTCTTCCAAAGCCTCTTTTTTGTAAAATTCAAATCCATTTATTAGATTTAGGGCATTAAATTCAGTAAATTACCAAAAATTTCACTACTGATGGGAACCCTGTGTTAGCACAACAATACTTAGTGTATGTGTGTGTTCATTAATACATGTAGTTTGTAGGTTTGACTTCCGGCAGGCAATCAAAGTGGATAGAGATGTGGATGGGATAAAAATTTTTACATCTCAAGCGGTCAACTTTCTCTCGCTTGTGCCAGAAGCAATGCAGCATGTATTCGGACTGGCTTCTGCTGACCCAGGCGCGCTGCTCTTTGAGGCTTCCCAAAAACTGCAGCAACAAGAGCACACCTTCTACGAGTTTATCAAATTGATTGGAGGCGAGAAGCAAATGAGAGAAGCTGTAGACAAGTGTCTCCACACAGCCGCCCACCACTTCAACTCGGAAGTCCAGAAGGATATTCTCAGGGTAATAGTAGTAGTACAGTCGAACTTTGATTTATGGCTTATTATAAAACCACCTTTGGCTGACTCCCATACAAAAAAGACATTAGGGTCAGTAATTTAGTTACAGCCTACCATAAATGCAATGTTTATTTAATTTTTGAAAAAAATTTAAGCCCAGTGCACAAGAAATACTGCTTATTTCATACCTCCTTACTCGAAAATGACCATAACACAGGAATGATAATGAAATTTTTTAAATCTAGTGCTTGTTGCATTTTAAAGCAATAAAATTTAAGTAAAATTTCAATAATAAAAAAGATTTTGGGGTCCAAAAAACAAAAATCCTTTCATTTAAAACAATTATCATCCCTGTTTTTCTTTACTAAACCAGGGCTTCGAATTAGTAAGAAAGAGGAAGATAAAAGCGTTTTTTTTGCTTCGAGTGTAATAGGAGCTTCTATCCACACAGGGCCGCTATCCACACAGGGCCGCTAAAAAGAAAGGGCCGCTTCGCGGCCCTGTTTTTTGCTTCGAATGTAATAGGTGCTTCTATCCACACTTGGCCGCTTCGCGTCCCTGTTTTTTGCTTCGAATGTAATAGGTGCTTCTATCCACACTTGGCCGCTTCGCGTCCCTGTTTTTTGCTTCGAGTGTAATAGGAGCTTCTATCCACACAGGGCCGCTTCAAGGCCCTGTTGTGGGGAGTGGTTGGGAGTGGTTGGGAGTGGTTGCAAGCGGCCAGGTGTGTATAGGTCAAAGGCCGAAGCCCAATGACTTATACTAATTATTTAAGACCTTACACTTTTTGGTCGAGCACAGATTGCTGGGTTTGAGAACACTATGTATGAGAAATTGGTACCTGCCCCATGTTTTGTGGTTTAGGTGAAAACGCACTTTTGGTCTTAACAAACGCAATTCCCCGCGTGATTTTGCATATGATAGCAGTGGACATCCATCTCGTCAGGTGGTACCCACCCTGGGTTTTGGGGTTTCGGTGGCTGAAAAAGCAGTTTTGGTCTTAACAAACCTAATTCACAATGCATTTTTACATAGGATAGCATGGTTTGTTTTTTAAATAAAAAAATTTTTGAATTTTCACTTTTTCAGGCCATCCAGGTGGATATCACGATATCACACTTTGAAGTTAGTGTCAACTTGTAGGTAAGGAACAGAACTACAAAATGCGCTGTTGATAAAATAGATTTTATCTTTGAAATTCGTAAAAAATCATCGAAAAAATGCTTTGAAGCCGTACACCCACAGCGTTGATCTGAGTGTAACTCCAGAGTGTGGGTTCGCTCGATTTTATCTACATTTCTTGGACTGTATGCATCTTATCAATATCCATTTTGTAGTAGTATTCCGTAGCTACAAGGTTATACCGACTGGAAAGAGCATAGAAGAAAGCAAAGAAAAAAATTATGGCCATTTTCCAGTGAAGGAATGTACAAAAAGCCATCCCTATTGTGTGCGAGTCTTAAATTCTTTTCGAAAATTCAATAAAAACACCAAAGACATCATTTTTAAGGCAGCAACTAAATTACCATCCCTAGCGTCTGAAACTCATCCTTTTTTTTGAGCATCTGCATTTGCAATATCTACTACGTTATTTAGGCGGCCAAGATGGGTATGATGTTGTGTGAGAGGTATAACACCACCTCCTTCGTTCACATAGCTCGCACTTTACGGGTGCTCAACACCCTCCGCCAATTTGGATTGCCCCTGTCTTATGCAGAACTGGAGGAGTTAAGCATGGTCTCTTTGATCAACCGTCTCAACGCTCTCCACCAATGGCCACTTGCTATACAAATATGTAACCTGATGGAGATTGAACTAGAAGAGGGTGTGTACAAAGTGCTTGCCAACTGGTGTTTGGCCATAATCACTCAATGTGCGGAGAAGTCTGACAAGGGGGAAGAGCAGGTGGTGGCCCAGAAAATATTTGCCAGATTAGAGAACTACCCTGGTATTAGCTATGCAGGTTGGTTTCACTTGTTTCACCTATTCACTTTCTACAGTTGAGTGAGAATTTCAGACATAGCTGATGTGGCAGCCAAGCACAATCTGCAAGGACTGGCTGCTCTGCTTTTGGACAGAGAACCCAATTTGTCGCGTCAAGTAACTGTGCTGCTCAAACTCAAGCAAACAGACAAGGCACTCAACAAGGCTGTGCTCAGTCAACAACCTGATTTGTGTCAGTTTTTTTTGGATCGAATTTTTTCGCAACTTAAAGTTCACTCATTGGACCTCAAATTTTCATTAAAGGACCATACCTGTTGAAGACAATGAGAATTTGGAAAATTCAAATGACAGTTCTCTTTCGTCTCGCACGCGTTTTACTTCATTCAAAGACATTTTTTCTAATTTTGTTAAAGGGGCATGCCCGTCCGTGACAATGCAAATAAGATCAGATCAGAAGTTTTTTTTGGATTGATCCGTTTTTCACCCGTTTTGCATCAAATCTGATTTGATGACTTTATACTACTTTTTAAAATTAGGCAGAAAACCTCAAGAAGCTCGATGAGAACGTACATAAAAAATGTTTGAGAAAGAAAAGCACTGATGGTCCTCGCCTCTTTCTTTGTCGCGCACACGCGTGTTTCTTTGATAAAATTAGAAAAAATGTCTTCGAATGAAGTTAAACGTTGATAAAAAGAAAGGAAGAAATTTCAAAATGTCTGAAACTCAGGCGTGCGACAGCTCCACCTGTCACACACACACGTCCTAGGTCTGAACCTTTTTTAATTGAATTCACCAATTTTCGCCAAAGTTAAAAAATATATTTGTAATTTCAATGACTTTCCCAAGACTATCAATTTGCTTTTCATTTCAGTGCACCTTGTTCTGCGTCATTTACGCAAAAGTCACACCTCGCAAGAGGTAGAACTTTTACTCAGGAAAAGTCCACAAGCGCTTAGCTTATACCAGGTATAGCCAGACGTTGAAACAAATTTTTTTGGGTCTAACAACCCTAAGTTTTTAGAGTTATATTCACGAAGAAGCGCCTGACAAAGTATTGGCGCTATATGAGCAGGGAGATGATTTCGCCCGTCAAGTCATCTACCATTTGTGCAAAGCCAGGGACAACTCCTCCACTGACCCCTTCTTCGACCCCCACCACAAATTGGACCTGTTTAAAAAGGCTGAAGAAGCTTTAAAACACATGAAAGATGTGTCCGGAGCCCAGTTGGTCGCCAATTCAGCCCAACTATTGCAATTAAGTGTGAAATTGGAAGAAAAATACACCACGTGTTTGGCCGACAAGACCCTGCGAGAAACCTTCCTATGGGCTGTAGGGCATGCAGAGGAGAGTGTGGTGGACAACATCAAGAAAGTGCACAGGATTAGCGAGAAACAGATCTGGGTGTGGACCGTAGAAGGCCTGTGTCTGGCTGCCAAATGGGAACAACTTGAAAAGTTTGGTCGGTCACTGAAGAAAAGCCCTGTAGGATATTTGGCAAGTTTTTTATCATTATTATTACAGTCGAGCCTGGATAAGCCGCCACTCCGATAAACCACCACCTAGGACGAAATTCGGCTGTCCAGTAGAGAAACAAAGGAAAGTTCACCCCCAATAAACCGCCCCTCGATAATCCGCCAACCTCGGTAAACCTTTTTTTGAATTTTGGTCTATTTTTTCTGTTCGTTTTTCATTCTTTGTTTGATTTCGTCATTTTTCTTTGTTGTTTTACCTTTTTTTAACCGATTAAATTGTGTTGCATGTTATATTTGTTTGAATAAGGGGTTCTTTGTATTGTGAGTTGACTGTACTGATCGGCACCCCAGGGATCCAGGCACCCAGGCACCCCCCAATAAACCGCCACCAAATCGGCGCCCCCAGGGATGGCGGTTTATCCAGGTTCGACTGTATTTGCAAAAGTCGAGCATTTTTACAAAGACAAAAAAGTTTTGGATACAGTATTATTAAGCTAATATTTAGCGGACTTGACTGTATCACAGTCAAACCTAGATTATCCGCCACCCCAGTTAACCATCTTTCTTAGGCTGGGATTGCGATTTTACTGTAGATAATTTGTATCGCATTTACTTTTTGATCCTTTTCAACGAAATTATTTTAGCCATTGATAGAAGCTTGTTGTAAATATGGAAATGTTAACTTGGCTGGAAGATTCCTCGACAAAGTTACTGCCTATGAAGAACAAGTGAAGGCGTTTATTTTGTTAGGGTGAGCTCTTTTGATTTTCGGTGAAAACCATCACTTAATGTACAGTACATTGACTGTGAATTCGTGTTTGATATCAGAATTCATAATTTTTAAATGAAGTACATCCTAGTCTCGAAATCGTGTTTTATCAACTTCTTACTCAATATTTAGTGCTAAAACGATAGAATTCATGTTTTTTAAATATCACCAAAAATGAGGGCGTGTTGAAGGGTTAGCAATGCGCACATAGACCCACCTGCAACACGAGTCCGAGCAAGGCTCTTAACAAAAAATGTATCCAAAGCAGGGCTGCGAACTCAAAATTTTAAAATTAAGTACATTTTAAAAAAATAAAGATTTTGGGTTCAAAATCAAGTACATTTTCCAGAATTCGCTAAAATCGATTAGAAACATCTTTGCTTATATTTTTCTAAATTTTTTCATAACATTTTTAACAAAATCAAAACAAAAATTTCATTCCCATTTCTCCATTCCTTGAATTTTCTTTTGGAGTTCCTCGTTCTTTATGTGCAACTTGTAGTTGCCTGCGCAGCCGATATCGAAATTGATCCGCACTTGAAGGAGAGCTTTGAAAGTTTCCACATGAAGCAAGTTCCTTGAATCAGTCCATTGATACTTGCACAAATAGAAGCGCGCTTATAGAAGACCCGCTCTACGAAAGTTTTTGCTTGAAAAGTTTTGAGTTTTGGCAAGAGAGCTGTAGTCTTCTTAACACGGAAAGTATACCCAACAGGAAAAAGAAAACGTCCTAGATTATGAGTAGCGACGTAGAAGGATCGCGCTGTTTTGTCATCGATCACAGTCGACGCTTTTCTGCTTGGAATAAAGTTAGCAAGAGCTCTGAGAACAAATCAATAGCAAAAGCACCCAAAGAAAAAAACCTCGTAGTGTCACTGGTTTTGGCATTTTGCTTGCACTTCGGCAAGTGCTGATGATGCTTGATTGCTGTCCTTACTACAGTCGAACCTGACTAACCCGTCACTCCAGTAACACGTCACCCCCGCTAACCCGTCACTTCAAAAAAATTTGGTTGGCCGAGAAAGAAATTCCGCTAATCTTACCCCCATTAACCCGTCACCTCGGTAACCCGTCACCCCTGTTAACCCGTCACCCTCCGTCCACAATCAACAAACAAAATTACCATTGATAAGCCGTCACCTAGCATATTGCGGAAAAGTTTTCGAATTTCCGCCAATGTTTTTTTAACTTTTTGTGTTTCATCACAGCGACGCCTTGGATGAGGTCTTTTATCGAGAGCAAAGGAAATCGCAGAAGCAAAGTAGGATCAAGGACTTCTTCCCTACTGTTTAGCGTCTGATTTGGGTGGTTGAATTGTTAGTTGCTCGAATCAATGATTCTTATCGATACTTGCTCTTTGTAATCCTACACCCTGAGTAACCCGTTACCCTGGCTAACCCGTCACCTCAAGTTGGTCCACAGGGGTGACGGGTTAGCCAGGTTCGACTGTATCGACCCCAGGTTGATCTCTTTTTGACATGGAATACAGTGAGCATGATTTTCACGATTTTCTCTTCACATGCGAATCCCTGTGATCTATTTTGCAAAATCAGCTTTGTAAACGTTCTTGCTCTTCAAATTAAACATAGCGAAAAATAAAACAACAACAGCGATAAAAACAAAGAAAAAATGCAGAGAAAAACAAGGCAAAACTAACAGTCAGCAAAAATTTGAAAGAAAAACTGCGCCGCAGTCAAAAATTTTAAAAATTTAGCCATTTTCTTGTATTTTTGGCGCAATTTTGAAAATAAAGTACATAAGCCCAAATAAAGTACAGTCGACGCTCCCTATAAGGACTTCTTCCCTACTGTTTAGTTGCGCAGAATAATTTTTTGTTCACTTTTTGTCATTGTTCATTTTTCGCTGCTCAATTTTTTGTCTGTTATTTTTTGACTGATTATTTTTTCTCTTCAGGATAACATGGAAATTCCTAGCAAGAAGCGCCGCGTCATCTCTCTGCAGCAGAAGAAAAAAGTGATCGAGGCATCAGAAGGCAAAAGTTTGGCGGACCTCAGCAGGCAATTCAGTATTCCAAGGCCGTCTATTCAAAACATTATCAGCAATAAAGAAGCAATCCTGAGTGCAATCAATGACGGTGGTGAGGCGAAGCGAGCGCGAATGACTACAGTGAAGCATGAAGATCTAGGAGAGACTCTTTGCGCTGGGTCAAATCGGTCAGAAGCCAAAACGTCGCAGTCACAGTTTTTTTCATTGATTCATTTTTTTATTTAGGTGGGCGCTGCACATCAGGCAAAAAAAGCAAGGAGCGAATCACAGTGCCGGTCGGGTCGAATATGAGTGGAACCGAAATCCGCTAAGCCGAGATCCTTCAAGAACAAAGAGCCACCGGTGCAGTACAAAGCAAACAAGAAAGTTTGGTTGACAGGTAATTTTTTCTTCATCTTTTTTTCTTTCTAACTTTGTTTCGATTTTAGGAGAGATATTCGAGGAATGGCTGAAAGCATGGGACAGAAAGCTGAAGCGAGACAATAGAAAGGTTCTGCTCTTCCACGACAATTTCAGTGGTCACTCTAAAATCAAGTTGGACCAAATAGCTCTGAAATTCTTTCCGCCGAACACCACAGCAGAGTCTCAGGATTGCCTTCAAATTGATTTGACGAGACTGTATTTCAAAACTTGTTTTAAATCAATCCCGCCACTCGCAAACTATTTGATCAAATGGATGATGCCTTGGCCGAAGAAAGAATGAAGAACATGAAACAGAGATCAATTCAAGATTATTTTGCTCCTGGTGAATGATTGACTGCCAACATTCCTTAATACTGTCTCACTTTCCAACATCCTTGTTATTGTTTCGTCTGCCAACATCCTTGTTATTGTTTCGTTTTCCAACATCCTTGATAAATTGTTTGATGTTATTGTGGAATCATATGCTCGTTTCACTTATTTTTGTATAAAATATATTAAAACTCTGTATAAGATACAGTTGCCAAAATAAAGCCAAGTGCAACTCTCTATAAGATACACTCCCTATAAGATACACTCCCTATAAGATACACCTAGAGCTGGTCCCGAGGGTGTATCTTATAGGGAGCGTCGACTGTACAAGTCTTTAAATAAAGTACGTTTCGCAGCCCTGATCTAAAGAGTTTTGTTGGCCACCTCCACTGACCAAAGCGTAGCAGAACACCGCAACATACCAATTATGGAGTGGTGTCCATGCTTTTTTAATCTTTTTCTGAAGGCGCCCATAATACTTTAAGTTAAGATTTACATTAAAATCTCGTAAATTTTTAGTTCCTTAACAGTTGCAAAACGATTAATGCGATTGCGACAAAGGTAACGTTTTTGGGTTAACTAGTAATTAGAGTGCTCGATGAAATTTCAATTCCTCTTTAAGTGTGCTTGATAATAACAGCTTGCCTCAAAGTTCGAAGCTTTACGGTAAGGTGTCGTACCTTCATGAATTATTAAAAAGATTTTGGGTGAAAATTTAAAAAAAAGAAGTCATTCCGATCCTATAAACATGATCATTTCTAATATTGTCGTAGAAGTTGATAAAGCAAGATTTTGGGAGGATATACACCGTTCCAATCTAATTTTTTTCACTATTTTAATTTATTAAGCCGTATCTTGGATGCCGCCACATTAGCCTCCAAGAAGTCAGACCTAAACACTCTGCAGCAAATAAGGCGACGCTTTGCGCACGATTCTGAAGAGTGGCGTCAGGTCAGCAATATCATCCAACAGGTTGACAGATGATGCCAATTTATATGATCCTCTCACTTTTGTACAGAAAAAAAGAACTAATTCATTACAGATATTAAATAGATTAAATAAATAAAATATTTAATTCCTGACCACAGATTCACAAATAAATTAAGTAAACACCACGTAATCTCTAACAATTTCCCACCCCATAAGTGACAAAAAAATTTGGGTACTTTCCTGTTACCGTATTTATTCTAAGAGAGCACCAGTCTCTATTTGAACACCAGTCTCTATTAGAGCACCATGGGTCTAGAGGGGTTGAAAAATAGAGCACCAGTCTCCATTTGAACACCAGTCTCTAATAGAGCACCACCCCCCGAGATGGGTTGAAGTTTTTCTTGCATATTCTGTGTTTTAACTGCTCAATCTCATTACACGTGTTTTTCAGTGTCAAGCATGAGCGAAGTTGATCTGAGTGGTTCCGAAAGCGATTCCAACGTGGATAGCCAGCAATCGTCACGAAAACGTAAGGCCTACTCTATCGATCTGAAGTTGGAAGCAGTGGACTATGCCAAGAAGTACTCCAAAATGTCCGCCAGCAAGAAGTTCAATCTCAGCCGCAGAAGTGTCATGGACTGGTGCCAGCAAGAGGAAAAACTTCGTGAACAACAGTAAGCTTTCACATCTCAGTTCGTTTACTTCATTTCACCTTTTTAAGGCATGCGGCATCACCAACGCAACAGATGGAAGCGAGGATGACGAAATTCATTGCTTCAAGAAGGATGGGCCGGTGCCGAGTGGACGAAGAAAGCTTCAGCTAGCGCGCGATGAAAAAGAAATTGCACAGCTCTTGGAGGAAGTAGATCTCGGTGAGGAAGAGGAAGACTTGATGAATGACAGTAATGCCTCGTTGGAATGAACGTTCAATTGTTTGTTTGGTTGTGATAAAGTATGTATAAAGGTATTGGTTAGAGAAGCAGTTCGCACAGTATTTAGGGTAATAAATTGGTAATTTGCGATGCGTCTGCGGTACTGATAGGTTGAAAAATAGAGCACCAGTCTTCATTTGAACACCAGTCTTTAATAGAGCACCAGGGGTCGAGGGGGGTCGAAAAATAGAGCACCATGGTGTTCTATTAGAATAAATACGGTATCTCGAATCATTTTTGGATGTATTAGTTTTGTGCCAATTTCACATTTCAATTTCTTTAGAAATGAATTTGTTTGGTTTGCCTCGTACCGAAGAAGATGCTATCAAGTTCTTGCAAGAGAAAGGCATACTAAAATTTGTTTCTAATTTTTCTCTGTCCAACATTCAATTTCATTTTTGTCTGTATAAAATTTCTTTGACACTTTGTAAAGCTCAAGGTTTGCGCCATCAAATAGTACAGGGTGCGGCATTCTTGTCTACCACATTTGTTTTGCTCATAACTTTTTGAATTCGTGAAATTTCGGCGCGATCTTTTGTTGTTCGAAAGAGGACATTGTGCGCAACCGTTTGGTTCCAAAATTGTCAATTTTTGAACTGCGTTGTCAGTTTTGGTGGCTCGTGAAACTTTCACTTCATTTTTTCTTGTTTTTCAGCCATTGTCTACACGTCTACATTCACAACCGCCAACCTGGCAAATTCTCATTCAGCCAATTGCGCACTTGCAAATTCCACGCATGCACTGGAGCGCCGTCTTCTTGATAGATGAATTCGTCAAAGTCTGGATTTTGTGGAAGCCATGGAAGCAAATCTTCTTGGAGGATGCGCAGATAAGAGGCAGCTGTGACGTTTCCTTCGATGAAGATCGGCCCAAGCACACCAGTACGCCCAATTGCGGCCCACACCGTAACTGAAATTATCAAAGATCCTCATTATCGGGCCGCATTTCACGAATTCAAAAAGTTATGAGCAAAACAAATGTGGTAGACAAGAATGCCGCACCCTGTATATAAGGCAATATCATATTATATTAAAATGTATTTTAATTTTCTAATTTAAAAAAAATTGCAGGACATTTTGACTCATGGTAGTTGTTAGAACCATCCGTCCACTTGACTTCCAAATGTAAAGATGGTTCTGTTGGTGGTTCGAAGAATTCACCTTGGATGCTTTGAATTTGTTGTCTTATTTGGGTCATTTGTTCAGCAATAGTCTTGATCTCGCCTTCCAACTCAGGGTCTAGCCATGCGGCTAGTTGGGGCACAGTCCCCACACTTCTCCTCTGCAGTACACTCCGACCATGCATTTGGTGCAGTTTCTTCTTTTTGCGGATGAATTTCAGGTGTACAACCACATTGTGCAGTTTGTTGTGCTCAGCTTCTTTTTGGAGCAACATCACCTTGGCCTTCGAAAATTATTTTTACAATTTTTTTATGGAAAAAATTTACCTTTGATAGGGACCTTTCTTTTCTTGTATTAGTTGATTAAATCTAGAATTAGACAGTTGCACGGATCTACAGCAGCTATCTTTGAGGCTGAAATAAAAGTAATACTTGAGCCAGAACTTTAAAGGGCACAAAGCAAACTCGTGGAAACGAGCTCGGTGGTACAGTATTATCCATTGAGCTCCAACTTTAACCAGGTTTAGACACTGTAACACCGATATCAGTCTCAAAATGGGATTTATTATTTAAAAAATCAGACAACTAACAGAAAGTATATATATTCGACTCCCTCTATAGTGGCCACCTTGGAGACCAAATCAAGCTGGTAAATTACAAAGAATAACTTTGTGGTCAACTGAATAAACTATTGCAGGAGAGCACTATGGATGGAGTAGACTATAATTGAATTGATAAAATGGTTGAAATAACGAAAAATGTACAGAGACATATAGATCATACTTGCACGCTACCCGAAAAACAGCGCAAGCGCCTGGCACTGTTTTTTGGGTAGCGTGCAAGTATGATCTATATGGACCACTATCGATTCGTGGTACGCTATGACGGAACTTTTGGAAATTTTTATGGAAAAACATCAATTTTATAAGGAAAAGTTTCTTGAAAGTCACCCCTAACATCAAAATCTCATCTTGAATCCGAATCCGTTAAGATCAGATCAAAATAATTTCTATAAGCTGAGATATAGCTACTTTGAGTAAACAAGTCAGAAAAGTCACACCTCTGACCTACTGAGATGGATATCTCAGCTCATAAAAATTATTTTGTTATGATCTCAACGCATTCGAATTCACGATGATTTTGGTATAAGGGGCGACTTTAAAAAAACTTTTCCATATAAAATTGATGTTTTTCGATAAAAATTTTCAAAAGTTCCGTCATAAAGTACCACGAATCTATATTTTACCCCGCCAGCGCCATAAATTAAGCAATTCAGCAAATTTTTTCTCATTTTTCTTAAGTAATTAAAAAATAACGAAAAAGTTAACACTTTTTTGCCTTCTAGTCATTAAATTTGTTGCTATTACTGTTAACATGAGTCCTTTGGTTGTGTGCCAATAAGGTAATGTGGCGGCATTACGGTACGTGACCTAAAAAAACAGCGCCGACGCCAGAGCCGTCAATATTTCAAAATCAACGCCAGCGGCGGGGATTTTCGAAAATCGGCGCTCTTGCTGTGCAAGTATGATATGATGGCAGACGAATAAACGTAACCAATAGAAAACAGGTTTTAGTCTCATCCCGCTCGTGCCTTGCAATCTTTTGAAAAAGCGTACCCGAAAAGAACTGAAATGACAAAATATGCCAAATTTTACCCACCGAAAAGTGACTATTTTACAAAAAGGGCATTTTTCTCGAAATTTTGCTATCACTTCAGAGAATTTTTTCTGTAAGACGAAAGAGCGTCTCTTCCGGCGTCGAATGACATATCACGTTGCACATATACTTTTAAAAATTGCTGTGAAATAAACAAATAGACAAACATAAAGAGACTGAATTTTGCCAGTCTGTCCTTACCAGTGACCCCTGAAAGATGGACTTTTTCCGTCACTTAATCCGTAAAACCCTGCCTAAAACAGCCTTTTTTTTACACGATAGTTGGGGTCAGAAATCGGGGTAACAAAATGTGGTTCAAAGTTATAACCGCTTTTAATTGTTTCAAGTCACATTTTTGATTCTGACTTGAAATTTTTATTTGATTTTTTACCTATTTATATTTTTCGGTCGTTTTACTAAAAAAGAAATTCATGACTGAAGAATATCCGGGCCACAATGTGGTTGTACAGGGTGACACAAAATTACTGCACCATTTTTGAAAAATTTGCGTAGTTAGCTCTTTGCCCCATCGATTTTCCCAGGAAAATCGGTGACAGTCAATCGGTGACAAGCTACCTGGGAGCAAAATGGAAGAAGTTCAAAAAAATTTTTAGAAATACAAACACTTTTTACTAAACACAGCAACGTAAATGAAATGTGACCACAAATTTCAATTCAAAAAGTTTAAATAAAAGTTTTTCGACAAGTTGTGTTTATTGAGCCCCGGTGTCGGAATTTTTATTTTAGCCTAAGACCCGGCATCGGGGCTCAGAAACATATAAAAACACGTCGAATTATAGAAACTTTTAAAAGCCCCCTCTCTAAGCCGAAGTCACCTCTGGCAGTTGATCGAACAATCTAAGCCTCGGGGCTTGAGAAAAACAGTAATTTATTCAGCATGTAAATTCCATACGAAAATTCACCAGGTGTATTTATTACTAATATGACTCTCAATATGAGTGCAAATTAAATCTGGGTAGTAACTCCAGTTAAAAGGTGATAAAAATTCAGATTTATTATCTTGTTTTTATAAACAGCAACAGTTTTGCTGTAATGACATGTTTTGGGAATCAGATAATTATCAGTTAACTGAATTAAAGCCTCTAATAATAACCCCCTCTATTTATCTATCTAAAAATTCGGTGAGATTGTGTAATTGTCGCCCCTCCTCCTCTATTTTTTGCGCCCTTCTAATTATCCGAGCACACCATCCCCCACCCGAACTTTGGTCGAAAGTGTTTTTGAACATGCATATTTTGAGGATACATCTTTAGTAGCTCCTGCTCTCATCTACTGCCTAAAAACCAATTTTGTTTTGTGCATCTTCCAGCAACTTTCCTTTATCAAAACAGTCTTGTGACTACAGCAATAATAATCATTAAAAGTGATGATTATTATTATAGAAGAGAGAGACCATGGTCCCCTCTACCCCAACCAGCAGCAGCACAGAGGTGCTGATGATGATATTTTCTCCCTCTCTCTGATTTATGGTGGAGGACCGCTCGCCTACCAGCCAGCTGGAGGGGTATGTATAGCTATGTGTGTGCACTTCTCTGGCTGCCTGCCAGCCTCCCAGTCAACACCAACACAGTGCTATCGATTGGTGGGCGCGCTCACTTTTTCGCTACGACTACTAGTCTTGTTATTGGTTTTGCTGCTACTGCTGTTATTTTTTCTGCTTTTTCTTGCCAAGGCATGTTCCCCTTCCCTCTGGCCGTCCCCCTCCTTCCTTTGAGCCTGTTTTTATGTTTAATGTTTAGTGGCCTAGGTTGTTTTTACGGGGAGCATGGGAGTGTTTACCACTAGTTGCCTTACCACTTTGTTTGTGCTCGCTAACTTGTTGTTTTGCCTTTGCTTTCAGCTTTTTTTGCTGTTTTTGCAAGTTTTATGTGCCTTCTTTTTTGTATGTTGTGCCTTTTGTGGGACAGGCACCCTAGTTTTTGGTTAGGATATGCTAATACTTATAAAAAATTGTTTTGCAATGTTTATTATTTGTTTTGTATTTAATTGCTGTAGGTTTTTTTTTCGCAGTTATTTTTGTGATTTTGCTAATTTTGACCAAATGGGCAAAAAAATTGTAAATAATTATGAAGGAAAAAAGTTGCATAGCACCGGGTGGTTTCGATCCACCGACCTCTGGGTTATGGGCCCAGCACGCTCCCACTGCGCCACGGTGCTCACATGTTAGGCACGACATATTTTGCATTATTATATTTACCTTGACAACCACCAAGCTGAGCAATAGTTGAAAGAACAGAGAGCTAAATAATCAGCTGATAATCAAGGGGAGAGTACAAAGATGATGATAGCAAAGGTAGCAGAAGCACTGCCAGCAGGAAACATAAACATTCAATTTTATTGCTGCTCCCTCAACTTGCTGCAGCAATGTTATGCAATAGGGTTCGCCACACACACATATGACCTGACTTGCTTTTTTAGTGGAGGGCAACAGGGATTTATTGCTAGAGTTTAATACCATTTCCTCTCAAGTACTTTGTGTTCCGATCCTGTTGATTTGCGGTGAATTTATCGATACATTCTAAAATAGCAATGCATGGTTTTTTCTGAGGTTTAGATCTTGAAATAAATACTTGTTGACAAGAACTTTTGGATGTATCTAAAATATTTTATTTTTATATATAATAAAAAAGTGGGTATACTTCGCGGAAAAGAAACTCCAGCCCCATATTCCGGTCCCCCTATCTCGGATATTTTTACATATTCGGAATCTCCATATATTGTTTCCTTACAGAAAAATTAGTGACTGCTCGATCTGAGATCAGGAAAAAAAGTTTTCCCTATGGAGAAAAAAACAATTTTCGGGAAAATACGAAAAATCGAAAAAACCGTAAAATTTGGGTACATTTTGATTTAAAGTGGGATTTTGGTGACGGAACATGGTTTTTGTGTCACGAGCATTATTGTAGCGCAGAATCTCAGCTACAAAATGGGTAAAATGTTGTATAATTGATGAACATATTTTCAGGGAGAAAAATGGCTTAGGAGGTGAAAAATTGTGAAAAAATCAAAAATTGTTTCAAAAAACATTTTCTTAAAAGGCCATTTTCAGCCTATTTTTGGCTGGACAATGGCAATTTGATTCGGACCTGTTAAGCAGGTCCGAATCAAATTTCAAGGGCTTCAAAACGGTGTTAACGGTGGTTTGTTGGAATAGTGTTAACGTTGAGAAAAAAATAGGTTTTGGTTTAGACACAGGATTTTCGGGGTTTTTTGGCCAGTTTGAAATGGATTCAAAATCCGTTTCGCGCCAAAACCCAAATATTTTTTAATAATTAATTAAACCATGCTAATATATGCTAAATTGTGCGGGGAATTGGGTTTGTTAAGACCAAAACTGCGTTTTCAGCCACGAAAACCCCAAAACCCGAGGTGGGTACCACCTGACCAGGTGGATGACCACCTGGACCACCTGAAAAAATAAAATTAATTTAAATTCAAAAATAAACTATGCTCTCCTATATAAAATCCTGCGGTGAATCCTGTTTGATAAGACCAAAAGTGCGTTTTCAGCCACCAAAATCCCAAAACCCAAATTTCTCATACATAGTGTGCTCTAACCCAGCAATGTGTGCTTGACCAAAATGTGTAAGGTCTTCAAGAATCAGTTAGATTCAATGGGCTTCGGCCTTTAACCGGCAGAGACACAGGTATGGTTAGGAAAGACTTCCTACTCAACTTTTGGATGTCAGCCTCTTGATTTGGGTGGTCAGTCAAAACCCGGGGTGGGTACCACCTTACCAGTTGGGCATCCACCTGGACCACATGAAATGTCGAAAATTTTTTTAAATTAGGAAACAAACCATGCTATCATATGTAAAATTGCATGGTGAATAAGGTTTGATAAGACCAAAATTGCGTTTTCAGCCACCTAAACCCCAACAACAGGGCCGCGAAGCGGCCAGGTGTGGATAGAAGCTCCTATTACACTCGAAGCAAACAACAGGGCCGCGAAGCGGCCAGGTGTGGATAGAAGCCCCTATTACACTCGAAGCGAAAAACAGAGACGCTTCTCTTCCTCTTTTTTACTTATTCGAAGCCCAAAAATGATCTTCGTAATACGTTAAACCACCGCCCACAAACATCCGTCTGTTATTTGCACCTGAATCGTAGCCCTGTTACACTCGAAGCAAAAAACAGGGCCGCGAAGCGGCTCTGTGTCGATAGAGGATTTTATTACACTCGAAGCAAAAGAAAGCGAAAAACAGGGCCGCGAAGCGCCCAGGTGTGGATAGAAGCTCCTATTACACTCGAAGCAAACAACAGGGCCGCGAAGCGGCCAGGAGTGGATAGAGGTCCTATTACACTCGAAGCGAGCAACAGGGCCGCGAAGCGGCCAGGTGTGGATGTAGGCTCCTATTACACTCGAAGCAAAAAACAGAGACGCGAAGCGGCCCTGTGTGGATGGAGGCTACTATTACACTCGAAGCAAAAAACAGAGACGCGAAGCGGCCCTGTGTGGATGGAGGCTCCTATTACACTCGAAGCAAAAAACAGAGACGCGAAGCGGCCCTGTGTGGATGGAGGCTCCTATTACACTCGAAGAAAAAGAAAGGGACGCGAAGCGGCCCTGTGTGGATGGAGGCTCCTATTACACTCGAAGCAAAAGAAAGGGACGCGAAGCGGCCCTGTGTGGATAGAGGTACTTATTACATTCGAAGCAAAAAACAGGGACGCGAAGCGGCCCTGTGTGGATAGAGGTACTTATTACATTCGAAGCAAAAAACAGGGACGCGAAGCGGCCCTGTGTGGATAGAGGTACTTTTTACACTCGAAGCAAAAGAAAGGGACGCGAAGCGGCCCTGTGTGGATAGAGGTACTTATCACATTCGAAGCAAAAAACAGGGACGAGGATTTTATTACGATGGATAGAGGATAGAGGATTTTATTACACTCGAAGCAAAAAACAGAAACGCTTCTTTTCCTCTTTTTTACTAATTCGAAGCCCTGGTTTAAATCATATAAATTTAAGGGGTGCTATATTTAAAAAGTGACGTATTTATTACACAGTGACGCACTTTAAAGGGGCATACCAGGCTGGTGTGACTCTCCGTGTAACGAGCTGGTATTACCAGCTCGTTACACGGAGAAAAGACGGGGGCAGCGGTTCTTTTCTTTCTCGCAAATTTTTTACATGCGTTCTCATCTAGATTTTTAAAAGTTTTCTGCCTAATTTAAAAAGCAGTATAAGGTCATCGATATCAGATTTGATGCGAAACAAATCAAAAATAGGATGATTCAAAAAAAATGCCGGTCCCCCGCCTTAACTTTTTGAAACGCGCTGGCAAAAAAGTGCCGTAAAGTTGTAAAACTGTAATGGATTTTCGAGTTCCCTAAATCCGTGGTGCCATAAAAACGGAACTCAACTGTACTGTATTTCGAATCGCATATCCAGGGGTAATTCTTCAATGAAAATTCAGCAATAACCTTCCAAAAAGCTCAGATTTTTAAAATGTTTCGCATCTTTTTGGCTAAAGTAAGATTATTATATATTTTAAATATATTTTTTATTAAATCTATATTCTTTAAATTTTGGTTCCCTTCATCATATCACTCAGATTTGAAAATTTGACAGGTGTGGCCCTTTTATCCTGCTAATTTCAATTATCACAAAGAGCTTCTTGTACCAGCTTCAGATATACAGGGTGGTCCAAGAAAAGTGGTCCAAAAAAACCGTCACAACTTTTTGTTCTGACGTGAATCCGAAATTCTGTAAACGAAGTTCGACTCAGTGTGATCTAACAATTTTTTGGTATATGATGTGAAAAAGACGATTTTCGCTTGGTCCCTCCTAGGGTTTTGGTCCTGGTCTGTGGATGGTCTGTGGATGGGTAAGGCCCAAACTACAGGAAGGGGGGGGTTTTGGATAAGCAAAAATCGTGTTATTGACTTTATAAACTAAAAACATTGTTAGATCAAACTGAGTCGAACTGCGTTTACAGAATTTCGGAATCACGGCGGTTTAAAAGTGTCTATATTTCTCGGACCACCCTGTACACAGCTAAGATTTTGTTGGCTGAATCATTTTTGATCTTGAGTACTCTAGTGCCTGGGCCATCTTCGGTCTGCTCAATTAATTAGTCATGTTTATAACTGCAGTTTTTGATGATCCACCTTTAACATATCTATAATCCACCACTTCTTCATTTTGCATTTGTTTTGTAGGTTGAGTATTGGTAATGTGTTTGGTTGGAGTTGTTGTTGTGGAGTACAGAAAGCAAAAATCAAACGAATCAGACTACTCTTCCATTTAATTAAGGAGCAGTATCCAGCTGGTTGAAGTGGTGATTAGTGGTGCTTTTGTGGTTAGATTAGCCTCTGCAACTACTCACACTTCCGGTAATATTAATTACACAGTTGCTGTTGCTGCTACTTGCAGTAAATAATAGTAATTGCTGTTATTGGTTATCAGCTTGCTAAATATAAAGTCTACGGCTATGTGCAACAAAAGCCTTTTAGTTATAAATCTGATAAATCTCTAAATTTTAATGACACATTAAAAACGTAAACACTTTAACCATAGCACTTCAACCAGCATGCAAATACAACTTCCTCGTTTTAAAACGGTGAAGAACCAGCTCACCATGGATCTTTTTTTTAATTTTCATACTTTTTTCAAAAGTACCTGTTCGGATGTCCCTAGTAGAGGTCTACAGGAAACTATTTTACCCACATTTGCTTTGCATGTAACTTTTTAAATTCGTGCACAAATTTCGGCGTTGACCATACATTCGAAAGCTCAGAGTCTGGGATTTTATTTAAAAAATAGAACGGGTCATTTTATTAATTTTTCACACAGTTATGCCTATTTTAACAATGGAGAGAAAATTCAATAATTTATTCAACAAATGTTTGTAACAACAACAAGGGTGGCAGTCTATTTCGTTTCCACACTCCATCCATTTTTTTCAATGCATAGCTGGAGTCGGCGGCTGAAATCTTCTCTGGCTCTGTCGATCGTGTATATCACAAAGCAGAATTTAAAAAAGGTTGATTGGATGCTGAGATTTGTTATGAACTAAATTTGCACTGCCGTCATTTTAAAAATTGGCACTTAACCAGGGCTTCCAACTCAAAATTTCAAAAATCAGACAAATCTCACAAAAAATCAGATTTTGGGATCAAAAATCAGATTACAGTCAAACCTCGGTTATTCGGCACTCCAGTTATCCGGATCCCTCGGTTATCCGACACCCTAAATATACATATAAATGAAAAACAACTCCCGAGAGAGTTATAATTGAAAAACGCTAGATTTAATCCAGCTGCTTTAAAAACTTGCGGGACTTTCGCCGCACCTACATTTGAACAAATTGAACATTAATGAGACAAAAATGGACCCGACTTTACAATAGGGCCAAAATACTTCTTTGCCGCAGATTTAGCCAAAACCACAGGGACCAAGCATTTAAACGGTAGAGGTTCAAACACTAGACGTCGATGCAGTTGATCGCGCTGTAGTCATAGCGATTAGCAATTTGTCATAGCAAAAATTTGGCGAGACAGTTAATTCTATATAAAAGAGCACTGCGATATAAGACGATATAACACCTTGGTGCAGTCTCGGGTTGAAGGGGGTCGAAGCTCTTATATCAAGATTTTACTGTGCTTGTCTTTTACACAGAAATCAGACGAATCAACCTTTCTTTTTCAAAATCATCAGATTTGGCCTGTTAAAATCGACCTTTTTCTGATTAATCAACCCATTTGGGAGCCTTGCACTTAAAGCTTTAGATATGTCTCGGCATCCAAGCGTTTTTTTTCAAATTCTACTTTGTGATTCAGATTCCTAAGTGTTGTAACCTTGCAAAAGAGTTGATCAGATTAATAAGTCTATTAAAATTTATTGGGTAGTGCGACGATACAATACGTCCATCTGGTAGGAAGACGTCACGGAGCATTGGAATTAGCAAAAAGAAACAAGATCCTCCTCCAAGCATCAGAAAATAGCAGAAGACTGTCGTTGTAGCAAGGACGTTATACTGGTTGGCACTGGAGCTGGCACGAAGACGATGCGCTGGTTGACGCGGTCAAATCATTAATGGAATATTTGTTATAAGGGCTGATCAGACCATTTCATACAAACTTAACACATAAATTGGCACTTCATCAAAATTGCAAAAAAGGTTGCTAACTAGTCAGTCACCATTGTAACAATACCGTGAAATGCGTTAGTTAAGAAGGGTAATCACGTGGATATGGCTCACCTTGCCTCCTCTTTCCAAGCTAAGGAGTGGGATAATCTGGTGTTGCTTTGAACAGCAGTAGTAATAGCCAGTGTACATGCATGTTAGCAGCAGGAGCAGGCACTACTACAATGCTGTGTGTGTAAGTGGAATGGTGGTGGTGTGAGGTGTGCGCGCTCAAATTAATTTTTGTCCCTAGTATTTCTTAGGCTTATTATGTTTTGTTATGTTGTTGCCTGGTGGTGGTGTTGAGTCTTTTCTCAAAAAAGTGTTTAGAGCTGAATTATAATAAATTAGAAAAAATTGTTAGGCTTCTTACCATTAAGTAATTCAAATAATATTCTGTGCTTTGACCAAGATTTTTTTATTAACTTTTATTAAACATAAAAATCCGTGTGGTACCTGGGTTCTTCCCGGGTATAGTCCTGGTAACTTTGACAAAAAACACCTGGTGCACATACCTGAACTGGTCGAGTACCCGACTGCGTGATACCCTATTCCAGAGGCTATTTTACCGCAAAAAAATTAGTGAGGTTTTTAGTACAGCCGAGTGGGTCTTTCTATTTTGGAATCGTCGTAGAACTCTAGAAATATCAATATTGAATACAGTAGACGCTAGATAGGTATAGAATGGACAGCTCTAGATGGAAGGATTACTAGAGGAAATGCGACAAGTTAGAAATAAAGGGCAAAAGACCCTTACGTGTCACCGTTTTGTTGCTAATTTTAGTGAACAGCTGAAAAAAGAAAACTATTGAGCTGATTATGATGTTGTAAATGTTGGCAACTTTTATTTATTTTTGTTGTATGTGGCCTTTTTTCATTTGAAAGTCTATGTTATTGGCTTTCCATTAATTTTCGATGGCTGGGTTTATTAGAATAGATGGTGCTGCACCTTTTTGAAAACTATTTAAACTATTCAATTTCATTTTGAAATTGCTTTTATGAATGAGTTAGCGACAAAAATCGTATTTTATATATTCGTTAACTAGGGGAATCCGGTGGTAGGAAACACCTAGAATACGCCTGATTCTATGGCAACGCTCTAGAATCAAACTTCTGGACCAACTCTAAGCCCCCAGGCCATCTGTGCCACCTTTGGAGACGCAAGGGGCTTGATGGGTTAGAGACGCGCGCACTCATTTATCCCAGACATGGTTCCTTTAGAGGCTCTTTTCGACATGGCCCATTTTGAAAAACACGTTAAGATACTTTTCAAACAAGCATTTACCTTGGTCCCCAAAGACAATGAGTCGATTTTTAGTCAAACTTTTTTTGGAAAAGGATTGTCCGCGCTTAAAAACAGGTTTTTACATGTTTCGACCCTCTAAACGGCTAGGGGGATTTGACAAAAACGATATTTGTCAGAACGTTATTTGTAAAAAAACAAGATTCGGAAAACTATATTTGGCAAACGAGATTTGGCAAGCTTAAAAAAAAAGCTTCTAAACGACTGCAAAAACATGGAAAAATTTACTTTAAAGTTGATTTTGAGACTTTTATACTGATTTATCTAAGAAAAATGTTATTGTAAGCATATTTTCTGATATTTTTTGTTTAAAATACCCCCATTTACCGCTCGTATTTTTTAATTTTTGAGTTGGTCAAAAGGTGCAAAGAAAACTTTAAAAAAGCGGTTGCCTCATCTCAACTTGTTATGCAGCAGCAGCAGCAGCAGCTTTTCTATTTCCATCATCTCCTTCATCCACATGCTTCCGTGTTTTTCCACTTCCATATACTCTGGCCACAACACTTTCTAGCATTCATTTAGCGGGAAAGAGGCACTGCCACGTCCCCCACCCGGCTGCCAACTGCTACTGCCCACCCAACTCTGTGTGTGTATGTTTCCCATGGTTAAATAGGGGGGAAGGCCACTTGGTTTGAATATCTCTGCTACTGCTGTTTTGTGGGTGTACGTGTGTGTTTGTTTGCCTTGAACTTTTTCTGAGCAAGGGAACGTGGAATGGCAGAGCACACTTTTTTGTTTCTTTTGAATCTTTGGAGAAGAGAATAATTTGTTGTTTGTTGTTACTATTCTCGAATGTAGCTTAGGAAACGGCGGCTGACCCCCTGTACCCCTCATTTTGATATTTGGGGTTGACCGAACTTCAACCGTTCCTTTCTTCACCAAGTCCGAAAATTTACTATAAAAAGTGCAAAAGTTGGGTAAAATGAACCAAGTTTGGTGTACATGACATCCCACACCCCCACTCAAGTTCGGTGTACACCGCCCAGTTTGCCTTGGACCCCCAAGCTAATTTTTTAAAATACAAGAGTATTTAACGATTATTATTTCAGTCAGTTTAAAGGTCGATTGGTTGCTTGACCGAATTCCTAGCAATTGCTAGTCACCCAACCCTACATACCACTATCGAACACCCTCCCCCAAAAACAAATCAGCCTAGCCTTCCCAGTACCGTACTATCAGCATTTTTATAGAGAGTATAGTAATTTTGCGTAAATAATGTCTTTTTTTATTTATTTTTTTGTGTTTATGATTTGACTTCAAAATTTTCATTTAAACTTATTCAATCTCAAATTGGAATGAATGGCTGTAGGCTTGTAGTATTTGAAATTCGACTGCATATACCGTAAATGATCTATTAGGTTGAACCAGAAGTAATGTCGTTTTTTAAGTGGGTTTTCATGTAACATGTTATAATTTTTTTTTGATTTTGTATATACTACTTGGTAGCCCTTTTCTTGGCCTTTCTAATGAGCCATCATTTGTTTATTAATGATAAAAATAGATGGTGTAAGTGCTTAAAAGAAATGAGGTTCACCAATGTGCACTTTAGGGCGGTGAGTACATTCATCGCTTTAACTGGTCAAAAGTTTGATCCAGAATTTGGCACTTTAACTCATTTCTTTTGAGCACTTATACCCTCTATTTTAATCATTAGTAAACAAATAATGGTTCATTAGAAAGGCCAAGAAAAGGGCTATCAAATAATGTATGAGGTATTAAAAATGATCATAACAGGTTACATAAAAACCATTAAAAAAAACGGCATTACTTATGGTTCAACCCAATCATAGAGCCCCCTATCGACTTTGAGAGTCTATATCTCAGAGCAGAGTCCACATTTTGCAAAGCTGTTTATTGCATTTTCTTAACCTCTACAAGCTCTACCGATCCTATTTTTTCGATTTCGGTTGAGCAACCAAAAATCTTGAGATCGAACCAAAATTTTTCCGATTTTCGAGGGATCGGAAAAAAGAGTCCCGGAGGCTCTATTAGAAAATGGGTTCCCCTTGTTGTGTTGTTTTGCTAGTGCTAAAGCGCACTAAGGTGCTAATATGGACTAAAATATGGTTTTCCTACTTTTTTGTAATTTGGCAAACATATCTGAGTTTTCTCTGGTCTGCCCTGCGCCTACGCACAAGCCAAAAAACAGCAAGGGTACCAAGGAATATTTTTGCAACCACTTCTTAAGTAATGCCCTACAATTCTATCCAATTTTTACTTTTTCTTCGCTCTATCACTTTTTTATTTGTGCTAGTTAGTGATAGTGCTGCCAAATCATCAATTCCCACATTTACTTGACACTAAAATGTAATAAATCAATCAAAATGTTTTGTATTTTATTGCCTCAAGCCCATAAGTTATAGCTTGATTGACACTGCAAGTCACTTTAGTTCGCACTGGTACTCAGCACCCAGATCGATGTCCAACAAATCTATAACTTAAATAAACAACACATGACTGCATCATCATCATCATCATCGATTGGTTGGCCCTGCCTGTTTGTGAGAAGGGGAAAGCCTAGATAGGCTAGCAGAGGTCCATACCAGGCCTTGCTGACTATAGCTCGCGTCACACTCTATCAACCGCACAAAGCACTTCTGCCCCGCTTTATGTTTCCTGTAGACTCTGAATTTTTTGTAGGGTATCAAGCACACCGTGCTGCAGCCTTATTATCCAACCACCCTACCGGCTATTAATTTTCTTTTCTACGAGTATACTTCTGGATAAAGAAATAAAATAAAAGGGCAAATTTTGTGGAAGTAATTATTTTTTGATTGCCTTTAAAAAGCCTTTTAAAAAAGGAACCTACAGCTTAGTTAAAAGCTGGATGCTGGGAATAGGTGAGGGCAGTAGTATTCAGATTTTTGAATGTATTATGGCACCTTCAGGAACCCAAAGTTGGAAGAATGTTGTAAGAACTCTCAATAAAAACTCACATAAATAATTTGGTTGGCTTACAAAAAATAGATTTTATACTCGGCCCGGTCCCTTGGCTTCCTTCATTGGGAATTTCGACTTGAACACCCTTTACTCCGATTCCGGATTCCCGGACAAGCCATTGCATGTGCCAATCCTAATACAGTGCGTTTCATAATGATAGCACACCCCGTTTTGAGAAAAATCGACAAGAAAAAATGTCCAGTTTTTCCAACGAGTCGTAGATATAACTCGTTGAAACCAGAAAAATATTCAGGAAATTTACATAATCACCTGGGTCACCTTTGTCTTGACTCCACACAGTGTCCCCAGAAGTCCTAACAGTTTTTTTGTTGGACTAAGCTCTAACTCATTCGAGATTTTTTTGAAATAACTGTTGAAATAACGTTAATTCAACAAATTTCGCACACATGCATACCTGCAACTACAACATCTATAAATAGTAGCAAATCTAATTACTAACTTTATCATCAAATTATGTGTCGCACGCCTTATATCCCACACCTTTCCAATTACTCCATCCAATATCACGGCCATAAAAACACTACTTTTTTCACTACTTGTTATTAACTTAAGACCCCTAACCCCTCCCTCTGGCTTAATCCTTTACGCAGCGATTTTTGGGTTTTCCACACTCTTAACCCTTTTTTAGGTTATAGTTCTGACTGCTTTAATACTTGACGCAAGAGAATTAAATATGTCCGCTTTTTGCTGAAAAGTTTCCGCTTTTGTTAAAAAGTGACCGCCTTTGGCTAAAAAGTGTCCGATTTTGTGGAAAAGTATTTGCTTTTAGCCGAATTGTTCCTCAATTTTTTTTGATATTAGTTGACAAAGAGTTGATTATTTGTTAAAAAAAAACTAAAGACTAAGATTCAAGACAAGTAGGCAGTGCAACCATAAGCAAGATGGTTGCCAGTTGATATCATGGTAAGTTGATAGTGGTCGGTCAAATTCGTGGTCGGTTGATATTTTACCAAAAGTGGGCATTTCCCATTTAAATTGGGTATTTTACAACAAAATCGGACACTTTTTAACAAAATCGGACAATTTTCAGCCAAAAGCGGACACTTTTCAGCCAGAAGCGGAAATTTTTAAAATTTATCCTTACTCGACTGGGAATTGTAAAGAGATTGGTTAGGGCACCCTCTGAGAAATAAGTAATAAAAAACAAAGTGGGTGTTCAATATCCTTGGTAGCTCAGTGTCAGTGCAGTGAAAGTTGGACATAGTATATAGTTTGTGGTGGACAGTTCCTGGTGGTTTTTTGTACTTTCATATAATAGCACCCATTGTTTGCCAAAAAGTATTATTCTGAGTATCCTTGTGAAAAAATTTCGTCAGAAATCAGAATCACGAAGGAGATTTTCATTAAGCCCTGGTTAGACTCCCGCGAGACATGTCTCGCGGGACAGACTGACCCGCGAGACAATTTTATTTTTTGCTTTAAGTGTTCAATCAATCGATTTTTTTGGTTGTTGTGTGATTGTTTGTCGTCTTTATTATTTCTTTTCCGCATCATTCTTGCACTCTTCGTGTAAACATTCATTCAAATTATCACTTGAAATAGTCAAAATTTAGATATTGATAGGTAGAAATTGCCAAATTTTAACCGGCGACAAACCATACTCGAATGTTCTAGCAAAGACGCATGCATACACATTTTGTGCCAATTGGCATCTTGAAAATACAGTCTCCAGTCCTGGATCAGCATATCAACAACCACCCAAAGTATTTTGACTGATGGTAGTAATTAAGACAACGAAATTCGGTGATCTCTCTATCAATCGCTGAAAATTCCATCTCAAGAATTTACCATTGAAATATTGGCGTTGTTTTTCACATTTTTGAGTTTGCACTTTTATGGATCGTATTTTTTCTGGTTTTCTGCATTTTCTAAAAAAATTTTGTAACTTAGGCAAAAGCTCAGGATAGGCCAGCGCCACAGGAATTTATGTTAAGACGGGCTCAAGAATTGTTTCTCGAACTACAAAAACATCAAAAATAGCAAAAAAAAATTGGATTCCCAACTTTTTAAGTTGGCGAAATTATCTATGAGCTGCATACCGAATATTTTGACATAAAATGTCAAATAATCCTATAATGTTTTGGATAGTCTTAATAACACCAAAAAATGTTTCAAACAAGATTATCAAAGATATCCAATTTTTTTATCTTTTTTGGTTCAATCCATAATTTTCTGCTTAGCTAGTGTTTTACCTGACTATCCAGATAATCGAACTTGGTCTCTAGAACTTTTAAAATGCTGTTTTCGAATCTATTTTAGTATTGACATACTCAAAAGCTAAAAACGGGCGACGGTGAATTCGTCAACGGTGAATTCGTCAACGGTGAATTCGTCAACGGTGAATTCGTCAACCGGTGAATTCGTCAACTGGTGAATTCGTCAACCGGTGAATTCGTCAACGGATTTTCACTTGACAGGATTTATTAGTACAAATTCGATCTCAAATAGAACAAGCATTGCTCCTGATGGCTTTAGGCATACTGACCCTTTACAAATTGAGTCTCTAAGCCTCAAGGTGCATAGGCTTAGGCCTAAACAGGTATCCACGTCCAGAATCAAAAATTTTGGATTTAGACGTAGTAAATGAAAGCTATCGAATACTGTTCAGAATAGTGCCCTGAGCGAAGTTTGATAGTACTAAAAGAACTACTTCAGCTACTAAACCTGAGTACCGAGCCATTTAACATTTTTTCCCTGATAAGCCATCACACTCTAAAATTTTCTCGGTGGTGTTTCTCATTCGTCAACAGATTTATTTCTACAAATTCAATCTAAAAAAGCACCGACTTTATTGAACATAACCAAGTTTCTGTTTAGGCCTGTTTAGGCCTAAGCCTATGCACCTTGAGGCTTAGAGACTCAATTTGTAAAGGGTCAGTATGCCTAAAGCCATCAGGAGCAATGCTTGTTCTATTTGAGATCGAATTTGTACTAATAAATCCTGTTAAGTGAAAATCCGTTGACGAATTCACCGGTTGACGAATTCACCAGTTGACGAATTCACCAGTTGACGAATTCACCAGTTGACGAATTCACCGTTGACGAATTCACCGTTGACGAATTCACCGTTGACGAATTCACCTAGAGCCGCTAAAAACATATTTAAAAAAATTAAAAAGCGCGGATTCAAAAAGTTGTTGTCTCGCGGGTCAGCCTGTCTCGCGAGACAAAAACACCATGTTTCGCGAGACATGTTACGTGACTTTGTCTCGCGAAACACGTTTCATGTTTCGCGGGAATCTGACGAGGGCTTTACAGTTTTCGGTCGTTGAGATACGATCATAAGTCAGACTACTACCATTTTGAAATGATAGCTGTCTAATTTATGATCATTTCACAGCAACTAACTAATTAAATAAAATTCTGCTTTATGATAAGAATTCCTGAGAAAATTTCTCAGAATTGAATTTTTCGGCGGAAAATGGCTACTTTTATGTAAAAGTACAAAAAACTTAAGAAAAATGTCGTTAGACACCTTTGTGACATTTTTTAAAATTCATGCTCCTTCCAATTTTTATTTTTAAGGTCATTTTATTCAATGTAGGCAAAGTTTCAGGTGAATTGTAGACCATCGCAGGTCCGGATGGGCTCAAACGTGTTTCGCAAACTACAAAAAAAGCTTTTAAAATAAATAAATCGAAAAAGCGCGAATTTAAAAAATTGACACAAATTGTGGCACCCGGAAAAAACCATCAGGAACTTTCCATCGCAGTGAAAGCTGGTCGAGGCCCCTTCGAGGCATAACTTTTTTCCTCGAATTTTGCTCAATACTTATACGCAACCGGGTGCTCTTTGTGTTCAGCCACATTTTTCCTGGTATTTTCATGTTTTGCTCTCTAATCTATCTATTTATTTGTTTGTTAGGGGCAATGTGTGTGTATGTTTTTTGAAACTAGTTTTTAGCGCTGTTGTTTTTTGTGAATTTGCATAAGTTGGTGCTATTTCTAATCTTTTATAACCAAAGACTAATCTCTTATTTGTTAAGAGTGTTTGGTGGAAACAGCTTTTGACTCCACTTGTTAATTATATTCTTTTGAGCTTTTTTGGAACATATAATTTTGCTTCAATATTTGTCTTCCAAGGCATTCTTATTTTTACAAGTTATGTTAAATTGTTAGTCTTTTTAGCAGAATTTTAAAATTTCGATATAAAGACTCAATTTTTCAATAGTTTATCATTTAAATTTTAGAATCGGCAAAGAAATTTAAACGTTACATCTTGGGTTGGATTAGGTCGGTTTTTTTGGATCAGTCGGTTTAAAAAACCGGTTTTTTTCAAAGCCGGTTTTCGGTTCCGGTTTTTTCAAAAATTTTCGGTCGATTAACCCACCTGTGCCTGATTTTCGGTTAATTTTTGTCGCAAATAAGGCACACTCAGAAATGGACAAAAGTTATTTGACATTAAATTCGAATGAGAAACTATTGATCTTGGCACAACTTTTTTAGAAAGTAATTGTTCTTTGACAAAACTGTTTCATAAAAAAGTATCCTGCAAATAATGGGTTGTGTAGTTTTGTTTTCTCATTTCCCTACGTTAGTTCATACGTTGACCGACTGTATTATTTTCCTCTTTTAGTCTTGGTCAAATGGATCCACATGTGAGGCCACATGAATCTGGGTCATCTACAGAATGCGGGGTTTCAGTATTTTTCTGATGGTTAGGCGGTGTCCTCAGCTCTGTCATGCCTCCTCATTCGTAAATGGCCATAACTTTTTTTATCCATTGAAAAATGTTCTCTTAGTGTCGCTTTGTAGCCAAGGGACAGGGCTGTGCTCTGGCGTACGGGACGACTCAAATTTTCTATTAATCTAAATTTTTGTACGGACAAGATTCTGAAATTTTTATAGAAAATTGTTAACAACACCATATGGCATGTGCACGCTTATTTTGACAGAAGATTTTGACATTTCACAGAATTGCAATTATCTTTACTTTGAGTCACCCCAGAAGACAACAGGGGGTCAGATCATTGGGGACACGGCTTAAGAGAGCTATGCAGCAGTATTTAATTTTGCCGCCCAAAATTCAAATTCGGCAGCAGCATTAAAGCTTTTTTGCTGCAATTTCGATTTGGCTGCAACCGAAGTGTATTTATTTTATTTTAATACTACCTTAATTTATTTTAGCAGCCAGCCCTAATTTATGAAATAACTTGAAATTGAAAATTGAAAAAAAATCGCAAAACATAAAAATATGATTTCGACCCCCGATAATTGTTTTTTTGGAAAATCGATAATTTTTATAATTTTCCCCATGCTTTCCACGTGCCAATCGTGTCGTTTATTTTTCTGATTATTTAAAACTAGTTCTGAAATTTTGAACGACAACCTGTTACCTCAAATTTTTGAACCTGTTTGCCTATCGTGTAGAGGAAGTCTTTGTGAGCAAGTTTAAGAAGAACAGTCATATTAAAAGTCGGTCGTTAACGGAAGATTACGCGTTTTAAAAAAAGAAGTGGTGTAGACCCCCGGAAAATGGGGAATTTTATATTTTTAAATGCTCAACATTATTTTTTCATACTTTTTTTTAAAATGTCATATGTCATTCGACGCAGAGCTTTCTTTCTGTAATAAAAGATGTCACCATTGAGTTAAATTTTTTTTTATAAAAAAATTTTTAGTTGACATAAAAAGTCTTCTACACAAATTTTTGAATTTCGCCTCAATTTTTTGGTTTGTATATTTTGAAAGCACAGTCAATTCTGCACCAGATAGTTCAAAGGGTGACTGTGGGAAGTTAAACCCGATTTTGTAAACATAATCTTAAAAAAGTTTATATTTTAGTGCTGTTTTTGACTAGTTCTCGCACATTATTAAGATTTGTGCGTCGAATGACATATAACATTTTAAAAAAAGTATGAAAAAATAATGTCGAGCATTTAAAAATATAAAATTCCTCATTTTTCGGGGGTCTACACCAATTATTTTTTCAAAACGCGTAATCTTCCGTTAAAGACCGACTTTTTAGTATGACTGTTCTTCTTAAACTTGCTCACAAAGACTTCCTCTACACGATAGGCAAACAGGTTCAAAAATTTAAGGTAACAAAGTTTCTTATAGGGTGCTTCAAAATTACAGGAAACGAGTTTAACAAAAACTTTTTAGCATTTGTCAGGGCTATCTGCTACACGCAGCTCATCAGTATTTTGCCTAACTTTTTTGACTTGTAGACCTATTCCTGATGTAAATGTTGAGGTCAAGTCTATTGTGATCTGTGCTATTGCTATTACTCAACTATAATATTACTAGCAGTTTTTTGACTAGCTTACTCTCAGAGCAGTATTGTCGACCTTGAATTTATTGACGGACAGGGTATATTTGCCTCAGTTTGTGAAGTGTTTAAGTCTACCTCACTCTAAGACGTCATCCCCCACTCCAAACACCACTCTATCTCAAGACGGTAGTGGCGGTAGTCCAGGGGCTTGCCCCTCCTACCCCTCTAGCCATGCACACAACAACTGCAAAAAGGCCATCTACAGAAAACAGCACTTTTTAATTCATCTCGTAATAGTCCTCGTGGCAACTTTCTGCTGTTTGTGCTCCACTGGAGCAGCCAGCACTGTTCCAATAGCCAGTTCTGATGCTGAATATGCTAAGGCACTCAAGGGTTAGTTGACTTAATTGATTTTAAAAGTTTAGTTTGGTCGAAAAAAATCGCTTACCATTTGTTCTCTGAAAAAAAGAAAATGTGGGACAGTTTTTTGTAGGCTAAAATTAGTACGATCAGTATGTTGTTTGTATATTAGAGTAATAAAATTGACTTACAAACGCCAAAAAAAACACTCACTTTTTAGAATTTTCTAACAAGACTTTGTTCAATTCGCGCCTATTGAAAAACTATTTGATGAAAAAACACGTCGTCCAAAATTAAAGTTGTTCAGAAATAGTCAGAGAACACGATGAACCGAAAAGAAAAATTGGGCTAAAAATGAGGTAATAAAGTTCCTTATAGACTTCTCCAAAATCACAGAAAACGTCTTAAAAAAAATAAAAATTTTTTGAGAAAAAACAAAATTTTCAAGTTTAACGAGGCAGGTTACTAATTTGACGGGGGAAGGTAACCATACCCACTTTTTTGGACAGCCTGTAATTCAAACGAATAAGTAACAAATTTACATATACCGATCCAAGTAACAATCTAAACTCTAAACTTCACCAAATTACAGCATCATCAACGTACAGAGATGATGCATCACTCACAAACTTAAGGGCCAGAAGGCAGATTTATGCGCAAGAGCAGTCGCCAGCTTCTAGCAGCAGTAAGGAAGCCGTAAAGCCCCAGTCTAAATCCTCTACTATCTCTCCGCCGTCCAGTTATGTTCTGTTCAGGAGGTGGATAGCTGTGGGAACTAGCCCCACCTACCTCGAGATCACCAACAGCAAGAGAAGTGAGGTGGTCACTCTGGCTGTGGCAGGGCAGCAGCAACCTCAGCAGCTACCTATCAGGTTGAAGTGCTCAGCCCAATTGCACCCCCAATTTACCTCAAACCCACCTCTTACTATCACAGTTAACTGGAGAAGGAAGAGGAGGAGAAATAATGAGCCCGAAGATAGCGAGGAAGACAAAAGTTTTGATGATTTGGCTGAGAGTAGTGGACACGAAGTTATTCTTGAAGTCAATGACACCCAATTCAAAGTTAGATTTTGCTTAAATGGTATCGATTATTAAATTTGTTAGAGTCACTTTCGGGTGACTTTTGACTGCTTTTCAACACGCCGACAGTTATTTTACCATGGGTTGTGCAAGATACCGTAAAACCTCTAACAGCAGTAAGGAAGCCGTAAAGCCCCAGTCTAAATCCTCTACTATCTCTCCGCCGTCCCCCTCTCGTTCAAAATCGTGTTTGTGGCATTTCGTTTTTGACCCACTTTTTGAAGACTGCTTTCATGCAAGTTACCACTTAACTAGGGACAACAGGCGCCTATCGGCGCCTCTATCGTATTTTGAAATTTTAATAAATATCAATCCATCACATATCCCTGATTATAACCACCCCCGCCCTGATTAAACAGGGTTCCTGGAAAATATCCGACAAAATTTGCAAAACTGGCCGAAAATTGGGCTTAAACACAAAAATGCACTAAAATCCAGGCTAAAGTCCACCATCTCCAGTTTGGAGGGACTTAAAACCTTTTTTCACAGCCACTTGATTCTGCGGTTTTATGCTTAAAGGAAAGCTAAGATGTTTAATTTTCGGGTTCCGGAAAGATATCCGACATATGTTTGCCAATAGTGGCCGAAAATCGGGCTTGAGCACAAAGTGGCGACCCACCCACACATGCCAAATACTATATAGAGACAACTCCAATTTTGAGGGACCACAAAAGTTTTTCTTTTCGAAGACATTTTCCTGGGTCTCGGCATAAAAGACGCTGAATTGTCTGAAGTTTGGGGTTCCGTCGAGACATTGCCGAAAATAATCGGAAAAATAAGCAAAAATGGCCTGAATGTGGTCAAAATGTCCATTAAAAAGTAGGACGGACACATGCCAAATACTATATAGAGATTTTTAGCCAGTCAGATGAGCTACCAAAATTTGGTGTTTAAAATTGACATGCCAGCTTTCAATATCAGTTGACATTTGAATTAACTGTGAAATATCAGTTTCAAACTGATATGTCAGTTTTAAGCTGACATGCCAGTTTTAAAATGACATTTCAGCTTTAAAATGACATGTCAGTGTGAATTATGAAAACACTGTACCAAATGCGTGGTAACTTGCCAAAGATAAGTTTTGAAGAAGTGGGTCTGAAATACAATTCCAAAAACACGATTTTGAATCACGGGGCCACTATTACGGCAGTCCAGCATAGGTCAGGACGGACTGAAACATGTTTTTCTTATTTTTTGCAGTTTTGGAAACGTTTTGAATGCTTCCTAACTGGCCTGCCCTAAGCACAAGCCGAAAAAACAGCAGTAGGGAAACTAGTCTGCGCCTAAGCAAAAAAATGGGAACAAGGCATGACAACTGTCAGCATGTAAAATAGCCAATTTATGTCTTAAATATGTCTGCGTGGGCATCTGAAACCCTAGCCTACAAGCTAACCGCTCTTCCCCTTCCCTGCGGAAGGTGGGAGATGAGACTTGAAGGTCAGAGATGGAGTGATATATTACTTTTAAACGCTTTTACAAACTTCTTAGTTATTTAAAAAATATTTCAGGATGAAGACTTCAGATGTGTAGCTAATATAGAAATAGCCCATAATGTATCCTCTACCGATTCCAAAGCAGTAGCAGTCCAGAGAAGGAGAGTGTTGAGCAGGGCAGTCAAAGTGCGCTATCTACACCACACCAATGTCTTGATCTCACCTTCAAAGTACTTTTTTTCTAAAATCAATTAATTGTGGTCATATAGCGTACCCAGGATTTTCTGACGGGGTGGTTTCTAAATAGGCTAAAAATCCTGACGGGGGTGGTCCTTGGTTCTAAAAAGGCAAAAAAGTCTAAAAAAAGCTAAAAGCTAAAAAAATCCTGACGGGGGGCTATAGCCCAGCTACCCTCCTCCCCCCTGGGTACGCCTATGATTGTGGCAACTATTGAATCATAGACAAACCATCGAGGAAGGGATGCCAGCCAGAATCAAATGCAGCTACAGTCTATCCTCCTCAATTTACTTCTTTCATGCAAATAAACATACTACTATTGCGAATGCTGATTTCGTCTGGACAAGGAATGGGCAGGTGGTGCTGCAGCAGCATGATGGCAGCAACAAAGGGCAGGATGGCATTAGGATGTAAGTTGCTGCTTTTGTGATTACAAAAAATAGGGTTCTAAGGTGTTGCGTCTTCGACGCAAGTGATGTCTACAAAAATCTTCACCTTCTCAGTCTGGGGTTTGGTGGCCTGTTGGTTAACGCGATTCCCTGCGGATCCAAAGGCAGTGGGATCAAATATCCCCTCCATTCCCCTTTTTCCAATTCACGAGCTGGTGGCCGTGGCCGCTCGCGACAAAGAGGTATAGCCATGGGAATTCACAACAGACTGTTTACTGTTAAAATAGTTGACTTGTTGCAGCAAGACAATGCAATACTCTTCATAAAATTCTTTGAAGTTTTTTAATATTTTCAATTTGTAGATTCACCATTTCCGACCAGTCTGTTCTGCATATCGGCTCAGTCACTCATTCAGCTCATCACTTAAATGAATACCAGGTTCTTTATTCAAATCAATATTAGATTACATGCACGTTTTGTAATGCCCTCTACATTTTCAGTGCACAGTGATTGTAAATGGCTCATTCTCCGCAGCATCAGCCAGCAGTTCTATCTCTACTCTATTGGTGGTGGCAGCTAACTCCTCCATGGAGAACGAACCACTGGACACTAATTCTCATCATCTTCTACAGTTAACTAACAGTGTGAATGTAAGGCGGAATTCAGAAGCTATGCTGGAGTGCTTGTTGCCCAGATCAGTGCACATCAACTGGTTTAGCATCCTCAAGGAGAAAGGGCATTCTAGCACTGTCACCAGAAGTATATATTTCCCCGGTTTTTGTCGTCAGAGAATATAACATATTATTCAGGTCTTCTAAGCAACGACTCTGCCCTCATATTCGATCCCAAGCAGTACTTGGAAGCAGTGGAACCGATCGAGTTTCAGTGTGTGGTCAAAGAGGAGAGTGGAGTCATCTTCACCTACAAGTTTATGGTTTCCATCAAAGAGGATAGCTACTTTGACTACGAAGATGGTGAGTGGTTTTTGCTGGATAGACAAAATAAAATAAAATAAAATGATGGTTTCAAATCACTTGAATTCCTGGGAAATGATTGGAGAGAATAAGGTATGTAGCCGACTGGTGGCCACTGTGGAGGAGGTCACCTGTTCACCGGTCCGAGATGGGTTTCGATTTTAAAAGTGAGCACCGGACTGGGCCTGCGTATTTAACCAAGCCGAATAGGAAGAGGCCGAAATTAGAAGTATCGGTAAAATTATACAGGTCGCTATATGGTTGACAATGGAGGTGTGGTGGGAGGTCGAGGTGACTAGATCTGCGTAATCGAAAATGTCAAATCTGATATAGATGACCTATACCTAAAATCCAAAAGTAGATATAGGTCATCTATATCAGATTTGACATTTTTCGATTAAAAACGCGAGATCTAGTCACCGTTTTACCTCGACCTCCCACCTCACACCTCCATTGTGGCCACCGTATAAAGGAGAGGCTAGTGAAGGATCGATTGTAATAGAAATTCTACAACTAATAAAGAATATATGGTCGCCATAAACATTTGATTATTTCAGACTCGTTCACAGAAGTATCCAAACACCAGGGCCAAATCGCTAAACTAATCTGGTTTGTACATCATTAAGTTCTCATTTAAATTTAAAAAAAAAACGCTATAATATTAATAATTTGCAGCGAAACTTATCCCCAAACCGCAGAACAGCCGCAAATGGCCACCTGGTACAAAGATGGCAGAGTCTTCAAACCATTTCCAAGAGCCAAGGTAGCTTTTTTGAAATTATGCTGTTGTTATGCCGAAAGAGTGTTTTCAGCTGAGCACAGTGGACACTGGCAATATACAAGGCATATCTTTGTTTCTGTCCATTATAGAGCCGGAGGATGAAGGCATCTATGGTATGAATCAATATTTTTGGCTAGAAAAGGGAAAAGAGAACCATCATAATTTGCAGAATGTATAGTGCGGAATAAAGACGTGGAACGTATCCACCAGACCAGTTTCAAAGTCATCCAAAGCACCAATGAGACCATCTTGGACCTAAAAGTGTCTGTGGATCACGCCAACTCCTGTTTCCATACTAACTTCCGTTTGCCTGGTTCAGTCAAATTGGAGGAGGCCCGTCTGACCACCTACTTCCTCATCTATTACAAAGCTGACAACTCCACCGCCCTCAATTCCGTCCCCTTCAATACTGCCAAGTGCTCTGCCCTACCCACTAACAAAAAACACATCCGATGTGCTTTAAGGTAGGCTGACAAACTAGCATTGATTTTGTGCATATTCATGGTCTGGTTGAGGGTCTTAAATGAAGATATTGACCAGTAGAAATCCAAAACTGTTGTTTTTGAGCCCGTGCTTTTGCTGCCTTACTCGTGAAAAAATTTGGAGTAAATTAGTGAGATATATTTTAGCGTAATCTTAGGCAGTGCTGGTCAATAGCGAAAAACTTCGATAGCGAAAAACTCTAGAACTTCAGCCTCAGCTCCGAGCTTTATAAAATTTGGCCCCGGCTCCAAACTTTCAAATTTTTGTTTTGACTCTGGCTCAAGCTTCGTACGTTAGAATTTACTCAGAGCTGAGCTGAATTTTATGGTAGTATGGCAGTAAAATAAGTTAGGTATTTCCAAAAGACGGCCTTGAAAAATTTATAATATTCATGACAAAATACAAATTTATTTTCAGTGTTTGCTCCAATAACTACAACTTTGAGCCGGCTACAGAATACGTGTTCAGAGCGAGTATGGTGTTAAACCAAGTGGATATGGATGTGATCACACCCCTCTCAAAGCCCGCTTTTGCCCTGTCTTTTGATGGATGTAAGTGAACTTTTATTGCAAAACAAATAAGCAAATATATTTTTAACTTTTTTGATTATAGATGCATCTAGGGGGCTCGACCTGAATATACTGTATTCCAAGTCTGAAGAGCAGCTTATGATAAAATGGCAACCAGTTGTTAATGATCAAATTGATGGAATTGTACAAGGGTTAGTTGATTTTTTTCAACCAAAGAGAAACTATATAGTACTTGTACAAAAAAATTTAGGTATTACCTGGAAATGCTCAACCTCTCGACCAGTGACTCTCTGTTCCCCGGCAAAAAGATCACTGTCAACCTGGCTGAAAAAGACTTGAGTTACACCATAGAAAAATTGTCAGCCAAAAGGCCATTCAATTACAAGTTCAGAGTCATCCCAATAACTAGGTTTTTAGCCGTTTCTCCCAAATTAAAGCAGAACATTTGAATTCAGAGCTGGACGACCTCCCAATAATGTTTTGGACTCAGTGGATAGATTCGCACACATTTTTTATAACACTGACTTTGCAAACTCTGAAGTTTTCAATCTATTGCCTACTGGAAAGGACGCCAAAGCTATGGATTTGCTCAGAAAAGATATTGCAGCCCCTGTGATCAGCCTGAAACAATATGATAGAAGACCAGTGATACTAATTGAATGGTCAACAAATGTTGAGCGGTGGGACAAGGCAGTAGAGCTAATGCACATAAGATATGGCAACAATCTGGCCATCAACCAACACAAACACGTATTTGTCCAACACAATTTCGCAAATGGAAATGCTTCACTTACTACTGATAACCTAGAATTGGTAAGCTTTTTATTTTTCCCCCTAAAATTAATGGTTGTGAAAGCGTGATCAACAATTTCTCGGCAAAAAATTGGGGCATATTTTTTAGAAAACGTCGTGGACCAAATTGAAAATAGGACCATAAGATGGACCAAGTTTTAGGTTGCGTCATAAATACGTTTGGTTTTTTCAAATAATATTTTTGCGCATTGTGTTTTCCTAAAAAAATTTTTACAAGTTTTTGAAAGTTTCCTCTCATTCTGGCCATCAACCAAAAAGTATCAGCTTGTGTAGCTGACAGTCTTCGCTACAAAGTAAGAGGTCAACTTTCTGAAACTTGTCAAAAAATTTACAGAAAAAACGCAATGTCACAAAAATTTTATTTGAAAAAAACCGAACGTATTTATGACACAACCTAATATTTTACCTGGGCTAGTGAAATATCAGTTCGTGATGAAGTATCAGCTTGTGACCACTTAGCTTTTGGAACTTATAACCCCTAGTACGAAAATGACATCCTAAATCCGAATGTCTTAAAACAAAGTCAAGAGAATTACAAGGCGCTGAAATATATTTATTTTAAACAGATTCATCCAGTGACTAAAAATAGGTGGTAATTTGCATAAGAGCATTCTTCATGGGTCACAATGCAAGAACTTTTGAATCAAAGGGGGTCTAATTAGAATTTAAACAGACCATCCAGGGACTCACTCACTCACTTTACCCTAATAAATTTAGGGTCTTGTTTACCAAGTGTGTGCATCTGTTCAGACCACTGAAAAGCTGACTGGCTTTTGGCACTGTTCTAATATCCCACTTTTGGATGCAAATGGAAAACTTCTGTTTTACCGCGAACAAGATTTCACAGAAGACAAGAAGTTGCCGAAACCAATCATTTGTGAGCGCAACAATTGCTACTGCCAAGTGTTGCCGCAGACTCAGACCATCAGAGTGTTCTGGGACATCAATCCCACTGATAACAAACAGGAGGAGAATTCTATGAAACCTTCCAAGAGCAAATCTCAACCAGTCCCTTCCAGCCCTGCTTTCTTTGTGCTCCACTACACTCAGAATGAGTCCAACCCTACAGGTAGCTTTACTATTTCGGATTAGCTGTTTTCGTCATTAACTATTCCTCAACCTAAAATTTTAATGATTCCAACTTGCTTACCGTTTTTCTAAAATCTTCCGATTTCACCATAAAGAACCTTGGGGTTCGATAAACGAGCACATTACAGTCAAACCTCGATAAACCGACATCCGATAAACCGACACCTCTTTTAACCGGACCCTGAGTCAGAACGTACAGAATAAATATCCCTCGATGAACCAATACCCCCTCAATTTTCGACGAAATTAAACTAATTTACAATCTAAACATTTTCATGCACGTGGCCTCTGATTTCGACTTCCTCCGTCGACATCCCTATATATTTCTATTTGGAGGCTTTCTTTGGTTGTCCGAATTTATTTCTTATTTGTCGGCATTTGAATAGAATCATCATTTGGTCAATAAAAATGAAAGCCTCGATTAACCGACGTCGTGCAGAAAATTTGGCTGCCAGCCTTCGATAAACCGACACCTTGGGCCCGGTCCTCAGGGGTGTCGGTTTAAAGAGGTTTTACTGTATTACAAAAAAAATGTACTAGTTTATTGAGGCCCGCAAATCTTTATGGCGAAATTTGAAGATTTTGGAAAAATGAATCACTTGGCCGAATCATATTCTCCAAGAAAATTTCAAAAATCGATGTAAGAGTGTTGACTTTCCATATAACAGCAACCTGGGGATGGCCCCATGTTGTGCCTTTATATCGAGGGAAACATGTACCAGGTTTTGCAAAAATCAGCTCTGGCAGTGCGCAAAGTCCACTCCCACATATCCTTTTCAATTTCAGCTCCAGACTACAGTCTCGACTTTCTTTCAACAGTGAAATTGGGGGATGAGGACAAGCCGAGGAAATGGGCAGATGTGCCAGAGGGCACTTTGCTACCTGGCTCCACCTACAGAATAATGATTGAGGCACAGAATGGGGACAGGGAAGGAGTTTTTGGCACCTATTTCGACTGTCACACTCCAAATGGTTGGTTGTGGATAAGAGGATAGTTTTAATTTGATTGAATTTAGACTTAGAATTCCCTGCTCCAAGTATAGTTGACGTCTCTGCAGTGGATAGTTCGAGAATCAGGATGGCCTGGACACCCTTGGAATCCACAACGGAGTCGAACACCGAGGGTGTTAGCCCAACTGCAGATGGTTATGTAGTCTACTGGAAAAAAATATCAAGAGGGGAGATCGCTACCAATCAAACCTACAATAGTCAATTTGTGAGAGGTGAGTGACCCTCCGCCAATATTAAAAAAAACTGACAAATATATTTTAGGAATATCAACCAGCCATACTTTCATCACCAACCTAGAGCCAGAGAGTAAGTACGTTTTTTGGATGGCCAGCCATCACAAACAACTCAACAGACCTTCCACATTCCTGTCCCCCAAAGTGGGATCGGAAACACTTAGGTTTGTGGAGAAGCCAGCCGTGTCTTTAGATGCAAAACTTCAAAAGGCCCAAAGGTGGTACAGGCGGCTGGAGTATCATTTGGGTTAATCAAATTTTTGGGTGAAATATACTAAATTCTTGCATTTAGTCCTGATTACTCTTGTGCTCCTACTGTTGCTACTGTGTTTGGCTGCGGGCTGTGTGCGGGGAAATTCTTGGTTGGCTGAGAATAAAAAGAGAAAGAAGAAAGAAAAGATTAACATCGCCAAGGCATTTGAGGTTGGTACTTGGGTATCTAGAAATCCTCTCCTGCTAGTGCCTGACCAATTTTTTGAAATTTTGAATAATTGTTTACAATTTTTACAATGAAAAGTTTTAAAAAAGTGACCTTTTTGAATTCAAAGTCGTTTGAAATTCAAATTTTGAATCTGGACAAAATTTATTTTGCTAGATCAGATATGGCTGAAAGATGACAAGTAGTGAACACTTCATGGTTGTTGTGCTCAAACGAGGCATGTGAATCATTACAGCCGGGCAAAACGGTCGAGCAGGTCTGCTCAGCCAGCTCTTAATAAATTTTTCGAGAGAGTTTATCCTTGGGAATAAAACCACGAGAAAGCCGGCCTAATCTGGGGCCGGGAAAATAATAATATTCTGGACGGTCCCGAAAATTTGAGCTTGCCCAAATTTTCGTGACCGTTCAGAAGGGACCGTCCCATTTTGACTCAAGCAATAATATCATAGCAACCAACAAAGTTTTGCCCAAATTTCTACGGATTTAAATTTAGAAGAACAATCAAGTGCGCATGGTCACTTTTACAAAAAAATACTATAAATTTTTAACTTTTGATCAGAATTTTCAGAAATTTGTTCAAAAATTATCTGGTTTATTGACAGATTTGGTGCTTGCATACAACTAAGTCCTTTTAGTAATCCTTATATTTAGTTGGAGCTGTTGGACATGCTTCCTGAGTCCACTTCAACATCCAATCCCTCCACAAGCAATGGCCTGACTAACAACTGCTCACAGCCCTTGATTCACACAACATCACCTAGAAACAGTGTTGCAGGCAAGAGACAAAGGATATCCAAAGGTAATTGCGATTTTTTAGAAAGTACAAACATTCTAAGCGTACATTAGTTTGTAGCATCAATAGCTACTAGTAGCAATCACCGCCAAAGTAATGCATCCACAACCTCATCTAGCCAACTTCTATTGGATCAGCCAGCCAAGCATCAGCAATACCTGGATGCCAAAGGAGGTTCTTCGGGTTGCCATCCTTCGGGCAGCAAACGATTCCGTCAAATGTTAAAGCAAGACCCCAGCTTCAGACAACTTATGGAAAAGGAGTTTCATGAGCAGTGTATAGTGCTGCCTGACATAATCAACCACCACCAACCATCTGCCATTTGCAAGCCAATAGTTATCAAGGTGGTGGAAGAGCAAGAAAATGATGAAGAAGAAAACCAAGATCCTAAGAAAACCACTTCCCTGATTAACTTTGCCCAGCCATCGTCCAGTCCCAAGCTATCTCCCCGACGAAGATCAAATCCAGGCAGTAGTAGTAGCCAGTCCCCAGCAGCAAATACCTCGCCAGCTGCATCTTCTCCTGATCGCACCCCCACCCCCAGCAGCCCTACCTCCTCTTCTTCAGGTGGAGCCCCTTCTCCACAGCACTGTACTCACCAAGAGAGTGAGGTAGAGCGGGAAGCCATAATCTGGTTGGCCCACCACTGTCCAGCTGGTCCGAATCCGCCTGTGGAAGTGGGATTGCACCACCACCACCCTACTTCCTGCTCATGTGAACACCTGGCTGGTCTGATCTGTAGAGGAGGACATGTCAAGAAGGCTAGTAATAGTTCGCCCACCAGCACCTACAAAACAGTCTCTTCTCTGCCCAATTTGCAGTATGACTCGGGCATAGTTTTTGACTACCATTTGAGTGGCAGCAACACCCAATTGACTCTGGGCCACAACTGTGTAGTTCATTTGGAAGAGCAAATACAACCAGACAAAAAAGGTTTGGAGGAGAATGCAGAGCAACACAAGGTAACTGACAGAACAAAGATTCTCGAAAGATTTATAGAAGATTTTATTCTATTAGGTCATACGGAAAGTTCATGCGTTTTTTCGAAAGATTTTTTTGTGGTATTGTGTTTTCTTATAGACCTTATGATCATTTTTTGAAAGTTGACCACTCATTTTGTAGCTGAAATTCTTAGCTACAAAATAAGGACACAGCATTTAAAAAATAGTCTAAAATTAATAGAAAAAATACAAGGCCAAAAAACTTTTTTGGAAAAAGTTCCTTCGAAAAAACGCACAAACTTTCCGGATGACCTAATATCAAATTTAAAAAAAATACAAAGAGGCTCAAAATCTCGTCCATACAACGATGTACGACATAAAAGTACAGGGTGGCCCATCTTTAGCGGACGCTTGGTTTTGGCCATAACTTTTTCTTTTAGGTATCCGATTTCAATTATCTTTTTTCTTAAAATGCTCGTGACAATGGGGCCAACAATAATTGTATATTGTAATTATTATAAAAACAATGGTGATTGACTATTCTATCTTATAGGTTTTTGCCAACAAAGAAGCAGATGCGTTGATGAGCAAACATGCAACCCTACCCTCTACACTGCATCCAACAACCCCATCTACAGTCTGCACACCTCCACTAAGGAGGGCTTCTCAAATGAGTGGTGGCCAGCTGGCTTCAGGACTCATCAGCAATGGCTTCTCAAGACACCAACATGAAGGCCAATCAGTTATTTGATCCACTTTTGGTTACACAAACCTGACCAACCAAGCAATTATCTGTATATTTGTGAAAACCTCAGATGGAAGAGTGGAGAAGTGTAGTGTGCTTTAGATCAACAACATCCATGCGTCCATCAACCCCACCTCATAACTAATATTATTCTGCAAAACCTCTATGACTTTTTAAAAACATTTTCCCCTCAAAATTTAAATGGGCAATTTTTGTGTTTCTTCCTCTCTTTTGTTTTTATCAGGGTAGAAAATATGTATTTTCACATTTTTTAGAAAGATCGAAAATGCATGCCCTATTCATCCTAATACAAACCCATCCCCCAACCAAAGGAAATCGCTGTGCTTATCAAGTTTCATGGTCCTTTAAACAAGGATGGTTAATACAATATTAACGACATTAATGTACTTTTTGGTGAGATTTTTCACGATTGGCAAAGGTTGGTCGAAGCAAACAAATATTTTTACCTCTAATGATAAAAATTTTCAAAAAATTATTTGTCTAGTTTCTGTGAATAAGAAAGAAAAATTTAAAAACCATCCTTCTAAACATTAATGTCACCAATATCAGACTGGTCAATTTGGGTCAGCCCAAGCTAGGCGAAAATTGTTAGGAACACAAATGATTCTGACTAAAAAGGGAGTCACTTTCATGAGCCGGCAATTTGTGGTCGACATGGCCATTTTGATTTTCACATGTCTGTAAATGCCGCCCTCGGATCATCGACTTCTGAAAGCGACCCACTTTTTTGCCATTAATCTTTTCTTCATCTTTCCTTTTACCATATTTTATTTTTACTTCAAACAAAAGTTGTATGTAGATTTTTTTATAGCTAAGAGACATGGTAATTATTGTGAATCTTTCAGTGTACTTGTTTAATAATCTTCAATGTAATTTGCATACAGTCAAAACTCGATTTAACGAAACCCTGGGCACCGGCAAAATGTTCGTTAAATCAAGCGTAGAGTATTAGTTATTTTACGTAGACACTGGCCAAACAGGCATTAAAAAAGGTTGGTTAAATCGAAGTTTGACTGTATACCACATTTTTTTTAAATAGCCACCTGCTCTAAAAGAGCTCCATCTGGAGCGAGAAACAAAAACCGATGGTGTGTTATTTTATTTAAAATACGGTACAGGGTGGCTCAAGAAATTCCCAGCATTTCAAATGCTCATAACTTTTGGTGGACGTCGAATTTCGACAAACGTTTTATTGCCATCATCTTAGAAAAAAATATACATTTTGTTTGGTATACAATGTCAAAAACACGATTTTCGCTTGTTCCCTCCTGTGGTTTGGGTCCTGATCTGTGGGTGCCCTCTGGATGGGCAAGGCCTAAACCATAGGGGGGACCAAGCGAAAATCGTGTTTTTGACATTATACGCAAAACAAAATGTATATTTTTTCTAGGACTATTGCTGAAAATCGTTTGTCGAAATTCGACGTCTACCAAAAGTTATGAGCATTTGAAATGCTGGGAATTTCTTGTGTCACCCTACATATAGTCCACTACAACCATCAAATTCTTTCTCAGCTGTCAAACAAACGATTCCCCCAAATTACATGCTCCTCATTACACACCCCAAACAATGTCTCCGTTTTTCTCTAAATACCTAATTGAAAATATATATACCTCATCGTGTGTGTGTTTTTCGGACTTTAAATTGTTGTTCTTTTGTTCATATAAATCTTTCCTGCAGTCTTATTAATAATACCCCACCATTTTAGTGTTCATAATTTGAGTGTAGTAACATCGATCACATTGTACTTGTTGTTATAGTTAACATGTATGTACATAAATATACACATACAAGCCGAACAGGCGACTTAACAGGCGCCAAAATAAACTAAAAATGAAAAAAAAAATTGGGGTCACAGGTTCGAAGACCCCCTTGAGCATACCTGGTTTTTCCCACTTTTCTGGCAAAACTCAAAATTTTAAGCATCACATGTCAATTCTGATAGCATTAGCGTTCTCAGCGACCCCGATTTACCCTTAGATATGATGAGAACAAAATATAATACAATCGGGAAGTGGGTTAAAAAGCGTGGCACGAAAAAAAAGCGTGACATGCCGACAAAAATACTATATGTAGATGGTATATTCTCCCCCAAAAGTGACCAAAAGTAGCTAAAGTATTTACACTAATGGCTCCATCCCCCTTGGTTCAAAATCGTGCTCTTAGTATTGTGTTTTCGGCCCATTTTTAAAAGACTGCTCTCAGGCAAGTTATCCCTCATTTGATAGCCACCGAGGTGAGCTATAAAATGGAGGCTAACTTGCCTGAGAGGGCTCTTCAAAAAGTAGGTCAAAACACAATGCCACAAACATGTTTTTTTTAATTTAGGGAGTGGAACTATTTTAGGCGTGTATTCGGTTTATTATTTTATGTTAGAATGTCGAACCCACCCAATTCAGTACAAACCCTTGGCCACCGACTCCTTGGAATATTGTTAGCTTTTTCAATCAATTTTCTTCTCTCTCTTTTACTTTGAAATTTTCGTAAGCTTTCAAAGAAGCATAGGAGCGGGATTTTTTTAGAGAATATACGGTAAAATTTAGATGAATAAAACCAATCTTATATTTCTATTTATTTATTGCTGATTGTTGTTATTGTTATTTTGTAATATATTCAACTACCTTTATTTAGATAATAAAGTATTCATATCACTATTTAACACAATTAAACATAGTAAAGTTTATTTTAAAGGGGAAGAAACTTTATATACGCATCGCCCAGGACACAGATTCGACTACCACTGGGTGCATCACTTATTTTTTCTCTTTTTATTTACAAGTTTGGTGTCAAAATGATCCTCACACTCTTGGCTATTCAACAAGATCATCAGCGCAGGGTTTCACACCTACCGGTTGTAAATGATCATGTAAATTAAATTTGCAAAAAAACGTCAGTTACAAAAAAATACCTAAATTCTACCCCTCGAAAATACTCTTTTCTTCCTTGGTCAAACTTTCGCAAGTTACCGGAATTTTTTTATCTGATTCTTTAAAAATTTCTGACTTCAGAAAGTCAATGAAAGCGTTGACAAATACCGTATTCTCTCTAATAGAGCACCATGGTGCTATATTTTTCAACCTACGAAAATTGTTTGACTTCGTGTTAATGGCCGCACCGAAATTACATGCACATTTCTTGGCCATTGATTTTGCTGTCTTCTTTGATTTCTCTGTCGGTTGGTTGGCATCTGTGTTTGTCGTCTGGCTACTTGATTGTTTGGCCAGGTTTCTGTAGTAGCCGTTCTTTTATAGGGGTGACAAGTGACCGGCAGTGACAAAGCCAATGATGAAGGCTGTGAAGGCCACTAGGATAAGCCAGAAAACATTGTAAATGGTGTCTACAGGAATCCTCAGCTCTTTAGGGTTGTCTGCTGCTGCTGATGGGAACCCGGACAGAAAGATCAGGGCTATTATGGTACCATAGTAGAAATGCTGCTGAAAGAAATTGTTTCCAACTTCGTTGGCCCTCCCGCTGGATGAACGCTGTTGCTGTGGCTGAGCTAGTGGCACATTTTGCTGAACTATTGGCTATTTGGCTTGCCTAGTTAGTCAGTTCTTGTCTTATGGGCATCTACAATTTTTGAATGCATGTCGGCAAAGATCAAAGGATTTCTATGTAGTTGTCAGGGGGTCGTAAATTAATCAAAGAATGGACTCTTGATGATTAACTACTATGGGTAAGGCCAAAACCACAGGGGGGACCAAGCAAATATCGTGTTTTTGACTTTATAAACCAAAAAAATTGCCATCGAAAACGTCGATCTGCATTCACAGAATTTCAAAAAGCGGCCTATAAAAAAGTTATGACCGTTAAAAAGTGTCAGAAAAATTTGAAACACCCTGTACTTAGATTCTTAAGCTGTGGCTATAGTTCGCAAAAACACCAAATTTTGTGATATCACCAAACGTGGTGTTTTTGCGAACCATAGCCGCGGTACAAATTTTTCGTCAGACTCACAGACCGACATTAATTTTTCGTTTGAATTGATTTTGTGATATATACTAATTATTTAGTCAGTAATTTATGAACAATTTACACAAGACATTGTAAATTTCTGAGAAACATAACAAAAAACAATTAAAGGCTTTCATATGCACAAAATATTCATGCAATCAACCCTCGATATCACAGCACATCGATACAATAGCTTGTTCAATATAACGGCGCGTTTGTCCAGTGGGTACCCTTATATCAAGGGTTGATTGTAGTAGTAAATAGTGAACAACAAAATCAATAACAATGACAAAAAAAACTAATCACATGGTCTTTCTTCGGGTATAAACGTTTCCCGAAAATAAAACTTTTTTCATTTTCAAGGAAACGCTTCCCGAATTTGAAAATTTTTCTATAATTCGTCCCGAAACCATGCATTTGTAGTGTCTTTAAGGCAATTTTTCGCGCCGAATCCGTCTTTAAAGTCCATTTTTATTGGTTTCCAGTCCAGGAAAGGGAATTCAACCACCGTATGGGATAATTTTGTATGATAAACCAGGGCGGATATGCTTTTTTAATCATATTAAATTTTCTTGCTTATTTTTCCGTGGACATTTTTCTGTCAGTCATTTTCTGTTGGAAATTTTTAGGCCTCACCTACTCACCTCATACCTACCCACCCTCCTGGCATCCTATATAGTATTTGGCATGTGTGGGTGGGTGGGTGGTTAACCCTTTTTTACTTCGAAGGCCAGAACGGGTCGTAGATAGCGAAATCACTTTTGTCGCTAATATTATCGTGTTCCCCAGAATGTCAGCTTTCGTTTTAAAAAAAGAACATGCGAAAAAAATGAGTTCTAATAGGGGATATACCTATTTTTATGAATGAAGTCATAGCCCCTCATTGAAATTTCGAAATACTATAGAGGCGCCGATAGGCGCCTGTGGTCCCTTGTAGGTATATATCTACCTACCTACGGGCACACACCTAAGGTTTGGGGTTCCGGTAGGTGAAATCACATTTTGGCTATATCAAACCGTGTTCCTTATGAAATTTTAAGTATGATAACATGATACGTTTATAATTTTTAATTTTTTTGGCCCATCGAGGTGGATACCGACCTTACCCGGTGGTACCTACCACAGGTTTTAGTGTCTGCGCCTGTAAAATCGCAGTTTTGGTCTTAATAAACTGAATTTGGCACACGGTTTTAAATCAGAATAAGTGGTTTGTTTTTTATTTCAGTTCACTTTTGTTTTTTCAAGCCATCCATTTAGATATCCGCCTAACCCAATAATACCACCTTAAATTTTGGAGTTAGAGTGAGTAAAATCGCAAAATTTATTGCAACAAACTGAAATTCCATTTTTAATAACTTTTAATTTTCAAGATCATCCGGGTGGATTAACGTACACGATGATACCTACCCTAGGTTTTGAATTTTATGTGGGTAGAAGGTTCAAAAGGTGGTTTTTTAGAATTTCACCAGCTTTCAATTTTTCATCCAGGTGGATACCAACCTTGCCTTAGGGTAACTATCCCGGGTTCTGGGGTTCGGACACGGGAAATCGCAATTGCGGCCTTATTAAACTCAATTCCCACATGATTTTAAGAAAGAAAAATGGTTTGTTTTTTGGTTTTCGAAAATTTTTATTTTGTAGGCCATCCAGATGGATATTCTGGATATTCAACTGTATGGTCTACAAAATAAAAATTTTCAAAAAACAGAAAACAAACCAATTTTTTTTTCTAAAATCGTGTGGAAAATTGGGTTTAATAAGGTTGAACTTGCGATTTTCACTACCCGAACCCCGCAACCCGGGGTAGGTACCCCTCCACCTGGATATGCTTTTATCGGGATATCATTGTGGTATGACTCTCTATTGGCGCAGCATCGCAAACAGAAATTATTTTAGCCTGAACGATAGATAACCACAGTCTATGCACGATTTAACGAACCTATGAGGACTGACCAAAATGTTCTTTAAATCAAGAGTTAACTGTGGTCATTTTATTTAGCAATTTCCACTTACCACATTTAGTAATTTCCGCCAGTTGGGGTTTTACATAAAGAATGACCTTGAAAACAAAATTGCCTTAAAGACACTACAAATGCATAATTGTGGTGTCTAATTATAGAAAAAGTTTCAAACTCGGGAAACGTTTCCCGAAAATGAAAAAAAATTGATTTTCGAGGAAACGTCCATGCACTTTTTCTTCCAAATAACATCTCCTCAACAACAACAATAACTTAAAAAAAATTGCTAGAGAAAATGCAGGAAGAAGTAGTAGTAAATGGAAGAGGAACAGAGAGGTGGGTGAAACAAGCAAAGTGAGAATCCTGAATAATCAGTCTTTACTGCTCTAGCAGCAAAGTGAGTAGATATATCGCTGGTTTACTCTTATGTATAACTTTTGGGTTGGAAGGGATATATGGTTGTTGTTTCGCAGCCAAATACCCAACCATTGTGTTTGTGACATAAGAATTTAAATCAGATTATAGCACAGGTGCAACACTTGTTATCCTTTCTCCGATTTGCATTATAGGAAGACTGAGCGGCGGAAGAGGAAGGTTTAAAACCACTGAAGTTGGAGCCATTTAGTGTTGTGCCTGCTCCTTGGGAAGTGTCTGAAATAAACACACGGATTTAGTGGTCACTCAAATATTTTATGCCTTTTCTTTGGCCATAAATTTTTTTGTGATCGAATTTTGAAATTTTGTAAGCGCAGATCGACTGAGAATTGAGAAGGAATTTTTAATGTTAAAAATACGATTTTCGCTTAGTCCCATGTGGTTTAAGCAGTGTTTGCGTGAGCTCACTCAAAGTGAGAATCTCAGTGAGTGAGAGTGAGAGTGAGCTCACATACTCTCACTCTCACACTCAATTTTCCGATTTTATTCTCACTCACTCTCACTCACTCCAATATTTTCAATCTCAGTCTCACTCTCACTTGCTTACTTTTTTCATTCTCAGTGAGAATTGAGTGAGAATTACATTTTTCTGTTTCAGGCCAAGATCAACACAGTTTTTATTTAAATCAAAGCAATGCGTACACCTAAATTCAAAAATAAAGAGAGACAATTAACACTGATTAATCAAGCACAATGTTTGCATCTACTACCTTTTTTTTACAACTTGTTCATGCAACACTGCCCCGAAATTTTCATCCTCACTCTCATTCTCACTGCCCTAAAATATTTTGATTCTCACTCTCACTCACTGCCTAAAAAATCAGAGTGAGTGCAAACACTGGGTTTAAGTCGAGTTCTGTAAATGGCCTCTTTTTTGGGCAAGGCCCAAACTACACAATTGGAGGCGAATAAAAATCGTGTGTTTGACTAAGATATACTCAGAAAAAGCGATTAAAAAGCCAAAATTCTGCAAAAAAAGACTTCTACAAAAAATTATGGCTATTTAAAATTGTGAGAAATATTCGAGACAACCTGCATTAATTAGTGTATATCTTCTAATAAGGACCCAGCGTCTATTAAGGCCCACCACCAAATAGGGGTTGAAAAATAAGGCCCCATGAGTCCTTATTAGAAGATATACGGTAATTATTTAAAAAAAAACCACATTGTATTTACCTTGTTGTGGATCATCAGGCGCTGCTTTTTTATTCTTTTTGCCCTTTTTGCCTCGCTTACTGGCTTGTTGTCGGTCGGAGAGTGAGCTGTTGCCGTTGGCAGCGCCCTCATCCTCATCGTCTTCTCCCTCCTTGTTGGACTCTGCCTCCAGTTTACGAAGCCATTCATCTGGAGACATGGGTTTGGTCTTCTGTTGTCGACTTCCGCCTATGTTTCGCTTAGGAGATTCTCTGGTCTTGCCAGAGGTGGACGCTGAAGGAACATGAGACACATCGTCCTAAATTGACAATATGTAACTCAACACTTAAAATCCTATCATTGGATAGACTCAAACTACAAGGAATAGACTCAAACCACTCCTGCAAGTTCCATAACCGCTGGTTTTGACCAGTTATTACTAATTTTATTATTATTATTTTCAATTCTGATGTGCTTGAGGCAAAAATATGAGTAAAAGTAGGGGAAAAGGCTATTCCTGAAGTGGAAATATAACCCATGGCCCATTCTCACCGAATTCCATCCGCATCTCTCTTATTGTGCTACTGAGGCTTTTTTACCTTTACTTTTTTCATTACTTATTCGTAGAAGGGGCCAATCAACCTTCTTACATATACAGGGATTTTTATTTTATCAGTCGTTTTTAATTTTATCCTGAAAACTTAAGTACCGCTGGAGCACACATAAATCACAAAAGGTATTCCCCATTTTCGATTACCAATCATGGCTAAAAGAAACTCACAAATTTGTTGCTTGAATTAACATCTTCCTTGCTCCAGGAACGCATCAGGTCGGACTGCTCTTTCTGGGAGTCTAGTCTGGCCAGAGTCATGCCCGTCCTATTAAGTAATTATTTTCTGATTAAAGAAATGCAAAAAATGTAATTACCTGTCTCGCAATGACTGCCTTCTAATGGCACCTCTGGCAGAGAAAGGGTTGTCTGCATTGGGCAGTGGGGCTGTTTGTTGTGGTGACTCAAACTTCTTTCTTCTATAATTTAGATGGTTGGTTTGGAAACTGGGGTAATATATTCAACAACTTACTTCCTAGACTGCCTTCTAGAATCGCGAACCCCAAAAGCCAGGCGCTTCTTTCGAGCTTCGTTGTGCTGAACTGTGGCAATCACTTGCCTAGTCTGGTTATCCTCCGAAAGATCTGCAATAAAACTGATAAATCAATAGACAAATTTCGATTTTTCACAATTTTTATAAATTTTAGGGCTACTCAAGGGTAGGGCTGTTCGTTTTTTCGTCTTTTTCTGTTTTTTCGATAACTCTTGATTTAAACCAACCTTTTGTGCACTACAATTTTTTAATGGGGGTATTTTCTCTTGATTTTACTTGACCCTCTATCAAACAGCCGTCCAATAAAAATTCGTTTTTTTCTGTTTTTGGTGCTCAAAATTTACATTCTGCTGCCAGCTGTCAAAAAAAAACGGAATCAAAGATATAGGCAGTAGATTCAATTTGGCAGCAAAATTAAATAGCACCCTTTATAAATAAGTAAAAGACACCAACCTAGGGCAGTCTCTCCACTACTCGTTTTGGCATTAATATCTGCTCCATATTCACACAGCAACTCTATCAGGTCTGGCTGATTCCACATAGCAGCGGCATGCAAGGGCATCCAAAAGCTGAAATACCAAAATATTTTATTTGGCTAGACCAGACCTGACTTCAACTCACTCATTGTCCCTGACTGAGGGATGCAAGCCACATCGCAACAGAAACGCAGCCACATCATAGAAACCATTAGCGGCAGCTATGTGCAACTGAAAACCACAAAATATTCAGCTGTGTTTGCAATTAACTTCGACTGCAGACTAGTTAAAACATTTTTTCGGTAATTGTTGATGTTTTTAAAGTAAAAGTACCATTTGTATAAGTTTTCTTTCTGATGCCCCTAGTAGCTAAAATGCCCCCAGGAATACGAATCACAAAGCAGAATTTAAAAAAGATATTCGCATATTGAGATATGATCTAAAACAGGTTGGTTGCCATTTGAAATCTGGACACACCAAGTTTAGGTCATATATGGGCAATCTAACCTTTTTATCAAACTGATTTTCGAAGAAATTTTAGCCATTAGCGGTGTCAAAAAGAAAGTTTACATATAAATTTGTACTTATTTCGAAAGAAACATCAAAATTAAAAAAATGTTAACTGGGATTAAATCACCTGGGCTATCAACTTACGTAAGTAGAGCCATCAGGCATCCTGACATCCAGAGGAAGACCTCGTTGGTGCAGTTGCTTCATGTCATCGAGCATCTCCTTCTCAGGCTGGCCTCTGTGCTCATCGATGAACTGTTGAGTGATACCCTAAAATTAGATTATTTTGGCTGAATGGATCTACTTTCTTTTGGGTCCGACAAACCCTATTAGCCATTTCTGACTCTATCAGGTCGAGGGTGTGCTCATCATCACAAATGTCGTAAGGCATGTTCCCGTCTGAAAATTTTCGGAGTTGAGTTTGAGCTGGTGTTTAACTCTAGTCTATTACCTGCATTCACGGCCAGAAGGTCAGCGTTTCTGAAAAATGTCGGTTTTCAAAACGTTGAAAAATTTTCGAATTTTTTGAGCTTTTATGTTTTTTGAATACTTACAAGGGAACCGATCAAACTGTACGATTCAATTCGAAAATTCTGACAATTCCATCTGTAGAGGATAGTCGATTTATTATATAAAATTTCAATATTTTTTGCCTACGACAGAAAAAATTGAATATGAAGACTCGAGAAAATGTCAAATTATACCAAAATTGCATTTGTCCCCCCTATGGATTTTCGAAAACATACTTTCTACAGTCAAGTCTTTATATAATTACACCCAAAAAGTTCGACCCCCAGCTGGGTCAGACACCTTTTTTCAACATACCGGCTCAAAATAGTGTCGGACCCTGCTAGGGATCGAACTTTTAGTGGTGTCACCATATTAAAGGTAGATTATAAACAAATATGTTTTTAAGAATCCACAGGGGGACCAAGGCAGTTTGCGGCTCGATGTTTCTCGAGTCTCCAGATTCGATTTTTTCTGTCTGTTAGCAAAAAATGTTAAAATTCTATATAGCAAATCGACTATACTAAAATTTCTGAATCGAATCGTACAGTTCGATCGGTCCCCTTGTTAGAAAAATACAGGGCACACGTATGTAGTATTTTTAAATAAAATACATGACACGAATACACTGACTTCAGATACACAACCCACATGGTAAACAGGTAACGCTAAACTGCTCGCACGTGCCCTACCCTAATTCAGTATATGTGAGATGCTTGGATGAGGTTTTTGGTAAGTACTTTTGTTCCAGTCAGTTGATGTCTGGATGTTTTCATACTTTTTTCCATTTTCGATTGATTCCATTAGTCTACATGAGGAAGTTTGACAAACTTTTGTAAAATAGTAAAAACTTTAGTGCAACAAATTTAAAAAAAGGATATGACGAGTCGACATGAAGATTCTTTTACAAAAATGTGTATAGCGTATACAAAAATGTTTACCCCTTTTATCGGCATTCTATGCGATTTTTCTGTATTAAAGCATCCGAGTTTGATCATTGTTAAATGCAATTTTATGCTTTTACCATATTTAGACGGGATTTGATTCTGAAAACATGATGAATTTTCACAACATCGAAACTTTGCAAGACACTTATGTCTAATTTAGGCCTTGACGGCAGAGATAATTTATGCACGAAAAAATAGTCAAATGAACCAAAGAATAGTGCGGGTAACCACTTGCTCACACATAAAACATTTATCTCTTCCTTGACCTTTTTTTCTTTACAAATGTGGTTTACAATAAACACCCAAGTTGAAACAGATATTTTGCTAAAAAATTCACAAGCAAAAAAGTTAGGTATTTATTCGGGACTGCACCGTTTTTTTAATTCGATGTTTTTTAAACAGAAGTATCGGCACTTGTGCACCTGTGGGGCCCCTTTTCTATTAGCTGTGAATAATGTTTAAACGCTGAAAAAGGTTGTTTTTTTTACTTTTCTCTTACTAAAAAGTGGACTTTTTGTGTTATTGGTTGTATTGATTTGTTACTAAAATTCAACATTTTGCCTTGGTCCCCCAAGCTATACCATCTGGAAGGGTACCCAAATACACAAAAAGATGGAATGTGAGCATAGTTTTGTTAACTAGGGCATACCGCATTAAGATTTTCAAGTATGCATGCTATTTCAAAATACTATTCACAGTTAACAGGGGTGATGCCCACAGGTGCACAAGTTCCGAAGTATCCCTTTACATATTCGGAGTTCGAATCAAAAAGCGAAATTTACAAAAGATTCGTGTTTGTTAAGAAATTAAACCCACTGTGCTATAAGCAATCTGACAATCTCGATGTATCCGCAACAAGCTGCCTGAAAATTTGAAAAATATGTTGAGTTTGGCTGGTTGGACGTGTGTATTTACCGCATGCAGAGGTGTCCAATGTTCAGTGTCCTTGGCATTTACATCGGCATTGTGCCTGAGCAATAGTCTAACTATAGGCTCATTGTTGTCTATGGCACACTAAACCACAACAATGTATCTATATGTTCAATTTGTTTATTCGTCGGGCAAACCTGATGCAGGGGGGTTAACCCGTCTTCGTTATGGCTGTCTGGATTGGCACCTTCCATTAATAACCTTTCAACTAAAATTAGTTGGCTTAGCTTGTGGAGTTCCTCACATACAAAAGAATTTTTGCAAAACGGCAATAACAAGGGTTTTGTGTTTTCCTAAATTTAAAAGCCCACCTTCAGCCACATCCCCTCTGCCCGTAGCTTCCAACAAAGCAACTTCTGCGCTAAATTTGAGTCTCGGCCTTCTGGAAATTAAAAAAATTTATTTGCCTGTTATCAATGCGAAATTGTGTTAAAAACAGACCTAGCTGGAGGTGGAGGTAAAATTCTCTCTTGGTTCTGGTTAGACAGAAGCTGTTGCTCTCGCCTTTGCCTAGCCAGGGCGATTCTCTGCTGTGGCGACATTCCCTCAATGGTGGGAAGTTCGGAAATCAAGGACGCGTGGTCCATTTTCGAGTTGCCTGACGTGTCAAGATATAAATATGTTACTCCGGCTAATGCGAGTGAGGGTGGTGTGGTTTAGTGGGTATCAATTTAAGGTGGTTCCTTTTTGTTCAGGTTCGATTCCCTCCTGGATCATGCAGCTTTTTTTTAATATTATCACACAAAATTAAAAGGTTGGCTGTTGTGGTCGATCCTTTTGTTTTAATTGGCGAAAGGAATGTTTGAGCAGGGATAGCAGCAAAAAAGTAGTAGTGAATAAAACAAAGCCAATAAAAAATTAATTAGGAGCAGGGCCTAATCATAAATCACATGGAAGGGGTTGATGAAGTAATCAAAGTTGAAGCAGCATTAGTCTGCCTCTTTCAGCTCTTTTTCTTTTACTATTGCTCTTGGTAGTGGTGGCGGAATAATAATAAATGCTGCTATTCCCTGACGACGTTTAGTGCTGTGCTGTTGAATAGGAGAAAGGAGAAGTGACCCGAATCGCTTTTTTTGTCGAAACTGAAACACAAAATAATAGTAGTAATCGATTGAGATGCTGTGGGATATGAGTTGTAATAGCTCTGTATACTCTAACAACAATAATACATTGCGGTACTTATACGATCCCCCCATATCGGAATTTTTTCAAAAACAGGTTTTAACCACTTCTAAGCAATTCTTACACGCCAAAACCGATAAAAACGTTGTTTCCGACCACTTTCCATCAAAAATTTTGACTTTTTTTAGATTTTCTACCTGCATGCCGTTGGCAGGCAACCTACTTCAACAGGAAGCCCCTTTGGGGGTACATGGTCCGGGCCAAGGGCTGACCCTTTATATATCAAGAAATATATCAAGGAAATTTAACCAATAAAAATAAAGATGCATGCGCTGTCTCAGCTGCTTATTTTTTTTCCAGGAGAAAAATATATATAAAAGAAGAAAGAACATTGTAGACAAACCTGGTAAATTCTACAAATTTAAAAAAATATATGCATATGTAGTAGAGTAACACAGATTTAAAGAAATATATTATATGTAAAATTATTGATCATTGTTATTGAAAAGGCCACGAATTTAAGTCCACAAATTTTTTCACCTGTTACAGTTACCACCAAGAGATATAGATATATATCTTCAAGATATATATTTCTTGATATATAAAGGGTCAGCTCTTGGCCCGGACCATGTACCCCCAAAGGGGCTTCCTATTGAAGTAGGTTGCCTGCCGAAGGCAGGCAGGTAGAAAATCTAAAAAAGTCAAAATTTTTGATGGAAAGTGGTCGGAAACAACGTTTTTATCGGTTTTAGCGTGTAAGAATTGCTTAGAAATGGTTAAAACCTGTTTTTGAAAAAATTCCGATACGGGGGGTGGGAACCGTATAAGTACCTACATTGCTTTTAGAAACAAAAAAAAGTTCGCATACAATTTTTTTACAAACACACACCAAGCGTCTAATCAGGACTGAGAGGGTCTGAGGTCCAAAGACCAAAAATTGATGAGCTTAAAAAGTGGCTTAACACCTTTTGGAGTATTTTTTTGCATGTTTAATGCGTAGAAAGCTTGGCTTTGGATACAAAAGTGAAACAGGTGTAGGTAAAACAAAACAAACAGCGGGGACACCAAGGCAAAAGAGCCTCTCGTTGTTAACACGAGCCAAAAAACTTTATGTAGATAAAACAAAAAAATTATATTTTGGAGGTTACAAGGTATATATTTAGGCATGATAAAAAGTTATTATTAAATAGATATAAAACAACAAATGTCCATTTGGGTAAAAGAAATAAGATATCCAAAATCAACAAGTAATTCCTTTACTTATGTTGTTCACTTAACAGCTGAACCCATAAGGTTCTTTATAAAACTTTAATAGAACCCTCAAGGTTTTCGACATTGTTTTCAACGTAATACAGTCAAACCTCGACATAGTGGCATCTTCCGCCTCCACCCCTCCCCTTCCCCCATTTTCGACAAAAATATCACAAAATATAAATTTGTATGCAAATAAAAATTAATAAAGAAAATAACGAAAAATATTTATTATTATCATATGCTGTGTTTACCATGCCAAAATGCAGCAGGGTGTCCCAAAAGTTCTGACTCACTTTTTTCAATGCTTATATTTTACCTTTAAAGTTAGGATAAATCTTATCTTTTGATATGATTTTGTAGCCCTCAGCTTCCTTTTTCATTTGGTATATCACTCTTTCGAAAAGCTCAACAAAATATGGCTGAACTGCGCGCTGGAATCGTAAGACTTCATGAGCAAGGCTATTGTGGGAGAGAAATTGCACGAATGCTGGATTAGAAATACAATTGGTGAGTGGCCGACGAATTAAATATTTGCTGATATCTACGCTGTTTTTATGAAAAACTTAAGTATTTAAAAGTGAGTCAGATTTTTTGGGGCACTTAGTAGAGGCAAAAAGATGGCATATAATGGTTTTTCAGGTGTTTTTAATTAAGAAGATGTAAGTTTTCGTCCACAGCTCTATTATCCTTTGTCGCTGCCAGTTGCCCTGGACTGCAATAAAACAGAGAGGCAGGCAGTTAGCTGCTACTGCTAGATTAATATCAAAAGAATGGAAGATGTATTAAAAAAAATTAATCTATCACCCCTTGTGCTGCTAGTGATGGGAGAGTGTTTGTGGACGAAACAAACTATTAGTTTAACAACTATCCAAGGTAAAACAAGGTAAGTTGTGATAGGAAAGAGACAGACAAAGAACAGACAAAGCAATTAGCAAACCTATAGAAATGAGATTTTGAAGCTGCTAAAAATGTTCACAGTATTTTGGCTTGAAATTTTTTAAAAATAGATTTTTATTTATAAAACAGGAGTATCTGTATTAGGGCTGTACTGACCGAAAATATTCGATTTTTTCAAATATCGCCTCGAATATTTGGATCGAAGAACCAAACATGTGTTCTTTTTAAACAAACTTATTTGGAAAATAGCTTTTTTAAAAATAGCCAAAAATGACAAAAAAGAATCATCTAATCCCAAAAAGCTTTTGCCGATAATTTTTGAGAAACACGATAGTATCGCTATTTAAACGCGCAACACTTTTTAAAACGTATATTTTTGCATGATTTAGGTGTAAGTCAATTTGCGGGTCTAAATTGGCTAGCTATCGTGTTTTTTTTTAAATAGTAGGCGAAAATAGTAATCTATGCAGTTTTTGGACTAGACTGGCGGATTTTTATACTAAAGGGCCATGCTCACCTGTTCAAAATTTGTCCTTGCCAATCCAATTTCTGTAATGAGTTTCTAGGAAATTTAATTTTAGGTATTTTTTTATTGGTACAGGGACAAATTTTGAACAAGTGAGCATGCCCCTCTAAGATACCATTCTGCTTGAAATGTAGCCAGAATAAGAGGAATCTGATGAATCAAATACACAACTCCAAAATTTAGACAAAAAAAGTGTCGTGCCTAGCTGGTGAAATAACTTTTTGCGTTCTTCGTGTTTTTGGGAGATTCGATTGCATTAATCGCTATAAATCACTATAAAAACACACAAAAAACAAGTTTGTCCAAATAAGCCACTATTTAAGCCAAAGTGAACGTACAAAAGACACAGTCAATGGTGCAATCAATAGTAGCATTAACTTGATGCTGCTGCTGCTCATTGAATAAAACGACGTTCCCATCCCCCCTCTACTACAACAACAAATAAGAAGAAGAAGACAGGACAGGAGCAGCACATAGGAGGAATCAATGTGTATGTAATGCAAGAAGGGGATCTCTGCACAACCATACATATCTCTCTCATTCCATGTTTGGGTGGGAGAGGGGCAGACATAGTTCATATACACGCAGGCAGCAGGTAGGCAGTCAAAGACAGTGGCAGCAAAGGGTATGGGAGCATATCAAGGTCGCAGACTTCAACACTGACCAACATTTTTTTTGGCTAATGATAGTTTTATTGCAGAATTAGGAAGTTGTAAGTGGTTCAAGATGAAATAAAATATCTGTACATTTAACCAGATACGATGAACAAAATATAGAAAACTAGGGCTAAATTTAGTGGACATGATATAAAATATTGCCGTTTCATAATTATCTTAAAGGCTATATCAGGGTTGGTCAACCCACCACTTTGAAAAAAACCGGGACAAAACCTTGACAAACTCAACACGAGGGCACTATATTGTGTAGCTCGTGTGTATTTGTGTTAGAAAGGTAAGGTCTTTGCGTTCTACCTGATCCGACAAAATTTTTCTGCCCAGTTTTCAAAAGTCATCAATAAGGTCATCAATGTGTTAACCGACCGGATCTTACGGCTAGAGGAGAGTTGTCGAAAACAAAATTTGTCAAGACCAAATGTGCTCGGTTGAAAAATATTTCACTGTGTCTTTTCTACTGAATATGGGCGAGATGACTCTCCAGATAGTAAAAGTAGAGAAAACATAGTAAAATACTTTTTAGCTGACATTGATAAGTTTCGTTTTTGACAAATTTGGTTTTGAGAAGTCTTTGCTAGCCGATCTTATCTTACACGGGAAAGTCACGACCGCACCGAGGCCTATCAAAGAACGTTATATGCCAAAAAATAGCCCTGAACGAGCTTGTTACGGACCTGCACGCAAAATTTCCCACTGAGGCGTCTGGGCCGAGATATTTTATTTTGAACGCTACAAAAATTAGCATCAAGTATATATTAAAAAAATAGACTTAACAAAAACATGGTCGTATGGAGCAGTGGTGTCGCTTCAGATTGTTTTTTTTCATGTCGCAGGTTCGAGCCCCACCCGAACAATTAATTTTTTGTAAATTTTAAAACTTTTATTTAAAAAATAATTATCACAACTATTTTATTATTTTGTGTCAACTCTTCTTTATTTGAGATCAACGAAAAATCAACGTAAGTGCTTTTAGTCAGGACAGAATAAAAATGGTTTTTTTTGCTTCAAAAAAAATAGAAACATACTTACAAAACGTACATAAACGTAACAACAGTGAATAAGGTTTAAACCAAATGGTCAAATTAAAAAAAAAATATGTTTCAACTATTTTTATTGACATTTGAACAAAAAACATTATTTAGATTATGTGTGGTCTTAAAGAGTGCATATCCTATTATACAAAAACATCTGAAATTTGTCAAAAGCACTGTCGTCGATTTTTCGTTGATCTCAAATAAAGAAGAGTTGACACAAAATAACAAAATAGTAGTGATAATTATTTTTAAACAAAAGTTTTAAAATTCACAAAAAAAGTTATTGTTCGGGTGGGCGTCGAACTTGCGAAATGAAAAAACAGACAGCATATGAAGTGCAACGACCCCCCTTTTCCTCTATATAAAGTGCGAACCGGGGAATTTCGTGTCCGAGTCCGTAATAAGCTCGTTTAGGGCTACTTTTTTGGCATGTAACGTTCTTTGATGGGCCACGGTGCGGTCGTGCCTTTCCCGTGTAAGCCTTAATTTTGAAAAAACGAAAAGCCTAAGCATGAGCATATCACCTCCAAAGCAAAACGCAAAACACTACTAGAATAGTAAGCTCATTAAAAATAACTCTTATGGCAAAGAAGACTCATATGTTGCTCTAGTGGTCTTCTAATTGTATTATGGGATTTAGCTGCTGCTGCCCCCAAAAAAGCAGCTAGAACAAGATGGCAAAAAAGATTTTCTTAGAAATATTGCAAAGCTCGGATGTTGTCTAGCTAGCAGGAGGAATCTTCATGACTGCTGCTATGCGCGCATATAAATAATTCCCTTATGTGTTGTGTGTCAGCGGCAGTAGCTAGCCCCCTTTGCACTCCAGCATAAGAATAGCTGTTACTGCTGGCTGGGGAACTGGATAATAATAATCGATTATGAAGAGGGGTATACCTTTATTGAGATTGGAGAATGACAACTTTTAATTAATTTTTTTTTATTTTGGATGTTTTGAAGGTGAGACTATATAAAAGAAAAAGTATGAACATTAATATGGTTCCTTTTAAAATAAAAGATTTAAATGGTTTTGGGGAATGGGCAGCGTTTCGACCAAAGAAAGTAATTTTATCTGCAATTAGGCAAAAGCTGTTTTCATAAAGAACTAAAATTTTTTTTTAATGTCAGGATAGGTTGGAATATAGACAAGCAGACATTGGCCATTTTAAAAAGAAAATGTCGCTCAACGAAATTCCAAAAAAGAGATAATTTCGTGCGACAAATATATAAAAAATGGACATATTCTTTTCAAAATGGCCGAGGCACCGGATTCCAGAATGTCTAAACACGTCCGCAGCTCGCCCGCCCCTGGGGTACGGGAACGAGGGTCAACTGCCGACCATTCCAACTGCCGACCATCCAGAGAACCAGGCGAAAAATGAGCCGGATTCGATAAGGGCCGAGTTTTGATTGTAAAGTTATGTTGGGTACATTCTGTCACTTTTGGAAAGGAGAATGAATAGAGTTCATATAATATCGCAAAGACAAATTTGGGTATCTAAATGGGCCTATTAATCTGCATAAAAAAACAGCTAAATCTATTTTGAAATGTTTCTACCCACTTGTTAGAGTAAAAAGACAAAAAAGGAGAAAGAGGATGGGAAAGGGGCATATCGGATGTCCCTTTACACAACAACCACTTGCCGGAAACAACAAGAGCAATACAAGTTGTGTGTGTTTGGCAAAGGGATCCCCCTTATCCATTTCTTTTCCTTCTTTTAATATTAAAAATGGACTGCAAAAAAACAACCACAAAGAATCACATATTGGGGCAATAAAAAGCTTCCCTTTTTGTTATGAAAAACATGCTCCGAATAAAATTAGGTTGGAACCCATGTGCAGTATCGTTTTGCAGCTTAGTTTGATTTTAAATTTTTTTCCAGCTTATTTTGTTGTTAATATTAGTTCGGAAAGTTGTGACACTTTTCGTAAATGTTTTTTGGTCATTTTTGAGTAACCAAGATACTTTCTTCAAAATCTGTTTACAAATTCAGAAATAAAAGTACCTTTTTCCAATTAATTTTTTTTTCTGATATCACCAATAGCTAAAACATTTTCAGGAATTTTTATTTTCATTCTGACATTTTTATTTTTAAAAACACTGATTTAAACTAGAATGGTTGTCATTTCAGATTTGGGCACCCAATTCCTATTTTAGGAGCAAAGCCAATTAAAAAGACAAGGCAAAGACAAAGACAAATAAAATTTTGTTTTTTGATTCAGATTTATGAAAAATTTATCTACTATTTCACGGCTTTTCAAGATACACAGAAATATATCTTCTTACTTTTGAATGTAATTTTGCGGGAAACGAAAAATTACTCCAAATTCGGCGAGAAAAATGAGTTCTAGACTTAAAATGGCTTCTAGTTTGCACACATCCTCGATCAAGCAAATATTTCCTCCAACTTTGTAGTAGAGATTCAGGGCTACGTTTTGGTATATGACCCGTTATAAAAAATACAAATTTCGATGTTTTCAGTGCAAAAGAAGTTTTATGTAAGTTTTTGCATTACATTTGACGTAAAGTCTGGACTTTCATCAGACCTGTACTCAAATTTTTGTAGGAAAAGTTAAAAATCTGATCTTTATCACCTACTTATACTTTTCGATTTTACGTCGAATAGGCTAATGATAAAAAAAAAATTCTAAAATCGGAGTTGAACTCGTGACCTTAAGAAAAATGGCTTTTTTATTTATGTAAAACCGTATGACGAAAAGCTTTACCAGCACGCCATGCAAACACCTGTATGCAAAGACAAATGTAAAAAGATACATTTGCGGGCGTTTTGAAAAGCCGTGTATTTAGTAGGGCTGGCCATTTGGGCCATTGCGGGTTTGCGGGGCGGGTTTTGGATGTCAAAATTTTGCGTGCGGGTTCGCGGGGCGGGTTCTCGAAATTTTTAAAGTGCGGGGCGCGGGGCGGGTTAAAAAAAAATTTCTTGCGGGTCCCGCGCGGGTCCCGCGTTTAATTGCGGGTAGAACTAAAAAACACTTTAAAACAGTTAATTAATTCAATCGAACGAGTGAATTTTCTTTATACAACCATATCAACAAATAGGATCAATAACTGTAGTTAATCAACGGGAGAGCTTTGTTCAAAAAGAGAATCATTTCCGCTGACTTCGGATCTAGACTCATTCTTCTGTAGTGATAAACATCTCTAGCCGCCGAAAATAGCTGTTCGCTTGCAACACTTGTAGAAGAAGCCGAATGATATTTCCTTGCAAGAGTGGACAAAATAGGATAAAGATTTTCGTTCTTCTGTAAATAGTAAATTTTATTGCTAATCGGAAACGTTTTCTAGAAATGTATACCCTCCACCACGCTAGAATATCTTCATCCGGTTCTGCGCATCTGTCCTTCACATACGCATCTACTTCCATATTGACTGAAGTATGATGATGAACGACCTTTGGCTGAGCGTGGAAACCGAAACTGAAGAAACAAGGCTTTGAAACTTTTGCTGGTAGTTCAGCTTCTGTAATAGATTCAAATTGATGGATATCTAGGCAACTAAACTGATAGCTAACTGACCAGTCTCTATACCCAAAACAGACACTTCATGTCCGTCTGACAGTCCAATCTCATCTGAGATCCATTTCTTCACGTGCTCCACAAAGTCAGCTTTATTAACAGCAAGTCGATCTCGAAATCGCGGATCCAGAAAAGTGGCAAGTCCGTATACCCTGAAAAGTATACAATAGGTTGTATCACAAGACTGTTTAATGTAGACAAACCTTTTACTCCCAAGTGCAAGAATTTAACTGCAATCATTTCTCTCATGCGCTCTCTGACATCAGCAAAATTACTGCCCTGCTCAAGCTTGACATCCACCAGCTTTCCAACCGGCCATTGCTCTGATAGAGTAGACGAATCAAGGCAGAGTTGCTTCGTCGCCTCTTCGAATGGATTCAATATTTCGACAAGTTCCTGCAGCTGAGACCATTCTTTTTTCCTCCAGGCAAAGTTCTCTCTTGTAGCGAAGGCAGAACACTTCAATTGCTCGTCTTTGCTGACACAAACGCCGGCACATATCGTGGGTGCTGTTCCAACGAGTTTCCACATCCTAAACTAGAATACATGCCCAACGCATCAGCTCTACTATGACTAACCTGAATCAGTTTCTGAACCGGCAAATTTTCTTTTCTTTGCTCCACTTCCAACTTTTCGTAGGCCTGTAGAGAGTGACTGAAGTGAAGTGACGATGGCACGAGCGCGCTTCAGAAGAGGTGATATTTGCGCATCGTCAAAAACGCTGTTCTTCACGATCAGATTCAATTTGTGAGCCGCGCAATCGGCATGATCATATCCGCCTACTTCAAACGCCTACACAAAACAGAAAATATAATTTTAAATTACGCAGTCGCATAGATACCTTTTTCATATTAGCCGCAGAATCTCGCACAAAGACGTGGCATCGATCGCTGGAGATAGACCATTCGTTGAGCATAGAGAAGACGACATCATTGATTCGTTCAGCTGTATGGCTTCCACGGAATTCACGAATACATAGCACGTACTTTCGGCGAGTCCAATTCTTGTCGATACCAAAAGCCGTAAGACTAGAATTAACTGAATCGTATGTGAAAGCTGTAAAAGTACATGCCTAATAAATGCCGCCGTCTGGTTAGACCACATGTCAGATGTAAAGGAAAGACTCTGACATTCATCAAGCTTCGACTGAACAGCAGCTTTGACCAGCTCGTAAATCTTTGGCATTGCCCAATCGGAGTAATGATGTCTGCCTGAATTTTAGTAGATGTGAATCTATTTAGTAAAATTCTGAGATTTTTACCTTTTATTTCTGCCGATTTGATTTGGAACAACGCTAAGAATGTAGGCTCATTGACAATAGAGAACGGTTGGCAAGTGCATGCAATATAGTGAACTATTCGGCGATCGAGTGCAGAGAGATCGTCTAAAGCAAGCTTACAAAATTGCATAGTTACTCAAAGCTGCTTACATTTCGGTAAGATCTTCACAAATTTGTCCATCGAGTTTTGGTTAGCTTTGAGCTTGGCTTCTAATTCATCGAGCACCTTTGCATACTGTTGATGAGTCCTTGCATGGCGCGTTAGGCTTGATGGGCTCCGGCCACTCAGCTTGATGACTTCTCCACACTCCTTGCAAGAATAATCAAAATCGGATCCCTCCATCTTCTCAAAAAAGAGCAAGCTTCCAAACGAGAGTAGACATTCTGAAAATAACGAGTACATACACGTATGTATATAAAATTTCTCTATTATGACTCATGCTTGCGTACTTTAACAATTGATTTTATTCAGTGTTTGCTGAAAAAAGTTGTGCGGGGCAACCCGCGCGGGTTCTACCCTCCGCGTGCGGGTTTGCGGGGCGGGTTCAAAAAAATTTCCAACTGCGGGGCGCGGGGCGGGTTTTCAAAAATTGCCAAAATCGTGCGGGCGGGGCGGGTTACCCGCGCGGGTCCCGCCCCGCGTCCAGCCCTAGTATTTAGCAATATTCAGAAATGGTTACTTTTATTTTTAAACATCATACATCTAAAAAAACCAGTGGTAACTGGCAGTACACCAAAATTGTATTTTCTAAGGGATGATTATCTGAGAAATTATAGTGTGTTTTTGCAAAAAAAGGTTGCTTTAAGCTGCGTGATGAATGATGAATCCGAACTTTGGGGACAGATGAGGGTTCTTAGTGGGGGTGCGGATCTGAGTGAGGGAGTCAGGGTTTGGAATTTTGGTGTCCCCAACGGAGAGTCAGGGTTTGGAGTGAGGGTTCGAATCGGTCATTGGGGATGCGGCTTTATTGAAATTTCAACCAGGAAACTCAAACAATTTTTAAGATCATATTGAACCTGATATCCCTGATACTGATGCTTTCAGCTCCTGTACCATGCTTGCAAACACACAGCTAATTGCTTAACCAATGCTTTTTTATATAAACTTATTATTTCTGTATCGTTTTATGGCAAACTAATCAAAAATGAAAATTAAAAAAACACAAATCAATATTTTGGACAAAAGTAATTGACGACAAAATTGATTTATCCAGGTTCTGGCTGGTGCGAGAACACAAGGATGGTGGTGAGTCAAGGCATAGACCACTAGCAACACCCCTATACCACTGTACTATAGTATTAGTTGCACACACACAGGGGCTGAGAGGAAGAGTGCTGTTGTATTGTTTGTACACTGGCAGAGTGGTGGGCGTGCCTGTCCCCACTCTCGACCAGTGCACACCACCTCTCCCATTCAAACCAGCCAAGGTAAAGGAGTGAATCAACATAACAAATCAATAATACACTTTGCAAATGCCATAATTGACTCAACCTGTGAGTAGTAATTGTAAACAGTTGAGAAGAAATGTATTTCCTCAAGCAATTAATAAGAACAACAATTTAATTGAAATTACACCCTCTAAAAAATTAGAAAATATACCCAAAACAACTTTATTTCCAATTTCCCTTCGTCCAATATTTAACTTCATTCTCTTTGCTGCCGTACTTGCGCGTCCGTTGAGTTAGTTTGAACTTGGTGTTGCTAGCTGGACCGCGCATACTTTTCTCTTCCAACTTGTTGATGTTTCAGTAGAGAGTTTTTATAGGAATTCCAGTTTCTACTATTATCTTATTGGCGTCCCATCCAATTCAATACAGACCTTCAAACATCGACTCTTTGGAATATACTTGGAAGATACTATTTATAGTTTCATACTTAATAGTGTCATACTTTGAGTAGAGCGAAAAGGACGCTACTGCCATACCCCCAAAACGCCAGTGTCATATACTCTCTTCACACACCACCTCCCCCTCAATATTTATTGCTGCCAAATCATGGCACTAATTCTAGAAGTTAAAGAGGGCCATGGCACCACTTCTGGCATCCATTTTAAAAGTCGAATGCGCCAACACCCATGACCATTACCGTAATCACTGTGCAATAAGTCAGTAAATATTGGAAAAACCCAAGCTCTGGGAAGCCTTGGTGAAAAACTACTGCAGGCTTTCATCGCTAGACAGAAGATGGATGTTTAACTTTAGCATTACCGTGGGGTCAATTTTGACCCCAAAACACATTTAAATGGCTCCAAAAATTTTTTAGGAGATTTTCAAAAGCTGATTTTTTACGACTTTATTTGTCTTATTGTTAGCTACATTTTGACTATTTTTTCAGAGGTTTGTTGATTCATTTCTTCTGCTGTATAAAAAAGCAGCACCGTATACTGTTGGGGTCAATTTTGACCCCAATATATTATTGCATAATTTATGTGAAAATTACTGGAAGCAAAGTAGAAAAAATGCTCTTGCTCTTTTTCGTTGTTTCTGTCACTGTTTTCCTAATTTTTTCGCTTTAGAAATATGTCTAGTATCTCAAGCAGTGAGGAATTTCCAAGTGATTATCTGCCATCGTCGGATGAAGGTGAAATCGACTCTCTCAGCAGCGTCTCATCCAATGGTAGCGGGATCCCTTAGCGTTGATGAAGCGGTCACAATCGCTTCACAGTATGTTTCTAAGAACGGAAAAAAAAATTTGGAATTCTCAGCCTTTCGTAAATCGAGGAAAACTGTCAGCGAAAAATGTTCTAAAACAAAAAGAGGGAGAGTAACAGCCTACGCTATTCATCGAGTGGACACCATTAAAAGTTCTTTGAATTTGTTTTTGCAAATGCAAAGGTTTCAAGTAATGAGCAGAAAAAGCTGGAAATCATTATAGATTACAATGCAACAAAAGGTATTTATGTTTTAGCTTGACATTTCTGATTGTTCATATCTTAGGAGAAGTAGATACCTTGGACCAAAGGGTGCGAGCATATTCTACGAAACGGATGACTTGTCGTTGGCCTATGGTAGTTCCTTCGCGGTTGATCCGCTCTATTTGAGATATCTTTTACTTTAGGTTATATTTTACAACATGTTGGACCTTGATGCTGTCAATGCATTTGTCATATAGTCCAAAATCAAACGTGGTTATCATATTGGCAAGCGACACCGTCGTCGTCTATATCTTGAAGAGCTCAATCAAACACTTGCTGCTACTCAACTCATGATGAATTCTCGAGGGGAGTATGGATCGGGAAGAAAAGCATCTCATATTCGAGAATATCCACACTGGTAGTCCAATTAAGCATCGCCTTCGGTCCTTTCGATTCCAAGCGTGTGTAAAAAAAAGGACTCAAACGCGTAAATCTGAAAGTGGTCGAAGTTTAGAATGAGAAACGGAAAACCTATTTTACGGATGGTAAGCTTTGATCTAACTGACTTCGCTAAACAAGAAGTTGCATGTAGAAGTTTATTGCCTGGTCATTAAGCCACTGTTCTGGTTTGAAACGCTGCAGATCCCTTACAATCAGAGGGATGCCGAATTTTTCTACGCTGATTTTTTTCCAGCGTGTCGTCTTCTTCCAGAACTGGGTCTTAAAATAATCGCAATATTCTATTGAATTCCGGTTTCAAAACTTACCCAGAGTATCGTCCAAAGTAATTATTTCAAACTTGACTTTCTTTTTTTCTTCGTCGTTTTCTTCCTCCGGCTCATATCGGCGAGTGTAGGCAAAACGAGCCAGATGATGCTGAATTGTCTTCAGGAACTCCAATCGACGATCAGACATGTATTCTTTGACCAGAATTTTGATGTTCGCTTCACGCACTTCTGCTGCTGGTCGACGAGGCTGACGAATCATTTCGGCGGGATTTACTCTCGCCATAAACACGAAATAAGCAAAGGAAACTGGAACCAATGACTAACCTGACGACAATTTGACGGGTTTTCTCTTCTTCGTCTCTCAAGCGGACAATGAACTGACTTAGTGGCATATTAGCCCTCGGGAAACGGTCGTTAAAGCTCCTGTGCCATCCCTCAATATGATTGTTAGTTCTTGGTAGCCCTTTCAGCGCTGCTTCCCTTTGGTTCCACGTCGCGATAGAATAGGAACCTTCTCTAGTTATACCACCCTTGACACGACGTACATGAGTTTTCTCAAAGTACATCAAGTATTCTGAACTTTTGATTCAATCCGTAACGTTTGATTCAGTGTTAAAACTATACCCTTGAGCTTGCCTTGAACTTCTAGATCCTCGAAGACTCGGCACCTGCTCAATTCACCTTTCACTTCATCAAAGCCATCAGAAACTTCTTTGTAAGCAGAAAGCAAGAAGAAGAAAGCAAGCTTTTTGGAAGCAGCTTTGGAAGAAGAAAGCAAGCGCAGGCAGACAGCGTAGAAGTTCCTTGGCACTTTCTTCTTGATAAACTTCATTGAGTGACTTCCATTGGATGTGAGCAAAAGAATTCTTGGACAGATGGAAAAGGCAGTAGCTGGTTCTAATTTTTCCAAACACTTTGTGCATAGCATTCACAAGGGCAATCTCAAAATCTATAATTTACAACCATAACCCTTTCCCGAACTTCTAACAAAATAACCTGCCATAACCGACTCGGGACAAACAAGCTTGTCAACTCTCTTCAAAGCTGCAAACATCGTCACGTATGTTTGCTCACTTTTATCAGGCAGCAGAGCGTAAAAGCATGGAAGAATTGTTTCGCCTTTGAAAACATCGATTGAGTACAACTGATGAAAGAGCTTTGGCACACTGAAAAATGTTCCATCGATGGACCACTTAAGATTCTCCCGCAGCAGACAAAGGCCCATTTCGGAAAAAAAAATATAAATCACTGGTTTAGCAGGATCAGTGTCACTGAACAGACAACACATAAAGAAAATAAACTAACCGTGAATCATAGAGAGAAAATTGATGCTCTTGTTTTGTTTCCTGGAAGCATTGCAGAAATTTGACATCCTTCAGCGGTTTGTCCACACTTTCGGCTCCAATTCGCTTTCTTTGACGCAGCACGATAACCTGCAGCGCTCTGTCAGATGGAAGTGCGAGAAAATGGTCATCGACCACGTTTCATTCGACCACCTTTCCCGATGTAATTCCGATATTTTTGACTGCATCGGCCTTTAGCTCTTCAATTTTTTGTCTTTTCTGCAAATTAATTTGATAAAGCTTCCAATTCGAATGTAATCTTAAAATACCTTAATATTACTAAGACTCTTTCGACAATTGTGGGAATTCTTTGGCTCTAGATCAATCGTAGCTTCAAGGTTAGAAATGGCTGATCCATTGCAAGTTTTTTTAGACAGCGCCAGACTTTCATCGTTTTTGTGGCCCTTCCTTTGCGCATTGCATATCCATTGCACATCACTAGCACCGTCATCTTGCTTGATTTCGAAGACATCTTTTACTGAACCAAATAAAAGATTACAATATATCGCACACTACAAAAGATAGAGAAATAAACAAATGTGAGTTGTAAACACCACAATTTCGCCTAGAGCAAATTTTGAATAACTGTAAAAAAAAATTGCGCAAATGTGTAGTAACGCTAACACCCAAGCACAACAGGGAAATCATCTTTTGTGCTCTTTTCCAGATCTTTGGCTGCAAAATCTTTTTTAGTTCACTCTTTTTCACAAAGTTGCAATCATTGAAAAAAACAAGCAAAAACATTGTTTGGAGTTTGGAGCAGCAGCAGCATTGATGTTCAATTGTGTGCCAATTAATCATATTTGTGGCATTGTGTCTTAACCCATATTTGTTATTCCTGATGTTATAGCCTGAGTTCTGCCATTCTTCGGCCATATTTTCAGAGTTTTTATTTAACAAGTTTTAGATTTGATCACTGAAATTTTGAATTGCCTAAACTCATTGATATTGCCAGTTTTTCATATACATTTGATTGAATCTATAATTTTTACAGTAAGTTTTATCATTTGAAGTTCTTTTTTTTCTTCACTAACAAGGAACATCCACGAACTGGCAACTTCGATGCGACTATTCTGATGTCTATCTTGTAGAGTGTAGTCGATTTACTAAACAAAATTTTAATATTACCGGCCCACGGCAAGAAAAAATAAAATTTGGAGGCTCAAGAAACATCGAGAAACAAACAACATCAAGAAACATCCTATACTGCATTGGTCCCCCTGTCGATTTTTACATATTTCTGCAGTCAGACCTCGATATAGGAACATATTTAAAAATTCGATCTTCAGCTAGGGTCCGAAACTTTTTTTAGCCCATTTGTTGAAAAAAAAGTGTTGGACCCAGGTTAGAATCGAACTTTTAGGGGTATCACTATATCGAGGTAGAACTGTGGGAAAATACAGGGTGTTTCAAGAAATTCGCACACTTTTAAACTGCCATAATTTTTTGTTCTGACGCGAATTGGAAATTCTGTAAACGCAGATCGTCTCAGTTTTTGATGACAATTTTTTTGGTATATTTTGTTTGAGAAAAAATTTCCGGCCAAAATTTCCGAAATTTGCCTTGGTCCCCCCTGTGGTCTGAAAAATGTGAAAATGTGAAAATTCGAAAAATCGGTTCAGATGCACTTCAGTCCGCAGGAAAAAGTTTTTTGTGTTGTTGTTTATGCCAGCCAAGGAAGTCCAAGCGTCGTTCGCCGTCAATTTCGCACTCGATTTGGAGATCCGCACAGAAGACCTTCTCGAAATGGTATCCTTCGATGGTATGATGAATATCTGGCGCGAGGAACAAGCGAAAGAAAGAAAAGAGGGAACACAAGGTTTGTCTAAGTGACTTCTTTTCCGTTTCCTTGCTTAAGGTTGTGTATTCAGATGGGTCCGCACGGAATTGAAAGAAGCAGAGGTTAAGAAGCAGAGGCGTTTCGTGTTGAAGTGAACAAGAGTACGAGGGAGCTAGCCTTGCAGGATGGAATGCCTTCGCCTACAACTGTCTGGAGAATTCTGCACGTAAAATTTTCTGTAACTTGTTGATGTTACGTTTGCTTTTGATTTGCAGGATGCCAAATTCCACCCCTACAAGATGAATCTTCGCCATCAACTTCTGCCAGTGAATCGAGCCGCTAAAGTGGAGCATGCGATCAATCAGCTGGGCCTCTTCGATTTCTCACCTCGCTTTCTTGACAACGTTATGTTTTCCGACGAGTGCCACTTTCACATGCACGGAGGAGTCAATCATCAGGTTTCTTCAAACTTCTCGTTGTTTACCTTCTCTTTAACTTTCTTTTCAGAATTTCCGTTATTGGTCGCAGACGAATCCGCATTGGTACAGGGAAGAGCCTCTTCATTCACCTCATCTCCGCGTTTGGGCTGCAATCGGACGACGTGGTGTCATTGGGCCGTATTTCTTCGAGGAAAGCGTAACAGGGCCAGTCTACCTCCGGATGCTTCAACAATTCTTTTTTCCTCGAGTCCAGGGTATGAACATCATTCGAGCACCACCACTCAGCTTGATCATTGCTTTTATCTTTAGGTCTTCAGAATCTGGTTTTCATGCAGGATGGAGCGCCGCCTCACTACAGTGTTCTGGTGCGCGATTGGTTGGATGAGAATTTTCCTCTGCGTTGGATGGGTCGTGGCACGCCAGCAAAGCCTGCTCCTTTTCGTTGGCCGCCTTACAGTCCGGACTTGACGCCTTGCGACTTTTTCTTGTGGGGATATCTGAAGAGCCGAATTTGTCGAACGCAACCGGCGAATCTGAATGAGCTTCGGGAAAGAAATGTCAACGAATTTCAACTGCTTCCAGAAGCGATGGTGATCCGATCAATTGATTCCTATGCGCGCCGCCTGGAAAGATGCCTTGAAGAGGAAGGAAGGAGTGTTGAGCAAAGTTACGGGAATTGATCACTTTTGTAGCGTACCAATAGCGAAGTGAAATAAAGTTATGATCGAGTTGTTTTCCTGCGGACTGAAGTGCATCTGAACCGATTTTTCGAATTTTCACATTTTTCAGACCACAGGGGGGACCAAGGCAAATTTCGGAAATTTTGGCCGGAAATTTTTTCTCAAACCAAATATACCAAAAAAATTGTCATCAAAAACTGAGACGATCTGCATTTACAGAATTTCCAATTCGCATCAGAACAAAAAATTATGGCAGTTTAAAAGTGTGCGAATTTCTTGAAACACCCTGTATTTTTCGAAAATCCACAGGGAGACCAAGGTAATTTTATAACTACGAAGTTGCTAGTTCGTGGATGTCACTCGTAAGTGCTAATTCGTACCGTTGTGCATGTTAAATTAATCATGGTTCATATCTCCGGACAACTAACGACTCGGCAACTTTATGAGCTAAGATTCGGAAATTTTAGTCAAAAAATGACATTTTTTTTGAAAAAATACTTAGAAAATACCTGTAGGTCTTCTTGAATTAGGATAAATTGAGATCAGATCAAAATAATTTTAGGAAGCTGCGAACACAGCTGACTAACTCTGATCGGAAAACTCAACAAGCCTAGTCAATTCCGTTAGCACCCCGTTAGCAATACATCATCCCCGTTCAAAGCCATCGAGATTATCTAAACAAAAATTACAACATAGACTTTTCCAACAATAACATGCTCAGTAACAGAGGCCTCCGTCAAGCAATCAGAAAATACAGAGAGAGTTCTGCTTTAAAAAACGTTGAAAAATAAGTAAAAGTAAAAATGGGATAAAATGAGGTGGGATGAAATGAGTTGGGATGAAATGAGGTGGGATGAAATGAGGTGGGATGAAATGAGGTGGGATGAAATGAGTACGAACCGAAAAACAACAGGGGAGTAAGGCATTTCATGTGCCTTTTTGGGACACATGCGCATTAATGGGTTAAAAACTATAACTATAAAACATACAGCTTTATCGATGCACATTCAAACTTCGATGTAATGTACACCATGGGGAACAGGTGCGGCGTACGTCATATTGGTGGTATACATTATATCGAAGAATGACTGGAAATGATTTTCTGCTGACCTTGTGAGGCGTACGTTATATGGGGGTGTGAGTTATACTGGGTGTAGGTTATATCGAAGCTTGACTGTATTTATTAATTGACTGTATTTATTAATCCATAGACTATTAAATTTTTTTTTCAGTTTCTTGTGTGAGTGTATGCCATGTATTGTCTGCAATGGCTGATTCCAGTGCTTCTAATTCCTAAACACTTGATCCATCCCACCTTTCTGATAGACCAAGCCTTGTTCCTCTGGTTCTACATTATTGGGTTTGCGCTAGAAAGGAGGTTTGTCATTTTGTGCTCACAGTGAAAAATAAAACATTCAATTGTAGGCCATGTTACATTTGTATGATCATTTTCTTTGCTGCCGTTTTCTTCATTTGCTACAGCAGTGAAGAGTGTGCCTTGTGGCCTACCTGCCAAACCGTGCTCAATGAGGGACACATGTGCATCAACACCTACAATGACCAAAGAAGGGGTGTCTAACCGTACATAGTCAACTTTGCAGAGTACCGTATAACCTCCAAAATTTCACTCTCCCAAAAAGGACAAAATATAGGACGATACATAAAAATGCTACGATCTGGATAAAAAGTGCCCCGTTTTTGTGAAAATGTGCAACAGTTTGTCAAAATGTGCCTAGTTTTGCACATTTTTTGCCTGGTTTTAATGGCCGCTTTGTTTGCAAGGACATATAAAAGGCAGACTAATAGTAACTTGAGGTGTAAACCATTGATCACATCCTTCCAAAATTTGAATTCCTTTGTATTTCAACTTAAACAAAACGCCAAGAATTTCGATGTAATTTTTGTGCTTTTTTGAAATTTTTTCTTTCCTGTTACCCAAATATCAGAGAATTATTTCAAAATTTAACGGATGCACCCTAAAGATCGGCAATACACGGAATGACAGAAGTAACTTTATTCATACTCATTTTCTAACTCAAAACTCAGGTCAAACAGCACATAACGCACATAAGACTCCTCAATAAGTTTATTTAAAATTACTGGACGACTGTTCATTGAAGCAAATCTTCTTTCATCGCTGTTGACTTTTCGGTGTAGAGACTCAATTGACTGCTCCGAAAGTAACCCCCAAAAATTGTGTAGTTTTACGAATTCTCCAACATGTGAGCATAGAAGGTGGAAGCATAGAAGGCGTCACGTTTTCCTAATAATCAAATTTTGTACGTAAGAAAAAGTCAGTACAAAAAGTTTAGACAACTTTACCCTCAAGAACAAGAAGAATCCATGCGTCAATTTGCCAAGAATGATGACTTGCTCATTTGATTGCCTTTGTAGTTTCCTCCAAGCTCAAGACTTTTGCATTCATGAAGACGGCGAACTCTTTGTTCCAGAACATCCTTGATATTTGACATCTACGGTAAGAAACTCCGTTAACATTAGCAGACTCAAACTGGAGCTTCTTGATGCTTCCTTGATAGATTGAGACGATCTTATCAATCCTTGAAGTTGACGATCTTTTTTGTAGATCATGCAATTTGTACGTTCATTATTCTTCCATCTTTTTTTGACTGCAGCTGAACGAATTTCGGAGAGAGACACTCCATTTGGCTTAACGCACATTCGTCTGGTGGAGACCATCTTTAGCTCTAAAAACACTGAATTTATTTTTGTATGAGACACGCCAATTTTGTATTTTTTGAGCTTTTCTTTACGACAAAAGAAAGCCCACAATCTCTTCTATCTTAATGACCATACCAATTTTTGTATAGTCAGAATTTTTAAAACTAGAGACCATTTGAAGCAAACAAGTGGCATTTTTCCGAGTAAAAATAGGGGTCATTGCGTTTTCCATCTAACTTTTGTATAAAACACCACAAATTTGTATTTTTTGTATACGTCCTTGGTACCAAAATGCAGCAATTCCTCTGTCGAGTCTCCAGTTTTGTTTGAGAAATATTGGACAGAAAAACTCGGTATGATCTCAAAAATGTCCATGAGGCGGAGAAATTTATTTGAAAATTTTCACAGAAATCAGTTGTGGTTTTGAAATTTCAACTGTTTTACGGACAAGTGATAGCTCATTCAAAAAGTTTTAAATGTGAGGCATGCAAAATAGAAAAAGAAAAAAACCAGACTTGAGGCAAGAAACAAAAAGAGCCTCCAATCGACCATTTTTGACAACTTTTCGTGTGGCGCCAATTTTTCCTAATGCACTAAGGTTCGAATTTTGGAAGGTTGTGTGATTGATGTAAGAAAGTTTATTTTCAGAAAACGTGGCACATTTTCACAAAAATGTGGCAGTTTTTCACAAAAAATGTGGCACTTTTTCTCCACATCGTGGCATATTTTCGTTTCATCCCAAAATATAAACAAAAAAATTTGATTTCAATTTTTGTCTACATTAAATTTCTTTTTCGCCTATTATCTTTTTTGCCGTGACAGTTGATTTCAAAGAGATCCTCTGAAAGATCCTTTGGATTTGACTACTTTTAGTCACATCTTAGCCAAAATACAACAATACAGTCATATCTATTATAAAAATGCCCCTTGAAATCCAAAATTTTTTTGAGCTTTTGCTGGGTGGCTGCATATAAAATCTGAGATATGGCTGAAAATCAATTTTAAAGTCAATTTTAAAATAGGGAGGTCTTATTTTAGAGGAAAAGAGTCTTCTCTATGGTGGGGTTATCCGTCGCCAAAAAGTTAACTCGCCAAACGATTAACTCGCCAAAATGTGACTCGCCAAACAGTTAACTCGTCAATATGAATTTCACCAAAATACATTTCGCCAAACGATTAACTCGCCAATTTTATCTCGCCAAACGATTAGTTCACCGGAAATCAGTTAACCAAACGATTGAGTCACCCATATAGCCTGAGAAATAAAAGTTAGTCAAATCAAAAAATAAAATACTTATTCTAACCCAAAATTGCATGGTGAAACCAGTCTGTCAGGACCGAAATTTCGATTTCGCCCAACGGAACCCCTAAACCTGGGGTGAGTATTACCTTGTCAGGTGGATATGCGCTTGAAGGAATTGAAAACATAATTTGGTTAAATTAAAAGAAAATAGCCCCATCATATGTAAAATCGAGTGGCAAAACTTTTTAGACAGGACTAAAAATGCGATTTTACCTACCCGAACACTGAAACCTAGTGTGGGTAGCCCTCGGGACAGGTGGATATCCACTTGGATAGCTTGAAAAATAAAATTCAGCTAAATCAAAAAATAAAGCACGCTATCATATGTAAAATCATGTGGGTAATTTGGTTTGTTAAGACTAAAATCCCGATTTGAACCACCTCTTTGCGCTGCCAGAATTGAGTAGAATCGCTCTGTCATCTGCTTTACTGGATATTCAAAATTTTCTTTATCTTCATCACTGCTTAGCACATCCTAGTGAATATTCATTGAGCTCAAAGTCCTGAAAGCATAATTTTAAACGATGGATAAGGGAAGCCAATAGTGACTGCAAAGTTATGGTAACAGTAGGAATTTCAGCATTGAAAAGGCTTGGCGAGGAAGGTTAAGTAAGTTTATGGTTTTGCTGGAAAGATCATAGTGAAAAAATTATTTGACGAGAAAAATTATGCTGAGCTAATCCTCTGGCGAGAAAAAAAACTGGCGAGTTAACTGTTTGGCGAGTTAATTTTTTGGCGACGGATGACCCCACCTTCTCTATAATAAACTGCACTGATATTTTCATAACCACAGTGTATGTTTTGCTGAAAGATTTTTTTGGGAGATAAATGCTGATGAATATTGCATCGCAGACATCTTTGCGGGTATTTTTGTTGTAAATGCAAGTAAAATAAACTATTTTATATAAAAAAACAATTATTGCCAACACTTTTTAACATTATTTTTCAGCACCTTACAAAAATGATGAACCGAAAACTTTGGCACTTTACCAAAATTTAGATTTTATTTTTTTTTCTGGATTTTGTTTTGCCTAGAAATTATTACTAGGACTGATTGCAGCTAAAGTTTACGTTAACCAATATTTTGACTGTTTCTATAAAATGCGTTTTTGTTCATTTTAAGGAGTATGGCTAAACGCCGGAAGATAAGTATAAAAATAATTGCTCCAATGACTACATTGCGTCGCTAAAATTTTTTTTGAACAGTTTCCAAAGAGCAAACCTTTTTCTTGCCGCAAAAACACTTTTTTTGCCTCAATTTTTTTCTTGGTGTAAAACGACTTTGCACGGCAGAAGAAAATACGCGTTGCGGCAGAAAAAAAGCATTTCCACGGCAAAAAAAGTATTTTTACGGCAAGAAAAAGATCTTAAAAAGCAAAAAAACCCGTTTCCAAATATTATCATGGCTTAGTCTCTACTAGAATAAATGTCGCGAAAATTTTTGTTTTATAAAGTGCAATCCGCAAAAACAAAAAATCAAGCTGCATACTCTTGTTGCAAATCTATCTGCCCAAAAAATATCATCTAGACCGATGAGATTACATTTACAGTCGAACCTCTATCTACATATAGTATTTTTGTCGGCATGTCACGCTTTTTTTTCGTGCCACGCTTTTTAACCCACTTCCCGATTGTATTATATTTTGTTCTCATCATATCTAAGGGTAAATCGGGGTCGCTGAGAACGCTAATGCTATCAGAATTGACATGTGATGCTTAAAATTTTGAGTTTTGCCAGAAAAGTGGGAAAAACCAGGTATGCTCAAGGGGGTCTTCGAACCTGTGACCCCAAATTTTTTTTTCATTTTTAGTTTATTTTGGCGCCTGTTAAGGCGCCTGTTCGGCTTGTATAACATAATTCAAGGGACCACCAAAAACGTTACGTTATATAGAAGTTATGTTATATAGAGTAACCATTCCAAAAATATAATTACGCATCACAAACGAGAAACACAAAAGAAAATGATAATTTTTGATTCATGACTACCTGAATGTAAACAAATTTCTTATCTAGACAAAACAAATCTGAGTTTTTGAGAAATTTAAGCGATTTATGTTTTATAGATGGATGTTTTTTCGGGTGCGGCCAGGAAAAACCTTATGTTATACAGAGTTTTATGTTATATAGAGGTAAAAGTTATGTTATATAGAGGTTCACTTTGATCTCATTTCAATCAGACCAACCAAACTGATCTTCTAGTTATGCTATATAGAGTTTTATGTTATATAGAGTTATGTTATAGACAAGTTCGACTGTATAATACGACGTTATGTTTAAACTATTCTCTTTAAATTTTTATGATATATGGAATACTAGGACTTGAACAGATCTGGTCTGCCTTTTTGGTTGGTGGGCTCTGTAAGCCAAAAGACAGGCTAGGGCACTAGCTCTGAAGAATACTATTTAAAATGCAAACAAAAGATTAATTCAAAAACATTATTGCCAAAATTTATATGGTCCCGCGCGCATTCAAATCTCTGACATTGCCATGATAAGGAAGAGACAGGGTCCTTTAATAGATTGTTGCTAAATAGACCGACTCTGGGCGAAACTTTAAACAAGCAACAATGCCTATGGCAAGCTTGCAGACTATCTGGCTGTGGACAAGCAACTGGAAACTGGTAAAACATTGATTTTGACTGCAATCGCAGTGGGAACCGAAGCGAAAGAGGCCAATGAAATGTCATGGAAATTAAATAAGAGCCTTTGCCGTCGTTCACTTCACGGAATCCAAATATGTTCTGAAGCTTCGTCTGGCAGAAGACTACTGATACGAAAATGGTTCATCTGTTTGACAAATAGGGTGACTTTCTGGCCGAAGAACAATTGATAAAAATAAGACAGAAACCACTTACCGACTATTATGTCGCTAAAGAGAAATTTGTTGTTGAAATTTAGATGTTTGCACAAAATCTATTGAAAACTCTCTTTATAACGTTCAGCCAAAGCTTCTTCGAGAGTTGACGCTCTATATAACGATCACCTCTCATAACGCTCAGCTCTACATAACGTTCACCTGAAGCCGGACCCCAGGGTGAACGTTATATAGAGTTTTGACTGCAGATCAATTTTTTGGTGAGGGTGATAGTGGTCTTGCTTGCCCCGACTAGCAAATTATAAGCTCCTCCAGCAATTACCAAATAGAACAACAGAAAGCTTACATCCATACATTGACCTAGCATGGTCCATAAAATAATAGCAATAGCTGAAATTAGCAGCCGGCAAAATGCTACTATTTGCATAGCTGAAGCCTATAATTTATCTACAGAGTGGGGCAATTTTTTTTCAGGAAGGAATTTTGGCCATAACTTTTTTAATTTTCATGACTTTGACACGATCTTTTTTTATTCAAAAGCTGATACTCTACGCAACAGAATGACACGAATGAATTTGCGCAATTCTGGCTACTGTGAGCCCTGGTGCGCTCAACAGTCCAAGTAGAACACACTGTGCTGAGCATGATGGCATCGGTCATTTTTGCTTCGATGTCGAATAAAATGACAAAAAAGTGGTCTGAGATGTAATCAATTGTACGTGGTCGAAATTCAGCTGTGTATACTCAGGTTTTCAAGTGGTGCGCCACGATTCTCATATTATACCTGGAGTTATAATATATCAAAATGACCAGTAGAAAATTTTCTTTTGAATTATTCAAAACATAGGCTGTTTTTATTTGTAAAACTATTAAAAGTATTCACTTTTTGTCGCAGTTAAGATTTTTTGAATTTTACACCTTTACTTTATACGTGCCGTAACTTTTTCTGCAGTTTTTTTATTTGAAATTTTATTACTACGTATTTCCTCTATTAGTAGGCCTGGGCCTTATATTTTTCACTCATGCTCTAATTATTTTATTTATTTGATAGTGCAAGTCATAAAACCGTTATTTATTTTAAAGTTACAGAATTTGGTTTAGTATCTCAGAAATAGTACAAACTTAAAAAGAATGTCGAATTTTATTTTCAAATAGAAGCCTTTTTTTGGCTGCGTCCCTCATCTATAAATGTTTTTTTATTTAAGTTGTCTAACACTGATTCGTAGCATGAAAATTAATTACCGTATTTCCTCTAATTACCGCCCCCCCTCTAATAAGCGCCCCCCCCTCGACTTTGAGGGTCTGTATTTCAGAGCAGGAATTTTTTTTCGAGCAAGTTTTTTTTGCGTTTTCTTAGTTCCCGCGAGCTCTGCCGATTCTGCTTTTTTGATTTTGGATTTCCACCCGAAAATTTCAAAATGACTCTAATAAGCGCCCCCTCTAGAGGTCGATCGAAAAATAAGCGCCCCGGGGCGGTAATTAGAGGAAATACGGTAACCAGAAAAATGTTGATTTTTATCACGAAGGATTTGTATGATTTCTGCGAATATATCTTGTTTTTCAATGACATTTCAAGGCATCTCCAAAGATTTTGTATTGAAAAAGCTGGGGAGTCGTTTGTATGAAGTCTTTTGTACATCAAGAAAGTAAATTAAGATTTTGCGTAAATTAAAATTAAAGTAAATTAAAATGTAGCAAACACCGTGTCTTCAGCTCAAAATATAAGTTCAAAGAGTAGGCAGTCCTTAGACGATAACACTTTGCAGTGCGACAAGCATGTCTGTGTACTGTAGTCGCAGTAGTAGTTAGCAGTTTAATGCATACACACACTCCACCATTTTTTTACCATTCCCTTACATATAAATTCTTGAAATGTAATTTTTGACTGACTTTATTATTGTTTTACATTTAACCTTAGTTACACAATTAATTTTTCTTCCATAGTTTTGATTCCCATCCTAGTTGAAGCATTCATTTCTTTGCGATTTTTAGTTTAATTAAGTGTATCTTCTCTAATAAGCCACCCGAGTGGTTTATTTTTAAATCCCTAGATTTTGTGTGCTCGAAAAAATCTAAAAAGTGAAACGGTAGAGTTTGTGATACCATATTTCATGTAATTGACTCCCCGATGCCTAAAAATTGGAAAACTTTTGAGGTCGATATCGAGATTTTTGTCTAAATGCGGAATGATAGAGCTCATGGGAGTTAAGAAAACGCGATAAACAGATGTGTGAAATAATTTTTCTGCTCCGAGACACAAAAGCTCAAAGTCAAGGGGGCGTTAATTAGAGGAAATACGGTAGTTAAGAAAATGCAATAAACTATGATGTAAAAAAACTTTCTGTGTGATCAGATGTAGGCCGTCGAAGTCTAGAAGGGTGACTTATCAGAGGATTATCAAAGATTATTCAAATTATGAATTTGCTTTTCCTTTGTTTTCTGATTTTACCTCTATTTTGCGTTTTTCGTCAATGTCTTGATACAACGACGCCCTAAAAATTTTGTTCTTAGATTTATGAAATCCTTTGCCAGTTGTCTTTGATCAGTCTAGTCCGAAAAATCTCAATGATTCCGTTTTTACCTATCGTTTCTTAAACCCCAATAATTTCGTCGTAAAGATCCGCTGAACTCAAATACCTGTTTCGTGGTAAGTGGACTTAAAACCCGTAAAATTTCGGGTTTCGAGTCGGGGTTCCCGATTCAAAATTTTGGGTGCTCGAATGCTCGAAGTAAAAGATAGATTTTTAAAGCTGAGTAATCTATAAGCCTGGAAGTTGCCCTTTTTGGTCAGAGAAAGCTATAGTTGTTGCACACGCAAATAAATTCTAAATAGTTGTGTAATCAATTATCTACTTTATGTTCAGCTAAATAAAAGCATATTTTTAGATCACCAAACACTTATTGCATTCCATTTCCACTTGCTACATAAAACATGGTTAGTTGTAATCATTGTATCCACATTCCAACTTAACACGAGAAATACGGGTGGTAAGACCTGGGCGGTTAGGATCAGATATTTACGCTGAACAACAAAGTGCAAAAAAACTAGAAAAAACAAATTTTCCAGCCAAGTCAAAATGTTTGCGTATGCAACTTCAAAAGGGCAGATCTCGTCAATTTTTAATATCAATTTTAATGATTCATAGTTTAAAAGAAAACGCAGACCATGGGCTTTCTATTGAGATATCATTAAATGTAAAAATTTTAGTTCAAAGAAATAATTGTGTCATTTTTCAAAAACGTTGTTAATACTTCAATATGCCAAATAACGTGTGATAAGGCCGTTCGTTAAGTCAACAGTATATGTCATTCGACACCCTATCCTGGTGGTTGGAGGTTATCCATGTGGTTCGGGCCCCATCTTGGTGGTTGGGGTACTTTCCTGGTGGTTCCGGGGCATCCACGTTCAAGCCCCATCCTGGTGGTTGGGGTTATTGGAAAAAAAATTGGCGCCAAGTCAAAAAAAATTAATTCAATTTTTTTTTATTTATAGATTTTCCCATAAAACCCCCAATTATCAGTTTCAAAGGCTAAAATTCCAAATTTTTTTCTCAGCAAACCCCATATATAAATTACAAACATCCTCCGCCGTTAAAAGGGCTTTCAAATGAGTATAAACTCGCCTAATAAAATATTTCTCGGAAAAAAGTTATAACTGGTGCAACGGGACCACTCATGATATTTTCCCATAAATCCTCAAATTTCTAACTTCAAGGGGCAAAATCTCAAATTTTTTACAGCAATCTTTAAATCTGAATTTCAAAAGTCCTCAGCCATTGAAAGAGCTTTCAAATGAGTACAAACTTGTCTTAAAAAATATTTCTCAGAAAAAAGTTATTGATGGTGCAACGGGACTACTTGAAATCTGTTAACCAACCACCCACCCATCCCTAATACTATATAGAGATTAACAACGTTTTTGAAAAATGACACAATTATTTCTTTGAACTAAAATTTTTACATTTAATTGTCAATTAACACCTCGATGATATCTCAATAGAAAGCCCATGGTCTGCGTTTACTTTTATACTATGAAACATTAAAATTGATATTGAAAATTGACGAGATCTGCCCTTTTGAAGTTGCATACGCAAACATTTTGAATTTGCCGGAACATTTGTTTTTTCTAGTTTTTTTTGCACTTTGTTGTTCAGCGTAAATATCTGATCCTAACCGCCCAGGTCTTACCACCCGTATTTCTAGTGTTAAGTTGGAATGTGGATACAATGATTTTTCTCGTGTTAACCATTTACTTTAAGTCGGACACAGCCAAACAAAGCGCTGGAAGGATTGCGGCCAGAGCAGCAGCTGCTGCCAGTGGAGCTGTTAGACAGCGGTATGTTGGCATATGCACTTACAAGAAAACAATAACTGCTAATAACATTTAGACGAGGAGCTGGTGGTACTGGAACCACCAACCGGACCCGGACTACTGCTGGCGGTGGTGGGGGAGGAGGCGCCAGCATGAACACTGGAGGTCTCTGGCGATTCTACACCGAAGACTCCACTGGACTTAAAATGTATGTTTACTTGCCCGACTTATAGAGCCCTCCCAACGAGTACTTAAATGGCACTCTTATTGAAAAAATGTGCGGAAAGTGGACTGAACCAGTAAAAAGCTCTTCCTTCATTTTTTCGGCTCTAATTGATTAAACTTTTTTTTATTAAATTTTCCGCTTTTTGTAAAAAATTAGCCTCTTTTTTTTTCGTTTACTGCTTTTCCAAATGGAAAAACAACCAACCACTTTTGCCAAAAATTCAGCAAAAAAACATTTTTTTTAAACAAAATAAAAATTTGGCTCTAAAATTACTAATATTTGTGACGAAAATTCGATATTGCCGTTTGGATTTATTGCGTTTTTTACCTTTGTAGTGCAATTGAACTTTTTTGAAAGTACTTAGGGATGGGAAACTTAAGAAAGTAACCGTTCGGTTGAGGGACGTTCCCTGCAATCACGGAAACTATGCAATGGGTATAAAATAAAAAATAACATTTTTAGTGGACCAGTGCCAGTGTTGGTGATGAGTCTGGTGTTTATAGCCTCTGTATTTGTACTCCACATTTGGGGCAAGTACAGCAGAAGCAGTCATTGAGAAGGGAGCAGCAGGATAAGAAAAAAGATTGTTCATTCGCACTAACACATATATTTATTGTTTGGCTTTATTGAGTTATGAATAAAAGTGATAAAAACCGTCTTGGGTACACATATACAGGTAGATATTGGTTGTAAGGAATAAGCTAGCTTGGATATCGGCCTGCGGCTTAGCAAAAGACCTGATTAGTTAGAGAAAAACTTGTGTATTTAGCGGCACAACAAAGAGCCTTTCACGCCGGAAAATGGGATGCCGTTTCGGGGTTCCGATTTCAATCCACTGCCTTCCAGTTCCGATTTTCATTCCGACTTTTTTTCGTCTTCCGTCCCATCCCTGGTACCCTCCTTTCTTTTCGGTCAATACTTTTTTGGCGCAACTATACTTTTTTGTGGCACAAATATTAGTTTTGCCTATTTTTCTTAAATTTTTTATTATTTTTTTTTCAAAATGAAGACACTATCAGGTAGCCTTGCAATTCTATTTTCTGGCAAGGTATCATTTATTGCAATATCTTTAAAAAATATAATGTGAAATGTTAGAAGTATGAAGCGAATCAGAACAATAATTTGCTTTATACTTTTACCTTTTTGTGTTGTATTTCTCTAAGATGTTGCTAAAAATAATATCTCGCCAGAAACTAGAATCGCAGGGCTACCTCATGGTGTGTTCACTTTGGATTTTTTTAGAAAAACAGGCGAAACTAATATATGCACCGAAAAAATTATGGTCCGTTTTTTTGGAGCGTATTCAATTGTCATTTTTTTCCAATATGTGGGCATTATGGGTTTTTCGTAAATAAGACAGTTGTTATCATACAAATATTTTATTTCATATCATAAAACTAAATGGTGTTTTGAGCAGTCTATTTCAATTGCTTGTAAGTGAACTTGCGGACTTTGTTTTTCTGAGCAATATCTTCCTGAAAGTTGAATTTCTATCTTCTTTTTTGAATTTTTGTAGCCTTACTAAGTGTTCAATCTGAGCCTTGCCGTAAATCAATCCACCTGCTTTCTCACTCTTTGCTATATTGTTGCGCTCGGGATCGCCGGCTACCATCACAGGATTGTCTTCACTTACCTCAATTCACTCTATTTTTTTAATTAGTTCGTTTAAAGCAAACATACTGGTTCAAGTGCCCTAGTCTCATCCAAGAATTGCTGTAATCTGTTTGCAAATCCGGGCGCAAAACACTCACGATCTAGGGCCACAAAGCATTGACCCTGAAATTCCAGGACGTCAGTCAACTGTGGTCCATATTTGTGAACTCACACAGTCAGCCACCTTGGCTGTTTCTCTCCAAGTCCTCATGTTCTTGCCGTACTTGGAACCAGCCAACATGCCACAGAACAACTCCACCATCATAGCTAGACCAGTGCCCTTGTAACCACCTGTTTGCTCGGCTCCTCCCAGCGGCAGAAGTGCTTAAATCGAGTCATTTGGGTAGGGGGAGCCACAACAATGAAGAGAAATGTCAAATTTGGATGGACACTTACCTCCACCATCCACCACTTGGGTGGGGTTGTCTGTGGGCTGGCCATGACTGTCTGCACCCCATTGCAGAGGTATTTTCTGACCTTTTCTCTCTGCCAACTCGACTTTGCCTAGGGCGACAGTTGTGGTGGCCATGTCCAAAGCAAAATTGTCGCCTGAGTTTGCAGCAGCGATGCAACTGATTGGATTGGTTCCCAGCCCTGTAATAGTTTCGGTTATAGATGCGGAAACCTCAAATTCGAATCAATTTGGGTTCGGAATTGAGTGCAGAGACGGGACCTAGGAATCTGCTTCGTGTTTTTGACAGCAAAATTGTTGTAGGACTGCAACCACATTTAAGAGCATAAAACCGGAAAATTTGGCCTACCAACTTGTGCAGCTCTGTTGGGGTACATCAGGGGAGAAGTGTTAGTAAATGCCATTCCCTGAAAATAGACTATTATTTTGACTGGACGGATGATCCTTCCATACTAACCACATAGCCTTGCTCAATCATTCTAAGAGGATAGAAGCCCGCAATGCCAAAGTGGTTGGACGACTTAGCTACTACCCACCCGATCCCGTGCTCCTTGGCCAACTGCATGGCTAGATCGGTGCAGAAGTTTCCGACCACAACACCCAAGGCATTGTCGCCATCCACCCAGGCTGTCCCACCCTTCTGCTTTAGAACTTTGGGTTGGCCTGCAATTTGGTAAGAGATAATAGTCAACCTATGTGTATGGTATAAAAGCCTTCACCCTTATAAACCATGGAGTATAATTTTTTAACCTCCTAAAATTTTTGTCAAAATAGGCGAAATAGTTGATTTTGACCGTCAACATCGCCGAAATTAGAATATGGCTTATAATTAGAACGGATACCATAGTCCAAAAAATATTGAGGAAGATAGGTATTTGAAAAGGTGGCTTCTGCCAAACAGGACCTTATTCCAAATTTTCAAAAATAGTAACAATAAACGATCGCTTTCTGATGGATAGGAGCTAAATGGGAAAAATATTTCACGTGCCTAATTAAAACCGGTAAAAACTCAAAAATATCCTGTTTTTGTATATTTTTTTATTTTTGGTATCACAGATACCGACCGGTTTAGTTACCCTAGTGACCTTTTTACAATCAACCAACGCCACAACCCACCAAAGGCCCCCAAATTATAAAGTGTGATAACGAAAAATGAATTCAAGGAGAGTCTAAGTTTTTTTGGGAAATGTGGGTAAAGGGATTTATAGTGACTGTGTATGCAGAAGGCCATAGTCTTTACCATTGGGTTTGCATATGCCGGAGTGGACATCCTCCATGTAAATGCGCAATCTATTCAGCCCATGACTATAATGACCCCGCATATCAGCTGAGATGAGCAGATCTGCTAGTTGGAAGGACTGCTGAGGGTCGGCACCCACACTCACCATGCAGTCATGCACAAATTGACGCATCTATACATCAGATATATGACTGGATAACAAATACAAATGATCGGCAAATACCTGATCCACTGGCACCACATATTGGTCTGAGGCAGACATTTTAAGGCTCGAATAGTGTAGTAAACGAAATGTTCTGATTACAGCAGCAGCAGAAGGTAAACGATTATAAAATGACTGATTAATTGCTTTTATAGGACCGCAGAACACGAGCACATACCATTGGTAGTGGTGGAGGTATCTTTTAGTCCTTGTCTATCATTTGCCGATAGCCAGCAGGCCAGCCAGCAAGAAAACAACCAGGAGCAAGATAGCACAAAACAAAAAAGGGGGTACAGAATAAACACGTGCTGGTGCTCGTTGTGAATGCTAGAGCAGTGTATGTAATTAATCTTGATTATGATGCAAATTAAGTATTTGTATGTTTACTTTAAATTACTACCTTTTTCAGTATTGCATATGATTTTGTTGCAAAATTTCGAAAATATACGATTATTGGACACCTGCAAAGATGGGAGGTAGGGGGGAATCCGGAATTTAACCGCGGCGAAAATCCGGGGAATTTCGGGATTTAAACCGCCGCGAAAATCCGGAATTTTGGGATTTTAACCGCGAAAAAAGGAATTATAAAAGGGAATATAGGAATTATAATTTAAAAAAGGAATGTTTGATGTTTTTGTGTCTTTAGCTTATTTATTTCGCATTCCTGCCTTGCGTAATTGCTAGTTGTCTCATTTGATTGCTTTGTTAGACAGCCTTGTTTGTATCTTGTCTTTATTCCACGCATGGTTCGAATGGTTCGAATTCCTATGGGTATTCCACGCATTCTTAAGGCTATGAAAACGTGAAATCAGGTGGTGTTTCTGGATTTCCCCCTACCTCCTATGTGTATATGAGGCACTAAAAGAGGCAGTAAAAATTGAAAGTCGGTTTTTAGTTTCCCAAAATTTGGAGTCGACAACCGTGGAGTGGGTACCCGCGGTATTGAGATTCTTGATAAATTCTTGTTTTTACGAAAAGCGATTGAGCGGATCCAAATTCAAGTACAGCTTGCCTTATCTCTCAGAATTTTACCCATATCCATTTTAAACCACTTCAAACTATCCCAAACTACACGATTTTTGAGGTATTGAGCCCACTGGACTGGAATTCTGATCCACTCAATCACTTTTTTTGTAAAAAGATTACCGCGCTCTTTAGTGAAACCTCAAAAAAGCAGTTATTTTTTGCATGTTGACCTTTCTGGAGTATTTCTGAGCGATCCTGAAAAGGAGAAGGGTTGGTGTAGTGCCTTGTATACTCATAACCGAGGTTTCTGGTTCGAATTCCTATGGGTGCACACCTTATTTTTATAAATTTCCGCTAATTGGACACACCAAAACTGAATGAAAGTGAGAATAAAAATAAGTGTCCGCTCATTAGTAGTACTGGGGCCAACTTTTTGTCATCAAACGATGACGCCTTTATGCCCCATACCTATGGGGCACTTTCAAAGATAAGCCCATAGATATAGGAAAGTGTGAAGTCCCGCCCCTTTCTGACCCACACCTATGGTGGCACTACTAATTATTTCACAATAATATTTCAAAATATAAGTCAATCATAACAGCTGTTCACTTTTGTAACAACTGTTAACTATTTCGAAATATATAGGTCATCCATAGCACATGCTAAACTTTTGGCGGGAATGAAGTAGAGTGGGCGTGACCTAAATCGAACTAGCCAATCAGTGCGCAGCATTTTCGGAGGTGACGACCGCGAGGAATCACCTTGGGCAGCAATAAAGTGTATATAAGAGCGAGATTTTGGACAGAAAGTTCATTATCCTTCGTCCACACCTACCTATTAGTTGCTCTTCTATTATTCTCTTTAGATGCTTGCTTCTACCAATACTCAACCATCTACTCCAGCTGCCCTACCAACCAGGAAAATGACTAGATCTAATTCACCTTGTGCAACAACCTCGAAGAAGCCATGTGGATAATGTTGAGGAAGTATTACTACCCCTGCAGCATATATGGAGATCGCGTCATACCGCGACAACAGGATGCGCTTATTTTGACTTCATGGACATACATTCGTACTGCACATAAGCAAGACCATTCTTCAGATGATCATTGAAGCTGATGGATCAGATAATAAGGTGAGGATTCTGTAAGAGAATAAGATAAGCTTTTGCCATGTTTTACGGCAGCTTTGTAGGTATGAGATCCTTACAGGGTAATAATTTATAGCTTTTGTCATGATCTTTTGACACCTGAAAGCATAGAATCACAAAGCTCTTCAGTTGCTGCATTGTTTTTGATTCTTCAATGTCTTGGAACTTTTTCAGATACTCCGGGTGCTTTTGCAGATGCGCATTGAGATTGCTGGTTCCACGGTTGCTCAGTTTGATCTGAATCATTGAATTTTGCTTCAGTTTGCGAAAGCTTGAAAAGAAATCCTCCATTCTTCTCCTCTTGAGCAATCTTCCATAGCAGACTCATTCTGAAACATACATAGCACGACAAAAATTAACAAAAAATTTCCACCTATGCACAAAAGTGAGACTTGAAAATGGGATCAAACTAAAAACTACTTTTTACCAATTTGCAATGCAATATGCAATATTTTGGAAAAACAATTTGCAATATAGAAATGCAATATTTGTTGCCCAAAATCTCTATTTGCAATGCAATATTGCAATGCAATATATTGCATTGCAACCATCTCTACTTGGTAGGCATGGGCAATATCCCAAAAGTTATCCGTGTATAGCGAATTTTTTTTCAAGATGATAGACTCTAGTTTTTTTGTAAGAAAAGAGCTTTGGATTTCGTCAATGCTGGCGCTTTCCGTCACATTCAATATAGCGTATAAATAGCCATCTGCATCGTGGACAATCGAATACTTAGTGAACTTTGTAAGCAAGCATAAATGTGTGAGCAAAATATTATAATGCATCGAGTAAGTATTAAGATTATTAACAAAGTTAACTGAAAAAAAATTGATAGAAGTGAAGAGAGTATACACAAAAATCACTTGCCTTTCTACTGTAACTCATACCACTTTTATATTTCTACATTTAAAATCATGCGTGCACCCTTAACTCATACCGAAAACTCATACCCCTTTTTGAAAGAAGCATCAATGGATTTTTTTTATAAATTTTTTTGTGCGTGTGTGTATATGTGTAAAGTTTATATAAGAATATAATAATGACTTTACTAACATCGTCTCAACGTGGACAAACTAAACTGGTACATCAAGGTTTTGTGTGTATTCACTCGTGGCAGTCATCACTGGAACATATCAGTCGTGTTTGTTACTTAACACCTCTTCACAAAAAAGCAAGCTTGCTAAAAACAATGTCCATTATCTATGTCTCATGCGAAACCCTGCTGGGGAGTTGCAATGAGAAATCTTGCCACGCAGTTGTTTCCTGACAGAGCAAAGTAATTTATGAATGCCTACAAAAGAGCTACTAGCAAAAATTTTAGTTATCTTTTTACTGATATACATCCGAATTCTCAAGAATTGCTAAAGCTTAGAACAGACATTTCTCCGCCAAACCACACTAGGCTTTTTATTGCAACATAAAAATGCAGAGTGTACATGAAAACTATGATTTTCTCAAAAAAGTAGCGAGAACTAGGTCTATAAAAGAGAGAAATGAAATTCTAGAGAAAGCATCAGCTATTGAAATACTAGCAATTCTAGAAATCTGCTACAATATTTTAAATATTTTAAACTGACAATAATACAAAAAGGAGATTGACTGTTTATACTTCATATCTACGACAGCTTTCAAAAACAAGATCCGAAAAAAACGCTAGACAAATTCTTCAAACAGGACAAGGAGCAATACTACCAGCTTTACGATTACCTGTTCTGGCACAAGCACTGGCACAAGCACTGGTACAATATTTTACTTCAAGATGAGTAATGAGATGATTACCACCTGTCAAAGCATACAAAAACTTTCTTGAACAAAGTAAGGTGATGTCAATCTTGTGAAGTCTAATCAGTAGCTTAAAACACCATACACAATCCTTCTTTCAGTGTTGATGACAAATATTATCAACAGGATCAGAAAATCAAAAAACTTCAAAATCTATTGGCAGAAAAACAAAATAGGCTAGAAAATGTGTCATTGAAATTTTTTTGGTCCTAAATTGCTTAGACTCTTCGATACAAAACAAAAGAAAGACTATAACTAAAAATATTCTGCATGCTACCTCTAGAAGAAAGAAACTTGCTGCGAGAAGCAAGAGTTGTGTCAGTTCGAGACCGTCTATTCATACATCGAATAGTTCTGAACAGACACTATCAAGCACGCATTCAGTAGATGACCCTTTTCCTGTAGCTAAAAGCGCACCAAACACTTATGCAACAAAAAGAACAGGTGCTACGGAAAGACATGAGAAACTTGAAGAGAAGGAAAAAAATAAACAAGAAAAGTTCAAGTTGATCCGAAACTATATTCAAAAAAACCAGTACAATATGGATAATGATTGGTCCGTGTACTACTGACACACACTGAAAGTGAGGGTCAAGAGTGAGAGTGAAGGTAAAATCCGCTAATTGGACACCAGGCTTAAAACACGGAGGTAGGGGGAAAAGTATGTGAATAAAAGTATGGATGAGTTTAGGGACAAGAACTTGATATGTGCACTTTCTCTTCAAAAAAGAATTTTAATTTGCTAAAGCTAATCGCGCTATCTGTCTAACAATGCTAAATCATTCAAGACAAAACAAAAATTCATCAAAATTACGCTCGAAAAATTCAAATCCTAAAATTTCGGATTTTCGTCGCGGTTGACATCATAGTGACCGCGCCGTCCTCCGGGCCCGTCCCGTCCCCGTCTCCGTCCGGACGGCGCCGAAAAGTGAGACGGTCGGACGGCCGCCGTCCAAAAATAAAAAATTAGACGGCCGGCCGCAGGCCGGCGAAATTTTTTTTTTTAAAGGACGGCCGGCGGACGGCCGGTGATTATTTTTTTCGAAAGGACGGCCGGTCGGACGGCCGGTCGTGAAAAGTCAGGACGGGACGGTGGACGGCCGGTGAAAAAAATAAAGACGGCCGGCAGATCGGACGGTGGGGAAAAAATTGACTGCAAGGTGATAAGTAGTATATCGCAATAACAATTTGTGATGTGATTCAATCTGGAAGCAGAGGGAGCAATTTGTACTACATTGCTGCCGCTGCAATTGATCCGTCTGTTTCTTTTCCTCTTTCGGAAGAAGATCTGGCAACGGGAAAAAGCGCGTTTAAAAAACTGGTAAATTGTTTTGACGTAGTGAAAAAAACCTTTCAGTGAAAATCAAAACAGCTGCAGAATTCTGGAAAAATGAGGTCAAGATTTTAATTTGCAACAAAATACAACTATAACAGTACTATTTAAGAAAGAAGGCCCTATAAAAAAACTTGCTCTTGATATCCTTCTGATTCCGGCGGCATCTGGTGCTGTTGAAAGAATGTTTTCTATCATGACTATGCATGCAGATGGCAGAAGAGTCGGCATTGGGGAAGCGCTTTTGAAATCGCGCACTTTGCTTAGTTACAACTCAAAATATGTCACTTAAACAATCGTTTTTAAACTAAAATTTAAACGTCAATAATAAATGTGTAACCACTGATAACTAATCCAGAATACATGCACACTGCAATAAGAACAGCCGGTCGAAGGCCGGCGAAAATTTTTTTTTGAAGGACGGCCGGTTGGACGGCCGGCCGAACGCAAAAATCTAAGGACGGCCGGTCGGACGGCCGGCGAAAAACGTCAAGACGGCGGACGGGACGCCGTCCAATTTTCGCTTATCGCGGTCACTATGGTTGACATCCGGAAATTCCGGATTTCCCCCCACCTCCGCAAAGTTGTAGGTGGAGAGCAAAATCGAAAAATTCGAACTGCATAAATGTATTATGTATTGTTTTAAAGGCTAATATCTCAAATACGGTACGGTATCTATAACACGCTATTTTCTTCAAATTATGATTTTTTAGATTTTAAATTGGCTCATACTGATTTGGTTGCCAAACAGATAAAATGTGCCACGAAAAAGCAAAATTGACATTTTCTTTCTAATTTTTAATTTTTTTTTAACTTAATTTTTTTAAATTTTTTTAACTTAATTTTTTTAAATTTTTTTAACTTAATTTTTTTAAATTTTTTTAGTATCGTATAGCCCAGGATCTCAGCTTTATAATTAAAGCTATTAAATTCCATTGAATGGTTTCAAAAAAATAAATATTAAGAGGCTTGAATGAATTAACTTTTATGTTTTTGTTACATCATTCAAACCCCCAAGTCTCTAAATTTGAAAAATTATTAAATATATTTGATAGCTTGTTGAAAAGCTGAGATCTTGGTCTATACGATAATTCTAAAAAAATAAAAACTTTTTCATACTGAAGTTTCAAGTTTTTCGTGTCACATTCTCGTGGCATATTTCAGCTTTTTAGCAAACCAAATCATATTACAGTCAACCCATGATTTAACGATATCCCTGGGTACCGGTCAAAAGTTATCGTTAAATCGAGGGTACAGTTCAGTCATTTTACGTAATCACTAGCCAATTAAGCACCGAAAAAGTTATCGTTAAATCAGGGGTATCGTTAAATCAAGGGTTGACTGTACCGTAATTCTTCTAATAACCCGCATGGTGAACTATTTTTTGAATGCCTTCCAGAGGGGTGAGGTATTAGGGAAGTGAGCTATTAGAGGAAATACGGCATGCCAATTTAATTTATGAAAATTTGAAAAAATTTATTGAAAAAAATTTGCTCTTTTATTACGGTGTAACGTGGCTTCTAAAGGAAACCCCCAACATTAAAATTGCTTTATTTGTTTTTGAAATGAAAAGTGAAAAAATAAATAAGTTGTTGACTAACAGGCTCTCACAATCTACCAACAACTAGACAGTAATTTTATTTGGATGTGCGGAAGGGATTGTAGCTCGCACACCACTTCAAAGGCACTATCACATACACAAGAAGTGGAGGATCTTGGGATATTTACAGTAAAGAGTATTTCAGTCTGCTTAGGCTCAGGGTTTGCAAATTACATAAAGGGAAAAGAAATTAAAATGACTAATTTTAGGATTTGACATACAGAAAAAAGACTCTTTTAACAATTTATGGTTAGGAAAGAGATTTCTTTTTAGTTTTGAAAATAGATTTTTTAAGGAGAAGCTTGTGAAGTTTGGAAATAATAGCCCCATCGAATCCGAAGCGTCAATATATCCATCCATCAGTTAGTGAACATCAGGTGCTGGTGGTTCATTACCCTAAAAGCGTGTACTTTATATAAATTTAGACACCACTCACTACATATGCTACAATTCTAATGAAAAAAATTGTGCCCTCACTAGGAATTGCCATAACTTTTTTCTTTCATTGAAAAATTTTGAGGTCATTGTCATTTTGGTAAGGACAAGGCTACAGAATGAGCTAGAGAAAACTTTTTAGCTAGTGCTAAGGTAAACATTATTTTAATTGTGAATAAAGTTGGGGAATGCACAGTCTGTAGCCGCACACCCGCAGGGTGGATCCAGGTAATGACCTGATTTCTTATCAAAAAAATTTCAACTATTCCTATCTCGCGAATAACTCATTTTTAAAGCATGTTTATTGGTTTTTGGGTCACAAAATAGGACACCTAAAATCAAAAATAAACATGAACAAGATTTTTCAATGGAGAGAAAATAATTTTGGCCACCTGCCATAGAGATGGCAAAAATGTATTTATTTGGATGGTAAAATAGGCTGAGTCAACATACCGGTCCATCACCACCAGCCTGGCTAGGCTTGCCTTCCAATTGACCTTGATTATTGCGGTTGTTGGATCGCATGCTGGATGGTCGCAAGAAGAACTAAAAGACTCGCAATTATGCAAAAAAATCAGATCTGCGCAGTTTCTCACCATGAACATAGCCAGCAGACCCCAAGCCATTGCTATCAACATCATGTTGCTGCTGCCACTTCCGTCACCTGTCATTGCAGATCTAAATGCAAAAGAAAGATTAGACCGGACAGTTAAATTAATACTTCACTTACGTGGTGCAATCAGTGTCTGTGCAGTCTGCTTGCGAGTCCCGAAGCTAAAATTAATAATGTTACCAAAGCTTTTGAGGCGATAAAAGAATTTGGGGATCTTGTGGGTTATCCATGTACACTTTTTCAATTTGCTTGTTTTACCACGAAATAAACACATTCAATAATATTTCCGTCCTTGTTTAAAATAATTGAAAAAGTGTACATGGATAACCCACAAGATCCGAATTTGGTATCAATCATAAGTTCACACCATCCCTATTGTCGGAAGCAAAGGTTTAGTGTGAGCTTCGATAATCGTCACAAAATTTAATTTACCAATGAAAGAAGTCGTCTCATCATTGCTTCATGGTTGAAAACACACTCGCATGGGTCGTCGGACATTTCCGGGCTTGCGTTCTTGGGTCACAAAATAGGACACCTAACTTCAAAAACTTACTTTAACCTGAGGCATAAACTTCTGGTTTCCCGTCAAAATATAGTTGCTGTACAGGGTTAGTCAAAAAAAACACGGACATTTTCTGAAAAGTTTTAGTTCAAACTTTTGACAGGAATTTGTGGTCGCATTTCATTTTGTTGCTGTTTTTAGTGAAAAGTGGTTTTCTTTCCATTTGAACCTTTTGGGTTGTTAATCAAAGAGCTCCCAGATAGATTAATAACTGTCATTAATTTACCTGGGGGAATCGATGGCGCAAGGATAAGCTACCTACGCAAACTTTTTCAATTATGTCCGTGTTTTCATGACTAACCTGTAGATGAAAACAGAATGTGAAAGTAGAGGTGGAAACAGGAGGGGATCCCGTACGGGATTCCGTCACGCCCGCCCTGATTTTGGACCAAAATCCCGTCCCGTTATCCCGCCCGCTCATGTCCAAAAATCTCGGTCCCGTTCCCGTTTTTAGCACAATCAAGTCCGTCATTTTTTTTAAACGTCCTAAAAGTTCGTGAGAAAAAATTTGTTGAATTCTATTTTTTTGAAGAAAGTTTGCTTATTCGATCATTATTTGTTTTTATGTTTATAGCTTCCTCCATTTCATCTTATATACTGACGACTATTTCTAGATGAGCGCTATTTGGAATATCGGCCTTTACACAAAGATCTCAGCGTTCGAAGCGGAATGTTGCGCCCGCAAAAAGAAGATCAAGATGGCGGATCGCAGCACTAATGGCCTTTTTGTTCACGCAAAGCAGCATGCTGAATACGCAACCAAGCTAAATGTCAATAAAAAACACCCTTTTGAATCGCTGGAGCCTTTTTTCTGTTTAATAAATGATTTAAGAAAAAATCTTGGGCGGGATCCCGGTTTTTCGTACTCATAATACCGTCCCGTTATCCCGCCTGCACCCTTTTTTCCACCTCTATGTGAAAGGCTTAAATTGAATTTCGCCCTCAAAAGTCTGAATTTCACCAGTAAATTTCTGAAATTTTACCAGTAAATTTTTGATTTGCGCTAGCAAATGTTTGTTTTCTACTTTTTTGCTTCTGAAGTTATGTTTTTTACTTTTAATAGCAATCTCAAATCAAACAGTCGAAAAAACGAGGACCAACTCAGTGATTTGGGCTCTTTTTGATACTTAGCTATCTTATGTTGGTACCTGTATGTTGGCACCTAAATCACTGAGTTGGACTCGTTTTACCTCCTGTTTGATTTGATATTGCTACTAAAAGTAAAAAACATAATTTCAGAAGCAAAAAAGTAGCGAAAAAATATTTTAAGTAGCAAAAAAACAATTTCCTAGCGCAAATAAAAAATTTACTGGTTAAATTTCAGAAATTTACTGGTAAAGTTCAGTATTTTAATAACAAATTTGAATTTACTGATGAAAACAAATAAATTAAAGGTGAATTTAAGACATTTGAGTGCGAAATTTAGCTACAGCCGCAGTGAAAATTGTTTGAAAGCCACATCAGCAAAAAGAAAATATCAAATGGTTTATTTATTTTCGATGGTGAAGTAGGCAAAGAGGCGTACGCTAAGCAAAAAGGCCATATTCAAAGAGTTTGAGGCAAAAAAGCATATGGGCTGCCTGCTGTGAAAAAAGAAAATAAGGCAGGAAAATATTTTTGAGTGTGTGTCTGCACATCTTTCACCCGATCCATAAATGCAATTAGACTTGGTGAAAGAGAGATGTCATGAGAAAGAAAGGAAAAATTTGCTTCTTGTTATATCAGCACACCCAAAGTCCATCTCTAATTCTCTAATCAATCAATCTCAAAAAACGACCAAAATTGTCTCTGTTTCTCTGCTCCTTTTGCACGTGTTCTTGGTCGTTTTTCACACGCACGCGTGAAACCAAGCAGAGTCAACATTAGCAGCAAGTCCTGCCGTGAAATTATTCGAATTTTAACATTGGCATTGTGTATCTCAGATGTTTCGAAAAATATTTTGAGCGGAATAAGCATGTTCAGTTTTACTTTAAAGGGGCAGGGAGATATGCAATCTTTTGTTTATAAAGCAGCTTGTATGGAATCAACTCGTGCTACTTTGTATCCAAACTTTTGGAACAACGGATTCGGACTCCGAAAGACATTTCGGTAATACCCCTATTTTCAATGTGACTTTCCAAAAACTCTTTTCCAATAAAAGTCCAATTTAATTCAAAAATTTAAAAAGGGCTGTAATTGAAATGCGCCTTCAAAAGTCTGAATTTCACCAGCAAATTATTGATTTTCGCCAGTAAATTTTTTGTTTGAGGATAGAAGCGGAGCATGCTGCCGAATTTTGAGATTCCTTGCGCGGGGGCTGGCGCTTGTGAGCAACATCGCTGGTATTTTCTTCCTCTGCATTTTGTAACTGAATCAAAAAATTAGCGATTACAAACAATAGACAATCTCTTTAAAGCTAGCAATTCATTCGCCAAGCGGGCTGTTCACTCTGAAGTGATGACGGAGCTTTCCGTGATACGATTCAGCTGTGTTTGTTGTCCTCTTCCCTCGCATACCGCGAAGGGAAAAAAAGTCACCAAGTGAAATCCAAGTACTTCTAAATTTCAACTGAAAAACCACAAACTTGATCTAAAATTGAATACCTGTAATAGTCAACCAGTTCGTTGAGCTTCCCGGCGGTTTCCTCCAATAGATTGAACGTCTCTCGGATATGAGCAAATTTCTTGAGCAAAACTGTCACAAGTGGAGTAGAATAAATTTCTTTTACAAAACCGAATATTCTGTAGACTTGGTACGCTTCTCCTTGTGGCTTTTATTTGAAATTACCGTCGCAGACTATTTCTCTTGATTCGCGCAGATAGGTAAGTTGGCGTTGTGAAGAAAACAGCAGCATATCGGTATCTAGAACACAAGGCTCGCAAATATTTCGAAAGTTGAAAAAGCCAAAATGCTTGCCAACGAAGAGAAAGAGTTGTTCGCCGTACTTTTCAAACCTCAGGTAAGACTTTAGAGGGATCAAGTCCTATAGATAAATATAGCTAACCTGCACTTTTTCCATTTAGTTTAATGAGAATCTTCTTCTCTGTTCGGACGACTGATGATGCGATATTCTCTCGAGTACCAGTTGCCAACTCAGCCTGCATGCTCCGTCTAGCCCCTAGTCCGTCAACCTAAATTGTAATTCTGTTCGAATTACACTTTCATATAACAAAAAATCACCTCGCTACACTTTTTCGGAACACAAAAGTGAGGATAGCTTGAGTGCGCATCAATCCACGTGTCGGTAATTTCATCGGCTTTTCTGAGCGTAGCTTATAGTCTTCGCATGAAATTTCATTCTTCTTCCACTGAGCACGCATGGCAGTGCATCCTGTACAGGCATAGTAGACAACTTTCACCCCATCTTGTCGAATTGGCTTGCTTTTGTTGATTGACCATGTGTAGCCTCTATCTGGATCAGTCGAATCAGTCACTGCTTGCTTTTCGCTGCCAATATGCTTATTGTAAGTAAAGTTTATTTTAGACATCTAAAAAATATTTCATAAAATATAAAAAATTCAAGTAATAGAAGAACTCGAAAATCCAATAACTGATTTTTTGAAAATGGTCGGTAATCGATATTTTACCGTTTGAACGCATAAATAGCGAATTTTCTCAAACTTTATTCAATCACAAGTTGCCATTCAATGCGGTATCCGAATTTCCCTGCAAAATGACATGTCGTAAGCAAAATGACATGAAAAAAAACGCAGGACTGGCACGGACGGTTGAAGTTAGAAGAAGTAAAAATCCCCTATTTTTACCTTATTTTGAGACATTTTTGTTTTTTCTACTTTCAACCGTCCGTTTCTCAGTCTCGTGTTTTTTTAAAGAAGTGGTCGACATGTCATTTCTAAATTTAAATTTGCTGGTGAAATTCAGGCTTTTGATGGCGGAATTTAATTTGAGTCATTAAAAAAGTCAGGTTATAAAGTATCATGAGTTGATGTTCGTCCCAATTAACTCTCCACCCTGTAAATGTTTTGAAGCATTTTATAAAAAAAAGGTTCAGATTAGAGGCCAGCCTTTAAACATCAGACAAATGGCTTTCTTATTATACTGTTTATTTTCAGATAATTTGCTGCTTATCTGCCTGGTCAAGCGCGATGGGTTCCGAGAAGAAAAAGAAAAAGCTTGACTTTGACCCCTTCGAATTTCTTGGTCTGGATATCGGCTGTCAGGACAGTGACATTGACAAAGGTAAAAAAACTTTAGCTCTATGCAGCTTATGACTTAAAATATTTCAGCATACAAGAAGAACGCACTGAAATGGCATCCGGACAAGAACCCCGACAAGCCGGAAAAGGCTCAAGCAATGTTTCTCAAAATTTATCAAGCCTATGAATATCTCAAGGACAAGAGCAACCGAGTTGAGATTGAAGAAGCAATTGCTGCCAAGCGCAGACGTTCTGAGTATGATGATCAGAGGAGAGCCAGTAGTTCTGCAAAGCGCAAAGAATTCATTGATCGTCTCAATGCCAAAGAAACTGCAGCCTTCACTCCTCCAACTAATGCTGGTACGAAAAGAAAATCTCATCTGGACCATTTGTTTGAAGAAAAGCGCAAGACCAGAGATTCCACAATTGAACAGGTAAACGTTCTTTCTGCCAACCACTTTTTGTATAAAAATATTTTTTCAGCTGAGCAGGCAAGCCACCGAAATGATGGAAGCCAAGTTGCGTGAGAAGTGGAAAGCCCAAGGGATCGATCCAAATGAGGAGGACAGCAACGATGAAGTCAAGATAGTTGGTGGAACCACTTACATCGGCAAGAGAACCACTGAAAAAAAGCCGGATCCAGGTCTGTCTCAGTTCGACATGAGTGCAGACGAGTTTGCAGATTTTGAAAAACAAGTACTTGGTTTATGAAAGAAATAAATTTTGTCACCCTTCGTTATTAGTGTACATTATGTTGTTCCGTGAGAGATATGCTTATGGATTTGTGGTAATAAACTATTGAAATTTTTTACGTTCACTAGGCTCGGCTTTCACGAAACTTTGTTTGCTGTATCTATAAATTACATACTTGAAAGGACCGGAGGGGCTAATCTTGCAATTTTTTATTTTCAGTTTGCATCTTCCTCAATATGAGCTCTAGGAAAGGATATTTGATGAAGAAATCCGCAAATGACTTTAAAGAGCACAAAAAGCGAAGGTTCCTAACTTCACATATAATTGCTAAAAACACAATAGTCTCTATTTCTACAAAGTCCCCGCGAACGAGAAAACTAGCCCAAATATAGCTTCAAATTTTTAATATAGAATAAGTAATGAAAAAATTACGCAGTGTTTTCAATAAAAATTGGAAAAATTCAATTAAAAAGTTGACCCATTCTCCATCAGTGCCAAAATAGTTCCTGAAAGCTAAAACTTCCCTAAGTCTCGCAAAAATTGGGAAGTTTTCGGTTGGTAGTGTGATTACATACCAGTTATGTTATTCTCTTAAATTAAGCGTGGACGCAATAAAGCTGGAGAAGGAACAATCAAATTCCAAGAAGAAGCAGAAATTGCAAGCCAAATTAGAGCGCGATTACGAAAAGATGCACATGAATGGCGTAGAAATTTTTTTGCCTCTTGGCCTCTCTCCGTACCCTACTCAGAAGATCATGATGGTCAAAATGCTACAGTCATTGAAAAACAGATGGAATGCTATGATTGAAAGTCCTACTGGGAGTGGTAGGTCTAAAATTTTTCACTCTTAAAATCGTGGATGTCAAAAGCGATAAAAAGTTTAAAAAGCGATAAAAATTTTGGCGTTTTGTCAAAACTCCAAATTTTATCGCTTACCGTATTCACGGGCTTTCAAAACAGGACGTTCAGCCGTTTGCATGAAATTTCGTGGTGTAGTGGAAAAGCTTTTCGTCATGATTTTAGATGACGAAAAAGGCTATTTTCCTTGAAGTCACGAGTTCGACCCTACGTAACGAAACTATCGATTTTTCAATTTTTTCAGCAATTTTTTTATTATTAAGCCAGTCAACGTGAAATCGAAAAGTAGGTATAGGTCATAAATATTAAATTTTCAACTTTTACTTAAAAAACTTGAGTACAGTCAAGTCGTACAGTCCAGTCGGAAAGTTCAGATTTTCCCGAATAAAATCAATATTTTATTGCAACAAACCTTCGGACACCAGAAAAATTGTCTGGGACACCTGTTTTCGACAGAACCCACCATACCAAAATGTAGCCATGAATCTACTCTTTCAGATAGACTTAGGAAAATAAAAGCTGACGTAGGGTTGAAAAATTATGCCACTTTGAAGTTAGCAGGTCATTTTCTCAAAGAAATCATAAGAAAAACTTTATTGTCGAGACAAATAAATTCGAATTTTAGTAAAAACTCAATGTCCGAATTTTCTTTGGTTTGAAACCCCGTGGTATTTCCTTTAATTAGCACCTTCAAAAAAATTTTTTCAAAAAATCGGTAAAATTTTTATTGATTTTATAAGAATTTTGGTTTATTGGGTTTCGATTAGAGCTGGAATCTAGCGTTCGGGCGGGATTTCGGGACGGGATTTTCAGCCGAAAAAATTTCGGGATCGGGATTTTCGCTAAACAATTTCGGGATCCCGTCGGGATCCCGTTTAAATTTCGGGATTTTTCCATTTTTTGGTTTTTACAAGAAATTATCCTTAAACGTTACTCTATGACTACAAATACACCTTCAGTAAACATTTTATATTTGGCTACGCTTCACATAATGGACATAATTCAATAACAATAATTTATCATAATATTATAATTTATTGCGTGAACGAAAAGCCCTTTGTGCTGCCATCAGACATTTTGATTGATTTTTTGCACATTCCACATTTGGCTTCAAACGACGACAGTTTCTCGAAAAGTCCGATACTCCAGATAACGCTCATAGCTACCGTATTTCCTCTAATAGAGCCCACCCCCTCTAATAGAGCCCCCACCCCCTAACTTTGAGGACCTATATCTCAGCCCAGAGTCAATTTTTTGCAAAGCTGCTTTACGCGTTTTCTTAACTCCCACGAGCTCTACCGATTGCACTTTTCAGATTTTAGTTGAGCACCCAAAAATCTCGGGATCGAATTCCAAATTTTCCGATTTTCGGGCATCCAAAAAATAAAGCCCCCGGGGGCTCTATTAGAGGAAATACGGTATAACAATCAAGTAAAAATTATATCGGAGAGAGAGCAAAAGAATCAATTTTGCAAAAACATGCGTCAAATGTATGTTTTTATATTTGATAAATTTCCGTCGGGATTCGTCAAATTTCGTCAAAGATTTTGGAAAATATCGGGCGGGATTTCGGGACGGGATTTTCGCCCAAAAGTCGATCAGGCGGGATCGGGATCCCGTCGGGATCCCGTCCCGTTTCCAGCTCTAGTTTCGAAATGTGCGAGTTTAAATTTTTACGTTTTCGATTTTTTCCGTTTTCGGGTTTTTCCGTTTTCGAATATTTCTGTGTTCGGAATCCTCGAATCGATTTTTTATTGGTATCAACGGAACTGGAACGTATCAGTAATGCACAAGGAATGAATGTCTCTTCATTTTGTAATCAGCATTCTTCGAAACCATCATCCAGCAAGATTGTACTTGGCGACCACAGCATGCAACTTGGTGACAGCCAGATCCATAACACGAGCATACAACTTCAATGCACCACGAGTTTGCAGCAAGGCCAAATAGAGGATTAGGATTTTCTCAGAAGCATACATCGGATAGCCGAAACCGAACAATGACCTCGAAAGCTCGAGCAGATTGGCATTTTCGTGCGTTTTCATCTGAATTCATGGCGTTTTCATCTGAATTTATACCTCAATTGTAAACAAGCCTTCAGTGTAGGGTTGGCGGGTAACCGAGATTTTCGGTTTCGGTTACCCGAACCGAAACCGAAAACCGAAATTTTCGGGTACCCGACCCGAACCAGAACCCGAAAAGCGAAATTTTCGGGTAACCGACCCGAACCGATAACCGAAAACCGAAATTTTCGGGTACCCGACCCGAACCTATAACCGAAATTTTCGGGTAACCGACCCGGACCGATAATCGAAAAAATTTCCGGTTCTCGGATAATATTTTCAGTTCGCCATATTTTTCGCCATATTTGGTGTGTTGGCGAAAAGTAGACTGGCCTTGGAGAAGCACCTTTCTGAAGCCACGCTGGATAGTGAGATTATCAAGTATTTCCGGGCAAACACTGCCAAATTAGGGAAACGCAGACCATTTGCTGCCCATCATTGATACATCTCGTTATGTCCTGGAACATCCGGCCGCGGCAGCGCTAGTTTTCTTTCTGCGAGTTCTTCCTGATATGAAAATGATTGATAAAGGAATACAATAAGTTGATACTACGAACCATCGCAACATCACCATCTTGGACGACTTGTTGAACATAGTCTTCCTTTCCTTCTTGCCAAAGATCGCTGGTTGGTAACTGGGCGGGCTGTTGAATGATTTTTTGAGCGCAGCCTTCGACATAGCACTGATGATTTCTTTCTTGATAAATTCCCACTTGTTCCTTGACATCACCGATAACCTGAAGAACAATTCAAATTTGAAACCTTCAATATAATCACTAACTTGTAGCTGAGTCGTGGATCCAGAAACGCTGCATAACCCACCTGCGATTGATTCAAAAGCTCTCTTGTTCTGCTTTCCAGGCTCATACTCATATTGACTGCAAATTCGCCGTAGACTGTCTCCAGATGTTCGGACAGATTGCTGACGAAGTAAGGATAGCAGGAAATAGAAGCGTTTTGATACGAGGCCTGAATCAATAAGGTACAACGGAAAAACAAACGCAAAAGGCAACCATTTTAGTGCAATCTTCAAATGGTTGGAGAACGTTAACTATATCAGTAACCTCATCAAAATCTGCCTCTGACATGCTCTTGATATGCTTTGCCATGATGCATCCTGGAAACTTTTCAGCATATTTGAGCAGATGGGCCTTGTGATACAAGATAGATGAGAGCATTTGCAGTGTAGAGTTCCATCTTGTTTTAATTGAAAGCTGAAAGTATTACTTTCAGAAAAAATATTTTCAGCAACAAAATAAAATGTATGGAAATACCAGTGTCAAAGTTGTTGATTCTTCTCCTTGAACTTCTCTGAAAGCGGCCAATGCTGTTGGAGTGCGATGAAAACCTACGCAGATCTTGTTTGCATTTTCAACCACTGTTGAGACGATGTGCATGCTGTTGATACCATCCCAAACGACTAAGTGGAGCACATGGCAGAAGCAGTGAAAACTAAAACAATTGCATGAACGCAGCAGTAAGGTATACTTGAAAACAAAAGTAACTAACCTCTCAATGTTTGCTTTTACGCAACCACCGCCCTTAGATCCAGCCAAATTTGGAGCGCCGTCGCGAGTTGCAGCCACCACGTTGCTCTTGTCCACTTCGAGATCGGCCAGAATAGAGTTAATTTTGTCGGCAATATTGTCACCCGTGTGCTTCTCCAAAAAGGATTCAACAGCCAAGACTTTGGATCGGAATTCAAACTCTTCAGACAGATACGCACCGGTAATACTGAAATAATTCTTTATAACATGTAATCTTTCAAAGCTCATATTTAAAGAGAAACACCAGAGAAGAGAGTGTTCATTATGAGAAAATTCATCCAGAGTGATTGAAATTTGCTGGTTTTTGACAAACGCTCGCAAACTTTCAATGCATTGACCTGCTTTCTTCGAAACCTCTGCACTGATATCACGGCGACATGGCATCTGAGTAAGCATGAAGGTAAAAAAGTAACAAAATCTGCACAAGAAATACCTGAGCTTGGCCGTCGTTGCATTTGATTAGTCGACGTAGCAAAGGCGATTCGGCAATTGCAAACGGAAGGTTGCTCTAGACAATGAATTCGGTCAGATCGTTAGTTAGTTCTTTACTTTTCTGAATTGGGTAGCTTGGATTAAAGAGAGTAGCCACTGTTTCCATCTTCGCTTTCTTTGGCACACTTGGACCGGTCCCTTTCTTTTCCATAGTTTCTTTGTGCTTTGCTGACTTCAAGTGATGTGAAAGATTAGACGTAGAGCCAAACTTGCATATTTTCAGCTCGTCCCCGCAAATGCAGAGAGCCTTGTCTCCGACTTTTTTGAATGACTTCCAGACGTCGCTTGGAATATCTAAGACATAAAAAATAGGTCCGAAATGTGAGAGTTGCATTATACATTGTATAATATACAATCAAATTTCTAACCGATAACCGAAATTTTCGGGTACCCGACCCGAACCGATAACCAAAAACCGGAAAATTTCCGGTTTTCGGATAAAAAAAGCGAAAACGGGTACCCGAACCGCCAACCCTACTTCAGTGGCCGATTATAGTTTTTCGTAGCAGAAGTAAACTTTTTCATGGCAAAATAAACCTTTTTGTGTCATATTTTAGTTTTTCGTGGCATAAATAAGCCTTTTCGTGGCACAATTCAGCTTTTTCGTGGCATTTTTCAGCCTTTTCGCAAACCAAATCAGTTTATGTCAAAAATTACTCAGTCAACACTAAAATCATAAAAAATTAGGGTTGTTACACAGTTAACTCGAATTTTCAAAATTTTTTGACCTTTTTTGATGTTTTCATGTGTATTTTTTTTACAAAATTTTGAGTATGTGACCCCGCAACTGAAAGTCTATTTCAGTGGCTTCTTCATTCAGTTCAAGAAAATTGATCTATTTTGATAAAAAACAATTTCGAGTCAGACAACTCGATTTCGAGTTGTTCAAATCGAAATCGACCCCATGCGCCCCCTCCGGGGGCGTAGGGGGCTTGGGGGTTTGGAGTTGAGATGAGTACACCCACATACCTTAGACACAAATCACTCGAAAGTGACTCTGGATGCATGAAAAAGCATGCATACCAGAGTTTCTTTATGCGGTAGGCCCCAGTTAACAAAACTATGTTCAAACCCTATCTTTATTGGTCTTTAGAGGGTATCCAGGTACCCTCTAATTTCGGACCATAGGGTGGACCATATCATGGTTTTTGTCATTTTTAATTTTTTTTGGTGAAAACTGTCGACCGCGCCCTAAAAACATGTTTCTGCACGTTTTAAGTGCTAAAACGTTGAAATAATACTCTAAAAACCACTATTTGGGCGAGTTGGTATGATGGAGTTTAGCCCATAATTCCGAGCAAGACTCTTGATCATAAAATGCACATATAGAGTCACTTTTTGCCACGACCCATGTTGAAAAACATTGTAAGACAGTCAAAAGATACAAACACTTATTTTTTCACGTTTTGCCATAAAAGTGCCCCCATTATTCTCTTCCCCTCCCTATACAGCCCTTATTCCTCTTCGTTTGAATTTTTATCGCTTTTTAATTTTTTTTATCGCTTTTGACATATATGCTTAGAATCTACGGAAAGACGTACATTGAAATTTAGGGAAAACCCTGGCCTTGCTCTCATCTTCATGTTCTTGGCTGGCCAATTACAAGCTAGAAAGAGAGGAATCTAGGAAGAACTGCCGGCAACATGGTGTTTTCTTAGACCTAACAACAACCACTACTGCTGCTTCCACTAGTTTTTGCGACTCTAAAGATTCTCTCAATATAGCCACCAACATACCCGTAACTACGGCTGGAGATCCGATTGGTAACCGCATCATACAGTGTGTAACAAATTTTCCTAACACTTTTAAACAGCGATAATTTTTTCCTAGGCCATTTTTTGATAATCTATTTTTACAGATCGACTCAGCTCGCTCTAACAATTTTTTTGACATATAATGTTAAAAACACGACTTTTGCTTGGTCCCCCTGTGGTTTGGGTCCTGGCCTCTGGATGGGCAAGGCCCAAACCATAGGGGGACCAAACGAAAATCGTGTTTTTGACATTATATGTCAAAAAAATTGTTAGAGCGAGCTGAGTCGATCTCTAAAAACAGATTTTCAAAAAAGACCTAGGAAAAAAGTTATCGCTCTTTAAAAGTGTTAGGAAATTTACTACACCCTGTATATTATTGGCACATGATTTTAAAAATATTTTTTGCAGTGGATCAGGAGGATATCAAGCCAGATGTGCAAGTGAATACAAGTGAAGCTCATCCAGAAAGCAAGTCAATAATAGATTCCAGCCATGACATTAGTGTTTTTGTCCAACCAGACTGTACTTGTCTTCCGTAAGTTGCTGTTTCAAATTAGATAAACCAGTCAATTTACAATCGTTGCTAATTCAGAACCATTCGCATCTACTACGGCACCAGAACTCACAGACAGATTTCTCAGGTGGTCAAAGAGTTTGCTAGATTGCCTTTTGGAGTAAATTCATTACTCAAGTTAGTTGACACTCTTCTTCTTGCATTATTTTTCGGGTTTGCAGACACACAATCCTAGCCAGCAGGGAGCAATCGTGTGTTAACAAGACCGTCAAAGGAAAGCCAGATGTGACCAGCAATTGCAAAGAGCTTATATCTGGGGAAGGTGTAAGCAATATGTGTTATTGATTCATTTGTTCAGCGCTAACCCATACATTTTAGTCAGGCTGTCGATACCGCAATGAACTGCGAAGATTTGATGGAGGTCCGGCTGAGAGACTTCGCACTTACATTGAGGAAAATAATGGGTGTAGAGTGTGGGACATGGAAGATCTTGTAGGATAAATTTTGGGGTTGATTTCACAAAGTAAAATTTTCGTAGGTCAAAAGCCTAGGAAAAACATGCTGCCCTTACTTTGCATCCACCAGAACATTGGCTGCTGATGCCGATATAATCTTCTGCCCTTTCAACTATTTGTTAGGTAAAAAGTTACCATTGGGTTTTACTACATGGTGTCCCAATAATTTTGGACACTTTCTTTTAACATTTTTGTAGCCTGTATTTTGAAAAGCTGTTTTTTACAGATCGACTGAGCTAGCGATGAGAAACTTTTTCGTAAATAATTTAAAAGCGCGATCTTTCTTTGGCACCTCTGTGGTCTGGATCCAGAGCCATCTAGATATCCAGGCAAGACTAAAATCACAGAAGGTGATCAAGGAACAAAATATTGTTTTTTATCCAAAAAATTCTGATTGCGAACTGAATCGATTATTCAAAACAGCTTTTTAAAAATGGTATGCAAAAAAAAGTATGGGCAAAAGAAGTTATTGGGACACTCTGTATAGGTTGTTTATAATCTCTTTTTTTTAATAGACATACTTTTTAGCAAACTTTTGAAAATAGAATATATTCCTCAGAATCTCAGCTACATTTTGAGTATAAATGCGCCCATTTTTTGTGGAAAAATTCTAATAATTTATTTGACTTATGTATTGATACCTGTTTTCGGGGTCGGAAAAAAGTCTGCGGGCTAGCATGGTTTGTGTGTGTGATAACCACTAAAAACCAAATATATACAAAAACAGTTGATTCAACCTCAATATTTTGTTGCATAACAGAGATTTCCTGATATCAGAAAATCTGATATGATAGTGAAATGATATGATATGATACGCCCTATCATATCATTCGGCATAATATCACATCATATCACCATCATATCAGACGAAAATTTCGGGCATCCATATCATATCACTATCATATCAGACAAAAATTCCGGGACCCATATCATATCACTATCATATCAGATTCCCGCAATTTCCCGTGCTCCATTTTCTCTCCTTCTTCAAACCAATTACACCCTCTTTTACGGACGCCGAAATTATGGAAGCCACTACTGAAGAGCCAATAACAACAAGAGGGCTGTGGAAGGCAAAGGAAAAACCGTGATTCTCTCTGGGCACCCATATCATATCAGACGACCCATATCATATCACTATCATATCAGGCGGAAATTTCGGGTACCCATATCATATCACTATCATGTCAGACGAAAATTCGGGGATTCATATCATATCATCTGGGCATCATATCGCACGACATCATATCACTATCATATCAGACGAAAATTTTAGGCACCCATGTCATATCACTATCATGTCAGATGCTAAAAATCGATATCAGGAAATCTCTGTTGCATAACCTTTGAAAGCAATAACAGCAGCACAACGACGTGGCATAGACTCAACAAGTTTTGCATAACAACATCAATAGAGATTTTCTTCCATTCTTCTGCAAGGACCTTGGACAAAGCGGCTGTTTTAGTGAAACTTCTGGCCCGAAGTCTGCTGTCCAGCTCTTCCCAGAGAAGCTCGATTGGATTCAGATCAGCAGACTGAGATGGGCACTCAAGAACTTGCACTTCGTTGTCGACGAATCACTGTTTGACCAGCTTTGAAGTGTGCTTTGGATCATTGTCTTGTTTGAAAATCCGTCGGCGTCAATGCAAGTAATAGCGTGCTCCAGAATATTCTCCTCCAAAATGTTCTTGTAGTTCTTTGCATACATTGTTCCTTCGACTCGGACCAGTGGACCCACACCATTTCTAGAAAAAGCACCTTAAACCAAACTCCAACCAAACTCTGTCAATTGTTACCCCAGATCATAACTGCTCCTCCACCATGCTTCACGGTTGGAAGTTGGTACCTTGGATTGTTTCTCTGGCCAGGAGGACGTCTCACATATAGAATCCCATCGGAAGAAAAAAGATTGAACATGCTTTCATTGCTCCAGAGCACTCTTCCCCAATCAGCAATAGATCAGTCCAGATGAGCACGAGCATACTTCAAACGAGCCTTGACATTCTTCTTGGAAAGCCAAGGTTTCTTCGACGGCTTGGCAACAGGCAAGTTAGCACGCCTAAAGACAATCTTCAGTAACCAGTTTTCACCAAAATAAACACTTACTTGAGGATATTCCTGGCTGTGGTAAATCGCAGCTTGAGACGTTCATTCGCATATTTGGTCACATCGGTAGCGGTCTTTTTCGGATCATCCTTGACAATTTTCACTAGCGCTCGATCATTCCTTTCGGTCGATTTGCGCGGTTGGCCACTTCTCGGAAGATTTGCGACCGTCTTTGTATCATGATAGCGCTGATACACTTAATGGACTAAGGATTTCCCGATACCAAAAAGAGCAGCCACTTTACGATCTGTTGTTCCTTCTTCTTTTGCACGAACAATAGCTTCCCAATCACGTAAATATTTGTAAAACAGAACAGTACTTGCCCGCGGACTTTTTTCCGGCCCCGAAAACAGGTATCGATACATAAGTTAGATAAATTATTAGAATTTTTTCACAAAAATGACCGCACTTATACTTAAAATGTAGCTGAGATTCAAAAGTTCAAAAGTTTGCCAAAACGTATGTCTATCAAAAAATACAGAGTAAAATACGCAAAAATGTGAATGCTTGGACTTTTTCCGCTACTGTATAATTTAAGACCCAATCATAAGAAGCTCATCCGAAGTGCGTTTGCAAGACAGTATTGTCATTTTGGATGAAGCACACAATGTGGAGGACACTTGCCGTGATGCAGCCAGCTTCGAGTTCCAGGAAACAGAACTCATCTGGTTACTGGAGAATGTGGAAGACAGAGGTATGTCATTATAATACTGTTTTCCTACAGCATCTTTTTTCGGCAGAGAAATTGACCAACTGTTGAAAAAGAGTGATGAGCCGGTGGAGGAGTGTTACGAAGACGCATTCGCGCTAGATGATGACTCAGAGATGTCCCCCAAAGACAGGAAAATGTGCTACGAGAGATTCAGTGAGGCATTGAAAACAGTAATTTTTTTGTGGTTGTGAAATTACAGATTTTAACCGTCAATTTCGATCACTCTTTTGACAACTTTTCTGCATTTAAGGACCATGGTTTTTGCGCAGCATGTGCAAAGCTTTTATTGGCGGGGGATAGTTTTCTTTCGTCTCTCAGTGTACTCTTTCGAGTAAGTTCGAAATAACGCAGGGTACTTTTTTGAGTAGGGGCGTCGAATCGAGCGCTCGATTTCGAACTTTTCGCTCGAAAGTTCGAAAATTTTCGAATTTCGAGCGATTATAATTGTAAAGTTTTGATTGTAAATTTGCTTGTTCTAGAAAAGTGACAAGCAAAGTTTGGAAATCGTTTAAGAAAGCTGGTGGAAAGGCTACTTACACTTGCGGATAAGAGCTCACCCTGCCGAAGAGTGGATCAACAACTCATCTCTCAGATCATCTAAAATCGGCGAGACACAAGGAAAAGATGGCGAACAAAGAAATGGGACCTTCCGAGCGAAAGAAAGCCAGAGTGGAACCAATTGCGACTCTATTCAGTCGAAGATATTCCAAGCAGCAAAGCCAAATCTTGATCAACGATATGACCGATTTTATCGTGGATTTTTGATAATTGGGTGGGAAATAATTTGACTGTTTCAAAATTTGATTTCCGTACTTCCGAGCTATATTTTTGTCTGTTTTGGTTAGGCCCACCTCTTTTATATTCCACTAGCGCTTGACCGCCCTACGGGCGGGATTTATTTTCCAATAGTGTTTCCGCAGCATTTTTCCGATTTATTTTGCGCTGATATTTCCGTAGCATTTTTCAAATTTTTTCGTTTCTTTTTTCATTTTATTTAGTTCCTTACATGCTTTCAAAAATCAAGAAAAACTCGAATTTCAAAAAATTTCAGACATTTGGACGATTTACAAAAATCGGAAACAATACATAAGACTTTTTCAAGAGATCCAACTACTTAAATTGCTTAAAGAAGAAATAGTAAGACTAAGAAAAAAATCGTGATAAAAAGTTTACAAACAGCACAGAATTATGTTTGAGAAAACATAACATAAAGACATCAAGGAAGTTTCAGTTTAGCTGTTCACTGCTTGCTTCCATAAAATTTTACTCACAAAGCATTTGAAGATCTATGATATCTGAGCAAAATTATCTATTTCAGGTGTTATTATTTGGTAAAGAGTTTCACTCCTGGTTTTCCATGCTTGCGCGCGAAGGGATCCGGATAGGATCTAAGAAAGTGGATGGCAGTTCCTCTCATACATTTGACTCTAGTAAACTCCAGCACTCACTTCTCTCCTCCCAATTGCTGCCTAGAGCGTCAGAAAAGGAGATTCAGTTAAGAGTAGGTCTAATAGATTCAATTACGGTATTTCCTCTAGTAGCTCCCCATGGGGAATTATTTTTCAACCTACCTTCTAGTGTGGGGAGTGGGGCATGAAATTTTAAATTAGTTCCTATTTGTAAAAGTCCTTATACTTAATTGCTAACAAATAAGTTAAAAAAACGTTTTGTTCGTCTTCTAATACAAACTAAACTTTTTCAAAAAATGCTTCTAATAACTCCCCATGGGGAGTTATCCCCATAAGGAGTTATTAGAGCATGGGGAGCTATTAGAGGAAATACGGTATTCATTTTTTATGCCAGATTTTCAGGCAGCGTTCAGTATGCTGGCTGGCAGCAAGGGCACTGGCGACTGGAATGCTGCGCAGGACAAGCTGGTTGCTCGATTCCGACCTTCCGCTGCCGCCATTGTCTGCGTTGAAAAATTTCTCTACTTCTCCTACTACTTCAATTCAGTATTTCCGTGTTCTTCCACCTGTGCTTTTGCATCCTCCAAGGCTGAAGGGGAGCAGTCATTTGTGAGCAACAGTCAGTTCTACAGGTCTGTCGGCTCCCAGTACAACTAACCCAGTACATAATTTAAATTTAATTTAGGTGCAATATAAGTATGGCCCCTTCCGAAGGTCCTAGCAACAATAATCGTCGTTCTTCCAACCAATTCCGTGTGTTGAGAAAGTCGGATCTACAAAAGGGTGGTTCTAAGTGGCTAGATGCTAAGGGAAAACCCATGTCTAGGCTACCTAAAGAGGAAGTCAAGAAGATAGAATCCATCAGACCAGGACATGACATTACCCTCAGCTTGTGGTGCATGGTGCCTTCTGTGGTAGGTTATTTTGTAAGGTTGTGGAGTCGGGGACCCATCTTCGTGTAATTGGACTAGAAACCCATCGCATTTCGGGTTGCAAATCCAAGTAACCGATTTACAAATTTTGAGTACTATCCACAGTTTTAGAATCTGACCAGATATTTTCGGGTACTCGCCAGCTCTAGTTTTTTTAATGATCTTTGAAAGTTTAGTGTTTTGCAGGCCTTCATGGATGCCTTTAACCGTTCCCGTTCAGTAGTGCTTGCCTCAGGCACTCTGTGTCCCACGGAAACTCTCAGGAGTGAACTAGGCCTGGACTTCCAATGCCAAATGGAGGGCGAGCAGATGATCTCCAAAGAGCGAATCTTCGCTTCAGTGTTGGCTGTTGGACCAACGGGCAAGAGTCTGAATGCCACTTACAAAAACATAGCTAGTGGCAGTGAGTTTATCTGGGAGTTGGCTAAAGTGGTGGTCAGCACCTGTTTCACAGTACCCAAAGGTATACTCTGCTTTGTGAGCAGCTACAAGGTGATGGACTTGCTGATGGAATGCTTGAAAACTCATCCACAACTTCAGCAAAGAAAGGTGGGTATACTTATTGCGCTTATTTCAATTGCATCGTATGAAGTTGTAGAAGTTACTGGAAGAGCCTCGTCGGTCCAACGAACTGCAGTCAGTGCTGGAGGAGTACAACGAGACCATTGAAGAGCCTGAATTGGTCGGGCCTAACTGTGATGGTGCCTTGATGGTGGCAGTCTTTCGTGGAAAGGTATGGGCTAGGAGGAATACTAGAGCAAAAAATTTCGCGACAAATAAGCTTATTCCACAATTGACTCTTACGGCTCTATGTAAATTCATCTACAAAGTTTAATCCTTGTAGCGGGCATCACTTTTATCAAAAAGTTCAAATACCATAAATTTCAAATCCCATATACCTGCTTGTCTCTTCAGCACAATTTTTTCCTACAATATTGTTATTTTTTAGGATTTCGGCCTAGGTAAGGGTAGGCCAGCGTATGATAGGACAGACTCGAATACAGTCGACGCTCTCCATAACGGACAAAAAATTTGGCTGATTTGGTTAGAGTTAGCATAATTTGATCTAAATCGACGCTCTGCATAACGTTTAAGCCCGGTCCCTTCAAGTCCGTTATGGAGAGCGTCAACTGTATCCTTTTCGAAACTTAAACAGTAAAAAAAATGTTTGAGTTCATCCTAACATACACTGGCTCACCCTTGCCTAAGCACACAGTCAACTTTTAATTTAACGAATATTTCAATAAAAATTGTACACCAACTTTCAATTTAACGAACACTCGATTTAACGAAACTCTCGATTTAACGAGCATTTCTGTCGGCCCCCAGGGGTTCGTTAAATCGAGAGTTGACTGTATCTCCCAATTTTATTTTGGATACCTATCAAACATTTTTATTCCAAATGTTCTAATATATTTTTTACAATAAAACCCATTTTTATTTTTCTGATGAATATATAAAAGATCAAATTTTATCTGACCTATAAAATTTCATCTACCAGATAAATTTTACTTATCAGATAAAATCGATCGATATTTTATCTGATAGATGAATTTATTGGTTCAGATAAATTTATCTGTTCTGCGCACTACGTTTGTAGCTCATCTCACTGGACAAAATTGAGGGGTAACTTACCCAAGAGCAGTCTTCAAAAACTGAGTCAAAGACACAATGCCAAGAATATGGTTTTGAAATACAAATATAAAATTTTTGAAACCTATCAAGGAGTCAAATCAGAAAAAGGCTTAACGCGAAAATTTCCAAACAACCTAATAAATAGAGTTGTGAAAAAGAGCTCGAAATGCTGCACCGGAATCCTAATGGGTGCTCTGTTTCTACGTTTTATTGCAGCTTTCTAAAAAATCTTAAAATTATAGTGTGAGAGCTAATTTTTTGTGAATGTTTCTAAGCAGCATTCTTTCCAAACAACCTAATTATTACATGCTTATTTTAGGTGTCAGAGGGGATCGATTTTGCGGATGACAAAGCGAGATGTGTGATTTGTGTGGGCATTCCTTTCCCTAACGCCTACGACGACCTGGTGTCGCAGAAAAAGTTGTTCAACAATGAACATTGCAGATCCACTGCCCTGTTGAGTGGAGATGAATGGTACACAACTCAAGCCTACAGAGCACTTAACCAAGCCCTAGGCAGATGTTTAAGACACAAAGAGGACTGGGGTGCCTTGTTGTTGGTAGATGAACGTTTCCTTAACAAGGCAGATGCCAAAAACAGCAATACTAAGAAAATCTCCAAGTGGGTGCGGGAGCGTTTGTTCGTCTACGATGACTACAAAATGTTCAACTTAGCTTTGAAGGAGTTTGTCCAAATGCACACCAGTGCAAAAGAAAATAAAGATCCGAGGAAAGTAAAAGAAGAAGAGGTGTTAATGAGTAAAAAAGAGGAGGAGGTGGAAAGTGTGGAAGTGGTCAAGGAAGTAGTACCTAAGACCAGCAATTTATTCAAATAAACAGAGTTTTATTGAATTGTTGAAGCTAGTTTTGTGTGACTGTTTCTTCAAGGTTATGTTGTTGTTTATATTTGAGCTTTAAACTAAGCTGTTGTACAACAATTATAAAATAAACAATTTTAAAAATTTAAATATCAGATTTTCAACTTTTCCTTAAAAATTTTGAGTTTAGGGTCCGACAAAAATCCAGAGTTCACGTCAAATACAAGGCAAAAAAATGCATAAAAATTTTTTTTTATCGAAAAGTACAAAATTTGTATTCTCAGTGACGAGTCATATACCGAAATGTATCACTGGATTTCTTCTAAAAAGTTGGTGGAGAATTTCTTGGGCAGGAGTACTTTACGCGCTCTCACTTACCTTAGACATAATTCCGAGCTTGACTCATGATCAAAAATGCATAAAGATGACTCTTTTTGCCATGCCCTAGTGACCAAAACTGGGTAAAATACCTTAATATAAAGTGGCTTACCTTGGTCCTCCAAGTCATAAAAATGAAGATTCTGTTTGCCGGTGCTGTTTGCAGGTCAATTTTTTTTTGTCAAAAATGAGTTTCCCCCACATAAAAACACATATCACGCGCGTTAGAGCAGCTAAAACACCGAAAAAACATCATTTGGAGGCATTTGTGAGGGTTCGGAATACGACAATTTTTCCGTCAAGGAAACTCGGCTTCCACTTGAAAAAATCATCTGCTTCGTCTACAGTTGGGCTTATGAATTGACTTCAATCAAGTGGTGCGAAAGGGAGATTAATATTGCTCGTAATGCAGCTATCGACTACAACTCTCACATGCGCCAAATTTGTAACGAGGTATTGTGGAGAATATGCGGTGTCATTTTCATATCATAATGTCTTTTTGTCCAGGGTTTTGATAAGAAGTTACAGGTGGGCCTGGATTGACCGTCGAAGTTGATGAAAGCGCCTACACACATCGCAAGTATCGAAAGAGTCGTCTCTTTCCAACCAATAGGTCTTCGGAGGTATATGCAGGGAAACAAAAGAAGTTTTTACCGAGGTCATTAAGAAAAAGTAATTGTACTATCAATTTTTTTAATTTTTTTTGGTGATTTTTTATGTTAGGGATTCTGCCACACTGGAGGAGGTGATCAATCGTCGAATTCATCCTGATTCCACCACAGATTTGTGGAAGGGCTACAATGAATTGAAACGCAATGAGCTCGTTCTCTCCCATCTGACTGTAAATTACATGAAAAACTTCGTGGATCCTGTGACCGGAGCTCACACCAATATTGTAGAGAGGATGTGGCGATCTTCAAAGAATAGGAACAAGGATCAAAGTGGAATAGCTCGACATCATCTAGAAGTATATTTGGAAGAATTTTGGTGAAGAAATCGTGTGAAAGACAAGGAACCCTTTGCAGAGTTACTGAAGGATATTCGTCGTTTTTATCCACCGAATGTGCCTTTTGATATTGCTCGTTAATAGGGTACTGTGATTGTAATACGAATAAATAAATGAAAACTGAAATGTTTATGGTCAGCTTTTCGTGTTTCTGACCAAAAGTTAGGCTTGGAAAAGGGTGTAAATGATTTTTAAAAATGGGTCCGGATAACCAACTAGAACCCTGATTTCGTTTTTCAATAAAAATATGATAATGGATGATTGAATTGAGCCAGTATGTTTGGTGTTGCAGCATGCCAGACTGTCGTCGGGCTCACTTCATGGAACTGCAATGATCTTTCATATCAGGCATAACTACACATCAAATGGCTTTGGATCAAATTCCCATGCCCTCAAAAAATTGCCAAACAAATTTTAATTGGCGAAACACAACAATTAACAATAACGCACAATGGGAATATGATCATTTCCATATCGATTTTTATTCCTCACTCTCCACGTTGACATTGGTCAGGCGTTTGAAAGAGGTGACCGGCACATGAGTGACCAAAGTGTAGAGCTTGTGCGGAGAGTCCTCATCATCATTGCGGCGACGTGACAGACGAACACGAACACGGAACGGCACATTCCTGAAACAAAAATCGGTTAGAACCACTTAATAGCAAGAGGAATTTTTTCAAAGGAGGAAACCCCACCTGACTCCTTTAGACCATAAGAACTGGTTCAGACGAGTGTCGATTCGAACATCAGGAGTGGCCATCTGCTGCTCAGCAAATTTGCGCACTTCTTTGATAGCTCTTGGAGCGCGACGTTTGAAGCCTCTGAAAATACATAGTTAGTGAAATAAAATCAAAAAAGAAAATTCTAACTCACATTCCATGAATGCGCTTGTGTACGTTGATAGTGTATTCACGAGTGACCACTTTGTTCAGAGCACTCTTCGATTTTTTCTCGACCTTCTTCTTAGGAGGACCAGCCATTTCGCTTTTGAGTAGCCTACGATTTACTAAAAATTTTAATACAGTCGAGTCTCGATACAACGAGCCCCCAAAAAGTTCGTTCCCACCTCTGGTCCGACACTTTTTTTAGCTCGATTTTTGAAGCTTTTTGCCAGTTGTCTTCGGTCAGTCTAGTCAAATATCGCAAGGATTTAGATTTTACCGATCGCTTTTGCACATAACAACAGTTTTACCGAAAAGACCCGTGAGTCTCGATATAACGAACACTTATTTTCACCTTTTTTGAAAATAAGTGTTCACCTTTTTTGAAAATAAGTGTTCGTTATATCGAGACCCGCGGGTCTTTTCGGCAAAACTGTTGTTATGTGCAAAAGCGATCGGTAAAATCTAAATCCTTGCGATATTTCGGACTAGACTGACCGAAGATAACTGGCAAAAAGCTTCAAAAATCGTGCTAAAAAGTATCGGACCCGAGGTGGGAACGAACTGTTTGGGGGTTCGTTGTATCGAGACTCGACTGTATTTAAAAATTCACACGAAATTGTTTTACGGAACACAAAACATTGCAACGCGGATCATATAATAAATACAGCAGATGAACTTCACTTACGCTAGTAAATTTCTTTTCCTAAAAGACTTTACTTGCACACAAAGCCAAAACGTTTGATTTTAGAAATATTTTAAACTTGGATATTACAAAGCAGGGTTTTCGTAATATGGATTTTGAATCCATGATATGATTATGATATGGAGCTGATGTGATATCGCCTCAGATGATATGAGAGAACGGCTTTCTGAACAGAGAGCAGTTAACAGTTATCTTGCTGAGAAGACACAGTCAAAAAAGTTTGGGGTGCCGGATGAGTAGAAAAGATAATTTTTGGTAGTTTTGGTACTTTTCTAAAATCAAGCACACAAATTGATATGGGCCATGTGCTGTGTTATGATAATGATACAGTCTAGTCTCATTTATCCGACACCCCCTCAAGTTCGTTCCCGCCTAGGGTCCGACACTTCTTTTAAGCCAATTTTTAAAATGGTTTTCCAGTTGTCTTTGGTTGTTTTAGTCAAGGATTCTGATTTTGCCGATTTTTCACAAATCCTTTTACGTTGCCATAAAGACCCGCGTCTCTCGTTTATCCGACAACTCTTTTTAAAAATCAGGTGTCGGATAAACGAGAGACGCGGGTCTTTATGGCAACGTAAAAGGATTTGGGAAAAACGATCTGCAAAATCAATATTTCGGATATTGATTTTTACGATATTTCGGACTAAAACAATCAAAGACAACTGGAAAAACATTTTAAAAATTGGCTTAAAAAAAGTGTCGGACCCTAAAAGGGGGGGTGTCGGATAAACGAGGGGGTGTCGGATAAACGAGACTAGACTGTATGATATAAACGTGAAAGAAATGGCTAAAGTACGTTGTATCGCGTCCTCTCAGAAGTGGATTTTGACCGCTTTTTCGAGCGTTTCAGGTCGTAATTAGTGCGAAAAACACGTTTTTACGATTGGGAAACATGTTTGGGAAAAAATATTTTTTGACCAAAAAGTTGACTTTTTGGTCAAAAACCCTCGTTCCCATACCTGCACTACTACTACCCTTATCCCTTGCAATGAGGAGCAAGTTGGGTCTTTGGCGGCGAAGCGGCCAAACATAAAAAGTAGTGCAGGCATGTGGTTTTCTCATCATAATTCCATACGAAAGTACTAAAAAATATAAGCCCTTTTTTATATAAGCCAGCATGTGGTTTGTTATGGTATAGCACGTTTTTAGTCTTTAGATTTACTGGCGCTGCCGGAGTATGCTTTCTGCGCCCTTTGATTTCTGCGCCCCCGAAGGGGGCGCAGAACGCTTGGTCATGAGTCAAGCTCGGAGTTATGTCTAAGGTAACTGAGTGCGCGCATCTCTAACCAACCAAGTACCCTGCACCTCCTTCGGGAGCACAGGGTACTTGGTGGCTTGGGTTGAGATGCGCACACCCACATACCTTAGACACAAATCACTCGAAAGGGACTCTGGATGCATGAAAAATGTATGCATACCAGAGTTTCTTCATGCGGTAGGCCCCAGTTAACAAAACTATGTTCAAATTCCATCTTTTCAGAAGTTTCGGGGGTATCCACGTACCGTTTTCTAGTAATTTACCTTGGTCCCCCAAGGCAAAAAGTCAAATCTTGGTCAAATTTTTTTTGTCAAAAATGAGTTTTCCCCGCATAAAAACATCTTTTACGTGCGTTTGAGCAGTTAAATCGCCGAAAAAAGATTATTTAGAGGCATTTTGCAAGGGCTCGGAATACGACATTTATACCTTCTTGACAAATAAAAAGATAACTTGGGAGGAGAAAATGTTTAAGAGAAAATGTTTTTTGCCAACCTGAAACCAATTATCTTTGCGCATATTGCTCAAGACTGCACTTCCAAAAGATGCTTGAACCAAAGTAGAGTTTCATAAGATGGCCATTTTGACACGTTCTGCACGAAGGAAGTAAGCCGTGTTGTTGTAAGAATTCGACGCTGGCACGTTCTCCTCTTGGCAAATCGCGAAACTTCATGACTCAAAATAAAAAGTGGAGTAGAAAAGTAGCACGGCTAATGCTCGAGCAATATATGTAGGGTTGTCGGCCAGCCGAACCGAAAAAGCGAACCGAAATTTTCGGCCAGTCGACTGAAACCGAAGCTGATATTTACCTGATATTTTTTTAAACTATGATATTTCATGAAAAATTCTCATTCTATTCCATAACAGCAACAACTTTAATTTCACCAAATGAGTTTAATGAACACAAACCAGCGTAACAAACTTAAGCGTTAAGGCGCATACACAATGAGGAGGCAGCATCCTCAATCAGACTCCGCAAACAGCGTCCGCAATCTTTTTTAGCCTCCACACTCTGTTCACAATGAGAAGGCAGCATCCGCAATCAGCCTCTGCAAACAGCACCCGCAAACAGAATCTTCATTGTGAACACCCTGAGGTGAGGATGCTGTTTGCGGATGCTGTTTCCACAGTCAATACAGTTTTCACGAAAACTCACATCTTTACTCTTAATTTATCATAATAAAAATAATTTCCAGCCGAGTTCGATCTGCGATAGTGCTTAAAAAATTCGAAAGTGAGAAGCGAAGTAGCAAACTTATCGAGCGTGTGCGCGACTGCCCTGGCCTCTACGATATGGCGAATGGGAAGTACAAAGACAACCAGTAGAAGAACAATATCTGGGCCAAGATAGCCACGGATCTGGGGTTCTCAGGCATGTTTTTATTGCACTTCATTGTACTTGTTTACACTCTTCAACAATGTCAGATGGACAAGAAGCAGCATCCACATAGAAAAATCTTAGGGCATACTTCAAGAAACCAGAGCGATCAAAAAGCCGAGTGGAAGTGCAAAAGACTACATCAAAAAGTGGGTACACTGTGATGCCATGGCTTTCGTTGTCCCATTTATCGAAGAGCGTCAAGAGCAATCGTCAACTATGGCTTTCAGCGGAGACCTCAAGGAATGTGAAGAGAATTATGACCAGCTTCTAAATGGCACAGAGAGAGATCTGGATGAAGAACATCAGCAAGACGGTAAATTTTTATGGTTGAACTCAGAATGACACTTGAAGATTTGTTCAGTGTCAAGCAAAGAAAACGGCGGAAAATGCACATTTGAGGACACTCCAGCTATGAAAAAGCGAAAAATCAATGATCCGCTAGAGGATGCTGTGGTGGAAATGCTCAAACGTTGTGACGACAAGAAGGGAGGACTGGCATCAACTTTGGCTATTGATGTGGATAATATGCATCGACAGCTCGAAAATTTGCCTACCCGTGGTGCTCTTGTTCAATTTAAGCGGGATATTTGATGATCATCAAGTTGGCCACCGTTTGCTTTCCCAAGCGAGCTCTTAAGCTGTTCCCAAACAAAAAGCTTGCCTTTGAAAAACATCTTTCTGAGGCTTAAAATTTTAAGAAAAACCGGGGAAAAGCCGTCCGGCCGAAAACCGAAGCCTAAACGATTAAATGTCGATTTCGGCCGAAAGCTTTCAAAATTCCGCCGACCGGCCGACAACCTAAATATAGATAAGCAAGCGAACGACTACTCAAAATCTAGCGAAGGGACTCACTTATATTTTGAGTGGTCGTTCGCTTGCTTACCTTGGAAAATTAAATGGAAAATTAAAAATGGGTCTGGATAACCAACTAGAACCCATATTTTCATTGAAAAACGAAATAGTGAACACACATACAAAAATACACTTAATCTCTCATATCAAAATGTCATTAGCAATCCCTTTCAGACGAGTGTCGTCCCATCAGTGTGCGATTTTGATGCCCTCAATCGCTTTTTGCAAAAATTTTACTCCCCCTCTAGTAAACCCTCTAAAAAGAATTTTCAGGGACTTTTGGCTTCTTGGGGTAAGATTCTGAGAGATCGAAATTATTTTCATTTATAAAAATCGAATTCCCGCAAATTTTGACCATTTCGACAATGATCTTTAGCATGTCGATTAGGGTTGTTGTATGGGTAAATACCCGGATATTTGCCGCGAATTTACCGGAAAATACCCGACAAAATACTCGGCTATATAAAATTCGGGTATATATATAAAAAATTGCATGTATGTCGACTTCGCACGGGACATTTGATAACATGATATTTGATAACAAACCTGTGATTCTGATGCCGGAATCATGCTCAGCGTAGTCGATTCACTAAAGAAACCACTCTTAAAACAATAACTCGCAGTTAATCTTTGAATTCCTTGCGAGACAACAAACATTTGAATTTAAACTGGTTCAAATTCTCGGATTTCCTTGATTGTTTGTGGTACTTATGGGTTACCCGGCATCATTTTTCAAATTTTTTTAAATCGTTCCAAAATCACTTTTCTGGACCCAATTCGCTCTGAAACGCTCTGAAATATGTAAATCTTTTCATTCTAGCCTGATGTCACTCAATTTCCGCGAATCGCCAAGAGGGGAGAAAACTTCCGTTGCCTTTCTTCAAGAGTGTGGAATTCTGCCGCCGAACAAAATCTGCAGCAATGGTCATAACATGAAGCTTTTGGCCGATATCATGGTTTTGCATGAAGAGCGGCTGCAGATGAGCGTTTGATGCGTGTGGGAAATTGGTTGAGGGAACAAGGCTGCCTTTCGAAACACCGTCTGCTTTGTCTACGGCTGGGTTTATCAAATGAAGTCCATCGAGTGGTGCCGAAGGGAGCGAATTGATGACAAAGCCATAGTCGAATACAATTCAAGGTACTTTACTTTGGCCGTGTCTTTAGGTTACGTGAATATACGCTCATCAACGGCAAGTAATGATGTCATCGGCGGAGAAGGGTACAGTAGAAATACAGGTGAACCAAGAAATTCTGGATTTGAAATGGTCATAACTTTTTTCTAGGGCGTTTTTCGAATTTCAACCAAAATGTTATCTTGACGGGGATTTTGTTTTCTGTTTCTAACTCGAAATTTTTTTCGAAAATTTTGACTTTTTTGCCTTGGTCCCCCTATATGGTCCAAAAGACCAATCTTGTCACTTGTTTCAATTCACGACTATCTCTTGCAATACATTTATTTTTCAGATTAAATGGCTTTCAAATGTAATGATATATATGTTCTTCGAATAAATTCATGATTTGCGCATTTGACAAGGTTTTGAAGTTGCTAAATTTGTCTTTTTGGACCATAGGGACCAAGGCAAAAAGTCAAAATTTTCGAAAAAAATTTCCGAGTTAGAAACAGAAACAAAATCCCCGTCAAGATAAACATTTGGCGTTTACAGAAATTGAAAACGCCCAGAAAAAAAAAAGTTATGACCATTTCAAACCAGGAATTTCTTGGACTAATTCTGTAGATGAAAGCCTGTGGACAAAGAGGCAGAGCAACGCGGGTCGGCTTCTTCCACAAACAATGGCTTTTTGTCATTTCGTGATTATTACGACTATTGATTACGACTGCTTTAAGATTGTTTCTGTCGTCAAAGTTCCTAATCGTTCTGCAGCAACACTAATGCCAATAATCCAGCAGCGAATCGGCAGAGGAAGCACTGACTGCTGGCGATCTTATAATGACTTGATGACCGGAACGCTTAGTGAATCACAAGTAAGTCTTTGATTTTTTGTGGATAGCATGAAAGCCACATGCGGGCTCTACCGCATACAAATGTTAAACTGTGCATGGTTTCAACCTTTGCACAGTTTGTTAGCTCGAGTGATTGGTCTCTAGGTACCCACCTTAGGTGTCGGGATCCAAATGGACAAAATCGTAATTTTGGTGCTCACAAACCCAAATACTTAGAATATTTAAGGTTGAAAAATATTTGTTTCAGACTCTTTAAAAATTTGTTATTTTTAATATCCGATGGATATCCACCTGACCAGGTGGTACTACCCATGTTTTGAAAGATTGAGTGGGTGAAGTCATGTTAAAGGTGAGAAACCCGATTACAAACCCGAATTCTGAGTGGAAAATGGCAATTACTACAGATAGTCATTAGAGCGTTGAAAAATTCGATTTCTGACAATTCAAATGTTTGCTGTCTTGAATGGAACTTGAAATTGAACAGCCATTTGGACTTTAAATTGGAGGTTTTCATGTAAATCAACCATGCTGAACACGAATCCATAAAGAAAACGTGGAAAACAAAACAGGAAGCAGACCTGGTACCCCTATTCACTCTTCTGGTACCCTTACCCACTCTTCTGGTACCCTTACCCACTCTTCTGTGATACCTACGCACTCACCTGACTCACTGACCTACTCTCCTGGCTCACCTACCCACTCTCCTGGTATCCTTACCCATTCTCCTGGCACTTTTAACCATTCTTCCTTGGCATACCTACCCACTCTCCTGGCACACCTACCGTATTTGCTCTAATAATCGGCCATGGCCGTTTATTTTTCAACCCCCCCCTCTCCTCGGAGGTGGCCGTTTATTCGAGAGTGGCCGTTTATTAGAGAGTGGCTGATTATATTTCAAACATACGGCTTTGGAAAATTCACGAAAAAACAGGTATTTTTCACATTTTAAGGCAAAGTGTTTTGCAACCATTTACACGTTTGGTTTGTAACAGTTGTCATTAATTTTCCGTTATCTGTTTTATTTGCTGCTTGCATCTGTTGTATTTAGTAGTAACTTCCTTGTAGTCATCTTATTCATTCTAGAATGTGCTCTCAAGAAGGTTTGCGTACAAAAGATTCATCGTTATTGAACAATCCGGACAGAGCTGAGATCGCAGCGATGCAAGATGCATATGAAAACTTGCATCGGTAACAAGTCATTCGGCGGGAAGACGAGGATCAGGAGTCTGACCAACAAGAGGTTAGTTACATTATCTTTTATTGGATATTTTGTGTTTCTAATATCTGATAACCTCGTCTCATTTTATAGATCCAGGGCTCATTTGCATGAAGATGAGGATGCCCCAGTCAATCGCGATAGAACAATGAGGCATCAAAGAAGCTCGACGCTGTCAACTGGCCAATGATAAGTCGATCAAATCAGCCGCAAAGAGGTTCAGCGTAACAAGAAGTCGAATCAAAGATTGGATGAAACATGAAGCATAACTCAAGCAACAGATGTAAAATTTTTCTTGATTTTTCTTCTTTCCTTCGTAAACTTCTGTGTTCACTTTTTCGTCTACAGCCAGTGGATCAAAGGAAGAGACTTGAAGGGGAGGCCGTCCAGTACTCAAGCCGGATCTCGACATAGAATTAGACGAATGGGTCAGGGAAATGCGCGAGAATAAACTACCTGTCTCAAGGAGAATCATCTGCGAAAAGACGATTCGAGTTTTTCAAGGAACAGAGATCAAGGTTTGTGCTACACCGGCTTAAGTTTTTCATTTTTTATACTTTGCTTTAGGGTTCAATTGGTTGGTGTAGCAGCTTTCTAAAGCGTCATAACTTTGTGCTTCGGCGCCGTACGACTACCGCTCAGAAGGCACCGTGGAACTACGCTGAGGTGGTGGCCAAGTTCATCGTGCATGTGGAGCAGAGGCGCAAGTCAATGAAATTCTCTTCAATTTTGGCAATGGATGAAATGGCCGTTTGGTTCGACTGCCCAGACAACAGATGTATCGACACAAAGGGCGCTAAGATGTCAGTTTTTCAAGATTGATTAGCATGTTTGATTTTGAAAGAAGATTATTTTAGGTGACCGTGGTGACAACAGGACACGAAAGATGAGAATTACTTTTGCTTGACTGCTCGCTCTGACGGAAAATTAATGCTAATGTCTTGGTGAAAAGAAAACGTTCTGTACCAGCAATCGTTAACCAATTCAAGGGGAAGCTCATCATCAATTGGGCGGGCTCAACGTGGATGAACGACCCTTCGACGGAGGACTACTTGAGGCAGGTTATTGGTGGAGGCCTTTTTCCGGGAAGCGGCCACTGGTGTGGAACGTATTTGCGAGCCAGAGGAGCGATTCAAAAAAGCAGTTCTGAAGGAGTTAAAGGTAAAGCAGCGTACATTCCCGGAGGCTGTACTTAGTTTATCCAAGTGAATTTTTACTAAGAATACTTTGACCTTGCCAATGTTCCATTACCTCTCTTTCAGGCGCCGGACGTCTGCTGGAACAAGCCTTTCAAAGAAAAAATCTGCCACTACTAGATGGACTACTGGATGAGCAATGGAGACCGACATGAATTTACCGCAGCGGGAAATCCAAAAGCGCCGGCATTGGAGTTCGTTCTAGAGTGGGTGGATCGTGCGTGGCAAGACTCCAAATAAATTATCATCAAGTTTTTTGAAGGTTTGCTTAACATTAAAATCTTCTTTCGCTTGTTTATTCTGCTCCTTCTAGCCTGTGTGCTCACTACACCCATTGATGAATCAGCCGATGACAAAATTGCTTGCTTTGAAGCGGAGAGGATCAATTGGGCAAAGGGGACTGGAGCTTCTCAGCAGCATAAGGGCACAGCAAGATGGGCGAAACGATACGAAGAGGCTGGCATTTCCGACGACGAAGAAGAATTAGAGCTAGATAATATTGTGGATGAGGCAAGTGTGTTGTTTCTGAATGATCTAAGAAACAACAAATATGGAACTCCAAAAGAATAATTTGGAGCTCTATAGGAACGCGATAGTCTATGTAAAGATGTGGAAGTAATTCGGATAGTGCTGGTGATTAAGTGTTCAAATGGCGGTACTTGCTCCACTATCTCCTCCTGAATTATATTTGGAAACAGGAGAATAATGAGCTGTTGAAATTTTTTAGCTTGATGTAATAAAAGAATATTTTCTGGTGGCCGTTTATTAAAGAGTGGCCGTTTTTAGAGAGTGGCCGATTATTAGAGCAAATGCGGTAACCACTCTCCTGGTACCCTTATCCATTCTCCTGGCACTTTTACCCATTCTCCTGGCACACCTACTCACTCTCTTGGCACCCCTGCCTACTCTCCTCGTACCAGTACCAACTCTCCTGGCATACCTACTTGCTTTTTCGGCAAACGTAGAGACAAAAAAACGGTTCGTACTCATTTGGGCGAAACTCATTTGGGCGCCCTCATTTGGGCGCAACTCATTTTGGCGCCCTCATTTGGGCGCCCTGATTTGGGCGCTTTTTTGGTTTTGGAAACCAATTTCAAAGTATTTGTCAAGGCATGAAAAAAAGGTCGTTGTTTCAACACTTCTGAAGTGCTTAAAACTTGAATAATTGATGATTTTATTGGTAACATTCAACATTTTCGATCCCCAAACAGAAGATAACAATTTAAATGTCACCATTTTCTTCACTACTACTACTTTCTTGCTCATGGCGCACGAATGGAAACTTTGCTAGATAGAACTGTACTGTTTCCAAAAAGTCCATTATATTTTCTGGGCGGTATCCACTGACTGAAACCTTCAGATTAGCTTCACGAATTTCATAAGCGGGACGACGTGGCTGACGACGGCTCAGCTGGATACACTCTTGACCTACAATTCTTATTTTATACACTCACTAAGGCTGCTGTAAAGGCTCAGTTGATCTGCAACTCAGTAGATAAGAGGTCGTTTAATGAAACGTGATTTTACCTGGAATCATGAAGCAAGAACTGTCGGCCGTCCTCGGTTTGAGTAAAGTAGTCTAACCATTTGATCTGACCCAAAGGCTTGTCGACGCTGCTTGCTCCTATTGGCTTCTTTTTGCGCTGAACGATATCTGTAGAGCTTTTTGCTTGTCGGTAGACATAGCTGATTGTCGGTAATTCCGCTTCCGAGGTAACGTTGATGAGGAACCGAAACTTGTAACAGCAGCAGTCTTGATTTTCGCGATGACATCCCGACGCTTGAATTATGATAAATGACTGAGAAAAAATTTCTTAGCTTACAATAAATGCATTTGCACTCGCCCGACAGACATGAGTGTTAATAAGCCGAAGGTTTTGAACTGGGCCGTAATCTGTTTTGGCTGTGCCATTGCAGCTGCACTTCACACATCTCCACCTTTGAACTGCTCCTGATTCAATAAGCTTGTCTCTCTTGTATTCGTACCCATTGACAATCAAGCACGGCTTCCCCTTACTTGTTAGCGACAGTGCCCCTTAAAAGTTTGGATAACGCATACAAGATATCGAGAAAAATAATTCTAACCTCAACATTTTGGATTTCTACCTGAGCGACCACATTAGCGAGCAAACGATTGTTAGTGTTCATCCTCTAATTTCTAAAACCAAGAAATATAAATTCGAATACAAGCAATTTAGCGAAAGCTGCTGTTGAAAAATAAAGCAATCTTTATATAGTAATTGTGATATCACGTTTTTACTTTTCTGCGTTAGCCCAGGATCATCATTTTCCACTATCTCTTTTTCGATCGACAGCTTTGGAAGAGATTAGGATCGCAACAGAGCGCTTTTTTTAATTAGTGTGAAAAAAAAGCTACAGGCGGCCCGCTGCTCCTAAATGTCACAGTTTTTATGCCTTGAAATTGGTTTCCAAAAACAAAAATGCGCCCAAATGAGTTGCGCCCAAATGAGGGCGCCCAAATGAGTTTCGCCCAAATGAGTATGTACGAAAAAAACAACGCTTTAATTAGTGTGAAAAAGCCCAGGCGGCCCGTTGCTCCTAAATGTCACTGGTTTTATGCCTTGAAATTGGTTTCCAAAACAAAAATGCGCCCAAATGAGTTGCGCCCAAATGAGGGCTGCCAAAATGAGTTTCGCCCCAAATGAGTATGTACGAGAAAAACAACGCTTTTTTTAATTAGTGTCAAAAAAAAGCTACAGGCGGCCCGCTGCTCCTAAATGTCACAGTTTTTATGCCTTGAAATTGGTTTCCAAAAACAAAAATGCGCCCAAATGAGTTGCGCCCAAATGAGGGCGCCCAAATGAGTTTCGCCCAAATGAGTATGTACGAAAAAAACAACACAATAAACAAAAAGGCCTCTCAAAAACAATATAAGAAACAACTTTCCTGTCAAGACAAAAAGAAAAATCATTTAATTCAAAAGAAGGACCAATTTAAAATTCTCTCTAAATGACCACCTCCCAAAAAGAGTCAAGATCCCCTGATTAAAGTCGTCATTTTTTGCCGACCTTTTTAAAGAAAGCTGAGATTCAGGGCTACAAGAAAATATTTGCAAGAGCTCTGTCTGGCACATTTATCTCCGAGAGAAAACCACAATTTGCTCTCTGAAAAAAGCAAACTAAAAAATTTTCAAAACATTCAAAACAAAAATCCAAAAACACTATTCGACTCCTTAGATTCCAAGCTTCAATTAAAAAAAAATTGAACGAAAAAGCAAACAAAATCGCAACAAATAAATAGAAAATACCAAATGTCCACAGACAGACAAAACATCCACCTTTACTATGACAATGTTTGCGTTCGAAACACTCACTTACAGAAACTTTTAATTTTCCAAGCTAGTGTTACCTTATAGGAAACTGGTTGAAGGCTCAAGGAATATGCAATAAAACATTAGGGTTGGTCGGGTGAAATTTTTTTTTCGATTTTCTTAGGGGTTTCGACGGAGAAAAAAGTTCGTATAACACAGGACATTGTTGTTCGCCAACTCCCTAAGTTAGGGGCGCGGGCACTTTAATAAAGGTACTCAAAATCGGAAAATTCTGAGAGTTAGAAATGAATTTGAATTAAAGTATTTGTGGTCTCGCGAGGAATTCGAAATTTAACCGAGACAATTGGATTTAAGGGTAGTTTCTGTAGTAAATCGACCATGTTGAGCACTAATCTCATGTCAGAATCACGTGCTTGTTTATCAAAAAAAAATTTATTAAAAACAAAAAGTGGCTTTTCGGCGAAACCACAGAGGGAGCAAAGCATGTTTTTGGGAGTCACAGTGTCAAATCCTGATGATATTGATTTTTTTCACTTACCGGGAGTTAAGTGGGAGTTAAGAAAATGCATCAAACAGCTTAGCAAAATATTCACCCTGCTCCGAGATATAAGTCTTTAAAGTTAGGGGTGTGCGGTAATTAGAGACTGTGCGGCAATTAGAAGAAATACGGTAATTCATGCTCCTATCGCACGTTCGGAGCCAACAAAATTTGGTCTCCAGTACTATACAGGAGATTTTATTCAAACGAAAAACTTTATCTGTCCAAATAGAAACAAATGTGAGACAGACCGTAATAAAGGAGATATAGGTGATTTGAAAAAATGGTGCTCCTGCAGGAAACCAATTTATTGCTGGCGATTCCTTTTCTGTTTAGCCGTTTTCTTAAGCTCGCGATAGGAACTAAACAGGAATGTTTAATATGAGATACTTATGAACCAAGAATCTCACTCTTCACCGCCCAATGTTTTATCGATCATTTCGAAAGCATGGCAATTAAACGAGGTGATCTGTAAAACCAATAGATGAAGAGTTAAAAACGAAAGATGAGTGATATACCGCTGGATAAATCCGCAACCCTTCAGGATCAGATGTTCGCTGAATTCGAATGTCGCTTGGCAAGAGCCGGAAGAGATCGATCCACGATTTACAGTGGAATGTTTCCTTGTACTTTGAAAGCGGCTCGCTCCAATCCATTCTGAGAATAAATAAAAACTCGGCGGCCGAACAAGCTTGACTACTTAACTTACTCATATTGAGCAATTGTTTCATTCAAGGTGCATCCGGTACTACTACCTTTCGTACCAATTGAGGCAACTAGTTTTGCTTTTAAGTCATCCAACCGCTTCTGCAACAATGGATCCAACTCGATAAGTTTGCTTGCATTTGCCAGAGCAGCAGCCTCTTTTTCACCAATTTCCGCTCGTATGATCTGAGACATTTCCTTGGTAGGCTGCACGAGCAATATCTGAAAAACAGAAAAATTGCTGACGGAAAGCAAAAAATTAATAACCTCTTCATTACTGGAGTACCACTCACGAGCCTTAGACGAGAGGGAGACCGATGCACCGTCGTGAAGTAGATCAATTCCAGAAAAGATGAGAAGGGCATTAGAAGACAAGGAGTAGCAAAAAGCCTTCCACCATGGAACACCATGTTCAGAGATCCCCTAAGGATAATATTGAGAAAGGAATATGATAAGCAATTATTAAGAATAATACCCCCATAACGCTAAGCAGTCTGGCCAAGGACGTGCCGGTCTGACAAGAATTCATCAGAAAAAAAGCAAACAGAGCTCGCGCCTCTTTGCCGAAATCGATCTGCAAACAGTGGAAATATTATTAAAAAGCTCTAATACACAGGTACCTTTTTAGATTGAACTATAGCCAACGGGGGTTCAGGAATCTTCATATAAGCTTGTGCAATTTTCTTGCCCATCAACACATCTTCGAAGCTTTTATTTTGCTTGACATTTACACTCGGATGCGGAGCTGAAGCGGAAAATTTACGAGGCATGAACCTTTCATTAGACACTCTTTGTACAAATTCAGGAGTTAGTTTGAGTTTGAGGGCCTGCTTATGCAATAAGAATATGAAAGTAGCAGAAAACTGGCTAAGACTGACCTTATCGCCGTTTTTCACCCAATTCTTGGCCTTATCAGAGAGAGTCACACTGGCCATGAACAATTCTTTAGACCTGGCCCTGGACGTATTCCCGACGATTCCAGTATTATCGCTGGAATCCCAACTGAAGAAGCCATACGAAGAGAGCAGTTGACAGAAAGCGCTCCACCACGACTTGGACCTGATTGTTTCTCCCCTTTTCAATCTGTGCTGAGCCTGAAAACAATTACATATTAAGAAAATAGAGGATATCACTCATAAATCTAACAGTTGAGTCCAAATATGAAATAATGGCAGCTAGGTAGATTCTTCCCTTCCTCAAATCCCAGTTCTGCATAGTTTTGAAGATCAGCAATGCTTCTGGACCAAAATCAACCTGAACTTAACAGATTTAAAGCAGAGAATTAAAACAAAGAAATAAACTCACAAGCTGCTGACTGCTTCTGACCGTGGATTTCGGAATCACCTTATCACGGATGGACATGGTTTTAAAATCGCCAAAAACCCCTTCCGAATTGTCTTTCGGAACTAAAGATAGCGATTTTGGGGAAACATCAGCTTGAGGAAGCATCAAGACCTGGAAAATAAATATCATGAATTTATAAATTTATAAAAACGGGCCTTTGTTCCACTATTGTACCAACTCTTTCCTTTGGCTGAAAGTCCAATGCTTGAATTAAATAACTCATCACCAACAGGTTTTGTATCTTCATTTGTACTGTTCAAAAGCGCGAATAATCCATTTTTGTCCAGAAGACGACAGAAGAGAGCCCACTGCGACTTTGACTTGACAACTTTTTTTTTTGTATGCTCACCGGAAATCTGAAAGAATTTGATGTTACCCCGCCACATAACAAAGAATTTCACCGATTGATGCAAAATAGAGACCGCTTTTGTAACAGATCGTGGCGTAAAAAACAAATTATCCATCGTCCGAAAAAGCTGACGTGCTTGGCAGCCAAAATCAACCTAAAATCGATTTTTTACGGCGTCCAAGAACATCGAAAATATAGGAAACAAGTAAAAACAAAAAATCATCGACTAAAACACACACCATGATGCTGGATGAACGGTCTTTCTTCGACTTCTGTTTCAATTTTCCCGACGATGATATTCCCTCCATGGTTGATTTGAAGCTCGCTCAGTAAGATAAATTGTTGGAAGCTAAATAACAAAATCAATTCAGACTAATACACTGTTGCAATGGTCAAAACAGTAGGTAGCTAATTTGCTGAGCAACGCGCGCACTTCATGACTAAATCGTTAAATATCGTATATACCGTGTAAACCGTATATGAATAAAACTGTTTCCTGAAACCGTTTCGGGATCATGAAACGGTTTCCGTTTCACCGGAAACGCGTTTCTTCCGAATAATTTCGCTGCAAGACGCCCTGTTGCTTCGTTTCAAGAAACGGAACTGAAACGGACCAAATCGGTACGTGACAATTTCCTGCCACGCCAATTTTCTACCGCGGCCGATTTCCTGCCGGACAATTTCCTGCCGGACAATTACCTGCCGGACAATTCCCCTGCCGGACAATTCCCTGCCGGACAATTCCCTGTCGGGGGCAATTCCCTGCCGGGGACAATTCCCTGCCGGGGAAATCTACTAGTAAAATCATATTCAATTAATATCTCAACTAAACAAATTGCATTTTTATTGAGAATCAACTCGAACAACACTGACAAACAACTATTTAAACGAAAACAAAGCAACATTGAAACAAGACATTTTGTTGGTGCCACCACTTTAGTTTAGGACTCCCCTTTTTAAAATATACAAAACATACATTAAACATGAATAAAACCGGGGTGGTACCGTATTTCTTCTAATTGCCGCACATGTGCGCTTATTTTTCAATCACCCGAAAATCGGAAATTTTCAAATTCGATCTAGAGATTTTCGTGTGCTTAACCAAGATCTGAAAAGTGGAATCGGTAGAGCTTGTGGGAGTTAAGAAAATGCATCAAACAGCTTAGCAAAATATTCACTCTGCTCCGAGATATAAGTCTTTAAAGTTATGGGTGTGCGGTAATTAGAGACTGTGCGGCAATTAGAAGAAATACGGTATTTGATTTTGGCCACAGAATTGTGAAAAATGGCCACAGAATATTTAATTTTGGCCACAGATTTGTATTGGCCACAGATATTCGAAAATCGGATATTCGAAAAAAAAATTATTCCGTTGGAAAATTGATTGGATGTGATTTTAATAGTAAATTTTCCCGGCAGGAAATTGGCGCGGCAGGAAATTGTCCGTGGCAGGGAATTGGCGCGGCAGGGAATTGTCCGGCAGGGAATTGGCCGCGGCAGGAAATTGGCGCGGCAGGAAATTGTCCGTGGCCGAACCAAATCGTTCCCGTTTCAGCTTCAGAAACGAAAATGTAAAACGGTTTCACGGCCTTTCAAAACGCCCGAAAAGGTGCATTTTGGATTTTTTTTTACAGAAGATAGGACAGTTGGCACCGCTTTTTCTAGTGAACAGTTGGCACCGCCTTTTCTAAAGGACAGTTGGCACCGCTTTTTCAAATTATTTTTTTTGCCATATATTTTTCTTGAAAGGTATCCTTGTCATTTCAGATGGTTTCTATGAACCAACTCTAGTTTTGCTGGACTGTCCATATACCAACAAAACCAAGTGGTCAAAAGCTTATTTTTGTAAATTAAAATTTAATTTATTTGGAAAAAGTTCAGAAAAAGTTTGCTCAAAAAATTTATAAGTGTCAGTATCCTGGGCCGGTATTAATAAGGATTACCCTTATCTCTACCTTTTACCATTACCTCTACCTTTTACCCCTACCTCTACCTTTACCTCTACCTCTACCCTACAACTGCTTCGGCACTAAACGATTTATTCAACAGCATAACAGTGTAAAGGGAAAAAGTAACGGACAAAGTAACGATTTAAGATAGAATTCCTAACATTTGATCCCGTGTTCATTCTTTGCAATGCACAGAGATTGCATGCGCAGACCCTCCTCGGCGGCTGATTATCATTCATCTCCTCGTCGTTTTCGTCGGAGACTCCTCGAAGGCTGCAAATATTGTAAAGCACGGCAGCGGTGACGATGAACTGAGGCACCCGCTCCAAAGCAATCCGAAGCTCCCCATGCAATGAATGAAATTGACGCTTCCAGCGGCCAATCACTTGTTCGACGAGCACCCGTGTCTTGCAGAGAGAGGAATTGTATCTGAAAACCACTGTTTACAGGACATGCAACAAAGGTAAGGAAAAACTAACCGCCTTTGTGAAGGAGTTGATGGTGCAGCAAATGGAGTCATGTGCCACGGACGAAGCGCATATCCACTGTCTCCAAGAATGATGCCTCGTAAATGACCACCTTCGTACCCGTCCAGACATCGGGCGGTGAGAATCGCAGCCACTTGGTCCAAGACCATGAGAACTTGTCGTTGGTGGCAATTTGGCCAAGAAGCGCTTCCCTCTGCAATTCTTCCAAACTTGGTTCCTTCTTCTGACGCTTGACAACGGGCGAGGCAAATGACGTATCCGAACGCTTGGCAGGAGATGGAGTACTGCCACAATCCTGAAACAAAATAAATAAATGCATAAAAGGAAACACCATGACGGAAATCATACCGAGCCGACCAAAGACGTTTCGATACCCGAAGACAATCCCTTAAAGCTTGGACTCCCGTAAAGAACTTGGACTTGCTCGAACAGTTGCTGCTTCTGCATCGGCACACCTCCACCAGTCTTCAACGCGCTCCTAAATGGGAACAAAAGGGTCAATGGGACATACTCAAATGATAAATAAAACTAGAAAAAGCACGTAGAAAAAGAAAGAAAAAGCACAGTCCTAAAACTTAAACTTAAAACTCAACAATCCGCACAACAATGAAACGCACAACAATGAAAAACGGACATTAAATTCGTGTTCAGCCGCTGAACTTCAGCGTACTAAAAATTGCCCTAGAAATGCTTTACGGGACAATATTTTGAAAATCGAGATGAAGGTAAAAAATTTTACCCTGCTACCACCCATGGTAAAAATATGCCTTGGTCCCCCCTGTTGTTTTTACCCTTACCTCTACCTCTACCTTTACCTCTAGCTTTTATTAATACGGGTAGAGGTAAGGGTAGACATAAGCGTAAAAGGTAAGGGTAAATCGATTATTAATACCGCCCCTGATGTTAAGAAATGATTTGTTAAGGATTTGTTTTTTCTAAGCTTTATTAATTACATCTAAAGTGTCCACCCTTATGCCTTTATTGTTGTTTTGTTGTGTTGTTGTTTAATAATAAAAGGATGGATGTTAGTATATTGGGTGTGCTCCCAGGGTGGATATATTTTGCAGATATATATCTTTGGCTGAAGATATATGCCGTATTTCTTCTAATTAGCAAACCAACTCCCCCCCCCTGATTCAAAATCGTGTTCTTGATATACAGGGCGCGGCAATTTTTCTCTGCGTCTTTACTTTGCCCATAACTTTTTGCATTTGCGGTATTCAAACGAGATATTTTTTTAAATCGAAAGCTGACACTCTAGGCAATCGAATGACACCAAACTTGCAGAAAAATCTTTATTTGAACACACGCATCATCAACAGACAAAAATAACAACGATTTTCATTCATATTCTTGCTCAGTACTTTTTCCATTAACTCCATTAAAAATTCCATTAAAAAATCGACTACCTCTGCTTCCTTCTCTTCTGTTCTCACCCACTAAACAACAAAAAGGCATAAGAAACAAGAAGAAATGAAACACAAACCTTGTTGCCAGCCTTCTTTTTTCCGCTTGACATCGCCCTCCGCCTTGAACTTGCTATACCAGTCCTTGATCGCAGCTCTATTTGGTACCTTTGAATTTCTCCCTTGCTCTCTCCGATATCGAATGCCGAATTCGGCCACGCTTTTTTGCGGAGTACACCATGGCTAAACGAAGAAAAATAAACTTCGCAATCAAAAATGTTTTGAACAATGATAACAACAATAAAAATCCACAAGTTTGGTGTCATTCGATTGCCTAGAGTGTCAGCTTTCGATTAAAAAAAAAGACCTAGTTTGAATATCGCAAATGCAAAAAGTTATGGGCAAAATAAAGACGCAGAGAAGAATTGCCGCACCCTGTATATCTGTGGAACAGGGAATCACGCAAGCGGAGATATATATCTGTGAACATATACATATAAAACTTTGGGTTTCCAAATCAACCTGAGTCACCCTAAACAAACAAACAAAAAAAATTTACACACGCACAACTTTCTTCCATATTTTAAATAAACAAAAAAAATGAAACAGTGTGGAGGTAGTTGTGAACATGTTACAACTTGAACTTTAGCACATCTATGAGGTAGCATTATTTTTCATGAACTCATCCGCTTCTTCCTGGCTTACGCGTACACTTGTGTGCCACGGTCGCAATGAGAAGTTTTTTCGCATCTTGGTGCTAACTGTTATTTCAGCAGCACCACGTTTGTGATTCACATCTCGGACGGTGCAAATATCAGACCGAGATTTCGATAAACTGACACAGACAAGGTCACCAACTTTGAGTTCTATAATAATAGTCTTTATTAGATAATAAAAAAACTGATTTGTTATAGTAATAATATAACCTTGCATCGGCAGAGGGGACTGAGCAGGGGGCTGTGCCGGAGGCTGAGCTGGGAGCTGAGCCGGGGGCTGAGCAGGGGGCTGAGGCGATGGTGTGAGCTCACCATAGAAATATTCTAAGGAATCATCTGACTGTTGCGTCTTCGACGCAAGTGATGTCTACAAAATTCTTCGCCTTCCCAGCCTAAGGTTTGGTAGCCTATTGGTTAAGGCGATTCCCTGCGGATCGAAAGGGAGTGGGATCAAATATCCCCTCCATTCCCCTTTTTCCAATTCACGAGCTGGTGGCCGTGGTCGCTCGCGACATGGCGATCTTGGCAGGATACCAACCTGCATCTTCCTGGTCTACTAGTCAAAGAAACAGGTCCAGCAGGCAGAGAAGCAAAAGGACACAGCACGTCTGCCCAGTGAAGAGCACTCCATAGAAAAGCACAGAGAGGACAGCCTAGTAGCATAGAAGGGAACAGCTTACTCACCCATGACCTGGCCAGCAGTCTACAAAAAGCAAAAAGAAAAGGGCTGAATTCACGCTCGCGAGTCGCGACATGACACGTCTCCCAGTAACTCTTTTGTAAGATTTGAGCGTTCCTAAAATTGAATAATGTATTAACAGAGTTTAAGAGTTCAGATATATATCTGGGTGTAGATCTTGCAAAAATTGAAACAAGATAAATATCTTATATATTTATGTCTTACTGAAATACTCACGGCTTTCGACAAGTACTTCATCTTTTTATTGTAGGGTTCGCCTTCCGCCTCCATGGACGCGTCGATTACCTTAAATGAAACAATCTAATATATATAGAAAGTGGGTATAATATACAGTGGGTATAATATTTGGTATGAGGGCCACAGATATATATCTCACATATATCTCCCTATACATGCGGACTACAGATATATATCTGGCAGTGCATACGAGATTTGTAGTTTCCTACAGTGGGTATAATATTTGACCCTCCCCCTCCCCACGATATAGACTCACTATATACATGGATATAGATCTGGCAATAAAAAAGGATATATATATTGTATTTTTGGGAGTTTTTAAAATACTCAAAGAGAAAGGCTCTCCAATAGCTGTTGATTTCCTTATTACCGTCGTCATTGTTTTCGACAGTTGTTTCGCTGACTTCTGTGAATTAAATTAATATGCATGAAAAAAATCTTTAAAAATATTGGTATGACGGGTACCTTCGCTGTTGGCTTCTTCTTGAACACTGAAAAAATATTTAGTTGCAGTATAGTAATTTTAGATGTGTATGTTCCACAGATGTATATCCGAGCAAGACTCTTGATCAAAAATGCATTTAGAGGCTCATTTTGCCCAGCTCCAGTGACCAAAACATGGTAAAACAGGCAAATGGTCGAAATTTCAAAATGCCGAAAACTCAATTTTTTATTGACCAGAACACAAAAATAATGTCTTTTTTGAACTCCTGAGGTGATTTTAGGTTGATATGGGGTGTTTGGAAACACTTTAAAAAAATTTCATTTGGGGGTATACTCTGGTAGGGTCGGTTTACTTTTGGTCAAAAAGCCGAAAAAAATATTTTTTCCCAAATGTCTTTCCCAATTGTAAAAACATGTTTTCGTACTAATTATGATCTGAACTGTTCGAAAAAGTGGTCGAAATCCACTTTTGAGAGGACGCGATATAAAGTACTCCTGCCCAAGAAATTGAATGAAATGATACTGATATGATGTGGACTTCAAAAAAATGATATGATATGTGATACCACCTCCGTGATATCATATCAGGATCATGATATCATATGAAAACCCTGTTACAAAGTTCATTTATCAGAGACTGTAATAAAAGATTGGAGAAGAAAATTCACTTGGATAAACTTGGTACAGCCTCCGGGAATGTACGCTGTTTTTACCTTTAACTCCTTCAGAGCTGCTTTTGTTGAATCGCTCCTGTGGCTCGCAAAGACGTCCCACACCAGTAGCCGCTTCCCGGAAAAAAAGGCCTCCACCAATGACCTGCCTCAAGTAGACCTCCGTCGAAGGGTCGTTCATCCACGTTGAGCCCGCCCAATTGATGATGAGCTTCCCCTTGAATTGGTTAACGATTGCTGGTACAAAACGTTTTCTTTTCACCAAGACATAAGGCATTAATTTTTTTCCGTCTGAGCGAGCAGTCAGGCAAAAAGTAATTATCATCTTTTCGTGTCTTGTTGTCACCACGGTTACTTAAAATAATCCTTTCAAAATCAAACATGCTAATCAGTCTTGAAAAACTGGCATCCTTAGTGTCTTTGTGTCGATACATCTGTTGTCTGGGCAGTCAAACCAAACGTCATCATCATCATCCATTGTCAAAATTGAAGAGAGTTTCATTGACTTGCGCCTCTGCTCCATATGCATGATGAACTTGGTCACCGCCTCAGCGTAGTTCCACGGTGCCTTCTGAGCGTTAGTCGTACGGCGGCGAAACACAAAGTTATGACGCTTTAGAAAGCTGCTACACCAACCAATTGAACCCTAAAGCAAAGTATAAAAAATGAAAAACTTGCTCCTGTTCGAGAGGTATATTTGGTTTATCTTATGTACCTTTGGTTTTATGAAATAAATTCAGATGTTCGAGAAGTTTATGGAAAACTGCCGTGAACATCATGCTCCTGGACAGTTCGTAACAGTCGACGAAACCTTGCTTGAATTCCGAGGACGCTGCTCGTTTCGGATGTATATTCCCAGCAAGTCTGCTAAATATGGAATTAAATTGTGGACCTGTGTTGATGCAAAAAGCAAGTATCTGTACAATGCCAGGATCTATCTCGGCAAAGGAGATTTGGGGTCAGGAGAGGAGGTAACAATTTTATGCGCGTTATTTTTTTTACAAAAATTTCGCAGATGGTCGATACCCTCACGACTGGATTGCTACATGCTGGAAGAGTAGTTGTTTGCGACAATTACTTTACGTCGCCACATTTGGGAAGCTCTCTCCTTGCTCGGAACACCTACCTCCTTGGAACTCTGCGAAAAAACCGTTCCGCAAGACTTTGTCAACAAAAAAACAGAGGTAACGCTTGATAAACGTAACATATAATTTATATTTATGTCTTACATAGGTGAAGCAAACTCAATACGTGTTTCGAACGAATGAAACTCTTTTAAAGATGCAAAAACGAAAACGAAATGTGTGCTTGTCTACTCTACCTATCACCACGATACATCCTTCAATGATCAATCTAAGAAGCCAACAATTATTGCAGACTACAACAAGGGAAAGTGCGGAGTTGATCAGTTTGATGAGATGATCAAAGACCTCTCTTACTCACCTGCAACGAGGCGCTGGCCGATGAAGGTAAATGTGCTCTACGTTAACTGCGTACAGTAATTAAAATCTTTGCTTCAGATATTATTCTGGCTTGTCAATGTTGCCGCCTTTAATGCATGGGTTCTGTACCAGAAGCAGAAAAAGAAAACCAATCTGAATGCTGGTAATCGTAGAGACTTTCTTCGTCGTCTTGGAGAGCAACTCCGCAAAGAGCAAGTGGAAAACAGGGCTCCTAACTGATTTTTCAACGAGTACAAAAAAATCGAAGAAATGAAACGCAACATGCATCAAAAAGTTATGGGCGATATGAAGTCTGTATTTTACTGGTGTCAAGTTGGACAGCACAGTGTTAGGAAAGATGCCATTCAAAGCTTTCAAAGCTGTCTTTAAAGTGCATGCGAGATATAAATTTACAAGGGACCACAGGCGCCTATCGGCGCCTCTATAGTATTTCGAAATTTCGATAGTGCATTCATCGTGAAAAACTACGCGTCTATCTACGTCTACGTTCTTTTCGAGACATCGCAAAAATGGCCATCGTTGGAAGCAGAAAAACCATCCTCCAGGCCTACCCCAAAATCCTCCAACTCCAATTTTGAGGGACCACAAAAGTTTTTCCTTTTCGAAGACATTTTCCTGGGTCTCGGCATAAAAAGACGCTGAATTGTCTGAAGTTTGGGGTTCCGTCGAGACATTGCCGAAAATAATCGGAAAAATAAGCAAAAATGGCCTGAATGTGGTCAAAATGTCCATTAAAAAGTAGGACGGACACATGCCAAATACTATATAGAGATATTCTAGAAATGTGGAAGAAAGACATGCGAAAAACATTCAGTGCTGAAGCGCTTTTGTCATGATTGCGAACAATCGGTTTCCCCCCAAAAAAAGAAAAGTCGAGAAAATGTCCCATCTGAAAAGCGAATAACGCGTTCACAACCGGCAGTACCACTTGAAGGAAGGTGCCAAATCTGCCAGAAAAGTACGCACATTACACACTGTAGTATCTGTTCCCAAAAGATATGTGTCAAGCACCAGATCCAAAAAAATCCTGTCGTTTGCACATATTGTTCAAATAAATTATAAGTTTGAAAGACCAATGTATCACTTGTTTATGCTCGTTATGTAGCCCTAACACTAAGCTACACGATGCTGTAAGCAGTGCTATTTTCGCTCCTGCTCCTGCTCTTGGCTCCTGACTTTAAAATTTTCGCTCCTGCTCTTGCTCTTGGCTCTTTGTCTAAAATTTTTCGCTCCCGCTCTTGCTCTTGGCTCCTGAATTTGAATTTTTTGCTCCTGCTCTTGCTCTTGGCTCTTAGTTTTAAAATTTTTTCTCCTGCTCTTGCTCTTGGCTCCTGACTTAAAATTTTTTTGCTCCTGCTCTTGCTCTTGGCTCGGAGCGGAGAATCTCGGAGCCAAGAGCAGAACCAAGAACGAAAAATCTCCCAGACTGAATAAAATCACTTAGATCATATCATATCACGTAGCGTAAAATCCGAACTCGAATACGAACTCGAAGTACGTGAACAAGCCATAAAGTTCAAGATCATTCAATCATTGTTGTTTATCAATTATAACTGACTTGATAATGAAAAGAATAAAAAAGAATAAAAAGTGTGTTTAAAATAACATCAAAAACTATTTTTTATGCTTAGAAAAAAATATTCGAAGCGCTCCGAGAACGGATTTTTTCGCTCTTGCTCTTGGCTCTTAGTTTGAAAATTTTTGCTCCTGCTCTTGCTCTTGGCTCGGAGCGGAGAATCTCGGAGCCAAGAGCGGAGAATAGCACAGCACTGGCTGTAAGCCACTTGTCTTGATCGCAATCCTGTGCAAATTTCTAGCCAGTTTTCTGCCATGACTCATAAATCTGAAAACTTGTGGCCATGCGAAAAAATCAAAATTTCAGACAAAATTTGGCATGACAACCTGTGACGTTTAGACTTATTAGAAAGCTGGTTGCACGCCCGTTATTTTAAGATATTATTTGCCTAAGAACAATATAAGTTTGGCTGAATGGCAAGCGGATCAAAAGTACCAATTAATATTTTTCGGTACCCCTTTGTGCCCAATTTTCAAATGCAGTTTTATCGAAGTTTTTGTTCGAAATCGAACCAAAATAAAAACACCATCGTGTTCAGCGTGAAATTCTGAATCACAATCGACAGAACTCACACTCGTGTTAAAAATTTTAAATTGTCATCTCAAATAAAACATCTGCTGGATAGCGGTTTTTGAAATTAGGTTAAAAGAAGAAACTTTAGACAAAAAATTTTAGTCATTTCATTTTAGACTTCCAAAAAGTAGTGCTAATTCAAACATTAGAGAGGAATTTAATGTGATCCTTTTGCGTTTTTTATATTTCAGCTATCGGGCAGCTTGCAAAAATTTGACGGGACTTCCCTTTACCTTCATTTTATTCGTCCATTATAGCATATATACCCTTTATTATGCACTTTATAAAATTATACACATATCAGTGAGATCAGTAGAGATAAAAAACTGGAAAGAGGCCAACTGGCATAGATATCAAAGTAGGGAATGCCATAAATAGCAACCGGCATTACAATCGAAACAACAGTGCAATGTGTACATTCAAACTTCGTAATAACGTACCCCCGTTATAACGTTATCCTCGGTATAACGTACCCCTTGAATCGGTCCCTTCAATAATAAACTCCGTCAAATTAACCCCCGATATAACGTACCCTTCGTTATAACGTATCCCTAGGACTGGTCCCCAGGGGGTATGTTACAACGAAGTTTGACTGTACCGTAATCACACTAATAATTTCCCTCCCAAGAGTGACAACATTTACCTAGTTTAAAATGCCTCGAAAGCTTAAAAAAAGTATTAATGAAAAAAATGAAAAAAGCTGTCCTCAGAACTGCAAAGACAAAAGTCCTCCGAAGATTATCACACGATCAATAGTCGAACACCTCTACTGAATCGACTGGCACGTCAAGACGATAATAGAATAAACTGGAATTCCTATGAAGACTGTCCATATAAACATCAAGCAGTTGGAAGACCAACTAATTTTCAAAGTTCAAGCTGAAAGCAAACCCACGGGCAGAAGCGCGGTGGAAAAGAAATTTAATGTAGACAAAAATGATATCAAATATTGCACGAAGAGCATGGTGCTCAAAAAATACAAAATACCGAAAAATATACAAAAATGTGGTTAACTTAAAAGATACAAAATTCCTTTATGAATTTTGTATGTGTTTTGTATGAGTTTTGCATATCTTGTGTGTGACTTTTGTCTGTCCTTGTATCCTCTGTCTCGTTGCTAAAATTTTACATATTTTTGGCTGATTTATCTCCGCATTACCTTTAGGACACTACTAAAGATGGAAAAAAATCAAGCCGAAAAGAAAGACACACATAAAGGGCGTAGTATAAAAGTTACCTCTGTCATATATATTTTGGGTATTTTTCCAAACGTCTTTGCTCCTTTTAAAACAGTTAAAAACAGTCATAATTATATACAAATAATTTAAGAACATCATTTACCATAGAAAGAAGGTTATGCGCAAAGCATAATATAGATGATGACACCTGGCTAAAACCATTTATACGTAAATTTCGACAGAAAGATAGTGTATATGACAGAGGTAACTTTTATACGACGCCCTTTATGTGTGTCTTTCTTTTCGGCTTGATTTTTTTCCATCTTTAGTAGTGTCCTAAAAGTAATGCGAAGATAAATCAGCCAAAAATATGTAAAATTTTAGCAGCGAGACAGAGGATACAAGGACTGACAGAAGTCATACAAAAGACATACAAAATTCATAAAGGAATTTTGTATCTTTTAAGTTAACTACATTTTTGTACATTTTTTGGTATTTTGTATTTTTTGAGCATCATGACGAAGAGAAATAAAAATTTTTGGGTGCACTTTGTCACTTTTGAGGAGGCGAATTAATAGAGTGAATACGGTAAACAACCATAGGCGTACCCAGGGCGTGTGGGGATGGTGTTTAGCCGGGCTATAGCGTCACGATCTTGGGTACGCCTATGTAAACAGCAATAGAATTTACCAAACATTGTACTTTATAATTGACAATGCGGCAAGATTTTTGTGATGAAAACAGCTATTTTCGACACTCCAACGACCTCCAATCTGGTATGTATGACTCTATTTAGAAATCAAGTAGGTTAAAGGACCATGGTTTTTGAGCGCAGTGGCACGTCCAAAATTTGAATTTTCAGGGGACAGTTCTCTTTCGTCTCCCACTGTACTCTTTTGAGTTGTTCGAAATAACTCAAAAGAGTATATAGTTCTAGACGAAAGAAAACTGTCCCCGGCTATTCAAATTTTGCACACGCCGCTGCGCGCAAAAACAATAGTTTTTCAAAGTAGGGATGCTATAATGCCGCTGTGTGCGACGGTCAATAGTTGTTTTAGACCAGTTTCTTTGCCAGATGTATGTTGCACAAAGACGTGGTTTTCTAGGCTCATCCTTGTTTCAGCCTAAATTGTTATAGCCAAAAATCCTTATAGCCAAAACGGTTATATCTCTAATTTTTGGTGGTAGTAACAAACCAAATCCATAGATTTAACTGATTATTTAAGTAACAGTAAAAGCCAGAACAATTTTTTAAAACACGTGAACATGTAGCTACCACAAAAAAATTAGAGATATAACCGTTTTGGCTATAAGAACTTTCGGCTATAACAATTTAGGCTAGAACAAGGGAGAGCCGTTTTCTAAAATGCGCTTTTTAGAAAACTTTTTTCTGGCGATATCGTTAATTGGTGAACTTTGACTTTTTCATAAATACCGCTTTTTATCTTTCGCCATGGCATACCTGGGCAGAGACATTAATACCAGATTCCAGGTTTTGTGCCATAAGTAAGCGTTTTCAAATAAACATCGTGCAAAATCAAGGCTCCGAACTCAGAATTTTAAAATAAATGACATTTGGTCGTCTTTCGTTAAAAAGTACCATTTTATCCAGTACCTACTAGGTTTTGAGCACCAAAATTTTCACGTAAAATCTCAAAATTATAAGATGTCGAATCTCAAAAAAGTCAAATCTTTAAATAAAGGACGTTTCGGAGCCCTGTGCAACATCAATTGATCGTAAATAATAATGGCTCTATGTATACTTAGTTGCCCAACCTTTCCAAACTATTGCCAAATCATTGCTCAGCAACCAAAAAGTCAAAATGTGCAGTTAGATAACCATTCCTAAACAATATTTGGTGAGAAATGATTGGGCAATACTTGCTAAGCAACGATTGCTCAGCAAGTATCGCTGATCAATTGCTCATTAACCATTGCGCAATGATTGGGCAATACTTGCTAAGCAACGATTGCTCAGCAAGTATCGCTGATCAATTGCTCATTAACCATTGCGCAATGATTGGGCAAGCAAGTATACTTAGAGCCAATGTCTACGAGCTATAGAATGATATAGAACACATTACTCAAATTTGCTCCTGGGACTCTTAGAGTGGAGCATTGGCAAAGTCTTCTCAAATTTATTGTTGGGAAATATGGTCGCCAACAAACGTTCTAGAACCACATACCAGAACCTTCTGTTCAGGTGTTTATTTTGCAGGGCTTCCGAGATGTTGTTGACTCCGATTATTGTTGTGCTTCCCCCAATAAATAGTCTCAATTCGTCTGGCAGAGCGGACAACATTAAACATCTAGCCAAAAACCTGGTCCTTAGTGCTTCTGTGGAAGGGTTTTGTTCGGCCGAGACCACAACTCCAGCCTCATTCCACTGAGAGTCACGAAAGGCAACTAGATATTGAGCCACTTGCTCTCCAGAAGTCAGCCACTGAACTGCATCAATAATGCGCCGATTGATTGAAGAGCCGAGAGCAGCATTAACGAATTGACGTAGCAAGGCCACTAACCTCCTTCGAAACCACTGGTTGCGACCCCGTAGCCCAAACACTTCATCCACAAACAGTAGTATTACTCTCAGAGGAATGCTTTCATTGGAGTCCTGCAAAAGATCAATTATTAGTGCTGTTCACTGCCATTTTTTATTTTGTTAATTTTATTTTTTAGTGAAAATTTTTTAACTCAAGAAAACTTAATTTCGGAAGTAAGTCAGGCATTAAAACTGGGTACGCACGAATCCAGGGATTCCCCTGGTCGACTACATTTTACTGAATAATGTTCAGGTCTACTAATTTTAAAGAACTAGTGCATACCAGGGGTGAGTTCAACTTTGTTCAAAATCAGAACCAGAAATCAGAAGAAATTTTAAAAAATTAGAACGTTTAAAAACGTGAGAAATCGAAAATCGGTCGTACCCCTGTGCATACCGTGAATTTTTTAATACAACCGTCCTAGTTCTTGATTAAAAAACCTGTTTTTAGAATCATGCTTTCACCCACTTTTTGAAAATTTCTCTAGGGCAAGTTTTTATTAATATTATAGCCACTTTTGAAACAGGGGTGGGCTTACTATTAGAGAATTGGCTGCAGGCGAAAAAAACCGTCAAAATATGTGTATAACGTATTTCCTCGAATAAGGCGGCATTATTTTATTATCATTATTTTTATTTTTCAAACCCTTAAATATTCTTGATCAAAAATGGCCTTAACTCTGAAATTTTAGCCAAAAAAATCTTACCTCAAATTTAATTTAACCACGTCAAGTTTAAAATTAAAAAAAGCGGGGATTCGCATGTTTTGAAGGGCGTTTTCAATTTGAGCCTTAGAGGATCTACTGTAAAAGATTTTTTACAAGAGACAAATTAGTTTCCTTACATTTTGTCCCAAGTGGGCAGCCACTCTGTTGAAGTCTACAGTGGAGGAGTAGGAGTTAGAGCGACCAGGTTGGGATGACACACTTGCTTTAAGCACTTGATTAGCAGCCTTATTTATGCCATCGAACACCTGGTCAGGCACAGCTGTCACTGCACTGCCAAAAGCTTTGACACCACTCAGTATTGGGTTGACAAACAAATCAGCCATCAACTTTTTGGAGATCTGATCTCTTGCACCCATTCCTTTGTAGCATTTCTGACTGAGGAAGTCGAATATCTCCACTTCTAATCCAGGATTCGAGTTCAACAATTGGGGTTGGAGAAGACACTGTAAATAAAGAAACAATACAATTTTGTTGAAAAAGTGTTGAACATACACTCATGTAGGCATTCAAAGCTCTGCAGCGCTTTTCCAAAAACAACTGGTCCAGGTTGTTGAAAGTCTTTTTGCCAGGAAAACTTAGATTTCGCAGGTTGGGAAACTGAAAAATAATTTACCTTTCTCGGAACTATCGCATACAAATATATTTACAGACCACTCTACATATAACGTCACCCTCAAGGACCGCCAGAAAATGGCGTTTTATCGAGAGTGACGTTACATTGAGGGTGACCCTATATCGAATGATTTTGGTCGAGGATTCGGCACTGTAACGTTAATCGAAAAATCCTTAATGTATTTATGGCTTCAGTTGGGCACGTTTTAATAGAGACAGAAACGGGACGGGCCCCGATCCTGCCCGAGCAGATTTTGAGCCAATCCCGCCCGATCATTTCCCACAATCCCGATTTCGGAGTTTTATCGGAGTTTGTTATCAGCTTTTTAAACATAAATATACCTTATTAGTGACAGCAGCATTCAAAAGGTGGAAGTCGCTGTACCTGCGGATCACATTCCAAGAAGAGGCGCTTTTACCTTGAGCACCTGGGTCTGTTTTCAATACCCGCACCTAACACACAAAATAACTAACTGTTACGAAAACAGATCCAACTCACATTGTACAAAGCGAACATTTGCTTGCCCTGCTGTCCCACACCCAAAGTATCCACTACCACAGAAGTGGCAAACTGTTGTGTGTGTTCTGTGGGTGGAGGGCCAGCCACTTGAACATTAGCTGTCGAAGAGGAGGAGGAGAACATTTCGTGTGTCTCGGTGGTGGAGAAAGTGTTCCCAGCCTCCTCCTCTGTGGCTGACACCACTGAAGGCGAGTTGGAAGAAGGACAGGAAGTGGGGCCTTCACCCGCATTCGTCAGGATACCCAACTCTTCCAGCATCTTTAGGTATAGGGCATGCTTTTTAAAGCCAGGGTAGAAGCGCTCATCTTTGCTCAGAATTTCTACCAGCTATAAACCGAAAATATTGTTCAGTGATCCAAAAAACAAGAAAAGCAACCTTTTCCTGGATAGGCTCAAACCAACTGTCCCAGGGCTCATCATTACGAAGTCTGGCCAAAAATTTGTTGATAATAGATTCTTCTAATGGCACTCTAGTGATTGCCTGGAAATTTTAGGTTATCGGGAGATAAAATCCAACTGTACTTTGGGCGGAGCAGTTAACTGCGTTTTTTAATTTTTCGATGTTTTTTTTCATTAAAAGTACCCATTTGTGTGGATTTTTTAATGATGGCCTCAACAGCTAAAATTTCCTTAGGAATGCGAATCACAAATAAGAATTTCAAAAAGATGCTTGGTTCTTCAAAAATCATCAAAAGTACTTTTTTAAAATATACTTTTTTCTGAACTTTTTCCTGTACTAGGGCCATCAGAAAGTGACTTTACACATAAATAAGTGTTTTCACTTAAAAAAATCAAAAATTTTAAATTAAAACCCATGGCTAACAGGCCATCCACTAAAGGCATCGCCTAAAACATCAACTGTAATTACCCACTTCTTGAGACAGGTATTGGTGGTACATGAACAGAGCAGCCTCCTTGACTGTTTCGTTCACCTCAGAGTCAATGATCTCGCCACTGGCTAGTCCTCGTAGCTGGTGTTCCACCGACACTTTGAAGCCCTGCAAAAAGTCATGGTTTTTGGAAAGAAAGAGGAAACATTTGAGAAAAATGACCTCAATGGACAAGTAGAAGTCAATGTAGTTCTGACCACCCACTTGCATTAGGAAGTCAACGAAGAAGGAAATGGCCAGGCTGTGGGTCAAAACCACTGTGATTGGCAAATGCACAAATGATTCATCTGACACCTCCTCGCCTAATTCATCTGACTGTAATAGGAAAGTTTATACAGTCAAAGCTCTATATAACGATCACCCTTCATAACGTTCAGCTCTTTGTAACGTTCATATGAGGCCGGTCCCGTTAGTCAAAAAGACACTCTACATAACGTTCACCATCAATTTGTAGCTCTTTTTTAAATTTTAGTTCGTCTAAGAATTGCCATAATTTATGTGATCCCACGCGCATTCAAATCTCTGACATTGCCATGATAAGGAAGAGACAGGGTCCTTTAATATATTGTTGCTAAATAGACCGACTCTGGGCGAAACTTTAAACAAGCAACAATGCGTAAGGCAAGCTTGCAGACTATCTGGCTGTGGACAAGCAACTGGCAACTGGTAAAACATTGATTTTGACTGCAATCGCAGTGGGAACCGAAGCGAAAGAGGCCAATGAAATGTCATGGAAATTAAATAAGAGCCTTTGCCGTCGTTCACTTCACGGAATCCAAATATGTTCTGAAGCTTCGTCTGGCAGAAGACTACTGATACGAAAATGGTTCATCTGTTTGACAAATAGGGTGACTTTCTGGCCGAAGAACAATTGATAAAAATGAAACAGAAACCACTTACCGCTATTGTGTCGCTAAAGAGAAATTTGTTGTTGAAATTCGGATGTTTGCTCAAAATTAATTGAAAACTCTCTTTATAACGTTCAGCCAAGGCTTCTTCGAGAGTTGACGTTCTATATAACGATCACCCCTCATAACGCTCAGCTCTACAGACGCCAGGGAAAGGGGATAGAAAAATTTAAAAAATGAATTGTCGCAAAAATAACTTGTTTTTGCCAATGATAAACTTCTCACTAAAATGTTTGCGGCAAAAAAAGTATATTTGCGGCGGAAAAAGTATCGCCCATCTCCTGCAGAAAAATCGCTAATGACTATGAATTTAAATTCGGAACACGTCTTTGTTTCTTTTGAAATTTAAAAAACACATGGATTTATTTTTTTAATCACCTGAGTAGTTATGACCACTTCAGGCTTGTTGGCCAACGTCACCATTCTGCGTTTAATCAGACTTTGGATAAACTCCAAACTGCCCAACTGTTGCTTGAATGTTTCAGCTAAAAGCCAAATAAGCCAAGAAAAATAATTGCATCAGAAAAAAACTGACAATTCTCTCCACCGGTGTCCTTGGACCTGAGTGAGTTCATCTCCTCATGCACTGACTCAAGTATGGCTTCCAGTTCTTGAACGGACTGGCAAGTCTCTAGTGTTGTTACGAAGTCGTCGGTGCTGATTGGCAGTTCGCTCAACTGCAAATGTACAGTAAAAAGTGGTAATACAGAAAAAAAAATTAAAAATACCGACCAGCCATACTATCAAATAGTTGACATAGAGTGGGTCTGACAGTTTATCTAGCACAGGCACAAATACTCTGGTAACGAACACTTCTCGGATTAAAAAACGAAGTGGTCGAGAGCGAAAGTCTTCGGAAGGCATGAGCAAGTACAGCAGAATGTCCACAATGTCATGCAGATAGGCTGGAATTTATATGGTCAAATGGTTCGAAATTACTTCTTTTCAAAAATAAGTTTCTACGCTTCTTTTTAATACAAACAAAAATAATATCACGGAAATCTTTTATTCATATTTTTCGGTAAATTATCACTAAATTTCGGAAAATATCAAAGTCTAAGCAGGGTGGCTATTCTACCTTACTTGTTAGCACTATTTTTGGCCAGAATAAAAGTTTTTTCAGTCCTTCCAGCAGGTGTCACTTTTTTTGGCTTGGATTCAAAAAGCCCGGATTGGCCCCAAAATTAGTGGGGAATGAAATGAAATAAAATAAAATACATACCATATTTTCTCTAACAAACTCCCAATTTCTTAAATTCATTCTCCGCCTTTTATACCAGGTTTTTGGTTTTGAACGCAACATATGTTATATATCAAAATGTAGCGCAGATTCCCAGCTACATTTTGGCATATAACATACGTTGCGTTCGAAGACAAAAATTTAAGAAATTCCGGATTTTGGGGAGGGCGCTTAGTAGAAAAAATACGGTATTTATGCGTAAAATTTGTTTAAAAATGCTCCAGCACCTAAAATTTTCTCAATACTTTAAATCGGGGGCGAAGACTAAATGGCTGATAGTTTGCCCTAGTACCAGCCCTTTTGAGAGGGATTGCAAAATCACTCTTCCGCAAGATAAATTAAAGGAAATACGGCAAGTACACACCACTTTCATACAAAGGTGAGGTGCTAATAAGGTCACGGCAGTAGCTCTTCTCCATCTCCAGCTCAAGGTCGAAAAATACTGACTCTAGGTCGTCCATCTTGACCAGGCTTTCTTTTTGCATTTGCAACTTCTCTTTAGCTTTACGATAGAGACGAAGGTGGGAAGCAAAGTCATCAACAAAATGCCTAGTAAGCAAAGGCAGCCAGTCCACTTTCTTCAGACTGAATTAGATATTCTAGACTAATTATTAAACGCAGCAAAAAAAGCTATTTTACCAGTGACTGAATGCAGCAATGGTTCTTCTAGCAGTTCTTTTAAGGCTTTCTTGAAACAGAATGTCTGGTGTAACATTCTTGTACCAGGAGTCAATGAAGTCGCGAATAATATATTGCAGTATCTAGAACAACAAATAAGTGTGGATTGAACGCACAGGGCGTCTTAAGAATTTCGGAATTTTTCTTTGGGTTATAACTTTATTTCTAAAGCCGTTCTCTAAAAATTTGTTTCGACACATTGATTCAGCTCGCAATAAGAATTTGTTTTGCATAAACTGTTAACACTCGCATTATCGTTTGTAACTTTGGTGCGTACTTGTGCAGAATTTCACAATGAACAAGATAGTGTTAGCACTTTTCTTAAAGAACTGAGAAAAAGTACTGGCAAAAAGGCTAATGAAAAAAGGTCATTTTCGTGGGTCGTAAAGTGTCGACCAGGGTGGCATACTCGACGATTACCTCAGCCATCAGCCTCAGCCGTCAGCTGGGCCCAAATATTTAACCCTCAGCCGGCTGATGGCTGAGTTCAAACTAAGCCGGCTGACTTAAATTTAACAATTAACAACAGCCTGGAAGGAAATTTAATCACTGAATTTTTTTCATTCACTGAACACTTCAAAATTGTCAGAAAAACAGTTAAAAATCAACAAAAAACGCCAAAAATTTGATACAAACATTTTCCTCAGCCGGCTGAGTTGGGAACATTTTCCTCAGCTGGCTGAGTTAGGAACATTTTCCTCAGCTGGCTGAGTTGGGAACATTTTCCTCAGCCGTCAGCCAGGTCAAAAATTTTACCTCAGCCATCAGCCGGCCAAACAAGTCGTCACCCTGGTGGCGACTTGAGCCAGTCAGGTTTTGGTCAATGCGATATTGTAGGTGTATTATTATATAGATTTTGTAGTATAGGATTGGTCGAAACCCTACTGGCTCAAGTATAGCAATGGCCAAAACTCCACTGGTTCGAGTATTATATTGGCCAAAACTCGACTGGCTCAAGTATTACCGTGTATCTTCTAATAAGACCCCACCTTCTAAGAAGGCCCCACCTCCAAAGAGGGGTTGAAAAATAAGACCCCATGAGTCCTTATCAGAAGATATACGGTAATTAGCCCAAAGTCCGACTGGCTGAAATAAAGGATTGGCCAAAGCCCAATTGACTGAAACAAAGAGTTGGCCAAAGTCCGACTGGCGGAACGCCAAGGCTGGTTGAAAATGTTTTGGCTGAAACAAAGTATTGGTTCAAAAAGAAGTTTGGCCAAAAAACGATTGGCCAACCCCCCTCACCAGAGAACGACAAATGTGCTGTTTTACAGTACATTGTGCTGTTTTGAAAATCCAAAAAAAATCTTTAAAAAAAACAGCACAAAAAACAGCACAAAATAAAATGTGCTGTTTTTTGTGCTGTTTTTTTGGATGACCCAAAATATGTGCTGTTTTTGTGTACTGTTTGGACAGCACATGTGCTGTTTTAGCAAACTAACTTCGTTGAATCTTGCAATATTTTTACACAAAATATCGTGCTCTTCAAAATAGTTAACGCATAAATGAAATTGAACTAGTCTACCGTATTTTATCTAACTAGCCGACACCCTCTAATAAACCGACATCCCCTACTTTGAGAGTCTATATCTCAGTCCAATGTAAATATTTTGCAAAGCTGTTTTTCGCGTTTTCTTAACTGGATCAAGAAAGGCTGCTACCATCGCAACTTGTTTGTTCATTTTTTCTATCTTTTTTTCAGAGCAAAGAACGCTACTCTCGCAACTGATCCAAGCACAGTTGTTTCCAAATAATCCTCTGTTGTTATCTGCTTTAATTTATACTCCAAAAGTGCAACGTTTGGCAGTTTGGCGGATACCTTTACCCTGGTGTTATTCACTTTGGAAGCCATAGTTGGTTCCGAACTAATGACTAGAGTGAGAACTGAGATACTTTGCAATATACATAAAAATCAAAGCATACAACAATCTCTGACAAAGCACTTGTTTATTTCATGTATTCCATGTTACTTTCATCTACATTCAATTTAAATCAATACGCCTCAGCTTTAAACACATTTGGAATAAAGTTTGCAATCAAAAAAACACCTTTAGAATAAAAAAGACAGTTCGAGTTAAAAAAACACTAAATATAAAAAAGGTAGCATATAGCTTTGTATGAAAATATTGCAAGATTCCACGAAGTTAGTTTGCTAAAACAGCACATGTGCTATCCAAACAGTACAAAAAAACAGCACATATTTTGGGTCATCCAAAAAACAGCACAAAAAACAGCACATTTTATTTTGTGCTGTTTTGATGTGCTGTTTTTCTCGTCAGAATCTCATATGCTGTGTTTTGTGCTGTAAAACAGCACATTTGTCGTACTCTGCCCCTCACCCATCCGTGTCGAATACAGATATTTAAATTTTTTGAATATTTAGAAAAGTGACAGGAAAGCATGTCCTAAGGACAGTTTTGAGCGAAAAAGACGATTTTAGATGTTACTTTATAATCCGGACAAAAAATTTCCGACTAAGGTACCCAGGGGGGTCCGATCCAGGTGGTTGAGGTAACTGGATTCAGATAGTAAAACCCAGGTACCTACCGTATTTTCTTTAATTACTTAGGTTCTATTCACGTCGTAGCACTCAGTTACCGAGTTAACCCGAGTCAGGTGGTTGTTCCTAGGTGGTAGCACCGAGCTAACACGGTAACCCTTTTTAATTGGTAATACTTGGGTCCCTAGATGCTCCAATCTAGGTGGTAGTGCTTCAGATGGTTTGATCAAGGTAGCACCTTCATAAACAGATGAACTGAAGCAGGTGGTAATACCTAAGTACCCGAATAGCCAGATGCAGGTGCAGGTATCAATTAGGTAGTTAAGTAAGCGGATCCAGGAAGTAGCACCCAGGTGCTCTAATGCAGGTGATACAAAGGTACTCAGGTAAACCTATTGAAATAGCTGTAGACAGGTGCTCAGGTGCCCCAATCCATGTGGTAACACCAAGGTACTTACGCAGATACCTCCACAATTTTAACTTTTTCAACTAATTTGACTTGAATTTTATTAGTCAGGGTTTGAGTATTAGTCAGAGTAAGCACTTAGGTGGCACCTAGAGCTGTATGTGAGGCCACTATGTTAAGAGATCATTCTGCATCATTCAAGATAAAGCCAACCAAATTGAGCTTATAAGATCCTTTTATCGGAATGACCCACATATCTAGGACTATCTATTGTACTTCTTTAGGTTAAACTCCCTTGATCTGCTTAGACAAAAGTTAATTTTTTGGTTACACAGTCGAATCTCCTGGCAACGTAGCCCCTCGTACCCCTAAGGTTGGTCCCTGAGACGTACTTTATACAGAGAATTGGCTGTAACGTACTCTCCTAGCAACGTACAGCTGAGGCCAGTCCCAGGGGGTACGTTCCCGGAAGAGTCGACTGTAATTGTATTCCTGACAATACCGTAAATGCTCTATAAAGCCCCCCGGGCTTTAGTTATCAATCAACCTCCGGAGGGTGACTCTGTTAAAAAGACGGGGTTCTATTAGAGAGGGGGGCTTATTAGAGAAGGAGGCAGTGATGAGGTCATCATTGAGCGATATATGCACCTTTTTAATATCCATATTGGCTAAAAAAGGAAAATAATTGAGGGCGGCCGTCAGCACAAAACGACTATAAATAGCAAAACAAGAACACAAACGACAAAACATGTAGTTCGCAATTGCGCCTAATTAGGCGCTCAGCGCCAAAATGCATTTAAAATCATGTGCGCCTAAAGTGCGCCTAAATCGCGCCAAAATTTTAGACACAGTTTTGGCGCTATTTAGGCGCACTTTGGATTTCATTGGGTTGATGCCTTTTTGGTAGATTTTGACACCCAATTGGTGTTTTAGGCTTAGGCTTGTCCATGGGCTAACATTGAAAACACTTACATGCTGTTTTGTTAATGATTTGGGCCGTTTTCTGTAGACTCAGCTACCTTTTTATGGTCCCCATTTTACGAAAATATGTGTATATTCTTAACGACCAATTCTTTTTTGCTTTTCAGGTAAATATCACGTACTCAAGTCAGAAGACCTCAGAAGCACGTCGAGGATGTCCAACAATCGTGGGATGCGCGCATCAGTTGGCTTCGTCTTGATTTTACAGCTTTGAGATGCTTTTTCAGTATTTTCTATTTGTTATTTTAGGTTCTCCAATGAGGTAAATTTGATCTTTCTATATAATTTTTGGCACCAATGTTTTATTCATGCATGTGTAAGAAAGTAGACTTTAAAAGTATGAATACATTTGATTTAAAAAACAACTTAGCGTAAAACTTTTTCAGCGCTAAGAAAACCTCGAATTCTGACACCGGAATCGTGTTCTAGGAAGTTGATCTAGAATGGCTCAGGATGAGATTCTGAGAAATTGAGTGCATCAGATGACTATTCTGATATGCACCATCGATTTTTTGTAAAAAGTTCACTTTCCCGTTAGTTAGCCCCCGAAGAACAAATTTCCAGTAGCTTTTGTCACTCTGGAATAAGATTCTGACCTATTTCATCCATTTATGAATGGCTGAAATGGAAAACACTCCTCAAATTATGTGTTTACCTCCACAAAATATGTATTACCTCCTCAAATCGTAAAAAAGAAAATTTCTCGGTTTTTTTCTAATCGTAAAATTTATTTTTTCTGTTTAACATGTGGCCCTGAATCTCTGGTTTACAATGTGCCAACTAGCCAACCCTTCCAACCAGCTCGATGTGTTCAGAAAAAAGTTGAGGAAAATTTGTTTTTATGAAACTACTTATTGTTTTTCAAAACCAATTATTCTCTTACTTTCATACTTCACATCGAGCTAGTTGATAGCTCATTGAAACTGTCTGGGAAGTTCTTTAGACACTCTGTATTTATGAAATCCACATACCGTACAATATCTTGTTATTATTCTGCCTTGATTTTGACAGATTCGAATTCATGATTACATTTTAAAAAAGCTTTTAAGAATAATATCAGAAGATTATTCATCCAAAAGTTAGATCATAAATGGTCACGTGAATTTAGAGCCCTAAACCTTGGCAGTAGCGCCAAAAACTGTTAAATGAGTGCTGAATCTCTCTTTTAATGATGATATGGATGTTATAAACTAGAAAATTGCAGTTATTTGATTGTTTTTCTGCAATTTTCATTTCATAAATTATTCACCTCCTCAGATCGTAAAAAGGAGTATTTCTCGCAATTTTCTCCGCAATTTTTTTCATATTTTATTAAATTTTGTCATTTTTGGTCAAAATTTTTGTCGTCGCCTGGTCAAAAAACAAACAGCTTCCTCTAATTAACGCCCCCTAGAGGCAAGTCAAAAAATAAACGCCCGAGGGGGTTAATTAGAGGAAATACGATATACCTGTTCAATAATGGGATCAATAGTGTCAGAGTCTGTCATGGAGTGTTTCTCCGCATACATCCCAATGGTTTGCTTGAACCGAAACTTATTTTTGAGTAAGAAAGGTACACCCTGAGAGAATTCTAAGTTGTTGACTGCTTGTTCCAGCTGCTCAATCAATGCCCTGCGCTTTTTGAGTCCTTCTCGGACCAGAAAGGCGAAAAAACTACAAAGAGTGAATTTTATGAGATGAGGATATAAAAATTTTTTAAAAACCAACCCAGCTATAATAAAAGCAGCACATAAGAGCACCATCAAAGTGCCTTGAATTCCAAAAGCAGCGAGAAATGCTGTTGCAATAGACATCAACAAAAACCATTTCCATTTTGATTCAAGCGCCATTTCTGGTGTGTATGAACACCTTTATGAAACCAGTAAACTATATTCAGCTACAATTAAGGAATTCCTTTTTCCAAAAGAACATTTTTCAAAGAAAAAATAAATAAATAAATCAGCTAAGTCAAGCGAATCAAGGGACAATCATGTTTTGGAAATACTTAGAATAAAAATTAGACTTCAAAAATAGCCAAAAGTTAGTTCGACAATTCAAATAAAACAAATTCAAACACTTATTTTCGAATTTTATTAAAGTAGAACGTACAGAGTGTGGAAGCTAAAACAGTCTCCGGAGTGCTGTTTGCTTAACAATCAACAACAAACTGTCAGTTAAACAATCAAAAAATTTTTAATAGTGTTAGGCGCGGCGTGGCAAGACTTGAGCAATAAGATTTGCGACAGATGATTTACCGACAACATGATTTGCGCGACACGATTTGCATACCAATATAAGCGCCAAATCAATTGCGTCGCAAGAATTACGACTATTATATGATAGAATGTGATAATTGAACTGCAAGAAATGCGCCGGAAGATTTGCGCTGCATCTTTATGTGCTGCGAGATCTGCGCCTGATTATTTGCACAGCAAGATATGCGCCGCAAATATTATTCCGCAAGACTTACGACTATTAGACAAGAGACTGTAAGATTTGAACTGCAAGATTTGCGACGCAAGTCTTGCGACGCATTTTTTTGTTCTGAGACGCAAGATTTTTGATGGGCAAATTGTAGGGTTTTTCAAAAACGATCGACAAAATCAGAATCCTCACAATTTTTTGGAACTTAAGGAAATCAAATATTGAGCGCAAATCTTGCAGAGTAGTATAGTACCCTCTTTTTCGGCGGGCAGCTAGGGAAAAATTAAACAGAAGCAAGAGAATAAAAAATATTTTTTATTCTCTTGCAAAATCAAGTACCTGTTTCAAATTTTTTTGATTCGTTTGAAGAATCAGATTTTTTAAATTATATAAATTTTCGACCCTAGTATAGAATACCCCCCCGCCCCCCCCCCTCCCCAAAAAAAACTTATGCCTTCTAAAACTTAAATAAAGAGCACCCAAATATATGTTCCAGACCCCAGAAAAAGTGCGTAAAACACTTATTAGTCACAACTTCCATACGCTGGCCTACCCCTAAGCCTAAGGGCTAAGCCTAAACTTGTTGTTCCTAAGGGTAGTTTCAACGATTTTTAGAAGGTCTGATTTGAAATTCTATACTAACGCCAAATTTTCATAAGGATGTACTAGGGATTTTTATTTAATTTTTCCCTAGCTCCCCGCCGAAAAAAGGGGTACTATACTACTTTCTAGATCAAAAAAAAATGCCGCGTTAACCTTTCGTTGCAGTTCAAACCTCACATTCTCTCATCTTTCAGTCGTGCATTTTTTGATCAAGTTCTTGCTTGGAATTATGTCCAAAGTAAGTGAGCTCGCGCATCTCTAACTCATCAAAAAAATGTGGCGTAAATCTTGCGTCGCAAATATTGAGTTTAAAATTAAATTTTATCAATTATTATCTATTAAATTTTACAGTCTCTACTCTGGCAGTCATTTATTTTGCAACGCAACTTTCGCTTCGCACATCTTGGTTCTCAAATACAAAAACATGAAGCGCAATTATTGATGCTCAAATCTTGCTGTTCAAAAGTCACGTTCTCTCATCTTTCAGTCGTAAAACTTGCGATGTAACTTTTGCGATGCTAATCTTGCACAGGAAAAAGTGTAGACCAAATCTTGCAGTGTGAAAATATGCAGTGCAGATCTTAGGCCGCAAATCTTGCAGTCTAAATCTCACAATCTTTTAAATTGAATTATAAAATCATATCAGCATTTCAAATTCTTCATGAGACAGGATAGCCTTCGCCATCCATGGCTCAACGGGGAAGAAGCACATTTAAAACAATGTTTTTTTATTTTCAAATATGTTTGTTTGATTTACCTCTTTTCCAAGTGAAGTTATCTTGTCTTTTGAATCAATAGCACCGAATTGATAAAGACACCGCCTGCCGTAGTCGATCGCAGCATCGTCTGGAGCATCGAGCCATGGGAAACTGCACCATGAAAACCCCATTAACAACACTTTCAGCAGAAAATATGTCGGCTCGACGCGTTGGATCTCTGGGATTGCACTGTCCTCCATACGTTGTTGAAAGAACTGCTTCTCGTACAGGTGATGACAAAAACCATTTTGCGTCCGGCCTGCTCTTCCTCTTCTTTGCTCAGCGGATGCTTAAGAAATTGGTGTCAAAATGAGAGAGTCAGAGCCAGTTGTAGGGTTGAACTCCTTGAGCTTTTCCAAGCCGCAATCAATGACATGCACAATTCCATCTATCGTAAGAGAGGTCTCCGTTATATTAGTGGACACAACAATTTTGATTTTTCCTTGATCTGGCTTGACGAAAAATTTCTTGAACTCATCTGGAGGAAGTGATTGGTAAGCTCGAACGACGAAAAGTTGGGGATTCTTCATGAGTATCGAGCTAACGGTATCCACTTCATCCTGAATTCAAAAACTTATGAAAAAATATTTTAGAATGTATTTTACCTGTCCAGCTAAGAAAACCAAAATGTCTCCTCCATTGTAGCTTTTATAAGTTACGATCAATTCAACTCTTTTGACTGCTGCTTCTACGTAGTCTGTTACTGACTCCCTCAAAAAGTAGACAGAAACAGGGTAGGCTCGGCCTCAATACTTATGACTGGCGGAAGAGTGCTTTGATCTGCTGAAGCAAAAAAGTTGTCGAAAAGAGATGACTTGTAGCCATAGTTGGATCGCCGCCGCCGCCGCCACCGGCGGCTGATTGCGCTTGATTGCGCAAAAAGTGCACTATTTTCAAATGTCATAATTTCAGATTTTTTTTTAAATATCAACTGGACAAATAGTCAGAATAGAAATTTTCAAGTTTCTATCAGAATAAGGCAAATTATAGGGATGTGATTAACAAAGATGAAATTGTTGAGATAAAGAAAATAATGGTTATTCTCTCCTATTAAAGCCTTTACTAATGTTCTACAGGCGAGCCATAAACCCACCCTGTCTTTAGTACTCCCTGGCTTACTATCTTTGCTAGAGATGTTAGAATCTCTGGAAAATGAATATTCTCTCAGCATATCAGCTGTCCTACGACGTCGATTTTATCACATTGTGAACTCAGGTGACGGAGGTTAATGATCCCATATTTTTGGTGGCAGCTTTTTGGATCCATGCACAATGAAATTACAAATCCTTTCCAGTAAAAGAAATTGCAAGAAATGCGTTTAAAAAATGCTTCGTAAATATGTGCCAAGGTGACAGGATTGGCAAGTCAAAGTATGATTGTAGAGGAGCCATCTCCGTTTGGATTCGAACTGTTTCGATAAAAAGCCACTGGGCTCACTTGATACTGCACAAGTAGAACGTTTTTCAATGAAATAAATAGTGATGATTTCATTGGCACCTGTAATCCATGGGACTTTTGGAAAGCCAGAATCGAGGTAAAATACAAATAACTTTAGTGAGTTTATTAATATGACTTCATTTTAGACATATTCCTCGATTTCTCAGATGGCTTTCGACATCTTAGCAACACCAGCTACAAGTGCAGGAGTGGAAAGACTGTTTAGTATTATGGCTATGCTCTCTTCAGGGAGAAAAACTCCGACAGGACCAATTTTATTAAATAGTAAAACAATGCTTGTCTTAAATGGTCATCTTATTAAAATATGAAAAACTAGATAACTGGTTCATTCACTGTAGTCTTATACTAATAAAACTTTTAACGCAATAGCCGGCGGCGGCGCCAAAATATAAGGTGCCGCCGGCGGCCGCGGCGGTGGTGGTTTTTTAAAAATGCCCAACTATGCTTGTAGCTAGCACTGAAATTAAAAACATTGAACAACATATTTAATTATTCTTTACAAAATGATCTTTTTGGTACTTAAAGAAAGACGTAGGAATATCAGACACCAGCGGAGTTCAGATATTAAATTAAACCTACATGCGACAAGTCTAGTAAAGTATCATATATAATACTTACTGTTTTGTACTCAGCGGAAGTGGATGAATTTGATCGGTTCCTGAGGCTGAAAGAGCACAAAATTTCGCTTGTATAGACGGGCGGCAAGAATAAGCAGTGATGAATTGACAAAACTTGGAAACTTTGCTGATACTGTAGATTCTGCAGAAATTGAAAGAGAAGCGTGAAGCCAGGACGGCGCAAAGCCCCATGTCGCCTTATAGATTTGAATAATAATAAGTCTGTGTAATCAAAAACACTCACTCTTGCAAAAAAGCATTGTATGACTCACAAATGTTTGTAGTTCGGTGTCTCAGCCTATAGAAGTTACACTTGGTCACAGTCGTCTTCAGGCAAAAGTGTTCAAAGTAGTCGCAAAAGGTTTTTGCCCCAAGAAGCTCCAAGTCCTCTCTCATTTCTTCTTTCCAGAAAGACACAATTTGATCCTTTGGCAGCAAAGGCAAAGCCATCACGAGGCGGATCAGATTATAAAAGTAGTCCTTTATTTGTAAAAGTAGTCCTTTATTTTTGCACATAATCGCTTTCGTGTAGTGAAAGAGGCATCCACAAATTTTCTGAATACTTAGACTCTAAAAACCTTTGCATAACCTGATAGCTTACCTCAACTCCAAATGAATCCACTGTAGCCATCATCTCACTTTTCTCGTAATCACAATGGAACGCCTCGAAGACCGAGTTGATTCTCAATTCTTTCCACTTGGCTTGAAGATGATTGAAAATTACGGAATATGATAGCTTCTCACGATTTTTCATTACGTATGTCACAAGCGCTACCCATTCGCCCTTGAACTAAACGTAAACCAATTCAGAAATATAATGGTAAGTTAAAATGCTTACCAGTCCGTGAATGACATATATCTGCGAAAATTTCTTTGGACACAGATCGAAGGTTCCGTCTGCCATTAGCAGTGTGCATTCGGCAGCCGCTCGGTAATCATCATCTGCTGCAAACACGATTAGTCAGCTAGTGAGAGCCACCTAAAACCTTGAAAAAAAAATTGCTGAAAAAACATTTGCACACCTTTCGTCGTTTTCCATGACAACGGCACGATAAGAACATATCCGCTGAGACAGTCGCTGGCATATGGTTGTAGATTGCTTGCTTTCCTTTCGTAACATGGAAGTCCTTCTTGAAGAATTGGACCACATCCGCTACCGAAACTTCTTTGTTTTTTAGAGCTTGCAGCATCTCGACCACATATGGGTTAGTCCAAGCAAAGGGTTGCATCTTTAAGAAAATATACAAGATGTGAAAAGACTAAAGTTGAGCTATGGCCATATGGCGGAATATGGCTGAGCCATTTCAAAATAGACGTCAATTTGACCAAAACTTTTACTTAGTGATTATTATGCATAGTTTCGAACTGTGGAAACATACGGTGGAAATAACTGTGAAAACAGCCTGAATTTGGCTATACTTTGCAGGCCATATGCCTGGACTCATTGCCCATTTTGAAATGTCCTGTCATTTTCCCAACCCTATGAAAATTTCAGCAAATTTAGAAGAAAAGCAGGTAGAAAAAACAAACTTGAACCTTATTGAAAAAGGCGCTAATTCAAAAAGTGGAAAAAGGGGCCAAACGACTTACGTAATTCGTTTGGCCCCCTTTTTCTACAAATGGAAAAAAGGGGCGCATCCGTCCGTTGGCCATATGGCGGAATATGGCTGAGCCATTTAAAATAGACGTCAATTTGACCAAAATTTTACTTAGTGATTATTATGCATAGTTTCGAACTGTGAAACATACGGTGAAATAACTGTGAAAACAGCCTGAATTTGGCCATACTTTACAGGCCATATGCCTGGACTCATTGCCCATTTTGAAATGTCCTGTCATTTTCCCAACCCTATGAAAATTTCAGCAAATTTAGAAGAAAAGCAGGTAGAAAAAACAAACTTGAACCTTATTGAAAAAGGCGCTAATTCAAAAAGTGGAAAAAAGGGGCCAAACGACTTACGTAATTCGTTTGGCCCCCTTTTTCTACAAATGGAAAAAAGGGGCCAAAAGCACTTACGCCATTAATTTTAGCCTTTTGCCCTTTTATATATCGTGAATTCAAGCTCAAGAATATGCTAGTCAGTCGAAACTTGAAGACACTCTCAGGATTATCTTTCCAATTGGAGTGCAGTGAAAAAACAAAGGTAAAGTTTTATCAACTGAAGTTTAAATCTCTCAAAGCCAATTTGGTTTTACATTCAATGAACCAAATTCGAACAAAAAATGAATTTTTCTGCAAAGTTATCCGATCTCTAAAACAGTTTGTCTCACTTCGGTTGGTTCAGGTTGTCGAATTCAAAGAGCTAATTGCGCAAAAGTTGGGGCAAAAATATTGTCCGAGTCGCTTTCAAAATCTCGTCTTTAAAGGCAAATTTCTCGAGGATAATGAAGAGATTTGCGATCTGAGTACTGGAAACAAGGAAGATTATATCGTTGTGCTCATCATACCATCTGCGGTCAGCTAAATTTTTTTATTCTTTTCCAAATTTTCCTGTTTTTAATCTTTAAATTTTAGTTGAAACCATGGCTCAAATTTGATGAAGATTCGCCTGCTGAAAGTGTCCAGACTGCCGAGTCAATGGAAGTATGAAAATATTTATTCTTCGTTTTCGTACGTTCGTCACAAAATTTAGGGTGTTATCGAATCTGCGGCCACCGATGACGTCCAGAAAAATGGTTTAGAAAATATTTTGGAAGGGGTATGTCAGTCCTTGTCTTTTATTATTTTTATTAATTGTTTGAGTTAGTACCCTGGATTTAGCGCATCCGTCAAATTTAGGTCCAAGAGAACATTCAGCCAGCAGTTTTGACGGAAGTCAAGAATGAAGTATTTTTCAACAAATTGTTGAAACAAATTTACTATAGTGTCTATTTCAGTTTACGGAACAAGCCTCCTTCGTGCCTGAGAAGAGCGTGGAAACAATCCAGGACAAGGAAATTGTTAAGGTTTTTTAAATAGCTTTGCTTAGGCTTACATTATCTATTTCATTAATATTTAGGAAGCTGATGTATCTTCTCGTTTGCATGACACTCAGACTGTTGA